>CM052540.1:123296419-123494480 GCA_028533065.1 Trachops cirrhosus | reverse complement strand
GGTTTACAGGAACAAATATAGAGGACACACAGACAAAACTAGGGGTGTTGGAAAGGGGAGGGAGGAGGGGAGGAATGGGTGGGTGGGCTGGAATGGGAATAAAGGATAGAAAGTGTACTGAATAAACTAAAATAAAAAATTAAAAAAAAAAAAAAAAAAAGAAGCTAGCCCCGGACTCCCTGGGTAAAACCTCTTCTCTCAACTCTCCGGGTTCCTGTCACAATGTTATCAGAGTAAACTTAAAATCCTTTGAGGACCTGAGAGGTGGGGCTGGGGGCTGAACACAAGGTAAGTGCCATACTGAATTCCTTAGTTTAGCATTCAAAACTCCTATAGACATATGTTCTCCATACCCTCATAATTTATGTCCCAGCTCTATGAACACAACTTCTACCTCCCTAAACAAACTTCTTGAAGTGTTTCCCATCTGTGCCCATGCAGCAGATGCAATTCCCTCTGCCTGGAATATGAATCCATCCTCTATTCTCTAAGAAATACCTATTTCTCCTTTAAGACTCAGCTTAAATATTAGCTCTTGTATGAAATCCTTTCAAATCACCAAGCACAATGCTCCCTTAGCACTCTGTACACTTTTCAACCCCCACTGGGAATTACTGATCTAAAGGATGAACTTTCCACCCTTGCTTACAATGATTAACCCAACTCCAGCTTCCCTGTCCTCATCATAATATTGTATACCTCATCTTCCTGGAAATCTCTGATGTTACACTCCAGAACACTCCCTGTATAGGAAGCAGGGCCAGACCCCAATTTTATTTTAAAAATGACTGGGTCCCAAGGATGTGAACATTCCGCTCCAATTACACAAGGTAATTGTCCCCACTGGCTTTAAAAAGTAATATATATGTATATATTTTTTCTGTTTAAAGGGACAATTCATGTTCAACTACATGCAAATACCAAAGAATGAAAATAAAAATCACCTATAAAATAAAAATCACCTATAAAATATACCAGAGGTATATATTTGGTACTAAAAAAACACAAAAAAATATATAAAATCAATTCACATTTGTGCTATACACAGTTAAATATTCACTTTATTCACTTTAAATTATATGGTGATCATTTCCTTATGTTTTTAAATAATGTTTTTTCTTGTCTTTCTCTTGTTAATCTCTCTTTTATTATAGGAGTAAAAAATTCAGAATGGTAATGGGAAAATTATCTTTCTTCCTCTACATCAATATAAATATAAATTTATTAAAATATTAGACTAGAACATGGAAGAATTTTTTATAACCTCAAAAATAGATTAGGTCTATCTAACAAAGTTAGAAATGTACAAAATCCACAAACCTTAAAATATTGATATATTTAACTACACAAAAATAAAATCTGTTAAAAATATGCAATCCTTTTGAAAATAATCATAAGCAAAGTCAGAAGATAAATGACAGAATAGGAAAAATATTCACAATTTATATCACCTTTATAAAGATGCACCCTACAAATCAGTCAAATTATCAGCAAGCTTACAGAAAAAGTTGCAAATGTCCACACAGAGAGTTTATTAAAGGAAAATAATGAGTAGCTCTTAATATTTTTTAATACCAATTATAAAAGAAATTAAAATTACAATGAAATGCCGTTTGTCACTTATCTGACTAGCAAAAACTCAGTCTCATCCATTATTGGTGGGATTATATAGTGGTTCAATTTTTGTTAAGATCAGTTCGTCAGTATTTATCTAAATTACAAGTATATATACCCTTCGACACTAGGAATTTATCACACAGATATGCTTGCATATGGGAAATAACATACTGTACAAGTGATATTCCTGAGCATAGAAGAGTCACTTATAAAGCATTTTCTGTAACAGCCAAAGACTGTAAGCCACCTAAATGTTTATCAAAAGGCAACTGATTTAATCAACTGTGGTAAATCCATGCAATGAAATACTCTTTAGCTGTAAAAAAACAAGGGAGTTCTTAATCAATATGGAAAAATCATGCAGAAAAATACAAATACACGTATCATACCTGTGTGTAGAGCAAGCTGTCATGTATGTTAAAAATCTTAAAATGTGAGGGTGAATAAAATGTGTCTATATGACATACTTATACATAAAAAATATCCGGAAGGATAAAGAAGAAAAAATAACAGAAGTTATTTGTTAGGGAGGACGGAAACTGAATCAAGAGGAATAAGGTACAAGAGAATCTTTTATTTGAGAGCTGTTTGTACACTTTGATGTTTGAAACATGTGAATGTGTTGCCTATTCAAAAAACTAATAAAGTAAAATCTGCTGTGGGAAAGGGTAGGAAAGAATACCCAGATTATGCACGGGGTGTGGTTTCCTAGCAACCAATCCACACCCAATTTTCTCTCCCCTCCTTCCAGAGCCTATTGAGTGATGCACTGGGAGGTAGGGCAGGAGAGGGAGGAGGAGGGAAGTAGAATTGCCTGACCTCACACCCAAGGAGTTCTGCTTTTCACATTGATGTCAAATAAAACTATACACATACCATTGTGTTTGTATGTACAAATGTTCTTCTGCTAAAGGTAAACATGTGGCAACCTTTGTTTCATCATTTCTTCATATTTAAAAATATGTATACCAGTAGGCTAAAGAAAAGGAAGCAGCCTGGCTGTTTTTACCCTGGGAATGCCTGCCTGCTCATTGAGCTTTTGCCCCATATCCTTTTTTTCTTCTTAAACTTCCCCGTGGGAATTCACACTAACCAAATTTCACTTGGACACAAACAGAGATGGGGGTATTCTTGGATGACTCTCCCCAGGACGCCCCAGTCCCTCTGGTTCCATCCTAGGGAAGTAAATAAAGGCCAAATGAGGCTATTCCCAGGTACACATGCTCCTTCGTAGTGATCTAATACTCAACAGATATTTAGTAAGGGATTCAGGGTAGGTGTCTTAACATAATGGAATCTTACCCACAGGGTTTCTCGAGGCAAAGCCTCCATTTTGGTTTCAACTTCAGTCATTATTGAAAGGCAAGAAATGGGAATTTGTTGGCAAGAAAAAGAAATTGGGTACTTAATGAAAACAAAAAACAAAAAACCCAGAATAACAAAGTCACAGTTCCCCTGGGGAATGCACTTCCACCGGCAACGTAAAATATTTATTTAGAGTGTTATGAAGCACAAAGATTATCCAGGAACTGACAGGAAAGATTTTGGAACATTCCAAAGGTGGGGTGCTCCAGAGCTACTACAAGTTTCTATGAAGAATTGTTGAAGAAAGATTCATTTTGCTCCCTTGAGTGGAGACCAGTGGGTCATATATCTTTGAAAGCCTCGAATAAAACTTCTGTTTTAAAGCCACCTTTGCAGCATGGTTGCATAGAAAGAGCCATATCCAGGCTGCGATTGGTATGGGGAGGAGGAGCCAGTCCAAAGAAGAGGAGTCCAACAGGTCCTTTATTCCCAGATGATATGATCACCTGTGCTGAAAATCCTAAGACTGATTTTCCTATACTGGATTTGCCTGAAGAGGAATGGGTTAATGAAAGGACGTACATGGCCAGGAACTGGAATTGGAAATCCCACTGAGGCAGGCTGGTAAGCCAGGACAAGTGGAATAAGGTTAAATAATGTTTGAAAATGTGTGTTTTAAAAGACAGTAAATATCATATATGTTCCATAATTTACTAATTCTCCAACTATTGATTACTCAAGTTGTTTATAATTTTAATATTATAAGCAATGCTGTGATAGAAGAGACAAGTACTTAACAATTATCTTTCTGATGATTTCCTCAAGATAAATTCTTAGCATCAAGTATGCCATAGCACCGAGTAAATGTAAAGGACTCTTAGAAGGACCTTATAACTTGCTAAGAAATTAAGATCTTTTGTCGTTTGATATCATTATTTATGATCCTCTTGCCACCAACTCAGTCCCCAAGGGATATGGAAATTGAATAGGCTTTGACTTCATTAAGGTGATTTGCTTCTCAGAAAGTTTAAATCTTAAAAACAAAGGCCCAATTTTATTGGCAATGATCATTTAGTGATCATTAATGTGTGCGTGTAGGGATGTGTGTATAAAACGTTTAGCAGTGTCTTAAGAGCTATATAAAACTCCTAGATTTACTCACAGATATCCATTAAATTCTTCTGAAGGTTTTCTCCAAATTGTGACATCTCTCTAGAAGAATAAAAACAATATACGGTGATAATTACATAAGTAGAACCCTAGATATAAAACTGACAATTTCATAAGTCTAGAGCATTAGTCTTTGCATTAAAACTTAAGTAAATGTTCAGAGATGCATAGAAGTTATTTATAGCATCAAATGATCCACATTTGAATTTCTACTGTATCCTAAAGTTCTTCACATTTTATTTAAGTTACAGGCCTCCAAAAACATTTTTCAGTATCTTGCTGTGACCCAAACCCTGTAGAGATTCAGTGATGGCACTATCGCATTGGCCATTATTATTTGCCTTATTCCAATGTTATCTACTGACACATTTAGACTAAGGCATTAGAAATGCTAAATATTTCATTCTGAACTCACTCATATCTTTTCAAATATTAAACAGTTCACACCTATTATGACAGTGCTGCCTTAGTCCCTACACTTTTTTCTGATCATTTCCCAAGAAGTTCTGAACATCACAATAGCTAAAGCACCTAACTGGAAGGGTCCTGGGTTTTAGGGTTGGCTCTCTCAACACTCAGCCGTGGGATAGTTGGGGCAAGCTATACAGATAAAAAATATACTAACTGGCAACCCTCACACACTTGTTGAAATATCTGAAACTATTCCAAACTATCAATTACAATACTTCCTTAAATTGACAATGATACATTTTATTTGTTGACTTAAGAGGCTGTTCTTTAGGCTCCTGTTGCCATTGAGTCTATTCTCATGTACAATATCTAAAGAACTAATGTAAACAGTACAGGATTCCTGTGTTTCTTTCTTTATTATGTGCTAAAACACACACTTTAGTAGCAAAATTATGTATTCTGCATATCCATCTGAAGTATGGTCCATATTTTTCCATACTATTCTATTCTCAAAGTCATTAACTGATTCATTAGGCAGAAAATACACCACAAATATAAGTAATTAAACTAACTTACCGTTTTCTTAGCAACTCGCCACATATCATCTTCTATGCTATGGTACTGGATGAGAGTGTTTTTAAGTTTAGTTGCAAAAGCGGCAGCATCAGGCAGGCCTTCCATTTGTCTTTGTTGCCCTGTTACAGAGACCAAGATTAGCATCAGCAAACACCACAATTTGATGCAGTGGGGCAGTGGGTTTTAAATGTAGCTCCATAACAGAACCATCTGGGGACCTATATAAGATACCTATACCTGGACCCCACCCCGAATCAACTAATCAGAATCTCAGAGTAGGAACTGAGCATAGGGTTTTTTCCTCAACACTCCCAAGGTGAGTAACACATAGTCAGGAATGAGAATCACACATTTTAAGTTATTAAAATCACTCATATAAAAATACAATCCTACTTTCCCTTTCTAATAAAATCCAATAAAAAGAAAATTAATTATAAAATTCCAGGTCACTTAAAGAAAAAAATTGCTATTTCCAAAATACAAAAATAATACACAAGTCATAAACTCTAAAAATTCCTTAACCACACCTGAAACAAAAACAAGGAGAAACTAAGCAAACAACTAGAACAGGAACGGAACCACAGAAATGGAGATCACATGGAGGGTTAGCAACAGGGGAGTGGGAGGAGGAGAGAGGGGGGAAAGGTACAAAGAATAAGTAGCATAGATTGTAGGTAAAAAATAGACAGGGGGAGGGCAAGAATAGTAGGGGAAATGTAGAAGCTAAAGAACTTATGACACATGGACATGAACTAAAGGGGGGGAATGTGGGTGGGAGAGGGTGTTCAGGGTGGAGGGGAATGAAGGGGGGTAACAGGACAACTGTAATAGCATAATCAATAAAATCTATTAAAAAATTCCTTACGATTTTAGCTGCTGAAAATTTTTATTTTACCATCCAACAGATTTAGGCCTCATTCTAACAAACAAATGACAACCAGAACTAGAAACCTCTTCTTACATCCTTTAAAGATAAGGTTACAGAACTCCAAACAATTTCAAAATTTTTTAAAAGCTCCACTGTTTTCAATATTTCATTGCATTTGATGAAATGTTACAGGACTCAGGTAACTGTGTAAGGAAGAAGATCCTATGAAGAATTTTAGAACCACCAGTACAACAAAAATAAATGGTTCATATTTTTAAGGGAATAATTTTAACTATACAAAGAAAATGGCTATTTCATTAATAATTCCAAACAAGGTACTATTCAACATTATTTTTAAAAGGAAAGGATTACTAATCTTTAAAGATAACAAACTTACTATCAGGGATTCTATAATGTGATGACTTTAAAACACTGCCAAGTTGTCTGACACACTTCTCATCAAGAGGTGGGTCTGTGACTCTGCTTGACTTCCTGGGTGAGTTAAAAAACAGAAAAATCCATGCAGCTTCTGCAGGTTTCTTTTAGAGGGATTGCTTTGGGATCTTCTGATCAACATGCAAGCATGAAAAAAATGTGGCTATCCTGAAGCTACATGTGGAAAGACCCCAGGGAAAGAAGCAAAGAGAAGGAGAGACACATCACTCCTAAGTCCCAGATCCAGAACCCTACTTAGAGCTAATGGGCATCTCTTGCTTCCCATGAATTGCCTGTCTTCCCATATTAACAATTGGCTATTAAAATGGTAATTGAGCCAGGTGCTCAAAGTCTAAAACCTTGAAATCGCCCTTCATAGGAATTAAGAGATTCCTAAATACAACCCCTCATCCCATTTACCTGCAGTGTTCTTGTCCTACCAGTTTTCTTTCTGTTCCTCACTCAGGCCAAGCTTGTCACTGACTCTGGGCCTTTGTGCTTGCTATTTCCCTGCTGGGATCACTACACCCAAACCTGAGCACAACCAGTAACAACCTATAAAGACAATTTTTCAGTTTGGACCTCCTGTCCTTAATACAGTCTTCTATTAAGTCACTATTATAGCCTTCGTTCATTGTCTTCAACGTGCTTATCTCTACCTGAAATTAAATTGTCATTTATTGGTATATGTATTCTACTCTTTGACCATCATCACATCAACAGAGCAGGGGCCCCCCTGTCTGCCTTATTCACCAGTCTATTCCACCAACTAGAACATTGCCTGGAACACTTTAAACCCCTAATCTTTGTTGAAGTGTGTTTGCTTCAAAACAAGAATTATTTGCTCTTAACTTTATCTCCTTTAGTGCTGTGGTACTCTCCAGTAAAAGCCTAAAGGAGAAAAGGCTTTGGGGAAAAAGCTGACCATTTATAGACCTGTCAAGCTATTAAAAAGTAGATCAAGAAAAGATTGACATGAAATACCAAGCCTCTGTGAAAAGAAGGCTTCAATGCTCAACTATAGATGCACATGTCAGAATCACCTTCATTATACTCCGCAGTAGTTGTTGCTGTTGACAAACACTCCCTCAGTCTTCTCTGAGTCCTCTCTTTGACTAGGCCTACCCCTAGGGCTTGTCCTTAGCTGCCTTAGTTCGGTTTTAGCAAGAATCCTGCTAAATCAATTTAGTGAAAATCTCCACCCTCAAAAATTCCTCATCCCACCCTCAATCTTTCCACCCTGGCCTGCCTTCAGCAAGGATCCTATCAAGGTAATTTAGCCAGAATCTCCCTTGCCCCTAATGTTTCCTCTTAGTAATTTTCCATCCATTGACACCTACCCTGCTTCTTGGCTATAAATTTCCACCTATCCTTGTAGGATTCAGAAGGAAGCCCTGTTCTATACCGAGGTTTCTTTTCCCCACTGCAATAGTTCTTGATGAAGGTTTGCTTTTACCACTTTAACTTCTGTCTGCCTCAAGTTTTCTTTGATACTGTTCATAAATGTTAGTTTTTAGGGACCAATGATAAATAGCGTGATTCAGGTGGTTTGTTCTGAAATCTAGGTCCTTTAAAAAGTCTCACTGATCCTCCTGTTATCCAGCCAGAGTTGAAAACCACTGATCAAAAAACTAAAGGTGACAGAAATAAATCAATGCTCTAGTCAATATTTAAATAGTGCAACACAGTGCATACAAGCCATCAAAAAAGATAAACACTAAGATGATATAGAACTATAAGGGAAGAAGAAACTTTCTTCTACTCTCTTCAGGTTCTGTCTCTGGAATGTGTGAATTAAACTGATTACAGAAAGATTAACAGGAAAAAAGGTAAACCAATCTTATTTGATGTTAATATTTTAATTTTTACCTGTGCAGAGGCCCTCATAAAAAGAAAGTGGAGACCCAAAGAATACTTACCCAGAAGTTTAATAAAGGGTGATAAATTGTGAAGAAGTGATAAGACAGAAGAGAAGGGGTTGGACCTCTAGGGGCTGTAAATGATGGGCAGTAAATACACAGAAGAAAACAACAGAAGAGAGGGTTGTTTTAGTAAAGTGTTTGTGCAGACCAACCGGATGCCACCTATCTGACTCCAGTGATGAGAGCTGTCCTCTTCCTGAGGTAGGAGAAGGGACAGAGGAGACCTTCACAAAGGAAAATTTATGTCCTACTTTTAGGCAGGTAGTGGGAGGAGAAAGAGCTCTTTTTTCATTTGCTGCTGCTTAATTGCCTTCAGCTCAAAATAATCCTTATTCCAAGTGGCATATTTTGGGGTGTCATATCTCTTCAGGAACATGGGAAAGTATATATAGAAAATTCAATAATAGCAAACTTAGCATCTATGTAAGTGGTGAAACATGTATAATAAGTACATATCCTCCCACAGACTAAAAGTGAATGAGCTCATTCAAAAAGTCTGTCAGTCAGGAATATATCCCATTTCCACTCAAGGGACCGCCAACTTGATAGCCAGTACAATGACCTTAATTCAAAAATATGTTATAAACAAGCATAAGTTCTTAGAGAAGAGTTGCAAAAGAAATTTCACTTATCTGTTACTGGGATCATTATAATTAAATGATATTCTTTAAACTCAAAGGTCACCTGCCAGGCTCCTATGGTTGGCAGGTAAGAGAATTTTTTCAAAAACATCTGACAGAAATCAAAGATAAAATAGAAAGCTAGTATTATCATAAATAGCATTATCTCTGTGCAAATCGAGCACACAAAATGTAAGCAATAAAAGTACTTATAAAGATGACAATCTGAATCTTTACAGTGCTTACCTTAGGAATCATTCACTCCTACTGATCAGTATAAAGTCCAAACTCCTTAATATGGCTTATGCGCTCTTTTATGAACTGGCCAAGCTTCACTGCCTAATTTCTACTCTTCTTTCCTGGATTCCCCTAATGATTATGTCAGTTCCTCCTCCACCGTTTTCTCACAGCAACTCTGTAATGTAATTATTCACTTGTCATCTTCTTCCATTTAACTGTAAATCTTTTGGAGCAGGAAATGTGACTTGTTCAATATTATGTCTAGCATGCAGTAGGAACCCAGTGAATATTTAAAATAGAAAAAAAATGGGTGGACAGTGAGCTACTAGTGTCACTTATGGAAGACCTCAAGATATCAAAAGCAGACCCATTTATGCTAATCATCTTTGAGCTTCTGAGTGACTAAAACTTCCATTACTGTAATGAAACACAACAATTTCTCAGAGGTCTACTATTTCATTTATCAAGCATCTAGTACATACCAGGTCCTAGAACTACAGAAATGGATATAATCCAGTTTTTGCTCTCAAAATTTGTTTATTCCACCCTTCAAGTAAACTTTTAACTGCAACAATAACAAAAATTAAAACTCCTGTCAATTAGTTGTGTCACTTTTTAAGGGTGATGGAGGAGGAGGTAGGAAAGGAACAGAACAAAGTAGAAACCTGGAAAGCTCTCTTTTAGCCAATGAAGTATTTAACCAGGCAGATAATTTGTGCATGAATTTTTGTTTATCAAGATTGAATCCAAAGGAGAATAAATTTGTGTGTGGGCAGGCATGTCAGAGGATCTCTAGAAATATATATTACAGAACCAAGAAGAGGCAGTATAGGGATTATCAAGGTCTTGGCACTCTCCAAATATAACAGGCCATTCACATTAATCAAAACGAAAGCATACCATATGCCCTAACGCAATCTCCATCTCTAAAGAATGTCAGAAAAATGTTTCAAATACCACTCTCAGTTCCTTCTTACTGATTATTTCATTCCCTTTCTTGACCTTATATCAGGAAACTCTCCAAATCTACCAGTCACATTTCAGAGAGAACAGGTACCACTTAACCTTATCAGAATCTAACAGATTATATGCTCTTGACACTTTTGTTACACAGTGCTAAGTAATGTTCACCTTCATTTTTTCCTTACTTTAACCTTTTTGTTCATGTTTTCTATGTCCGTGTTTTGGAGGTGATCACTAGTGCAGATAGTGGGTGCCATCATAGAGTGGGCAGCCTTCCCCAGTTAAAATTTTTGTATGAGCACCATAGTTTTTCATCAACACATCCCTGATTTGTATCAAATGTCACAGTGGAATGTTCATAGGTTGTATTTTAAGTACAGAACATAATAAACATCTCAACCTCTAATAAAAAGTGAATGCAATAAAAATCTGTTGGTACTTATGCAGCATGATTAAATCATAACTCCCCTGTTAAAGAAGCTCATATCAAAATCGACCTACCATTAACCAATAGATACGAGTTTCATTTATGTGAATAGCTTCAATTTAACATGCTCTAGATTTTCCCCCAGTTGCTGTGCAAACCAAGGCCTTGTAAATTAATTTTCTACCTAACAAAAATTTCAACATATGCATGATTTCCAGTCAATCTGGAATTGGTAATTTCGCTTTTCCAACTCAATAAAGTGCAGTAGTTTCCCATTTCGAGAATGGCTGTAGCAGGTATGCAACAGGGAAGCCTCCTTCTGCAATGTGACTAATGTCCCTCGGTTTTAGCGACCACTGTGGCTCATTTTAGTACAAGCTTTACATCGAGATCTTGTACAACACTTAAGGCAATATTAAAGTCTGAGGATAAAGTCTTAAAGTCTTAAGTTTACATCCTAATGTTCATACTTCTAATGCTCTGCTCCTTTTTTAAAAATAGTGAGAGCTAATATTTTTTGACCATTTACTGTGTGATCAATCTTCTGGCTACTTTAAATTGTATTATTTCATTTAATCCTCATAAAGACCCTTAAGGGCTGGTCTATAATTATCCCTATTTTACAGAAAGGGAAAAGAGTAATAAGGAAATTAGGTCACTGGCCCAAAATCGTACAGCAAGTGATGGAGCCAGAATTTCAACCCAAGGCTTCTGCATTCAGAGGCTAAAGGTCTATTTTGCAATATGCTGAAAGCTAATCACTGGCTAGAAAAGACTTTACATTAAAAATCTGATATCATATTGAATTTGTCATATTTTGTCCTGGCTTCTGAACCCAAAATAGCGCAGGTAAACTTTCTTAATGGTAAACTAAGGATAATAGTAACACTAATTTATTGAAGAATCACATGAGTTTACACACTTTGCACGGAACTTGTAAGATACAGGGAGGAACAAAAGTAGGTTTACAGTTGTTCGTAAAAAAAATAGTACAATAATTAATAAATAACAGTACAAGAATAAACTGTGTTTTGCGCACTTACAACTGTAAACCTATTCCCTGCCCCACCCTGTCTAGTAAGCACTTGGAAAAGCTGTCTCTTATCATCAACGTCCAGTTGGTCAAGGCTCAGTGCGAGAGGATCGCCCGTGTGCTGTCGGTGCCTTTACTGAAGAGCAGGAAGCACGGTCCCTTCACGGAACGCGACCTCAAGGAACAGGACCTCGTCTAGAAGCGAGGTTTTCACCGCCGCTTCCCCATTTAACAAATTTAGAAACTGAGGCCTAATCGGTGTCCAAAACCTCAAGTTGCAGAGCAGTGCAGAGAGACAAAGTGCAAACCCTAGGCTATTTCCGGATCGTCCTCTCCCTCCCTGGGCCTGTTTTCTCTCTCAACTTAGAGGTCCACACCCGCCCGCACGCATCGCCCTTCCGCCCGCCGCCCTCCTCACCCCGCTCCCCGAAGCAGCTCCGGGAAACCGCACCAGGCTGGGCGCCCCGGACGCCCTCCTGTCGCCCTCCCTCTCGGCCGCCTCACTTTCGCTGAGAAGACCCTGTGCATCCACCCAAGGCTACCTGAGAAGACGCGACGAATGGTGGGGAGCACTGAAGCCTCCGGGCGGGACTTACGCTCGCCGTATTCCACACCGCTGACGAGTGAAAGCTCTCTAGGCTTCTGCGCCGTCGAGGTAGCGGACGGCGGCAGCCAATTGGCGTCAAACCACTGCAGATCACGGCCAATTGGAAGGCACCAAGTTCTTAGGGGGAGGCGGGCGGAACTTCCAGGCACGCCCCCCGGCTCGAACCCAGTGCCCCGAGGAGCTACTCGCTGAAGTAGAACCAAGCAACGTGTGTTTGCTTGGATTGGCTGGCGTGGAGGCGTGCGGAGTGCTGATTGGTGTCCGGGAAATGGAATGATTCCGCGTGGGTGTGAGCTGGCGGGTGGTGGCTTGGGTTCCCCGAGGGTGTGGAGTTTGCTGTGGAATTGTCTGGGGCAGGGTGTGCCACGGCCAATTCCAGCTGGAAGAAATACAAACACAAAGAGGTAGTGAATGGTGACGGTGAAGGGTTACGCTGATCTAAACTCTCCTCGGTTATCAAGATCTACTACCACAGCTGCACCACCCTCGCTGGACCGAAAGCGAAATAAAAGGCTCCAGTGCACGACCTTCTGCCGCCCACTTCTCCTGACTTAGACTTGAGAGCGCTCTATGAGAACGCATATAAACGAAGGCGCTACCTACCACTGGTGAATCTTTCTCCTAGATAAGGGAGTTCAGATGACAGACAACCTTGAAAACAGAGAAAAGGAGAGGTGTGACTGGTGTCTTTAGCAGCCTCACAAAATGTTCTGGTTTTTATTTATTTTGAAGGTAACATTTCATCCAGTGGCTGTGAAGTAACTCATCTGACAGGATATTTGGCAAATCCGAATTCTAAAAATCATGTGTTTGCAAATTATATTTACTAGGATATGTAGTTTGAAAACCAAGAGTAGTAAGAAATGCAATGTTAGTTACACCATTGGTCATTATTGATAGATTTGCAATGAGAATAAATAATACTTAATAAATTTTAAAATTAGCATCACTAAAAGAATTACCACACCCCACTTGCTAGTTATTATTGGCAGTTTTTTCCTGAAAAATCTTACCTCAATGCTTATATATAAAAGGAATAATTTTTTTGGTGATTACTTTACCATTATCATCCCCCATGTAAAAACACACCTGCCTGGGGGGCGGGGGTTGTTAAGTGGATTCAGTGAACTATATAGTGGGTAAAACTTTATACAAAGCACTTTCCCACAACTACCTTGACTTATTACCCATTTATATGAAAACAAGGACTACAATAATTGGCCAATAATAACTATTCAATAGAAAGTTACCTTAAGGCAAATTATTTAGTTTCTGAGTAGCTGAACTGGAATTTGGTCCAGTCTGCTGGACTCTAAAACTTGGGCTCTTAACATCCACAAAACTCAGTGCATTTCACAGCTGTCTGTCAGTATCGTGTGCACAGCACTGAGGACCAGAAATAAAAGGTCTAATCCCTGCCCAGAAGGTTCATATTGTTTAATGGTGGAGAGGAACAGGTTCTCATACCCTGTTCAGAAAAGTAGGAAATTAGTATCTCTTATTATTAGAATTCAGATGTGGCTACATTGCTTGGCAGTTGTGCTCTCACAGAGCACAGTAGAACATGTTTAAGACAAAATTAATGGCTTTTCTTTTGAGTAAGGGGGTGCCACATAAGGACATTATATCACACATATCCCTAGGGTAGTTTTTTTTTTTTGCCTTTTGTTCTCATCTGTTGCCATGTTTTCTTGGTTATAAGTTGGGATAATTAAAAACCACCCTAAGTCTATCAAACTGGAATGCTACTAAAAGCAAAATTGCAGGTTCAGAAAAAATATATATCATCTGGAACTTTTTTAAAAAAGATTTTGTTTATTCATTTTAGAGAGAGGGGAGGGGAGGGAGAAAGAAGTCAATGTGTGGTTGCTTCTCACATGTCCCATTACTGGGGTCCTGGCCTGTAACCGAGGCCTGTGCCCCAACTGGGAATCAAACCAGCACCCCTTGGTTCAAAAGCCCCTTGGTTCAAAGTCCCTTGGTTCAAACCAGCAACCCCTTGGTTCAACCCACTGAGCCACACCAGCTGCAGCTATCACCTGGAACTTTTAATGAAGGCTTACTATGGACCAGGAACAGTGCTGAGCATTTTACACATATGGACTCATTTAATATTGATAACAATACCATAAGGTATTATTATTATTATTATTATTATTATTATTATATTTACAAAATAACAATAGCATATAGGACAACAGACAGGTCTCCCTCAAAATATTTTGAATATGGGGAAATAAGGTTTTCATCTAGAGTTCAGGTTTAAAAGAGACATATAATGTATTTGACCAGCTGTATGGAAGTCACCCTAAAGAGACAAAACAGCTTCCCTGACAAGCTCTGACTGTAGTCAGACTAAATATATTAACAAATTTAAAGAAAGAATTTCCAAGAAGAAAAAGAAAATATTCAAAACACAGAAATAATATATTCATAATTTCTGATCAGGAAGTAATAAATATAGAAATAAAAGCAAAATAAAACCACACATGCACAAATGTTCCCAATTACTTGAAAGGTATAAAAAAATCTGCCCACCCAAACTCTTTGATCAAAAAGAAAATAAAATAGTATATGCTGAAAAACATCAATAAAAATTAAAATATCAATAAATGTTAATATTAATAAAAATAAATTTAAAATAAAACTCCTAAATATCAATACCAGGGAATATAATAAATATAATACTTAGAGAATTTGACTCAGGAAAGTTCATACCCTTAATTCAATTCAGCAAGTATGTATTAAATACCTGCTATAGAAACCCTGTTGAAGCTTGGACAGTTTATAAAGTGATGCTCAGCTAAATCCAGAGCTGGATTTAACTCTGGAACTTTTATCTATAGAACCCAATAATTTCTTCATATTGGCTCATTTTCCTAAGATTTAGCATGACATAGCCACACAAATGTGTTCTGAGTGAGTCAGGGTGACAGTCTTTATGAGAGTACACGTGTTTCTCCCATCTCTGTTTATCAACTCTGAATTTCAGGTTTTAAAGTTCCCTTTCCTCTGTTTCTTCTGTTTTCTTATATTTTACAGAAAGATATATGAACTAAAACTTTTTTGTAGCAAGTTTAAACAAATTTAGAATCATAGGATATAAGGCAGTCAGTAACTCCGAAAAGGTCATAATAGGATGCATGCTCTACTTATTCTTTAACAAAGGTAAAAACAAATTTAATTTGCCATCCCACTTTAAATGCAGAAACAATATAAAATAGCCATTCACACCACTATTGTATTCAATCTAGTTCTAATTATCCTTTCCCTGATGTACTGCAATGGGTATATAATTCATTTAGGGTTCCATTTAATGTTATTTTAACCCAATAAATTTTTTAAAAGTCAATTTGAGTTGATGTTTCTCTCATTTAGGATGAAAACCCTTCAGGGAATGAAGGGCCCCTGTTCCCTCGCCACACCTACTCCCTTTGTTTTGTCCCTCGGTAGGCCTGTAGCCAGGGAAAAGGTGGGGTGTTAGAACAGGATGCCCTGGACTCCGCTCTAAGGAAGTGGGGCCTGAACTTTTTCCACTTTGACTAAAGGAGACGAGGGTAGTTCCTGCACTCCTGGGTAGCTTCTGCACCTAGCCTGAGCACCTCTCTGGCTTGGGCCATTTACACAAGGGGAGGTCCCCAAAAACCTGGAATTTATAAAAAATGGTGTACTTATTCTTGCATGTTTAAATTTCACTCACCTTCAAAGTACTCTCCATTTGATGCAATGCACCTATCAAGACTTTTTTCCCACTGCTCAAAACAGTTTTAGAACTTGTCGATTTTGATGGCTTTTAGTGCTTCTGCCATTTTTTGTTCCACCTCTTCCACATTGGCAAAACATTTCCCTTTAAGGACTTTTTTCATCAGGGAAACAAAATAAAGTCTCTCAGGGCAAGATCAGATGAATAAGGAGGGTGGGGCACAGGGGTCATGCTGTGTTTAGTCAAAAATTACTGATCACTCAGTGTGATGTGGGCAGGTGCACTCGTAAATCACCCATTATGAAATGGGCAAATGCATTGGAAGAGTCTTCAAAAAAAATTCACTGAAACCAATCACAGCCTCTCACAACAACACCAGCGGGTACACTGACACAGATGTGTTCCCAGAACACTCACCTAGCGGGGAAAGCCTGTACTACAAGGGACCTGCCCTCCAGAAGGTAGTTCCAGGGTTTTTTGGGTTCCTCCCTCACATATACATCAGGAGAATACATATATAAAATTATATACTTATCTTATTGTTACAAATATTGCAAACACCCAAAGCTGTGTTTAAATAAGTTTACTTAAGACCAAACTGTGTTTTCTACATTTGGTTTCCATGAAATTCTCCTACACCATTTCAGTAAACCTTTTTCACATCTTGAATAAGTTTCTGTTTCTTATTATTGATCCCTGACTCACAAAAGTTCAATGCTTGGCCCATCTCTTCAAGGAGATTTTTTACATGCTTAAACAAAAGAACTAATATCAGCTAGCTATTAACTTGCTCTTGTCAAGGAAAAAAGCTGAAGAGTTTGCACAACCTGTTCAACATAACTGAGCCTTAGTTTCCTTACCTAGAATGTGTGATTAAGAATATCTTCTTTGCAGGGTTGTTCCACTTGCTCAAGACAGTGGCTGCAGAGGTGGGCACAGTTTTGGCACCACATGGGCACACACACAATTGCAGTGGGGTTAGATTAGAACACTTGCGTGAGAACAGGAATGAGAGTGGGGAGTAGAGGTCCCTAAATCTCTCATCCATCTACATTATGGGAAGCATTTTTAAAATAAAGATTTCAAACCCTATTCTAAAACTACTAAATCAGAACCTTTGGGGGAATGGGTCTAGGAATGTGACTTCTAACAAGCCTGCCTGGATTACGCCACCTAGCTCACCGCAGACTAGTCTGACTAGTAGGTAAGGACTCCTAGAAAGGAAGTGGAAGCAAGATTTCCGCGAGAAGAGAGCAGGCCAGAGGAATAGGCAACTGTTAAGAACCGGAGAGCACAACACTGAATTGCCCATGGTATCTATTTCTGTTACTGTTTCTTGTGCTTTACTCTTTTGTGCTATCTGCCCTGCTGTTTAAAGCTCATGCTCGTTAATTAAAAAACATAAAGAAGATTTAGGGCATGTTTTAGTAAAACATGCTGTACCAATGTATAGAAAATACTCATATTAGGAGACCATGATCAAAACAAAAAAAGCAAAAAAAATTAAACCTTCACCTATTGTTTATGTATCAAAATATTGAGATGAAAATGGAGGCCAGTTAACAAAATTATAACCACCACAAGTGATAAAAATATCGATATCAAATTCTCCATTCCAGCAGCACCTGTGGAATGTGTGATATAGTTCAGGCACTGTGCTGAGAAGTATTACCAAAATCCCCATCCTGCATATTAGGAAACTGAGCCATAGAAAGTTTAGGAAATTATCCTAAGGCCACATAGGTAATGACTGGCAGAGGTCAGACGTGAACCTTGTGTTCTTGGTCCCTATGCTATTCATCCTTTCAGCGTAAAAGCCAATGCCCTGTCAGGGACAACATAGTGTCTGTCCTGTATGACAGGCCATGCGGGCTCACTGGGACTCATGGTAAGTAAAGAATACCAGGAACCTGTAGGTGAATCCAGCCCACAGTTTGAGGCTGACAGAAGAACACGTAGGTTGTTGCTGCGGGTGTAGCTGAGCATAATTGGTAGCAACTTGCTGTCTCCATTATGAAGACGGTTTGGAGTGAAAGCAATTTCACGTTGCATTCAGAAGAACATTGACACATAACTGTAAAGTGTCTGAGACACGGGAAGTTAGGTCGCGTGTAGTGTGTGAAAGAAAGGACTCTACACACACAAGGGAAAGGGAATGGGCTGACTAGCGTCCACATCTTCAGTGACCAGCAAGTTACCTCTGATGAAGCGTTTTTTTAAAAAAAAGTATTTCGTGCAATTATCTAAAATAAGGGTTGGCAAATGACATCTCACATTCCAAATTAGATCCCCCACCTCTTTTGTAAATAGAGTGTTCTTGGAAGACAGGCACACTCATTGATCTACGTACTGTGTGTGACTGCTTTCACACTACCATGTCAGACTGAGAAACTACAGCAGACGCTGTATGGCCCTCGAAGCTGACCTCTGCCCTAAAACATAATTTAGAAATCCAGGTTTAAGACTCAAATGTTTAATGAGGTAAAATCAGACTTGATACACATCTGAGAGCCCTGATGTCCTGGATCATGGGTATCAGAGGACATGGGGAGGTAAAACCACTTAAAAAAAAGTATAAGAAAATTCAATTGGATCAGGACTTTTGATTTTTAAGGTCAATTATCTCTCCTCCAGAAAATGAACTTTGTTAACCAGAAGGGTGCATTTATAATTATTCCAGCTCACAGAACACTGTATTGCACTTGAATAAGCAAAAGTGCTAAGTGACTGTGACATAGTTTGCCTTTTACAAACCTGATCTTATATTTTTGATATCACATCTTTTCTCCTAAAGGGGCAATTTGTATTACTGGTATGTTTGCATAAATGTGTCAATTATTAAGGGCCTGCATGCACTACAGCAAAGATAATCCTAATATATATACCTTCACAATCTAACTACTTGTTGTTCTTTATCTCCTTCCCCCTTTTTTTCTCACAGAAACAGACCCCTGATTCTCAGCTGGCGCATCATAGTTTGGAGTAGCACACATTTCCGCCACTGATAGCTAGAGCTCTGAATTGACTTGGATCCTGCTAATCAGAAGTACTTGTGAGACATTTGCAAGGTAGAAGTCATGCTTATGCTGCTTCTGTGACTCCGCCACAGGTTTCTAGTTCCCAGTGCCCCGCCCAGTTCAAGACTACTTTATGATCTTGGTGGTTTCCCAATAGCTATCAGAGTTTCAGCATCGGTGGTCCCACTCTGCTGAACTGTTCTCAAAGGATTCCTTGATTATTTCATTGGTCCTCCAACTGATTCTCTAAGCCATAACAAAACCTGTACTAAATCCCTTTCTGATTAAACTAGCTAAAATGCATTCTATTCTCTGCAGGTGAACTCTGACCAATGTGAAATTTAGAAGTGGGGTGCTGCCCTAGATATTTACGTGTGTTTCATTGACTTAGAGATCCAAACTGCAGATGATGGGGCATCTATAACAGTGTGGAAAACTGGAGACCCTTGTATTCAGCGACAAAACATTTGATAAATGTTTGCCTAAAACAACTTGGAAGGGAGATTACATGCTGATGAAGCCTGTAGCTGTAGGTTAAATCATTGGAAAAGTTCATAATGGTGTAGGTTGGTTGCTTCTGCCACTTTCAGCAAAGCTTTACAAGAGAAAGATGAACTAGATCTAGATCCAGCCTGTCTGCAAAGAGAAATGACGGGAACATATCTCTGCTAAGGAAAGGACAGAAAATTAAAATGATAGCAGAGAATTTCAACCTATGGCAGAGAATCTAAAATATTTGTGAGCCTAATAATTTGGTGCCTTCCAGTGCTGAAAATTTCAATCTGCCTGAACCCCCACACTGAAGTAATATGAAGAGTTTGCTCTGAAGAAGCTCGGCAGCCTCAAGTATTTCCAAGTACCTCTCCAAACCATTCTGGACTAGACAATGAGAATCAAGCCAGCAGCATAGTTCAGATTAAGGGTGTTGCCTTACCATTCAAGACCCTCGGCTCAGAGCATGATAGAGCTGCTATAACAACGTATGACAAACTGGGTGGTTTAAACAACAGAAATGTATTGTCTTATGGTTGTAGAGGCTAGAAGTTGAAGATCAAGGTGTTAGCAGGGTTGGTTCCTTCTGAGACCTGTGAGGGAGAATCTGGTGGTTTATTGGCAACCTTAGCATTCCTTGGGTTGTGGATGCATCACCTTGATCTCTGCCTTCATCTGCACATGGCATTCCCCACATGTGCATGCCTGTATTCTAATCTCCCCTTCTTATAAGGACAGTAGTTGTATTGGATTAGGGTTCACCCTAATGACCTCATTTTAACTTGATTACCTCTGTAAAGATCTTGTCTGCAAAGGCATATTCTGAGGTACTGGGGCTTAAGAATCAAACTTATTTTGGGGATAGGAAAGCGCAATTCAACTCATAAACACCACCATTAGGTTGAAAAGAGGTTGTGCAGAGCATAGCAGCTAATAATTGGCTAATAATTGAAAGCAGATCTTCATGTTTAAATGAGATCCTTGGATACAGTTCTCACTTACAAACTGACCAGGTGGAAGGCTGGAAGCCCATTAAGTTTATGAGGAAGTTCTTTACCACAGAAACCATAAACCTGGCCTGCCAAAGCCTAACTGTCTGAATACAATGCAAACTTAAGTACCCAAATCTGCACCGACAAAAAAGAGGATGTGAAAGTTTTATAGCTCCCGGAAGGGCAGACTCTCCAATGCCCAGTTCAGATGTGGTCAAGGAGGCTAATGGACAAGGAAGGACTTCCAAGAAAACAAAGCCAGTAGTCATGGAGATGAAAGAGAATCCAGAGACTGCTGGATGGGCTAACCCAGAGAATTATAGCAGTATATTACCTGGGCAGAGTTCTCTGAAATTTCTGCCCAGCACAATAAAAGTTCTAAAGGGAACTTTTTTATTAGTTACCCTGTTCCTGTTCTACCATTGATGTGTGTGTGTGCATGTGTGTGTGTGCGTGTGTGTATGTATGTGTGTGTGTGTGTGTTGGGCAGGGGGGAATACCTTACCTGTCACTTCCTGGATCACCTGAACACAGATATTCATATCTGGGCCTGATGGAGAGGACTTTATGTGATTCAGATATTCTGGTCTTTGAGCTGGCCTTGTCTCTGGATGGGGCTTCGAGGTTTTACCTCTTAGTTGGGTTATGAGTGGTTCTGTGATCGGGAAGAGAGTTCTCACGGATCTCGGGAATGGAAATGGGTAATCTATAGCAGACTGCCAGATATCATCCAATAGCTGTTTTCATCTATTTTTTAACCTGTGGCAATGGAATCCCCAATTTTTTATCTGGACACAAGACCACTCCAAACAAAGACTATGTTTCCAAGCCTCTGATGCAGCTACAGTTCTGGTTATGAATTACTTTCTGCCAATTAGATACTTTTCTGAAATATTCAGAAGGCAAGAGGCAGGTAGAGGCAGTGTGAAGGTCTCCAGTTTGCCTGTAGTGGCTTCTTGACTGGAGACACTTTCCTGATCGTGGTAACGACTGTAGCTTCCCAAGTGGAAAGATAGCTGCCTGAACACAGAAGAGGCAGTAGGTGCTTCGGTGGCCCAGTTTTGTGGTGTGCCCCTCAGATTTGTTTTTGAGAGTTCTAACTATAACCTATTTTTATCAGTCTCCCCTACAATTCTTTGGGGTATGTAAGACTGTCTAGCAAATTCCTTTTCTATTTAAACCACCAGAGAGATTCTATTTACTAAAACTAATGTGTTCAATACAGGTTGGAATTATTTCTCTCATTTTATGGATGAAGAAACTAAGGTTCAGAGATAGTAGTGAGCTGGTAAACCAGTTCTCTCTGAGGAACAATAGTTGCCCCTATCTGTAACATTTACCATCACCTGTGGTAAATACTCCTACCATGGCTGAATTAAGTCTCCAAATGTCTAACAACCTATAGGCAAAACCGAAAATTTGACAATCGGCTTTCACAAGCTGGCTCCTGCTTCAACATGCCACTGCTTAGGGAATTTAAGTAACTTCCCCAAGGTACCAAGTCAGTACAGTATTTAATTAAAAGATTGAAAGTAGAATATTTATTTTGCCTGAAAAAAACATTTTACTTTATCAGGAGAATTTCTGACTGCCAACACAACACTAAACAGAAATTTATAACATGCAGTATAAATGCCTTCAATGTCTTCACTTCACAGATTTATTTCATGCGTGTTGAGACAGTAGTGAAGAAGTTATAGTATTTTTAAATCTTCAGGTTGAATTTGGATGGGTAGTCATGACCAATATTTTATACACAGACATAAAAGGGTTTAAATAGCTTAAGACCATCAAAGTTGCAGGTGGGATTTTGAGAGAAATAATTCATAAATTGATAAATTTGAAACTGGTGCTTCTTGACTCCTGTGTGATTTTGTGATTAAGGTAGTTATATAACCGACCTACTAGAAAGTTCCTGAAGACCACAAAGTGAATGAAAACTGGGCTTTCTTCAAGCATGTTTAGATGATCATAGTATTTTTTGTTTTTTGTTTGCATAGTATTGCTTTTTGACATTAAGTGAGAAATAAAGAAACTGATAGTGCACTTTTCATTTCTCTAGGTAAAGCAGTCAAACAGGTTTTGCTTTTAGACATTGCAAGGTAACAATAAATGCATAATAAAACTAGAAATAGTTCTCAAATTTGCTATTTCTTTATATGGTATGGATACAATTCAAAAGGGTAAAAATGTTTTGAAGCTAACAGAATTTCTTATAAAGTAATATGGAGTTATATGAACCTCATTCTTCCTTAGATATAATTGGTTCAAAAACATCTTCCTTGGTTTTCTTCCATCATCTATGAAGAAACATTTTTTGAGTAATTAGCAAACCTACTGCTTGATATACCAGAACAAATGCTAAGAAAATAGATATTTTAAAGATAAATATGAAGACATACTGTTGTCTAAAAATGCCACCACTTTAAAGATAGAAATTGATTTTAATTGCCACGAAATCAGTCACTAAATATGATAGATTCTTTTGTTTTAATATTCCTTCCACCCATCCTGACATCTCCATTCTTCTGTCTCCACCATAGTCCTGGGTTTATAGTATTATATTAGAATCCTAATAGTACGGAACTGATTCTTTCAGCCCTCAGCCCAAATCTATCCTCTACACTACTTCCCAATTATCATAAACCACTGCTTTATAAGGCCAATCCTCTTCCACATATTAATGGTCCACAATATGATTTATTAAAGCATATGGAAATTCATCCCAAATTAGAAAGATGCCCAACAATAGAGGAGCTTAAAATATAATTTGGTATATCAATAAAGTATTATGCAGTCATTAAAAACATGGGATAGAAAAAAATTTTATCTAAAGTAAATATTTGTACATTATTGAATATTAAAGAAGCATGAAACAAGCCACCTATGGCAGTACGTACAAATTCTATAAAAACAAGTAAATACTCTTTCACTCAAAATTTTCTCTTCTGGGAATTTATTTAAGAAAATACCAAAGGATGGGTGCAAAGATTCCAAGTTCATCTTCATCCAAGAATTGTTTTCATAGCACGAAAATTACAAACAAGCTACAAGTCCAAAATATGGGATTGAATTTCTGTTTGCCATCAAGATAGAGTAACAAAGGATATGCAAAGTATGTTCTCTGACCACAATGGAATTAAATTAGGAATCAATAACAGGAAGTTGTCTAGACAAACCTCAAATATTTGGAAATTAAATTATATATGTTTATGTAACCCATAGATCAAAAAAAAAGTCAAAGGGAAATTAGGAAAAAGTTTAACTGAATTACAATAAAAACATAGCATTTAAAATTTTGTGAAATACAGTTAAAGCAGTAATTATAGGGAGTATATTTGCTATGATGATCTGTACTTAAAGAAATAAGATCTTGAATCAATGACATCGATTTCCACCTTAAAAAACAAGAAAATTTTCAAATTCCTTAAAAGATTCAAACCTACCAGACTTGTTCAAGAAGAAATAGATAACCAACCTGAAGAGCCCTATATCTATTAAAGACATTTAATTTGGAGTTTTAAGCCTTCCCACAAAGAAAATTCTATTTTCAGACTCTTTCACTGGTAAATCCTTACAAACATTCGTAAGAAGAAACAGTATCATTTCAGCGAAATATTTCAGAAAAGTAAAGACTTCCCAGCTCATTCTATGAGGTCAGCATTACTAGGACACTAAATTTAGAAAAAGATACTGTAAGTATGGAATACTACCACACATGAACATGGAGACAATAATTCTTACCAAATTTTAACAAATCAAATCTAACACTATATTAAAGGGACAACACATCATTGCAACAGGGTAGGTAGAACCAGAGATTGCTGGAGAACCCTAATGCGGAAGAAGAGGCTGCTCCCCCTCCCAGCAGGAGAAGACAGGGGCAGGGAGAGCAGCAGAGGGAGCAGATTAAAGCACCTGCCTTCTCCAAAGGGAGGGTTCACTGGGGAGTAACTATCGACTGTAAACAAGCCAGCATGCATTGCCTGAGGCAGTTGAGCAACTGGTGACTCAGCAGAAGGGAGCTTGTACAGAGCATGTGTGAACTTCACTCTGTACAAACTTCACTCCCCTGCTGAACGTGGAAACCAGAAGAGGGGAAAAGGCAAATATGGCTGATACTGGCCCTCATTGGTGGAAAAGCTGAACACTCCTACTGGCTTCTGGATCACATGGGATTCCGGGAAAGGACTTATAAACAGAAGGTGGGCAAACACTCGCTGTCTTGGCTCTTGTTCTCTTCGCTTCTTGGTCTCTTGCTGTGCCCTAGCACCAAGGGGAGCGCTCATGGGTCTGGCAGATGCCAGACCCACCTGGGGCTTAGGCCCCATGTGGTTGGAAGCGCCTGCCTTGGAGGTAGAGTCCCATGCTGGGGAATGCCTTGCTGAGCACCAGCCTTTGGGATACAATGACCCAGTGCAGCACAGCACATGGGCCCTGGACTGCTTCCACTCTCTTGCTCTGAGAACACCACATGCAGGCATGAACTGGGAAGTTCCGTGCAGATGCAGCTTCCCCTGCACAACTGTCTAGAGTGATCTGGCAACAGACCCCAGACCCTGAGAGAGAAAGAGCTGCTGCAGGATGATGGCAACTCTGAACCCCACAAGTGCATAATCTCAAGAGGATGCAAACCTGATTGCATGGCTGGTTTAAACTCCAAAAGGACATATAAGCAGTAATGGGAAACTTCTGGGTGTGGCTTCAGTTTGCAGTCTTTTTGGGAGCAAGAGAGATTCTGTGTTTTGCAGAAGAGAAGGGTTCAGAGCAGGAATGCTCCCAGCCCCGCCCTGCTGCCCACCACTCTGCCAAATAAAAATAAAAATCTGTTTCCTCCCACATAAATCTTTGTGTTAAGTGTACATATGGTGACAAGTGGCCAGACTCCATACTGCCAGTTACATCATAACCAAGTAGGGTTTATCTCTGGAATGCAAAGTTAGTTTAATATTTGAATTGTAACTCACCATATTAACAGACTGAAAATGAAAAACAATATGATCATTTCAATAGATAAAGAAAAAGTATTTGACAAACGCCTAACATCTAATCCTGATTTTTAAAAAAACGCTCACTTTCAGTCAAGATGGAGGTGTAGGTAGGCATGCTTCACCTCCTCGCACAACCATAGAATGAATTACAACCAGATCTCAGAACTAATAACACCCAGAACTGTCAGAAAATCAAGCTGTATGGAAGTCTGGCAACCAGGATTTAAAGAAGGCACATTTATCCAGATGGGTAGGAGGGGCAGAGTCACAGAGATGGGCAGAGAGGCGGTGTGGCATGGAGTGGTGGCAGTAGCAGCAGGAGTGGAACAGGCAGGAGGGATACCTTGAAAGTGAGAGATCCCAGCCCCAGGCCAGACTGCAGAGTCCAGGGTCTCAGCATTGGGAAGATAGATCCCCATTACCTCTGGCTATAAAAACCAGTGGGGGTTGGGGCAGTGGAAGAAACTGCCAGATTTTCACTGCTTAAATGGCCAGCATGTTTTTAGAATGTATGCAAACCCAGCTACTCTGGGATTCACCACCAAGGCAGCAGTTGGAAGGATGTCAGTTGCACATGGGAAGGGGGGAGCACCAGGTGAACTGCCAGAATCCAGGTGGTGGCATTGTCCCCTCTCAGGGACCTTAGCATATAGCCACAAAGTGGTAAAGTGGCTGCCTCTCCCTGGCAATTACCTAAGGCTCCACTCCACACAATTTGCAGGTGCCTTTTCTACATAGGACACACTACTAAGGCAGGGAGTAAAAGCAACTCTACCTAATACACAGAAGCAAACACAGGGAGGATGCTAAATTGAGGAGACAAAGAAATATGGCCCAAACGAAAGAACAAAATAAAACCCCAGAAAAAAGAATTAAGCTAAACGGAGATAGCCAACCTATGAGATGTAGAGTTCAAAACTCTGGTGATTAGGAGGCGCAGAGAACTCCTTGAGCATGACAAAACAATAAAGGAAGAAATGAAGGTCACACTAAGTGAAATAAAGAATAACCTATAGGAAACCAACAGAGAAGGGAAGGAAGCTGGGATTCAAACCAACAATTTGGAACATAAGTAAGAGATAAACAATCAACCAGAACAAACAGAAGAAATAAGAATTTTTTTAAAAAAATGAGGATAGACTGAGGAGCCTCTGGGACATCTTCAAACTTGCCAACATCTGAATTCATAAGGATGCCAGAAGGAGAAGAAGAAGAGCAAGAAACTGAAAACTTATTTGAAAAAATAATGAAAGAAAATTTCCCTCATTTGGTAAAGGAAATAAACATGCAAGTCCAGGAAACGCAGAGTCCCAAAGAAGATGAATGTAAAGAGGCTCACTCCAAGACAAATTATAGTTAAAATGCCAAAGGTTAAAGATAAAGAGAGAATCTTAAAAGCAGCTAGAGAATAGCAGAGAGTAACCTACAAAGGAGTTCCCATAAGAATATTAGCAGATTTCTCAAAATAAACTTTTCAGGCAAGAAAGGACTGGCAAGAAGTATTCAACGTGATGAAAAGCAAGGACCTAACCTAGATTTCTCTATCCAGCAAAGCTATCATTTAGAATGGAAGGGCAGATAAAGTGCTTCTCAGAGAAGGTAAATCTAAAGGAATTCATCACCAAGCCATTATTACAGGAAATGTTAAAGGGATTCGTTTAAGAAAAAGAAGATCAAAACCATGAACATTAAAAAAGCAACAAATTCACAGTTATCAACAACTGAATCTGAAAAAAACAAAACCAAAAAAATTAAGCAAACAACCAGAAAAGTAACAGAATAATAGACGAGGAGATCATTTGGAGGGTTATCCACTGGGAGGGGGAAGAGGGAGAATGGGAAAATGGTTCAGGGATTAAGCATAATTAGTAGGAACAAAATATACATGGGATGTTAAGAATAGTACAGGAAATGGAGAAGCCAAAGAACTTACAAGCAAAACACATGCACATGAACTAAGGGGGGATTGCTTCAGGAAAGGAGAGTACTGGGCATAGGGGGGCAAAGGGAGAAAACTGTAATAGCATAATCAATAAAATATACTTTAAAAACACTCAGCAAACTAAGAATAGAAGGAATATCCTCAACTTGATAAAGGGCCACTATGACAACTGTAGTGCTAACATCATACTTAATGACTAAAAACAAAAATTTTCCCCCTATGATGAGGAAATGGACAAGGATATACCATTTCTAGTCAACGTTGTACTGGAGGTTTTAGCCAGTTCAACCAGGCCAGAAAAAGAAATAAAAGACATCTAGATTAGAAATGAAGAAGTGAAATTGTCTTTATTCACAGATCAAATGATCATCTAAAAAGAAAATCCTGTGGGATCTATATATCTATATAGTTATTAGAGTTACTAAGTAAATTCAACAAGATTGAAAGATGTAGTATCAATATACTAGCAACAAACTACTGGAAATTGAAATGACCTCTATATTTGACTTTCCCATATTTAGTCTCTTAGGTTAATCTAAGATTTCTCATATGCCGTGTTTTGCCTTGTATAATGCGCACCCACGTTTTTGTGTGCAGTGTACATGGGGTTATTACATCCATGGTATGTAATCATTATACGCATGTATAATGCACGTCCTTATTTTTCCCTAAAAAATTTGGAAAAAAGTGTACATTATACATGGCAAAATACACAGCAAAATATTATGTGACTCTAAGAGTATTTAGTAGCAAATAAAGTTTAGAGCTAATATTTGAGAGAAAATTTAATTTCCAATTGCAAAGCCCAATTTAGGCCACTAGGTGGCCATAAAACACTAGCTATGATATTATCAACTACAAGAAACATAACTTGAAGCAATGCTCCAAATTTCACATGTACTTGCATAATTTTTAATTTCTCCATTCTTAAATGGGGAGGAAGGAGATAAAGGGAACTTAGAATCAGAACTCTTCCTCTTAGAACCCAGTGTCCCTTGGTCCGAAGAGAGAGTATTTTGGGTTTCTCCATAGCGCAGGGACACATCCAGACAAGAAGCTGGCAAAGGCTGTGTTCTATGAGGGGCACTGCTTACCTAACCTGGGAGCCCTCCATTGCTACCTAAAGTAGGGGAGAGACTCTTTAATTCCAGCCTCCCTCTAGCTAGCTTCCGTGGGTGACAGCAATGCTGTGGTCCAACATGATATGGCGCGGACATCAGCTACTCCTCTGAGCAGCCTGTGCAAGTTCAAAGGCCTAAGTACCTAGGGGCCAGTGCTGTAATTTGCAAATACAACATATTTTTAGTCTCTGTATCTGAGCGTCTTAAATATTCAGAGTTAAAATACAGAGTCATCTACTGTAGTTAAAGTTCTTGAATATATGTCTCCCCAAGATGACTGCCACTCATCACTTGTGTGACTGACCAGCTTCATGCCTTTAGCTATGGGCTGACAGTTCTCTAGGACTTAGTTTTCATCTGTAAAATGGCAGACATACACCTGAAGACCTCAGGATTTTCCAGCAAGAAGATAGAAAAGACTTTAGTGGACACTGGAGAGTTCTAGTCACAGATCTAAAAAGGAAAAGAGAGCAAATTCTGCACTTTTAGACTCAATGTGCTAGTGCCCCAGAACAGAGGCCCCAGGAGCTGGGTGGATCAGGCTTTGGGATTATAGAAGGGAGGCTTCAAAATCAGTGTGGGACTCAAGGACCCTTTACAGAGGAGGTTAGACTTGGTCTGCTAAATTTTGCTGAGTTATTAGTTTATGTTTTCTGCCTAAATTTTCTATTTGCCTTATACCCAACTCTACCTCCTTGCCCCAGGGTAGGACTGTAGCAGGGTGGTTTGTATTCAGACCTACTCCGCTGGGAGATTGTATGGAGGAAACAGAGGGAAATAGTGATGGGGGAACTCAAGAGTCAGAAAATTTTAGTTTCAGGTAATAGTTAATAAGCCTAGTAGTTAATGCATGTAAAAAGCTATTGTTTTAGGAACTGCAAATACAACCCACCCTGACTCCAGCAGACCACAACCAACTGACCTTTATGCTCCAGAAGAGACCTTAATCAAGGTGGTATCTGAGCCACTGTGTTCCAGGGAGAGACAGTCTGCCACCCAGTACACAGATAAAGAAAATTACCCCAGACACAGTACACAGGACCCAGATTTAAAAAAATGACCGGTCAGTGATGAAAGTATGTTAGGGAGATTGCCGGACCACAGCTCTTATCTAAGTAACCTCTTTCCTGAATTCCAGTCCCCTTACCTACACTTTTCTTCTCCTTATAAAAAGTGTCAGTTTAAAAAGGAATTTGAGATGGTCTGTTAGGGTACAGACCATCTTCTCAGATCACCAGCCATCTGAACAAAGTACCTGTAGAGACTCAATCCCCGTGTCTGCTTATTGGGTCTGGTAGGTGCAGGCAGCACGAACAACCAGCTTTTCCAGTTTCAGTAGTAGTGAGAGGGGTTTGAGGATGTAGGTCTTATTCAGATAAGATTCCTCCAGGTGTTACATAAACAACCACCCACCTGAGGTCTTTTGTCCTACGGTTCTTCTTTGCTCATTGAAGGTAGGAATTGTGGCACACAATGCCAGAGTTTGGTAAAAAGGAAAGGAACTAACTAAAATTTATACAGATTTAGAAAAATGGCTGAATTCTACCATTAAATCTCACTCTCTTTAGAAACGAAGACACATCCACAAACACCCAGTCCTGCCCTCCCCCCTTTGCCCAGTCAGGCCAGTCTCAGAACATGCCAGTCAGAAGTACCTCCTTGCAGAAGGAAAAACAGAAGTCCACACCTCACTTCTCCTGGTTCCTCCCATTAATCTGTGCTTGGCTGGGCAGGTCTCCCATGGTTCCCGGCATCTTCAGCTGTGTCCCCATCATCTCCAGTTCTTAATCCAAAACCATGTGGCACCTCCTCATGGCCCCCCAGCGAGAGTCCTTTCATCACTCGTACCCATCCACCACAGCAGCCTGCCTTCCTTTGCTTTTTTCCCCAAAGTTTATTTATTTATTTTTAGAGGGTAAGGGAAGGAGATAGATAGACGGGGAGAAACATCAATGTGTGGTTGCCTCATGAATGCCTCTTCTTGGGACCTGACCTGGCCTGGCACCCAGGCATGTGCCCTGACTGGGAATTAAACCAGTGACCCTTTAGTTCACAGGCCCACACTCAGTCCACTCAGCTATACCAGCCAGGGCTCCGCCTTCTTGTTTAAATCCCAGTCTGGGACCTTCTCCATAACCCCATTTCCAGCTTCTCCTACAATTGGCTACACCTGCTAGCACTCCCGTATTCTCTGCCTTTCTTGGCTGCTGTAGTTAGTTCAGGCAAGTATGGCCTCATGGCATGAGCGAACCATCTCCAAGCTCCCGCACAGGCAGTGGGGGAGTGGGGGGTGGGGGTGAGAACAGCTATCTCCCAGTTACATCATGGGTCAAAGTTATGCGCATCTCCCTGGCTCTGCACAGGCGATGAAGCTAGCTTGTTGTTATTGATAGACAAAATAACTCTCAATCCCTGTGTTGCTGCTTTTCCCAGTCCTCCCAGCTAGGCCTGTAGGGGAGGGGAGCCTGGGGCCTCCCAGGAGAGAGTGGAAGGCAGTGGATGGGATTCTCAGAAGTGCACCTAAGTGTGTGCTGGCATTGCTGGTGGGGTGGGGGTACAAAATTATCTGACACAAGGGCACACAAGGTGGAGTATAGGCAGAGAGGGTTGTAGCCACGGACATGCAGCAAGTATAGGTAAATACCCCTAAATACACAGTAGAATATGATGTGTGCAGGTTTTCACCAATGCTGTGCTGTCTGCCTGGAAAGGTCTTCCCTTCTGTCTACTTGTTAACTTTCTATTGTTGGAGCAAAATTGCACCAAAGTTAAACAGGCAAGAAAGACTTTATTCAAGGTTACTGCAGTAGGGGAGAGAAACCAGAACTAAGTCTGAACTTCACTGAAACAAAGAGCAGGAGGGTTTTTAAGGCTGAGACGAGCTAGTGAAAAAGTGCTGAAGGATATTGGAAGGAGGTTAATCTATAGGCAGTGTCCAGCACTCTGAGTTATTCTTGAGTTTGTAAAACTTTTTTCTCTGTGATTAGGCCGCCTGTGGTTGCTAACTGGCGCTGGGGAAGTAAGATTCTACGGTGTCCTCCTGCAGAGCCTGGGAGATAGGGGCGCTATTTTCCTTGATGATTATGTTTCAAAAGGATGATTCCTAGGTCCTGGAGAAAGACAGTCTTGGGTTGTAAAACTGGCAATGGTCTTTTAAGAAGATTTACATCTCAAAAGGGGCAGAGATAGAATTTACAATGACACATTTTCTAACATAAATGCTTTAAGAAAAGCGAGGCCAGGGGCCTAGAGTCAGAAGCAAGACTTTCTAAAGTTTTAGTCAAGCTGAGGAGAATCTCAAGGCCATCTTAGTTACTATTTATTTTTAAATTCCACTTTTTATCACTGTTTAATGTGACACATTTCCTAATTTTCTGTCCTCCATCTCCATTTATTTTTTACTCTAACATCTAAAGAAATTCTGATTCTTGTTCATTCAACCATTGCCAGTATATGGAACTGAATAGCAAACATTGATTTGTATGTCTGAGATATTTGAGTCAGGGACAATACAGGCATTTTTTTTATTGCATTTTGCTCGATTGCATTTCACAGACATTGTGGTTGTCTTTTTTGTTTATTTGTTTGTTTGTTTACAAATTAAAGGTTTGTGACAACCCTGTATGAAGCAAGTCTATCCCCACCATTTTTCCAACAGTATTTGCTCACTTCATGTCTCTGTGTCATCTTAGTAATTTTTTCAATATTTCAGACTTTTTCATTATTACTGTATTTGTTATGGTGATTTGGGATCAGTCAGTAGCCATCAGCATTGAGGCAGGTCTCTCACCTGCATAAAGATTACCACTCGCTGAAGGCTCATGTAATGGTTGGCATTTTTTAACAATAAAATGTCTTTTAATTAAAGCATGTACATTTTAATGCTATTGCACACCTAATAGACTACATGTTACAATTGTCTATATGGTCTATCATTACATTACAGTATAGTGTAAACATAACTTTTATACGCACTAGGAAACCAAAAAATTCATGTGACTCACTTTATTGTGATATTCACTTTATTGCAGTGATCTGGAACTGAATCCTGTGTATCTCCCAGGTATGTTTGGTATTTTATTCTATCAATTAGTACAATGATGATTACATTATTTTGTTACCGGACATGGTCCTGGCCTCAAGTGGGTCTGCCTTGGGCCAGCTGTAGTATGTGGGTTCTTGACTTCATGGAGATACATTTATTGAAGCTGGGGACAGTTAAACAAGGAAAGCTTAGCATAGAAGAAGCAACAAGAGAGTCCAGACTGAGCTGCCTTAGCTCACTGGGAAGTCATGAAACCAGAAAAGCCAGTGTTCTTGCTGCCTGTCACCTACCAGACCCAATAAGCAGAGACAGGGATTGAGTCTCTATGGGTCTTCATTCAGATGGCCGGCGATCTGAGAAGACAGCGGGTTTGTGCCCTAACAGACCATCTTAAATTCCATTTTCAACCGACCCTTTTTATAAGGAGAAGAAAGGTGTAGGTAAGGGGATTGGAATTCAGGGGAAAAGTTAATCAGATAAAAAGCTGTAGCATTCTTTCATCTGTGTCTTGGGCGGTGGGCGTCCCACCCTTGGAGCACAGTGGCTCAGATACCAGCCTGCTGGCTTGAGACCTACTGAGGCACAAAGGTGGAACTGCTTATGGTTTCCTGGAGTCAGGGTGGGTCATACGTTCAGTTCCTAAGCAAGTGAAATATAACAAAAGACACTGAAATAGAGTTGTCAGTGACCAGAGGGGAGAAGGGAGGGAATTTCAGGGGAGAAGGGAAGGGTTTACAGGAACAAATATAGAGGACACATGGACAAAACTAGGGGTATTGGAAAGGGGAGGGAGGAGGGGAGGAATGGGTGGGTGGGCTGGAATGGGAATAAAGGATAGAAACTGTACTGAATAAACTAAAATAAAAATTTAAAAAAACAAAAAACAATAGCTTTTTACCTGCATCAATTGTTAAGCTTGTTAGGTATTACCAGAAACTAAAATTTTTCCAACATTTGAGCTCCCCATCAGTCAGAGAAAAAGGGGTTTAGGGACAGGTCAGGGGATTAGCCTGGGACGAGCTGCCAGCTGCCTATTGCCTAAGAGCTTACAACATGCGGTGCCTGTGAAGAGAGAAGGGAGGGGGAGCAGAAAGAAAAGGAAATAGTGTAGGCTGTTTCCCAGAGGTAGAGCATAGGCATGTTGGGTCCTTTGTCTTGAGGCTTTTATTTTATTTTATTTTGAGGGCGGGAATCTTAGGGGAGGTCTCAGGGGAGGGTTTCAGCAGAATATGCATCAGTTCTCCAGGTGTGTCATTTTAGGGTCATGGTCTCCTCTGATTGGTTAGTGACAGGGCAGGGAGTCTTTCATCATTGCAATTAGTTCTGCTGTCACCCACCTGGTTTTTGTTGCTTTTCTGGGCCTGGAGCTAAAATGCAACTGAGGCCTGGGTGTTATCTCCAGGGAGGAAAGGCCAGGGGACGAAAGCTTACCCTGGGGAGGTGAAGGGGTGAGGTCCTCATTTTCCCAGTTTTGCCCCTGCAGGCCTTCTGCCCTGGGGACCATCTGCACCTGGCTATAAGTTGCTCTGCCACTGTGTTCAGCTGTCTGCCTCAGTCTCCCTACTCCACTTGCCAAGGAATTTTCCTAGCTTCTCTCCACCCTGTCTCAGTTTGGAAAGCAGAATAAACATTTGTTAAACTGAACTAAATCTTACCATCCCACACAGGCTATTCTGACTATTTTCACTGATCTGACTTATCAAACTGGCTATCATCAAGGCACTTATTTTTGCTCCATCCACTCACCACATACAATTTGTTTTATTTCTTTGTTTGTTATTTGAATATTTTGCATGGGTCCTTAGGTTAAGAGACTAGAATTCTAATGTGACACAGTACCACTCAATTTGAACCCAGTTCAAAGACTGGATAATTTTTAGCCAAATTCTAAATTTGGGCAGTAAGTTTTCTACTTTCTTTATTAGCAACACTCATGAAAGGTAAAACCAAGGAAGAACCTTCATGGGTACTTTGATAAGAGCTTCTGGAAAAGGTATTTGAATAATGAGATGGTTTCCAATTTCCTGTCAGCTAAAACAAAAAATGCCCCTGAAATGGTGCATCTATCAGTGATTCTATGTAAGCTGAGACTTTGTCTTTATTTTGTTCTTAGAGTGTCCGTTTCAATGATCTTTTTTACTGTTGTTCAAGTACAGCTGTCTGCATTTTTCCCCCCACCACTGCCTCCTGCCACACCCATCCCCACCTCCCACGCTCAATCTTACCGCCCTTTGACTTTGTCCATGTGTCCTTTAAACATGTTCCTTCTTTATACGATAAAAGGAAGCTTTGAAGACATGACTTACAGTGATTTTAAATTCCCTTTTCAAATGACTCCCTAGTAAGAGGAAGCATCATTCTTTTGGTCTGAATTATCCAAAACTAGTGTCTGGTTTGAGTAAATCCACCAGATAATTTCTAGTCAGTTCTTAACAGTAATCATATTTAGCCCTCCAGAGGCCTGAAAATGCTATGCTGATGTTCTTTTTTCCTATGGTGTTGTTGACCAGACACAGACTAACTATTACTACCTTGGATTTCAATTGGCTCACACATGCAAAAAATATGAAATACTATATGGTTGTTGTTTTTACATCAACCAAGGGCTTCATTCTACTCCTGAAACTTGATTTAAGCAATTGTGGACCAACAGTTCCCGCTCATCAATAGAGCAACATTTGTGCATAGTACCAGTATGTTAGCAAGTGGATCCCATTCACATGAAAGAGTTAATGTGTTTCTGAAAATTCTTAGTTGCCAATTCTCAGAAAGTTGATTGTGTCTAGGCTACCAGATGACAATTAAGTAATATCATGTACAAGTTTAGTGATAAAGTGCATCCAAACTTATTGTTCTCTGTTTAAAACATAAGGATAATTTCTAAGTACAAAGACAAAGGATGGGGCCTTTTGAAATACACCATATCTCTTAAAATATGGGCCACTGTTTTGCAAATATCTCTCCCTCACATCTCTCCATTATTCTACTGCCTCATTTCTCTCAAGTACAGTGTATTTTTAATATAATTGTTTATTTGTTCACATGAAGATTGATGTAATATATATGCTAGGTTGAAAATCATTGTATCAGAAATATATATGAGAAGATGGATGGTTTCTCATGATGTCTAAGATGGTTTTCCAGTACTTTTTAAGTTTGAGACTCTGGTGTCATATTTGTGAGAGGCATGTTATTTATACTGGATTTAAAAATATTTTCTCCTAAATATCTGTGGTATAGGGAAGAGAAAACACAGGGTGCACATTTAGATGCTAAAAACCCCTCTGCTCTTATGCAGCAGACATAAGATTCCTTCGGTGTGACATTGGACTCTGATGCCAGTCCAGCATTGCCTCTAATCCATTCTAGTAAGTCTGGTCCTTGGTGTCTCATATCTTTGGATGTCCTTCATGTGTAAGATTTTTGTTTATATATATAGAGGTTTGAAATGAAGTCATTAATAAATTTCTAGTTCTCTCCTGAAAAACATCATGTCTCCACAAGGCCATTGAATCAATTGATTGGATTAGCTTTGCATTAAATTCAATTCAGTTAGGACAGTTCAAACTGCCACTATTAACCATTGCTCAACTGTGTATCTGCTGCAAAGAAAATAATAATAATCTAACAAAGATAATCTGACAAAATTGAATACAATTAATATCAATCATGAAATAATTGTCTTTGTAAGGTTTTCTTAAGCTCCGCCCAGGAAGAAATGCCAATCAGCCACAATATCAGGCAGTATAGAGCTTTTCTGGGGCTTGTGCACACAGGCAGGTTCCCGGTCCACAGAGCGGGCCCAGGGAAGCCTCCCCAAACAAAGAGCATGGCAGAGTTTTATACCCCAAGTCTAGGTGGTTCTCCTCACCGGAACTGGGGATTGGTCCCTCCAGGACAAAGTGGCAACACATCATTGGTGGTCCTCCTCACTCTGGTTGCCACAGCAAAGTCCCCCGTCCAGGCCCCCTGACCTGATGTCAGCCATCTCCTCCGAGCCGCAGTTCAGCTGCCGGGCCTGTGTCCTGCCACGCCCACCCTGACGGTCTTATAATAAAAATATCTTCCATGTAAACAAAATCCCTGTCCACACATAAGAGAGACAGGAGATGTCAATTTTCTTTAAATCTGATCCTAGACAGATATATGAGCAAATGATTCTTTCTTGAGCCTGTGCAAGCTTGGAAAGTTATTTCAGGTTATTTGACCCATATCATCAGTGCCCTCATCTATAAAATGGGAATGAGACCACCTGCTTTTAAAGGTTGGTATGAGAATTAAGTAAGATATTATATAAAACACTTAAGAAAAATGGTTGGTGCATGTTAAATTCTTAGTAAATACTAGCTAGTATTAATTTTGTTATAAATTACGGGGAATAAAGTCATGGAAAGATCAGTGAAATGTTATTACCCAGTGCCTACTGAAGAGCTATGAGAACCAGGATCCCAAAGGAGATTCATGGTTCCCTTAACTCTCAAGTTGGCTGTGAATAATGCCCTGTCTTCTTTCTTCCCCAGGCATTTCCCTTGACTTTTCTCCTCCTGGAGAGGCTCACAAAGGTATTTGAACTTCCAAACCCCACTCTTATTTTTTTCTTAACTACAGATCTCTAGGCCCAGGCCTGCTGTTCTTTCCTCTTGGTAGCTGCCATTACCCATAGTGTCCCTGGAGGTTTTGTTCCTTCCATGTGCTAGCGTGTGGGTATGGCTCCCCACCTCCTTCCTTCATTTCTGGCTTCAAAGTAGGAGACACCTGCAATGGCATATAAGCATAAAATAGCACAGTTGTGGAGGGGGTGTAGGTTAATATGGCTTTCACTGAAGCATAGAAGCAAGGGAAGGAGGGAGAAACGGTCAGATCATGTAAGGCCTATAAGGTTCTACTGAGAAGCTGAGTCTCATCTTGAGGTCAGGAGGGAGTCAAGGAGGTACAATTTAAGCTGGGAGGGACCTGATCATATTTTCATATTATAATGAGGACTCAAGCTCCAGCATTGAGAATGAGTTGGGAGGCCATATCATTTGAGAGAAACTATGTAGCCTCTATAGAAGCTGTGTAATGGGGATAGAGAAAAGAGACCAATATAAGAAAATATTGAGGAGGCAGATTCACCAGGGCAAGGTGGCTCATAGGAGGTGGAAAATGAAGGGCAGCAGAAGTCAAGGACTCTAGGGTTTCTGGCTTAGAAGACTAAGTGAATGGTGGATATAAGAAGAGGAGCCAGTTAAGAAGAAAGAGAGTAAGTTCAAATTGAGGTGTTTCACATATTCAAGTGAAAATGCGAAGTTATCCAATGGGCAGCTAGAAATGTAGGTCTAGAACTCAAAACTTATGAGCTGCAGATTTAAATTTGGGAGTTATTAGTATCTGAAGATAGCTGAGGATAATGTAGAAAGGGAACAGAAGGAAATAGAAGACAGGGTCCTGGGAAACACCAACATTAAGGGAAAGGCAAAGCAAAGAGAGAGCTGGAAACCAAGATGAAGTGTTCTCAAGCCATGGGATGCGATGATTTTAGGAAAGAAAGAATGGTCATCCGTGTCAAAAGGAATTGTTCTCATTTTGTTGAAAAACTTCAACAGCTGTAGAAAATTCCCAAAGGTTGTAGAGTGGTATATTGTGGCAGCTCACCTGTTTAATGTTTTATTCAATCCAATACCCATTTATTAGAGCACTCTTCTATTCCTTATGGCACAGTGGAGAAAAATACAATCTAGATATAGTTTCAGTGCTCAAGAAGCTTAAGGTCAAAGAGCAGACTCTGAAGTCAAATATAAAAAAGGACTAGAAAGACTTATGTAAGAAAAATCAGATACATTGGACTGAATTCTTTAATTTTCATTTCAGTATTTATGCTTTTTTAGATAGAAGACTTACCTCTGTTATGGCAAAAATATGACCCCAAAATGGAAAGATTAGTTAAACAATTGGACACTCCAATACAAAGCAAAAATAAGACCAGTTACTCTGGAGTCATACAGACAGAGTCACAATGCATACCGATTTGGAACTGTGCCACAGTTTGATTTGTCATTTCATTGTATAGTAGCAGAACTTGTGAACATTTAAATGCTTCCTAATTATGTTTATTATAAAATTAAATATCATTGTTCTAATTTTTAAAGGGTCTTTCAAAAATTCTATATATCAATCTGTTTCTGCGGGGCCTATTATATTATCACATTTATACATTTTACATTGAAGAGCGTTCAAAGGGAAATCAGAGAACCTCATTATTAACTCAATTACCCTTTGAAGAAGCTGCTGAGAACATTTGTCAATTATTCATGTATCGGAAAAGGAATGTAGAATCGGGAATAGGAAACCTGGGCTTTCAGTCTCAACTCACTCACTATCTGGGTAACTCTGGGCAAGTCACTAAACTGCTCTGAACATGTGTTCTTATCTGCAAATTGGTAATAACATGATTATTGTGAGGCCATTAATAAGATGTAAAAAGCACTATATCTAATAAATACATGAAATTTCTTTGAAAACTATAAAGTCTGTATAAATATTTCTCATATTATTATTTCTCTGAGAGAAACATTAATACAAGAAAAAATTCCAAATATGAACTCCCAGTTGAAGCTTATAACTGCATATTTTCTTCACATTCAATGGTGTATAAAATTGTGGCCAAGTTGTAGATGGAATCACCAAATAACTAATCCCTGTCAGTAGTAATGGAATAGAAATAGCCAGTTAGAGCATTTAGCTGATCTTAATTTTCAGACATCACTCCTTGGCACTTGACTATTAATTTCATGGTAGAGTAAAGAACTTAATCAATATCCAAATAAATCAATTACATAAATGAGATCAAAGAATTTTCAAAATTATCTTATATATAGGAATATGTATAAATACAGGAATATATGAAATATATGTTTTAGATATGTATGGCTATATCTATATAGAGACATAGACATATATTCACATAACATAGTTACATCAATTTCACTAATCTTTTAACCAAATCTTTTGATTTAACAAAAACAAAAACTGAAGGAAGAAAGATATAAATGAGAGAATAACACTGAATAATTTTAAATATGGGGCAACATATTTATTACAGAATCATTGAATGTTAGAGAAAGAAGGAATCTTAGATGTGCACATGGTGGGGCAAAATTAAGTTTACAGCCCTGGCTCATGTGGCTCAGTGGATTGAGTGCCAGACTGTAAACCAAAAGGTCACTGATTCAATTCCCAGTCAGGACACATGCCTGGGTTGCGGGCCAGATCCCCAGTTGGGGCATGTGAGAGGCAAGCACACACTGATGTTTCTCTCCCTCTCTTTCTCCTTTCCTTCCCCTCTCTCTAAAAAATAAATAAATAAAATGTTTTTTTAAAAAGTTTACAGTTGTGAATATGCAAAAAATTATTCTTATATTATTAATTATTATATTATTTTCCATACAAACAACTGTAAACCTACTCCCTGCCTTGTATTTATGCCCACCACTAAGATTCCTTAATAGTGATTTTTCTGGCCTCTCCTGGCACACTGGCACACAGACTAGGATAATAAATATTCTACAAGATAACCAATTTTTAAAATTTTTGTCTTCTCCATTTTAAACAAAAGTAAATTGAAAAAATTCTTCATCCTATTCACCTGAAATATCATCTCAATATTTTTTTAAGTTTTTGTAGATATAGACATTTTATGGGACAGGAGTATCATTCATTCATTCAATGAACATTTATTATTGTCAGTTTCAGGCCTCACACAAGCAGACCCCACTCATAAACCAAGTGCAGCCAAGTTTAAGGTATGCACAACTCAGTCATAATTATTGTTTTTCAACACCAAACCCCCGGATTCACAGGAAAACCTCTTCCTCTACAACAAATCTAATAGGTTCTCCTGAAATTCTTCCCTGAGTGAATTTTGCAGTTGAGTAATTGCCACATTTTCCTGTTCCTTCCCCAAAGGGTAGCAGACAACAAAGTAACTCTTGCCCATTCTCTAAGAGATTTCTTTTAGCTGTAAATATGCACAACAAATTGTGATAATTTTCTTTGTCCCCCAAAACACAGTGCTCTGAAAATTTAACAAGCATGTGTTCTGTTGGCTTTCAGGCAGTGTGACCACAAGACTATCTGATGGATCCCAAGTTCCCCCAACCAGCAGTAAAAATCGACACTTTTAGGAAGGTGGCCAGGAGAACTCAAGAGCAGAGGGAAGAGAAGGGAGACACTGACTTCCCGCAGACACCGGTTCCCCACAAACCAGCTGTGGGACTCTTTCCACCCTAACCTCCTCGTCTAATAAAGATACCTTTACAGTTCCTTACAGTTTTAAAAATCTATAATTTCAACTCTTATTTGAATAAAAGCAAATAAATTAAAAAAAATGCCATTTTAATATTCCAAGGTATGACAAAGCTTATTTTAGACCCTTTTAGATTGTAAATGTCTTAGAAGAGATTGTGGACATAAATTCAAACGAGGTATTGTTGAAGGAGGTCATGGACTGGATGCAACTGCTGCTCGACCCTGGAGCTGGACCTGGGCCGTCAAGGGCTCCTTCCCTCCTCCCCTGCCCTTGGAATGGACACTCTGCCCACCATTCTCACAGGCTGCGCCATTTTCAAGGATGCAGTCTTGAGAGAGCAATATGTTGTCGAGAGCATCTGGATGGTATACATGACAGAACCCAGTTAAGGTCTCTTTATAAATTTTAAGATTCTGGCAGACAGGTGCAGAGATCTCATCTTGAGGCTGCCCAAGTCAAGCCTCATAAGTTCCTTGCTTATTAAACCTGCTGTTTACCAGTCTGGAGTGGTCTGCTTCTTTCTTCAGTCTCTCCTTGCCCTCTGTGTATGGGAGCCGGTTTACAAACTAACAAATATATATTATTTTCTTATTAAGATTTCAAGTATTTCAATGTATATGATCCATTACTGCAATATACAAGACATTGGTGGTATATGTACAAATTTATTTCCCAGTCAATTTAGAATTGTGATTTCTTTATTTATTAGCATGCCTATCCTGTTCTATTACCCTGAGGTTTTCAATTACTTTGAGACTATAAGAAAAGCTAGAGAAAATCTGGAAAAATGAGACAAACATTTGGAATATACATGATAGTTGTATTAAAACTTTCCATCATATCTTTTATGATTACTTATCATCCTAAAAAAAGAGAAAAATATACTAAACATTCTCTTCAGTCTTGAATGAAATAGCACATCTGTGGGAAAATAAATAAGCAGATTTCCCTTAAGAATCTCCACACTGGAGAGCATAAGTTCTCATATAACCAATAATAATTCAATGATATGAAGGACTAGAGTGCTCTGTCATCTTCATTTTGGGGAATGATCATGTAATTCTCTGAGATTTTCAGTTCTTACTCTTTTGTTACAATTTGTTAGTTTTTCCTCTAGCAAAACACTTTGAAGCTTTCACCTGCCAACCAAGGACCAGCAGAGCCGTGCCTGTCTGCCCCACGGGTCAGCAGAACGCACGACCACACACCGACTAAAACAAGGTTTCTCTGTAGGACGGCGCTGATTTCCCAAAGTGCAGTGGCACGTTCTCCTCTGCTCCCTATCCCAACCACACCCTCTCTGGACTGAATTCACGAGAAGAACATTACTCCCTAACTCTGCACGCAGCACATTTTCAGCTGAAGAGACTTGGGCACTTACAGAAACAGCACTGAAGCAGGTGCATATAACTTCGCCTATCCCAGTGACCTTGGGAAACTTTCATTTCATCTTAGTTTCCACAAGGCTGAGCTAAATGGTTAGTGAAGCACCTCATGACTCGTTCACACATGACTATTTACCCCATTTATTCGACTTCTGGTGGTTCTCCCTAAAATAGACTCTATTTTTAAATTTAACTTAATTTCCAAAAATAATCAAACAATAAATCTGACTTTTTTCATTTAAAGTAGAATTCTATGAGATTTAACATATGTCTAGATTCTTGTAACCACAGTCAAGAAACAGTCTTATCCCATTACCCCCCCATACTCCCTTGAGTTATCTCTTTATAGTCATACTCCCTTCCCTGGACAACCACTGATCTGGTTTCTATCACTGAAATGTTTTTTTTTTGAGAATTTCAAATAATATAATTTATAACCTTTTGAGACTGACTTTTCCTACCCAGCATGCCTTTAAAATTTATCCAAGTTGTTTAGTATATCAATAGTTTGTTCCTTTTTACCACTTAGTAGTATTCCATTGTGTGGATGCACTGAGGTTTGCTTGTGTCTTTACTCATTAAAAGACTTTGGACAATATCCAGTTATTTGCTATTACAAACAAATACACCTATACAGACTTTTTGTGTGAACATATGTTTTCATTTCTCTAGAGAAGGGTTGCTAAGTCAGTGGAAAAACTATGTTTAACTTTACACAAAATTGTTTTCCAGAATGGCTGTACCATTTTGCATTCATACAGCACTATATGAGAGTCCCACTTCCTTGTTGGCACATGGCATTGTCAGTAGTTTTAATTTTAGCCATTCTGATAGATATGTAGTTATATCTGATTGTGATTTTGTATTTGCAATGGAAAATGATGTTGAGCATCTTTTCATGTGTTTATTTGCTATCCTTGTACCCTCTTTGGTAAAGGTTTTGTTTAAGTTCTTTGTCCATTTTTAATTGGGTTGGGGTTTTTTTATTGTTGAGTTTGGATAGTTTTTAAAATGCATTCTGGATATATTGCTTTTGTCAGAAACATAGTTTGCAAATATTTTCTCCAAGTCTGTAGCTTGTCCTTTTATTTTCTTGGTAATTTCTGAAGAAGAGCAAAGGATTTAGTTCATTGGGGTCCAAATTACCATTTTTTTTCCTTTATAGATCATAGATCCTATTTTGGTGTCATTTTAAAGAACTCTGTACCTAACCCAAGGTTGTAAATTTTTCTTTAAGAAAATAATTTTAAAGATAAGATGCTATATGCATAAGGACATTCCTCATAGCATTATCGGTGAATGGTGAAAAATTTGGTATAGTATCATGTTGCCACCATATAACAATGGTTACATAAATTATGACCCTGTAATACACTTATGAAAAGTACATAATTATTTCACAGAGAAATAATTATGGCTTAAGCTAAAGTAAAATACAAATGATACATGCTATGTGCCCACAATTACAGAAAAACAAAACAAAACAAGCCAAACACTGCATAGAAAAGATAGGAAGGAAATATACTAAAATAAATAATATTTTTTTAAAGGATAGGCTACAGTGATTCTGGGAAACTTTCACACTTTTTACCTTTCCTTAATTTCTCTAAGGAGTTTGATGAAATAAACTAAAAAACAAACAAAATTTTATTTATAAAATAATCCTCTCAACTTTCTGTCTTTGGCATGAGACCCAGTACTGTTCTCTGTTGAATTTGACAGCTCTGCCCTGGAGGGCAGGCCAGCTGACGGGGGGATACAGGTGTGAAGAGAGAGGCCATCCTGCCCTGGCTAGGGTGAAGCGGCCCCAGGGCGGGGGTGAGGGGATGTGGGGGGCGGTGAGAGCAGAAACACACTTTGTAACACATGGGGACTGGTCACAGCTTACACACCAGCAAACTGCTCTTGTCCTTTTCTCATGTCCATTGCCTCGGTTTACTACAAGCTAAGAGCTCTGGAAACAGTCTAGATCTTTGCATAGATCATATTCACTCAGGCCCTGCTCAGGCCCATATTCATTCTGTCACTCTGTGTGTCAGAACCTGTGCCCTGTAACTCTAAGGGGACTGAGGCACAGCCTCTGTCCTGAGGCCCTCACGAGCCAATAATTTCATCTGGCCTCCGACACAAGCAAGGTACTGGTTATGATTGCTGCTAAATAAACTCTTCTCTGAAGGAGATGTGCTGCTGTTTTCAAAATTATCTTTCACTTAATGTCTCCCCAAATAGCCACACAATTTTCCTTTCTTGGCCTCTTGCCCTGAGCTACAAAATCATGTTGTGCTTTGTTTCTTCAACATAGTTGCCCCATGCCACACCCGACGGCTCCAGAGGAGATAGGTAATCACCATATTGTCCTCCAGAGGAGAGGTGAAATCCTCCTGGTGGGTGAGAAGAACCTACAGGCTTTATGGACCTATTAATCCCCATTTGCCCCTTTCAAATGGCCGTCTAAACAAAGGGAAAAGCCTCTCTCCACCACACCTGACAAAGTTAATTCACTCTGAGTTCATCTTCAGATCCTTGGGACTTGCTTGAATATTTCATGTAAGAAATGCAGGCGTCAGAGAGGACACTTGCTTGAATATTTCATGTAAGAAATGCAGTGTTGAGAGAGGAAACAAAGCTACAGAATCACGGTTCAGAGCCAACAGGTAAATGAGGCTGTCACGATGGACTACAAAGTGACGGGCAGACAGACCTCCCACCAGAAGAAGGCGCTGTTGGACATGACCTGTTGCTGCCTTGGTCCCTTTGACCTCAGAGGGGCGCTGTGCTAATAAGAAAGGGAGGGGCTCATTAGCTTTCGTTTCCATTCATGTTTGTTTTGAAAACATGACATGCGTTGCAGATTACACGATAATTATTCTGAAGGGCTGCCAAGGCTTCAGTAATAATTATCGTATGACTTACAAGTTTTAGAGCTCATGGTAACAACTCTTTAAGGCTAGGAGACCTCAATCATTCACAACAATTACTTTCTCTAAATCGCACTCTTAAAATTTTGCATTGTTCCTTGAGCTCAATGAGAAACCAAAGAAGCTAAATGAGACGTGTTCAAAGGGGCAGGGAGATGTGGGGGATGCGTAGCTCCACTAGGGTCCTGACCAGAGTGCCAGGCAAATCAAAACCTTTCCTGGGGCCACACGAAGGCCAAGATTTAATAAAACTAACAACTGCCTGGGGACCCTCCTTTCAATAGACACAAAAGTGCCTACTCCTTCCTTCGTCTTCGTGGAAAGCTTGAAACGTGATTACAGTCGCACTGCAAGCCAGTCATTTTCACCACTTCACTCGAATTGCTCGTGAGAATGTTTCTAACCATGACCACCCAAATGGTAAAGCCTGGGAGTTTTTGCTGTCAGCACGTTAGGCTTTATCTCATCTGTCCTATCCCAAGTGAAGCTCTCTCCTCCTTTGGCACTGAAGACACCATTCTTCACTGCTTATCATCCTACTTCTCTTTAATTTCTCCATTAATTCCTTCTACACTGGGCTGAGTTCTGTATTCGACACATAGTTGATCCTGGGTAACTTTTGCTCTATGAATACATTGGTGGTAATCAAATATGGCCTGGGAATTGAACTGAATGTATATGCATCAGTGGCTAACAAGTATGTGTGTGTAGTGTCAGAATAGTGCCTGGCTGTGTGCCACTCACTCATTTATTTATCACCCAATACCTATTTAACACCTGTTAAGTGACAGACAACAGGCTGGGTACTGGCGACACAACCAGGAAAAAAATAGGTAGAAACAGACAGAATCTCTGCCTTCAGGGTCCTGTCAGAGCTGTAACAGGAGCGTCTGAGAGACACCCCGACCGTGTTTGGAGGTGAGCAGCCCTCCCCAGACTCTGAGGCTGAGACCTGAGGCAGGACTCCAATGTGGAGAGGGTTACAGTTATGAGGAAGTGCCATCAGATGAGGAGGAGAGCCTGTGAGAGTACCTGGAAGCAAAAGGGAGTGGAGAGACTTGGAGGGATTGAAGGGTGAAGGCAAGGAAAGAAGCTAAGGGACAGATTAATTCTGTACATTTGGGGGAATTCAGAACATTCACTGGGTGCAAGCAGTTTGTGTTCAGGCCACTCACTTTGCTTGACAGGAACTGCTCTAACAGAATTAAGACATACACCGATTTAAACACAGTGAGGAGACAGAGGAGAGATGGTTTTGGGTAAGACCTGATGGCTAAGGCTTCACAGGAAACCTTACGAATCGTCACAGTTGTTCCTGTGTAAGGCAACAGGTGGGAACAGTGTTTCCACCGTTTTGTTTTCTGTGGTTTTAGTTACCCACAGATAGCCATGTTCCCAAAATATTCAATGCAAAACTCCAGAAATAAACACTTTATAAGTTTTAAAGTGCACAGTGTTCTGAGTAGCGGGTGAGATCTCCAGTGTATTCAGGTTGGCAGGCAGCTCACACATCAGTCATGTGTAGGAGCCATCGCGGCCATTGTGTCAGCTCACATCATCACAAGGAGGGTGCCGACAGTACAGTAAGATGTGTTGAGAGAGAGACCACATTTACAACTTTCATTTCAGTATTGTTATTCTAGTTTAGTACTAGTTATTGTTGTTAATCTCTCTCTGTGCCTAATATGCAAATTAAACTTTATCATAGGTATGTATGTATAGGAAAAAACAGTATATACATGGTTTGGAACTATCCACAGCTTCAGACATCCAGTAGGGGTCTTGGAATGTATCACCCCTGCTTCCTGAGGGGGGACTACAGTATTTGGCCCCTTCCCCTGCAAGATAATTAATGAGACTCCCACAAGAGGGTGCCCTTGCAGAAGAAAGCCCTCACTCATCTATTCACATGCTTTGTGCCTGACACCAGCAACCTCAGAGGAAAGGATGCCCTCAGAGGGGGCCCTGAAAGGACCTGCTGATGACAGTAAGGGCACTGTCCCACTTAAATTCCTGTGGAGCTTAATCACAGGTGTTTCTGTGATACCCAGACAAAAAACTCCTATTGCAACCTCAGTGCTCTATTCTGTAAGTCCTATCATTCTTGAAGATCCCTGAACTATCTATAATAGTTCTGATTTAATTAGTACTTATTGGGTAAGCAATGAGCTGCCTATTTTTGGCACCTAGAAAGATTCAAGATGAAGCTTTTGACTGCTTTCCTTTTTAAACCACATGCATCACCATCAGATCTGCTGCAAGACCAGGAGATTGTGTCTTATTTTAGGTGAAATATTACAGTCATTTGTCCCTAAGAATATGCCTGTCACATTTGGTTTCCTAGTGATATTATCTTGGAATTTCAGGCCATTTCCTTAGGAAGTGCTAATAGCAGTACAGGATGCAGAATTTACTCTAATGAGCAGACAACAATAGGGTGTTTTAAGCCCAGGTTATGTTTTGGATGACTGCTTAAATAAAAAAGAGTAACTTTTTTTCCTTGCCTAAGGGTCCCTGTCGGAAAGGTGTTCCTCTGCCTCCTACAGATGTTGACACAGTAATGGATGGCACATAATGAGTATTATTTAACGCCGGCCCTCACTTGTCCAGGCCCTTTCCAAGGCTCTTGGAAGAGCCTAACCGTTATATATTATTATTTTTTTCTTAAATAGGGCTTCCCACATTATGTAAACTCCAGCCTGTCCCCACAATACCTTGATTCCACAGACATTATTTATAGGAAGCCATATCTAGGTCCATGTTTTCAGCAAGAGAACACCTGTGAGTCCCTGCTACACTGAACACATCTAGGACAATAGCAATTGTTTCCCATCCTGCGCATTTCCACCAGCTTTTCTCCCCTAGTTTTTCTTTAAGGGACCATTGTACTAAAGAGAAGGAAGGAAGTGACTAAGAAAAGGAAGTTATGCTTAAGTCATTTTAAAAGTGTATTTTTCAAATGACAAAACTTTTTCCCAAAGTAAAGGTTTCAGGCGAGGCAGAGGACAGTGTGAGTTGAAACATAAATCTTTGAGCAGTCAAATTCCCTCTTTGCCCTGCTCCTGCTCTTTGGCACCTAGATTGTTCTTTGAGCTTTCAAGAATTTTCCCAGTTTCTGCTCTCCATTCCCAAACTCACTTAACTCATGGTCTGTGTGACTCTCCATTTCCTTTTCCTCAGCCCCCAGAGGTATGTGTGTCAACTTTCTGCAGTGCTGACTTCATTTCCATCTTCAGCATGCGAGCTTCTTTGTGCTAGCTGCAGATATATTCCCTCTGTTTTCCTGGAGTCATTCCCCATCACTGCCTGTCTCAGACAGCGCCCTTCCACATTATTTTATTCTGTCATTCCTCCCAGCCAGCTAGCAAGGCTAATGGAGACAGTGAACTTAGCATGCTTTTTATTCATCCTCGCCATGAGAAATCATTTCCGACGGTGTTTACTTTTTGCAATGGAAAAAAGCAGGAAAGAATCTTGTTCTGTCCAGTCTCAAGCCCACAGTAGCAGAGGCGGATTTACTATGAAACGCCCAGCTTCAGGCATAGAGGGGAAAGAGTGCAGGGCACACCTAAAATACAGGAACACGTACGTGCGCACACACATTTAAACATGCCGTAGCTTTGCCTAGTAACTGATATGCACCGGTACAAGCCCCAATTTCACCCTCTTTCTACATGTTGGATGTTGCATATGTGCTCGTGAGGGAGCCCATTTTTTTCTTTGACATTCAGTTAAGCTAAAAGCAAAAACAGCCATCTGTACTGCCTTTGATAGAGTAGATTGCTAAAAGCTGTTCCCTGTCAGACCTATCTGTTCGGCCTTGGCAAGGAGACACACACACATATGACACTTCTGTCATCCACATATGAAACACACAGATTTCAACAGAGTCACAGGTCCTCTATAAAACCATCAGACTAAATACTAACATTTTCCCAGGGGCTGGCTTTCCTTCTATTGCCACAGCAGGATGAATGGCATTAATTTCACTCTCAGGTTTAGGTTGTGTGTGTGTGTGTGTTTGTTTTTACTGCTGAGGGCACCAAACATTCTCTCTGATCTGCAATTGTGCTCCACATTTTTCATTAACACTTGCATTTAAGCAGCTCATTCTAATTCTTTCCGTTGTTCCTGTTCTGCCAGAACTATCTACTGGCTGTTGCCATGCCAACCCCAAATCCTGGGGTCCTGCTGTTAGATCACAAGCTGCCATTAGCATATTTTTAATGGCACCTGATTGCCCTCCAAAGACCTTCTAGTAGCTGAACTCCATTAGCTCAGAGTGTCATGAGATTTGACTGCAGATTTAAAGAGCAGATCAGGGAGAGAATATGCTGAGCTGAACAGTCAGCCTCCAGGCTGTTTCCGTGAGTGCCAGATTGGTTCCTTGGGTCCAACTCTAAGGAAAGATCACGACAATTGTATGGTCTCGATAGGTATCAATTCTTGTTTTTAGAGCTGACTTGCCATAAGGTGGGATGCCAGTATGACGGTCAAATTTGTGGAAGATGTCTCCTACGTTTAATTGAAAAACCAGACACTCTACAGAGTAGGAAGAGGGACAGGTGTGATGCTACCATATTTCTCTTTCTAACTTATGGCAAACCAAATGGAGCACACCATGCTGATCAGAAGCCAGTTTCTCTTCAATAAAAAAGGGTAGAGAGAGAACAGTGCATTAGAAGTGTTTCAACAATTAAGAGTTAAAAAGGCAGATTATTTCAAAGTACATAGTTAAGAGCTTTTGAAATTAAGTTTCTTTGAACTTCTGAAGACTCTCAGCAGTCAGTGAGCTATGTAAAAGAATTTTGACACCTCAAGTGAAGATAAGAGGAAGCTTAAAAATTGCTTCTAAAATTTGAACACAGCAAAAAGATTAAACTGTGGTCAAAAACAATTTGGTGAAGAGGGACCTTGCAAACTCAGGTGCTTATGGAGCTAAGACAGACAAGGCAAATGAGTGAAGTGAAGTGACTAGAAGGTGCGGGAAGGCAAGGGGCACGAAGTGCCATAGAAACATAAGTGACCTTGAGGACTAGAACGACCCAGAGCGCAGACCCTATCCAAAGTGAGTGCTTTCTCCTACAGGGGGTCAGGAGGGCTCTGTGCTGCCAGATATTCAGAGAGCTGAAGAAAAGGTAGAGATACATATTTTTGGTGAAACTTCCCAATTTTCAAATATTGAGTATATAATATTTTGACTTTAAAATGTTGGGCAATCCAATACTCTGGAGGGCATAAAATAGAACAAAACAAAACAATAAACAAAAATCACTTCTTGTGTTGAACATGGTCCAAGAGCTGCCAGTTTGCAATTCATTTTAAAAGGAGGCCATTTTTAATCCTAGAACTAAGATATTATTCAAACAACAAATCCAAATGACTAACTAAGGACCTATATTTTGATAGACAGCAACACTAGATGAGGTTATATGTTAATCGGTATCCTTAGGTAAATTTTCATGAGACTTTGTATTTGGTTGAGATAATGAAGCAATGCTAGAAGAATGGGAAGGACAATGATCAATGTAAGTGTTCAAAGATAAAACAAAACAAAATAAAATACAGTTGGCTGGTACAGATATAGAAGGAATATATCAAAGAATATGTAGAACCTACTCTGTCCTTCAAAGGATTTAGAAAAACAGATGTAACGGGAAATTTTTCTCGGCCAAAGGCACAGTGAACCTGCAAGTCCAAAGGCAGGAAATTATAAGATGCTTTATTCTCCATTGAGCAGACTGAAACATCACAGAGGTAATGCTGGGCAAATAAATACATACATACATAAACAGAACAAAACAAAACAAAGATAAACATTACTACTTATAGTCCTTAACTTCCAGTATTAGTGCTGTGAGGCATGCCAAATAGAATTTGCCTTGGGAGTGCGGACTCAGGTATTTTAACAAGGTTGCCCTGAAAGCAGACAATCTGAAAGGCCTCGAATTAGTGCCCAGATCATGCACTTAAATTATGTTCGTGTGGATACACTTTTCCCTAATTTCTTCTGAATATTTGCTTGTCTTCATTTTTTATTACTTCTACATGCTGCTGCTGTGTTCATAGATCACCAGCTTAATTCTGAATTTCATTTGTAAGCCTGGGATCTCAAGCGTGGGCTTTTTTTTAAAGAATTTAAAAGTATACTTGCCCACTGAGGTCAATTGCTGGTGCCTTCATTGACACTTGCCACCTGTGGACCTTAAAGTGCTTGGTGGTTTCCACATTAATTTGACTAATAGACTAAAATTATGACACTAACTATTGATAGAAAACTTGGGTCTTTTAAGCATTAAGACACTGGCTTTCTAATATAACTTGATTATACATCTGTTTTTGCAGAGCTGTTTTCTACAGCCTCCCAGGCAAAGTCATGTGGAGGGTGGGACTGTGGAGTTAGTGCATCCCGAATCAGGGCTGCCCGGAGAAGAGTCTGCAAGTGTGGGAGGGGATCCTGGAAGGGAGCCAACAGGGGCTTGTATGGAACTATCAGAGGAAGAGAGTTAATTAAAAGTCCAGTTAAGTCAACCAAAAAGAATAATAAATCAAAAAGTTCATCAGGCTGGAGGAACTGAGTTGAACAGGAGCCAAAGGATCAACGTGAGGGTCAGAAACAGGGTGATTGGAGACAAAACCTACTCAGGAACTTGTCCTGGAAATGCTGAGACAGTGCTGTGGCAACGACTTGCACACAGGTCAGTGAGCCCAGCTGGACAGCGTCCTTGTTCTGACAATAGCAGAGCCTGGACAGAGAATCATAATTTGATGGAAAGGGAACAGTATTGAGAGACAATTTTGCAAGCGCTAGTTTTGGAACATTGCTTTCCTAATCTGTCAAATGAGAGTTTTGTGCTGATGACAGCTCATGTCTGTGTGATGGATAACGTTCTCTGACCCCACCTGGATAAGGCACCTAACGCACTAAGTCAGGCCTCTCCTACCCCAGCCAGCCCTCTCTCAGCCTTTGCAAAGCTACCCATGGTGAATGCTGACCATCAGCACTGACCTGCTCCTGGGTAATCTCTGAGGAGAGCAAACAGCTAGTACCTCTCAGCACCTTCTGCAGGAAGGAAACACCTGTGGCGAGTTCCTTTCCATACATCCCAAGATCAGGCCCTGGAACCTGGGAAAGTGCTTGCAATGGGAATGTGCTGTCCTTTAAATTGAGTACAACGATCAGGCTGAAAGAAAGCTAGTGAAGTGTATGCCAATTTTGCCTGTGGTCTCATAAACGAGGCTTAGCTGTTTCCTGAAGATAGGAGCTGGAACTCTCCTGGGAAAAGCTGACTGAGCTCACACATTTCACCCTTGGCCTACTTTGTTTATCTTGAGACCACTGAAGAATTCAGTCTAGACCGTACAGTATTTCCAGTATCGCCTGTTACTTCTTTCCCAAGCATCTGTTTTTTCTCAGGCCCCACGTGCCTCACCCTACATGGCCTTGTGCTGGGACCCAAGAACTCCTACGGAATGTCCTTTAACCTGTCAAACAGTGCAGACTTGGGTTTTTCTTTCTTGACACTGAATGTGGGCTTTGGAATATGCCCTGCATCCTGGGAACTTCTTGTGGCAAAAGCACTGAAGCTCTTTGGAAGACCTCAGCTACCATACAAATTGGTTTTCACACCACTTATGTTCATTGTATCATGACGTCCATTATTTTTGTTTTCCTTCACTTTTACAACGTTTAAACCCCCCCATCTACAAATATTTATTGAGTACCTGCAATATAACCGTGCTAAGCTAACTGCTTTAGTGAAGGCTTCTGATTTCAAGAAGCTTATCCCTAAGATGGGACGACAGCATTAATTTGTATAGAGGAATACTGAGCAACACAAGGAAGTGTGTCATGAGGGCTTGTATTGAGAGTGGCAGACAAGTTTTGTGAAAGTGGAACCTTAAAAGGAGAGCACTGAATGCTTGAGAATAGGAATTTTATGATGGGCTTTGTAGGATGGATAGAAACTGAATGCTAGATGGATAATGAAGAACTTTTATGCAAGAAAAATTATCTAAACTTATTTAGATAGGTAGAATAGTAGACTAACTAAAGCATAGGGCAACAGCTCAGATTAGGTTTACTTATTGTGTTATGTCATCATCTTGTATATTGCCTTTTTATATGGTGTGAGATAAGGACTTTGATTTCTACATGATACCAATTCAGATAATCTGTGATTCCCTATTTACCTCTGCCCTTTAGGTCTGAGGGCGACACTCCTGGTTCTCATGAACCTTGGCTGAAACACCATATGCTCCTTCAATATCATAATATTTTATTTTAGCCAACAATTTCATGCTGTTGTTCTAGGTATTGTATATTTGTCATGGGATCCATCTCTATCCCTGGATTTGCCCAGTCCCTGATATACCACTTTCATATTACCTTTTCTTCTCCTCCTTTATGTTTTGGTCAAATCAGATGAGGACCAATGTACAAACATTTGTGTACCATTGGCTTCAGAAAGTCTTGGTGTCCCTTTACTAACCGTTCTGTTTCAAACTAAAGGACAATAAGCAGGGACAATTGATATCCAAAAGAGATATGGCAGCATCCTCAGGAGATACTGAGGCCAGAAATAGGCTGGTCCTGTTGATTGCTTCAGGGATCTGCCAAGGGGTCATTGCCACCTCATTGTTGAAGACAGGTACCCAGAAAAGGAGCCATGATGAGAACCACGTGAACATTCACAACCAGGGAATGCCTCATGTGGGTAGTGACACGCTTAATATGAACTCTAGAGAACAATCTGGTTGGTCACAAAGAAACTGATAGCCTGCAGAGATTGTGCCTAAACCCCTGCACTTGGACAGCCTACCTTTAAAACAAGTCCTGAGCTGTACCTGGTGGCCCGCAGTTGTGATTTAGCCTTTATTTCACACAATTTGGGGGTGAATCCACTAGAGGACTAACACCCAGGCATGGCTATGGGGAAAGAAAGAGGAACTATGTGAATAAAGAAACTTTAGCTTCAACGTGCCCAGTGGGGCTGTCTCCCAAAACAGAGGAAGGCTTATGGGAAGGTGTGTGGAACTCCATTGTAGGGAGCAGTGCATGTGTGCAGTGGAGCAAGAGTTGGAGTAAGGACAAAAGCCAGATATGCTGACCAGAAAGTGTCAAGCATGACATGTCCCATTGTGTGGCCTTTGTCCCTCAGATATATCAGAACACACTCCTGAAAGTGACAGCACCTGAATTATTGGGATGTTTCTGGTACCCTTGTTTTCACAGAGGAGGAAGCATGGTACTGTGTGTGATAAATGAACACAAAGTTCATTGGGCAAAACTTTAAAATTCTGGATCTGATTCTAGGAGGGGTGAGATACAAACATCCTTTCAGTGCATATCCTGTTCTATGACATTAAATGTAAGTTGTAAAACATGTGTAGCCATAAAGTGAGAAATATGTACCCCTAAAGTGAGCTTCCTTTTGAGATGTGGCCTACAGGTAGGAGGGCCTAAGGGGAATTCTCCAGGGTAGAATTCTGACAGTATAGCGATGCTGCCTTCATTCATTTGACCTCCAGGGACAACACAGAATGAGAAATAAAGAGCATACAAAGCAAAGTGTACTTGATTAACCACATCACAAATTTTAGTCCTGCAACATAGTAGGCAGTGTGATAGGTATCAAAGATATGGATATAAAAGTTCCTTCCTCTCAAGGGCTTATGGATTAATGAAGGGGAAAAACAAGAATTCAGGAAAGTAGTTGTTTTGATAGATATATACATGGGATGAAATGAAAACATTTAGGAGGGGACTATCCCAGGATTTGTATGGACGGTGTGTAGGATGTTGAATTACATCATAGGAGACTTTCCTTAACTTGGGAATTAAATGTTCATAAAGAATTAGCCTAGGGTATTAAGTTATGGGCTAAACTGTCCTCCAGTGTCTCAAACTAATGACCCCTTAGATCATTAGGGTCGAAATTTCCTATGTCAAGGACATAAGAGACATGAGACTTAATGCTACTTGTAAAGTATTAATTTAGCATGCCACAGTTTCATAGATGGAACCAGACATGAGACTCTTGGGTCAGAGACAAAGGACCACATTACTCATGGTAACAGCAACAGCCAGACCGTCAGCATTTGCTCCAGTTGCCTGAGTCCCCAATCTCACAAAGCACACTGAGAGGGGCAGGGGACCTGCACTGGCAGTGGGTTGTTTTACAAGACAGGAACCCCTTACTTAGGAAAACAAATCCTGCATAATTGGCAGTAAGTCAGCCTGACTTCTGTCCCAGAGGAAGACATTATCTTTATTATCCTGAATAATTAACAAGTTTGCCCTTTGGAGGGAGACTATCTCTATCTTCTAAAGCTGTTTGCTACACAAGCATCCCTGAAAAGAAAAGCATCTGGAACAAAGGTGGTCAGTGTCTCTGCTCACCAGACGAGCAGAAAAGTTAAATCCAAGAAGAATTTGTCTTTCAACACATTCTTACTTCTTTCCTCTAGGGCAGGGATTAGCAAACTATGACCCTCAGGCAAAACCTAGCCCACCTACTCTTTTTGTAAATAAAGTTTTATTGACACACAGCTATGCACATTTGTTTATGTATTGTCTATTTAGCTCTACAGTGGCAGAGATGAGTAGCTTCAACAGAGATCATTTAGCCTCTTTACAGAAAAAAATCTGCCAACCTCTGCTCTAGGGTATGGTTCTCCTCCACCTGACTGGAGCTGGCTGGCAAGTACCACATCCGTAATCCAGCATACAGGAAGAGGGAAAAGAAGAAGAAGAACCAAACAATTATTTCAAGGATGTGATCCAGAAGTTGACTTCTGTTTAATTCTTACTGGCCAGAACTTGGTTACATGTTTTTTCTGGAGTCCCCAGACTTTCTCCCAGTTTTATTGATGCACTAGAAGTACTCACAGAACTCAGCATGTATTTGTATTTTGTCTGAGATTTATTGTAAAAAAAAAACAAAGGATACAAAGAAATATCATCAAAAGGCAAAGGCACATGGGGCAAACTCCAGAGGAAACCAGCTGCAAGCTTCCAAGAGTACTTTCCCAGTTGAATCACACAGGATGTGCTTAATTTTTCCAGCGACAAGTTGTGACAACATGTATGACATGTTGTTTGCCAAGGAAGCTCATTAGAGACTCAGTGCCCTAAGTTTTTGTTGGGGCTGGGCATGTAGTCCTTTTCTGCATGAGAACATACCAAAATTTTAGACTCCCAGAAAAAAAGCAGATGTTCATCATAAACTTTGTGTTTTTATATAGTTTAGGCATGGTGACCTACTGTTATCCTGAAATCTGACTTCCCAGATGTCAGCCAAGGGTTAACCTTGCAAGCAGGCCATTCTAAGGACATCAGTCTCCAGCCTGGTATGTTAACTCCGCACTGCACACATGCCTCCACCCCACTCGGCTGCAGTGGAAGCTGAAGAACATAGTCCAGCTGAGTGACTGTGTGACCAGCTAAAACTCAGGAGGTTTGATTAGTAAAAGAAGGATGAAGAACGAATACCATGAATAATCAGTAGGCTCTGCCACATGAGGGAAGAAGAGGGACCAAGGTAGGGTTTCTGAACCCTACAACGATTGACATTTGGGGCTGAATAATTCTCTGTTGTGAGAGGCTGTCCCGTACATGATGGAAGCAACCCTCTCAGTCCTGACAAACAAAATGTCTCAGGAGTTGCCAGTCTAGTGGGGGTCACAAATGTCCTGGATGAGATCCAAGCCACTGTGTGAAGGCGAGAGAAACCAGGCCTTGCTGAGGAAACTACAAGTAGTTTGATCCAGTTTGAGTGTAAATAAGAGATGGAAAATGGTAAGAATAAGGCTGAAGCACACGCCAAGTCATATTATAGAGTAGTTTGTGTGCCCTAAAGAGGGGTTTGAATTTTTTAAAAAATCACTTAAAGATATGAGGAGCTACTAAAAGACATGTAAGTTAAGGGTCATATTTGTATTTTCTGAAAACCATTTAGACCTACATATGAAGAATTAATTAAAAGTCAAATCATATGGCACTAGAGAGACTAATTAGAAAGTTGTTTTCTCTTAACTGGGGTAAGAAATTTTGAGGAACAAAGTGAAAACTTTGGCAGTGGGGAATAAAAAGGGAAAATTGATAAATATCATAGAAATAGGAAAAAAGAGGATGTGGTGATTGGTAGAGATGGGAATGTTATTAGAGTTCAACTTTGGGCATCTGGGTAGACAGGTTACCATTCATCGTGATAACAGAGTCAGAGAAGAACACTGCGCGGGGAAGAGCGATCAGGTCAGTTTTTGACTTGCTGAGTCTGACGCGACCACAGAGTTTCCAACAGGAGTTTCATGATGTGTGCTGCATGATATGACGGACCCTTGTCGTCGTGTGAGCAAGGGAAGATGAAACCTGCTCTTCCAGCCTCCGAGGGCCAATACTTCTTTCTTACTGAATTTTGAAAACCTGGTGGCTTACTTTCAAATGTATTCAGCGTGGGCTAAAAGTAGGTTTACAGTTGTGACTTTGTGAAACACAGTTAATTCTCATATTTTATTATCAGTTATTGTATTATTTCCCATATGAACAACAGCAAACCTGCTTTTGCCCCACCCTGTGTAAAACAATTGTTCTACCAAGCTTGTTAGGTCTAGAAGGTAGTTCCCTCATTCCTGATTTATTCAGATGGGTTTTAAAATATTGCCAATTACTAGCTGTCCAAATACTTTTATTTCTTTCTAGACTGGGAGTCATCTCTTGGGCACAATATATTTTGTCTTCAGTAACTCTCTTCTGCTTTGAGAACTTAGACTCTCCTGGCATTCAGTGCCCTCAAGTAGACAAAATTCTCGAAGGGACTGAAGTACAAAAATTTAGGTAGATACACAAACTACTGTTCTGTGGTTAAAATGATTTCACCAGATGACATTTCATACTGGTGACTAGTCTCCCCATGTTTAGGAGAAGGTAAACTGCATCTGGCAAAGGACATAAATTTGCATTCTCTCAGGCAAGATATTCATCGTGCAGTTAAGGAGTTAGTTGGAAAGTAATTTTAATTAGCAAGCAAGGCACAAGATGCTAAACATAAGGGCAAAGATCCTGAGCCCTTGAATACCTTCACTCACAATGAAAAGTGAAAGTTCTCGTATACATTCCCAGCAGAGCTTGATATGAAGTAAATGGTGGGATGAAATTCAGTTCTAGTCTTTAATGTCTCCGACACAGGTGTTGTCATTGACAGGAAGAGACATGTTGAGTGTTGTTTCTCCATTTGCTTAGCAAGATTTGACATGTGGTGAACCAGAACAGAAATTTGAAGAGTTGGACCAAGTTATGCAGAGGGAATTTTGGAAAGAAGTGATGAAAGAAGCAGGTCTGGATGTATAACATTATGCTGCAATAGAAATTTTCAAATAATAAAAAATACTTTGTAGGATTGATTGTTTTCATAAGCTGACTGGTAAATTTAATTCCTCTTAAAAAGAGAATTTTAAAAATACTGAGATATTTAAAAAACAGCCGGGATATTATAACTCTAAACAATGTCCATTGTCCATCTATTTGTGTTTGTTTACATAGTGATAAGTGCTTACCCACGGCCCTGGAAGTTTGCTTGAGTTGTAAGAAATAAAATAAGGTGATGCAGTGTGGGGTGTGGTTGTGTACCAGGTCCCAAACTGCCAAGTCTCCCAAGTCCTTTTGGTTCAGTCACAGTGGTTTCCAATGTTGGCAAAGACTAGGGAGTGCACCACGTAACAGTTAACAAGAAAAATGGGCAGGTTCTATTAAAACAGGGGCATGGATATTTGTAGATCCCTTCTTTGATAAAAGAAAATAGCCATTCTTTAAACATCTACTGAGTAACAATGCAGATGTGGCACTATTCCAAGTGCTAGAGCTTTGTCCTTAATGTTGCCACATGTTCAGCACAAGCCAGCTGGGTGTCCTTTACTGCCTGTAAGAAGCAAGATTTAATTTGTGGCTCTAATGTGCTCTTCTCCCACCAACCACCCTTGCTGATTCCCAAAGGTTTATTCATTGTTTTTTATTTATCTATGGTGTCTTTTCCTCATTTGTGACAATTCAACTGTGTTTAATTATTTTACTTTTCAAATTAAAATAGACCAGGGCAGTGAATTTTGATGGTCCTTGGTTGAGATCAATCACCTCCCATTTAATGAACTAGGGTTGTGTTCCATCTGGTACTTCCCCAAGCCAGTACTCTGGACCTCATACCTATTAAAATCCATATCCTATTTTCAAATTAAGCTATTGGGTAGCATTTAAAATGCTACTGTAAAGTCACTAAGCTACTGATGACTAATGCTCTTTGGGAGAGTTACTCCTTTCCATGTACTTTTCCTTCATTTATTCCTTCTATAATATTTATTAAGCAGTATGCCAGGCATTGGGAATATGTGAATTTTGTCAGTCAGGGTTCTGAAAAGAAACGAATTGTTGGGTAACATACGAAATAAATTACCTGGGTAATTGGAAGAAAGTACCATAGAGTGGCTATTTATAAATTATTAGTTGGGTGAAATTAAATCACAAGGAAAGGAAAAGGGATAGTGCAGTTTGGGGAGACTATTAATGGCCATGGTGGAGAATTCATTCCCACCACTGCAGCAGAAGAGCTGAGAAGAGGGCAACTGAGTCAGGGAAAGCTCTGCAGGGAGAGTCAGGATAGAAAGCTGTGACCTTTAGTTAAAGGAAGGCATTAGCTGTTAATGTCCGTGCAGGAAGGGCATTGGGAAGAAATAAAAATCTCAAACTCACCCCTCTCCATCCATCTCCTGCTGCCCACTATCAATCAAACCCCACAGGACACTGCCAGTATTATCAATACATACCAACTTCTTAAAAACACAGATTTTGGGGCCCTACCCCCAGCAACTCTGACTCAGTAGACCCAGAGTGAGGTGGGAACATCATTCTTCCCGACACATTCCCGGGCTTGCGGTCTTGCAGGTGTTGGTGCTGCTGTTCTTCAGACCACGTTTTGTGTGGCGCCGTTCTGACGTTGTCAAACGACAAGAGCAAGCCCTGAGAAGTGGACGTCTAATAGCAGAGTACCAACTCTGTCTCAATGACTTAGAGATATTTTTGCCACCTTCTTAACACAAGGCAAGCTGATCTTGATTGGAAATCGTCAAGGAAGAGAGTTCTGAATTTGCAAATGAGAATGTATAGATAGTCATGGGTTTAATTTTTCTCCTCCTAAGTAAATTTTCCTCTCTAAAGAAAGTATTGCCTCATTCAGAGGAAGTTGGGGAGATTTTATTTCCAGTGCACACAAAGGCTAGTCTGTGTAGAGATGCCATTTTTACTGTTGAAATATATATATTATTAAACATGTTTTAATTAAAAGATAATTGATTTTATTTTTAACATTTTTGGCAATAATTTTTGATATGGGAACTTTCTAAACTAAAAAGGAAAAAATCAACACAACAGTTCTAGAAAGCATGGAAAGCATGGAAAGTCCTCCCCCAGATATTCGTGGATAAGAGCCACATTTTTTTCTTATTTGCTACTTCTCCTCCAGCATTATGCCATGAGAAAACATGCAGTGGACCAACACTAATGAGATAAGTGGCTCAGAGATAAGGTTATTGGGGAAGAAAGGCTGGTCTTTGACTCGTGAGCAAGAGAGAATCAGATTGTTTGAACTGAAAATACCTGATTGGATCAATGATTTTGTGCATGCCTAAACTGAAGTCTCACTTCAAATAGTGTTTTTATTTCCCATTAGCTGCTCCTACTTCTTTCCTTTCTCAATCAGACCTTTTGTTAGAGTAAATTTAAGTCACCATTCCTCTTTTTTACCTCTCATCCATTCTTCGTCCTTTGACTTCTTCTGACTCCTTTCTTCCAAAGCTACGTTGACAAAGGTTCATCGGTCGCCAACTTCTCAGCAGCACTTGGTGCTGTGGGTCTCTCACGTCGCTGGCTTCTGTAGCTTCGCTTTCCTTTGATGACTTCTTCTCATAACCCTGGTAAATCTGTCCTGTCATGTTTCTCAGCCTACAGTCAAAGACTTTTTTCAAAGATGTCCAGAGCAACAACTAAAAACAACTAAGCCTGATATCCCTAAAGGAATAAAAAAGGGAATCTAATTTATCCACACTTATCCAACACTCCTCCTATAACACTCAAAAGTTTTCTTCAACCCTCACAGCTGATCTGGAGCCTCTCACACCACCATCTCCAAAATTCTGGAGCTCCAGATATGAGACTTTTTCTTTATTCTTCCGCATCCTTCTTCCTTCCATCTCTTTATTATATAGATTTACTTGCCTCTTGCTTCCTTACTATTTTGCTAAGGGGAAGAAGAAAAAAATGAGGGGCCAAATACAGGATTCTTCTTAAAGCATGGGTGAGGAGTGCAGGAAAAGTGATGTAGAGGGACGATGACTCACACACATCAGTGCTTATGCTCCACTACGTGGTCATCACTTAATCAACCCCTCTTGCTCTGCTTTCTCTGAAATGTTGGCAATCTCCGCACCCCAAGTTTCCATAATTGCATTGCTGGCTGGCTTTTATCAGCTACTCTTGTGATTCTAATTCTCTCTGAATGGGAATTATAGACAGTTTTTTCTCTTGTTCAACATGTACTAGACTTCTCCACTTGGAAATCGACAGACCCCTCAATACTGAATGTTCTTCAAATTAAACTAATCTTCTCCATATGTGCTTTTCCTTTAATGTTCCCATTGCAATTGCTCCTTGTTGCTCAGTCCAGTGAGCAATGGGCATCATCTTGATCCACATTCCTTTCTTACATGCCATCTTAAGTCAATCTCCAAGTTCTTGGGTTGTTCAATTCCCAACCCAAAGTCTCTCAAATCCATTGCTTTTTCCTGATCCCTAGACTTCTGCCCTAAGATATACTCTTCATATATTTCCTCTGAACTGTTTCAATAGTACCTTACATGTTCTCCTACCTACAGGCTAGCTCTTCTCAAATAAAACTTCCTCACCACTGAAAAAGTGACGTATGTAAACTGCAAATCCTACCCTGTTATCACATTCTTCACTATTTAAAATGCATCAGTGTTTCCCCATGACTTATAAGATTTGGGTCTTTTACATCCTGAGCCCCACCTGCCTTTCTTTATGCTGCAGCTCTTCAGAAAGCTTTGCAGATCACTCATAAATCAACCTCTACCTTGGCTTGCACTTTTCTTCTAAAATGCCCTTTGCTGGCCACAAGTTAATGTGGACTTATCACTTAACCCTACTAGACAGAGCTAAATAACTCACCTTGGCCTCCCTGTTCCCATAGCATAAGATTTATCACATTGTATTCTCATGTCTGTTTATTGCCTGTCTCTGAGGATGAATTTCTCTTAAGTGTTTTGAAGATTGTCAGTGCTGAAATTTAAGTTTAGTTGGGGGAAAAATCACTGGACTGGAAATCATGATAACTTGGTGCCATGTCTAAGTTAGCTATTAATCTGCTGTTAAATCATTAACAAGTCATTCCCCTTCTCTGATCCACCTCTCTCTCTCTCATCCATCTTTCACAAGAGAGTCTTGGACCAAATAATCATAATCTCCCATGCTTTGGTTTCACTCAGGCTGGTCCAACCTGTGGCCTACAGGCTGCATGAGGTGCAGGATGGTTGTGAATGTGGCCCAACACAAAATCGTAAATTTACTTAAAACCTTTTATTCTGCTCATCAGTTTTCATTAGCATTTGTGCATTTAATGTGTGACCCAAGACAACTTTTCTTCTATCAGAGTGGCCCAGAGATGCCAAAAGGTTGGATACCCCTGTTCTTCTCATTTATCTAGAGGGTGTTCACTCATATTCACACACTACTCTTTCTACCTTCCCCTCAGGCTTCTGCTTTGTTCCTCCAAGGCTTTGTCTGAACAGTTGTTTTCAATCCTGGTTTCTCTGTGGCACTGTAAAAGATACAGATGGCTGGCCTTGGTCCAAGGGATTCTTATTATAATGGTCTGATGTAATACCCCAGCATTAGCGTTTTTTAAAAGCACTTCAGATAATTGTAATGCATAGTTAAGATTGGCAACCATTAATATCAAATGGCATTAGCATCATTTGGGAAATTGTTAGAAATGTAAGCAATGAGGCTGTAACCCAGGCTTACTGAATTAGAAACTCCAGTCTCTATAGGTGATTCTGATGCAGACTAAATCAGTGCCTCAGCTTGAATTCTTTCCTCCCAAACCTACCAAATAGGAATTAGAGGTCACTACTACAGTTTCAGAGTATTATACCTATGGTGTTTATCTCAAAAGATATTCCCTCCAGACAACTTAAATCAGCTTCAGAAAAGTTGTTTACGCCACCCTTACATCCAAGGAAGGAGCTCCTTGGCTGGATCAGAGGTAACATCTTAAAAAAAAAAAAAAAGATTGAAACTGTACTGAATAATCTAAAATTAAATAAATAAATAAATAAATAAATAAAAATAAATAAAATATATCACAAACAAAAAATATATATATATTAGGTTGGAGCATAGAATGGAATGATGAAATTTATCGTGCAGAGCAATGGGACGTATCTGGCTGGGATTCAGGGTGGGTGTGAAAATCGGGCGCGTATGTTGCCCACATGGGCGGGGTCCTTGGAAGCAGGCCAACTAGAACCAGCTGTGGTGTTGCCTCATTCTTCCTCTCATATAAATCTCTGAAATCTAGCCCTTTCTCACAAGTCCTGGAATGAAATATATGGTTTGGGTACAGGTTACCAGCCAACCAACATCTAAAGAATTAAATATTTCTCCTAACTCACCCCCTGGGAAATAGAACACTGATTTTAGAGCCATACAACTTGACTGCCTGAAATTGCATCAGCATAAATATTACAGTTTCATAAGAAGTTTGTTTACATCATCCTCTTATCCTCTGAAGAGGGGGAGAGAATTGCAGCATGAACCACTTCCCTCATTCCCAACCTATTCTGCCCACGTAAGAGGCAGTCACTCTCTATGGGAGCTAGAGAAGTTCCAATCCTAATTTGTTCTTATCTGTTCAGAGAATCTCTCTTCCCTAAATTATGGAGCTCTGGAAATACATTTATTCAATCATTAATACTTGAACAAAATGTTTCTATTTGAAAGTGACATGTTTGTTTTACACTTATCACATTTTTAATTATACAGTTATTTGTTTATTTGTCAAGCTCCCTCATTAACTGTAAACTTCATTTAGATAAGAGCGTGTGAGTTTGTTAACCACAATATAGCCAGTATCCAAATCTGGTTTAATTAAATATTAAGTGAATGAAACACTGAATGGCTGTTTCAAGTGTAACAGGAAGGAGAGGGTGCTTCAGGGGCGGGCACGTCAGACTCTAACCCACCCTGGTGCAAGGGTATGGGCAAATACAAGTGGAAAATAAGAGGCTTTATTCTCCTTGTTGAAAGTAAGGGAAGAGCTTTCCTTCTCTTCCTTTTTCTCAGAGCATTTACCATAGAAAACATATAAGTATAAGTACTTTCTCCTCTCTTTGAAATGCATATAAATCCTCTTGAAAACTAGATAGACCTCTTGTCAGCTTTCTGATCAGAAATATCTTTCTCAAGAACCTGACAGCTAGCTCTCTGAAATATAGTCATCAGGGGTGATAGCACCCCTATTTCCCGGTTTCGGTGGGAAAGCGGGAGCCTAGCTTCAGTGGGCTCTTTGCTCCAAGTTGCAAAATGACTTCTTATCATAAAAGTATGAGAAACTTTTTGTTCTTCTGGATAAAGCCAATGGTCAGCCCAATTACCAGGTAAAGTTAGGGTGAATCATGTATGACAAATGGTACTGCCAAGTCCTCTTTGTGGCCCAGTTATTATTTATCTCAAAAACATGCATGTAATGGGTTGTGTCCACTTTGCTGTATAAAAGGGTGAGATTTCTTCCTGTCCTCGAAGTCTCTTAGGGGACTGCCTGTGACACACATCACTTTCTGGTTTAATCTTATTCAAGAATAAAACTTTTTTTCTTGCCACTATCTTTGTGGGGAGATTTTCTGGGCTGGGAGAAAATTCTGTTTCCAATTATGTTTCTCTATACAGACAACAGGCACTCAATAAAAAACTTAAGTGAGAACAAGAGTTATCTGTGAAGCAGGGGAAGTGTTTCAGTCGTGTGGAAAGGGCCAGACACGTCAGAAAGCACTAGCTGCAAGAGAGATGCAGGGGAGAACCAGGTGCTGAGAAGCCTCTTAAGCGATGTTAAGGGATTTGGACTTTATCTTGAGAAAAATTGAGTAAGCAAGGTGATGCCATAATAGGATTTGCCTTTAGGAACCATAACTGTTGAAGTAATAATGTGCAGCAGGTGTTAGAGGGAAGCATTAATGGATATAAGGAGGCAAAGTTAGGTGAGAGATTCAGTCATCAGGATGGGCAATAATAATAGCAGTATTTATAATACTGGGTTGACCAAAAAGTCCACTTAGTTGATTCCATAAAATAAAAGACACATTTTCACCAAATTTTTTATTTTCACCAATAAGTTTATTGATTTGGATCTATTGGGTATGATCCGGCTATCTCCCACATAGTATAATGTTGATTGTTTTCAATTAATGTCTTGATTTGGTCACTATTAATTTCAACTGTCTACTTGACTGTGGGGCATCAACCAGTGAGAAATCTCCAGCACAAAACTTCTTAAAGCACTTTTGACACATTCAATCAGCCACAGCACCTTCTCCATACATTGCACAAATCCTTTTTTGGGTTTCAGTTGTGCTTTTATCTTTCTTGAAATAAGAAATCATAATATATTGAAAATGTTGCATATTGTCTTCCATCTTCAATAATAAAATGGCTACACAAAAATTCACCAATTTTGATTTTTATTTTTAAACTCACACTGATATGACAGCTGTCACAATACAATCTAACAAAATTGTTTCAAATGAAGATAAAGACAACTAAGCGCTACTAAAGCCATCTTATGGAAAAAGCCAACTCAGTTGCCTCACACACCCTCAACTAGGAAACTGACCTACAACCCAGGCATATGCCCTGACTGGGAGTCGAACCAGTCACCTTTCAGTTTGCAGGATGATGCTCAATCTGCTGAACCACACCAATCAGTGCAACTAGTACTTTATTGAGCTGACTATGTGCTAGAAACTCTTCTAAGCACTTTACATGTATCATCATTAATTTTTACAACAATCCTATGAGGATTATAGTATTATACTTTCTGTGTACAGATGAAATTGAGCTGAAATTTACACGCTGGCTCCTGAGACAGTTCTCTTAACCTCTACTGTGTACTGCCTTCTGATCTCATAGTCTGGATACAGATGGTGGTAGAATAGGTATAAGGTAGACAAGACAGGGCCTGGATGTGGGAAAAGGGCAACTAGGTGGTGTCACATAGTTTCTAGTTTCTAAAAACTTGGATGTCACCTAGTTTCTTATGAGTACAGTTGGGCCATTCATTGAGGCAGAAGTGCCAAGAATGCAGCAGTTTTGGAAAGGAAAGATAAATAATTAGAAGGCCACAATGCACTGAGGAGCCAGAGTAGAGATGTCTAAAGAGGCAACTTTTACATCACTCTGGAGCTCAGAAGGGAAGATGCCCTGAGCACAGGATGGAAACTGAGGTCATGAGGACAGACCTAGATACCAAGGAGAGTGAGCTCAGTAAAGAGGAGAGGCCAGAAGCTTGCTTACTTTTATTTATCTATCTATCTATCTATCTATCTATCTATCTATCTATCTATCTATTTATTGTTTATGCTATTACAGTTGTTTCTACTCTTTCTCCTTCTGTCCACCTCCACCAAGCCCCACCCCTTCCCTTCCCTCAGTTAATCCCTACATCATTGTCCATGTCTGTGGATTGTGTATAAATAGTCTTTACTTAATCCCTCCACCATCTTCCATCTAGTCCCACCACCCTCCCCTCCAGCAGCCGTCAGTCTGTTCCATGTATCTATGCTTCTGTTTTTATTTTGCCCATTAGTTTATTATGTTCATTAGCTTCCACATATAAGTGAAATCATATGGTATTTGTCTTTCACTGACTGGCTTATTTCACTTAGCATAACATTCCCAAGGTCCATTCATTCTGTCACAAAAGGTAAGAGTTCCTTCTTTTTTACTGCTGAGTTGTACTCCAAGAGTATTATGTAAGTGAAATAAGCCAGTCAGAGAAAGACAAATACTATATGATTTCACTAATACAGGATATCTAATTAACAAAATAAACTAACAAAATAGAAACACTCATAGATACAGAGGACTGACTGACAGCTGTCAGAAAGAATGGAGGGTTGTGGGATTGCATAAAAAAGGTGAAGGGATTAAGCAGAGAAAAAACTCAAAGACACAGACAGCTGTATGGTGATTTCCACAGGGAAAGGGGAGTGGAGGGAGGTAGAAGAAGGTAAAGGCAGGATAAATAGTGAGGGAAGGAGACTTGACTTGGGATGGTGAACCACAATACAATATACAGATAGTATATTACAGAATAGTACAGCTGAAACCTACATAATTTAATTAACCAATGTCACCCCAATAAGTTCAATGAAGATTAAAAAGAAAAAAAAGAGAAGAGTCTGGGAGCAAAGCCTGGGGGAAGAAACATCAGGAGGAGAAGAGTCACCACATGGGAGAGTAATATGACATGTCCAAAGAAGTATGAGGACAAATATTAGGAGAGTGTGCTGTTTGCAAAGCCCAGAGAATAGAATGTCCTCAAGGGAGATAGGGTCAGGAGATAGCATTAAAAGCAGCCATTAAAATCTCTGTTAGCTCATAAAGAGGTGAGGCTGTGACCCTCCCTGCCAAACTACCAACCAGTCTGAACATAAATCTAACTAGGTTTCTGATGGAAGGTTAGTGTGGCAATACTTTAGTTTGATTTTTTGTTTTAACTGTTTAGACCGTGGTCAGCAGGGGTTCACCATATTGCTTTCCCTCTTTGAAGCTAAGTATTCAAAATAAGGCATGGCAACTCCTCCTGCTGTCTCTGGAGGAAAATGCAGAAAATGAAGACCAGTGCGGTCAGCAAGCTGAGTCTTTGTCTCTGTAAGAGCAAAACCAGCCATTATCACTGTCTCCCCTTATAGCCTTGTAAATCACAAGGATGTCATTTACTCTACAGCCTTCCCTTCTTTGTGACCCACATCTTTCTATTGAGATAATTTCATTACTTGACATTTTCCTTTGAAAGCAGGTTTAGGGTGACTTAATGATGTTTGCGGAGATTTTTCTTTTTCTTTTAAAGACCTGCCAATGGGATTTGTGCCTAGTTTGGGTAGGTTAATATAGAGCCTATTATTTATGCTTTAAGATTTGGGGGGAATGGGTAAGTGTTCTCATTCTGTGCATCTGAGCAACTTAATTTCATTTTCTCCCCTGACATTTGAAGATAGCTATAGGGTTTTCTTTTCTTTTCCTCTTTATTCATTCTCTCCCAAACTGTCCCCTTTCTTCTCTTATCCTCCCCACTACTGGATTGTTTGTCTTTATTGGCTTGGCAACAGAACTGCAATGTGATTTTCCACTTGGTTTCTAGTGGAATGGATTTTTTAGAAAATATTCTATCTTCTGGCTGCATGTAGGTGATGAGGAAAACTCTCTGTCCAGACTCAGAGGGTATTATAACATCTACCTACCAGGAATGGCTGAGGTGCCTGTGCAAGTACGCAAACTAAGGTCAGACCTAAAAGAACAGAGAAAGTAAGGAACTAATAATAATGTGTCTGAATGACTTGGGGTACTCTTTCTACCTCTTCTGGTCTTTCTGCATTGAGTTCTCATAGACGAGAACTAGTGCTGGTTGAAATTCTGTGCAGGGCTCTGCCTATCCTGTTTTAGCTCTTGATGTGGGTAGTGATAGTGTGAGGTAGCTGTGAAACAATGAACAGGATAGCTCTGGGTACAGTGACAGATAGTTGTTTTTTTTTCTTAATTTGAGAGTTATTTTGTTTCATTTAATTTGATTCCATTTACTCTAAATATCCACTCCCAGCTTTGCTATTGATTTGCTGAACATTTAGCAACTACTGTAAGCACTCTGGGCTTTGCCTGCTCCGCCTTGAAGTCCAAGCAGCAGCCCCTCTCGAGAGGGCAGTGGGATGCTTTAGGTTATGGGGGAAATGAAAGCAGCTCTGCGTGCACATTAGCTCTTGCATTTTCCTCCTACTGTAGGCTAAGGCCCCAGCAGGGATGTCCTGCCAGGGAATTATAACTCTTGCAGGATCACAGGCATTCACTGTTTCTGAATAATTATCTGAAGAGCATTTCCTTTCAACTGGAGAAGCATGAAGGATTCTGAGATGGCCAAGAACTCCCCCAAGGAGCTAGTAGACTCAAGTTGGCATGAGGTAGAGATGAGTAAGGCTTTCTGGAGACTAGTGAAGTATGAGCTGAGGGTAGAGGTGTTCTGTGGGGGGCTGCCTGGCTGCAGGACATTCACCTAGATGGAGAGAGAGAGAAGGGGACCTACATTTTCTGAGCACCCTGTCCCTGCCAGGCACCATGCTAGGCAGTTTCACACAGATGCTCTGGTTTAAGAACTCAAGGAAACAGATATTATTACATAACCTTGCTTGTGAGGAACTGAAGCTCAGAAAGGTTATAAGATTTGCTGATAGATACCCAGTTACTAAAAGACAGAGATGGAATTTGAACCTGTCTGATTTCAAAGTTCATTTACTTCCCTGATATCCTGCTTCTGACCTTTCTCCCTCCCCTTGAATTATAGGGAAAGGGAGGTCACTGTAGACTCTATTCATCCTCATTCCACACCTTGGGGGTAGAAGGTGCTGCTCCTCAGGCATGGGCGCATGACCCAGGCCCAGTGATGAGACAGGCAGGACACTCTTGGCCACCATGATTAGGTCAGCATCAAGCAGATGACATGAGTAAATCCAGTGAGTGTCAACCACTACAGATGAGAAAAAGGTACTCTCTTTCTTTTGGGGTTTCTAAGCCTGTGGAATGTAAGCCTGGAGCTACCAGTGGATATCTTTGCCACCGTGTGACAACAGCCTATGTGAGAATAAAATGAGCAAAAGGAAAGTGCAGAGAGAGATGGGTGTCTGACAACCTCTAAATCACTTGAGCATCTTTTATCTGTGGTACCTGCAGCTAGACCTCCTTCAGAACTTTTCACTGAGTCAATTTTCCAGCTTAAGAAAAATTTTACTAAGTTTTCTGTTACTTGCAACCAAAAGAACCCTAATTAATATAAATGTTAAAGGAGGAAATTTAAAAAGATAGTTTCATTACCTTGGATCTTTGGAAATTGGTGATTTATACTGGGGGAGATACGTCTTTGAAAGAGTTAAATAACCATAGAATGCTATATTATTTTCCTATTACTGCCATAACAGATTGCTATAAACAGGTTACCATTACCTTAGTGTCTTAAAAACAACACAAATGTATTATTTTACAGTCTGTAGTGCAGAAATTTGACATGGGTCTCTTGGCGCTAAAATCAAGGTGCTGACATACTGCATTCATTTCTGTAGGCTCCAGCAGAGAATCCATTCCCCCAAATTTTTCAGCTTCTAGAGGTCACTGCGCTCTGTGGTTTGCGGTTCCCTTTCTCCACTTTCAAAGCCAACTACATAACTTCCATCATCACATATCTTTCTCTGACTCTTCTGCTTTCTCTTCCACTTTTAAGTTCCCTTCTAATTACATTGGCCCACCTGGATAGCTCAGAGTGATCTTCCTATCTTAAGGTCAGATGATTAGCAACCTTAATTTTACCTGCAACCTTAATTACCCTTTTGCTATGGAAACTAACATATTCAGACCTCTGGGCATTAGGATATAGAGAACTTTGGTGCTGGTGAGGCATTATTTTGCTTGCACAGTGTATTCTTCTACTGTAGCAAGGAAATTTTTTATTTCTTCCTTTCTTTCTTTCCTTTTTTCTATTTTGTAATTTCACATTGACTTGCTCCTTCTCCAGTAGACTCTGACTACTGTTTCCAGTTTTGCCCCACTGTCTATGTCCCACTAGTCATGCCAATTAAAATTTCTAGGTTTGTTTGCTACAGAAGATCAGGAAAAGGAGATCAAGTAAGCAGGAGAATGATAAAGGCTTTCTGGAAAGTGATTGTCTTTGTCATTGCTTTATCTTTAGCACCTAATGCTGTAGATTAACAAAAATATTTGGGGAGTGAATGAACAAATTAAGGTGGGATTTGAACTGACTGTTTTAAGATGGGTAGCATTCAAGGTTTAGAACAAAAAAATGTGCAAGGTATACCTGGGGATCAGGAGAAGAGGATGAAAGTAATGACTGGCATAGAGGATTCACAAAAGAGAACCAAGAGGGAAAGGGTGTGAGAAAGAGAGGGAGAGAAATAGCCATGTGAAAGGGAAACATTGATTGGTTGCCTCTCGTAGTTGCCTCTCATACACACCCCAACTGGAGACTGAACCTGCAACCCACAACCCATGCACGTGTCCTGACCAAGAATCGAACAGGTGACCTTTTGCTTTGTGGGACAACACCCAACAAACTGAGCCACATCCGTCAGAGCAAGGCTGGGTTTTTGAACAGCCAGGGTCAAGCTGGGTTATAGCCAGGCTTGAGGAGCAGCCTAAGGAGCAAAGAACTTTTGCTCTCTATAGACAGAAATGTGTCAGAAATCCACAATGCCATCCTACAGGATCCTGCCAACACCCCTTCCCTTGGTGATCCCATTCAGCCCCATCAATGCCATTAATATGCTGATACCTCTCAAACGTATATCTCCAGACTCAGCCTCTCCTTAGACCTCCACACTCACATATCAAAGTATTTACTTGATATTGCCACACAGGTATCTAAAAAGCATCTCAAACTTTACGTGTCCAAAACTAACCTCCAGATTTTTAACCCCACCCCCAACACCAACTTTCTCTTTCCTGAGTCCTCCACAACTCAATAAATGGACACTCCAGTCTTCTAACTGCTTAGGAGAAAGACTTCAGAACTTGCTTTCCCTCACACCGCACATTTATCAGCTAATCCTATCCTCTCTACCTTTAAGATATTTCCAGAATCCAAATACTTCCTAATACCCCTGCCACTAAGCCTTAGTTCAATCCACTATCATCTCTCAGTCATGATCATTGGAATGGTTTCCTAACAGGGCTCCCTCACGTCACTGTTCCCACCTTATTTTTTCAGTAAAGTAGCTAGAGTAATCCTTTTAAAATTCGATTGAGACCTCTGATCAAACTTCCCCAGTGGCTCTGGATTTTACTCGAAATAATAGTTAAAGTCCTTACAACAGTGCACAAGCCCTGATACCCTCTGGCCTTGCCCCCTCTGCTCCTGTCTATCCTCATCGTCTACTCCTCTCTCACATGAGCACTCTGCTGCTGCCACACTTGCCTCCTTGATGCTCCTTGAGCACACTACGCTTGCTTCTGCCTTGGATGTTGTTATGCATCTCTCTCTCTACATACACTGTTCTTATTCCAGATGTTCCCAAGACTTATGCACTCACTCATTCATTTCTTTCAGGTATCTTCTAAAACATTACCTTACAAGAAGAGCATTGCTTCCTCACCCAACATAAAATATAAACCCCTGCCCCTACCCCAGCATTCTCTATTTTCCTTACTAAATGCTTTCTTTTACCCCAAAAAGCATTCACCACCATCTGACTTACTGTATGTTTATTTGATTATTTTGTATTCCCTCTACTAGAAATATAAGCTCTAAAACTGATGACTATGCATTTTTGCGAGTTATTTATTTGTTTATTTTGTACCATTCAGTGCCTAAAACAGTACCCTGCACATAGTAGGAACTCAATAAATATTTCTTGCATAAATGAAAACAGAAAGTAGGTGAGGAAGGGCCACCTGGTAATGGCCTTGGGAGGGATGAGGTGGGTATAGGCTGCAGGCAATGGAACCACCCAGGAACAGATAGAACCCCAGGTTCTTGGATTGAGGAGTATAGGAAGGGAGAGACAGTGTGAAAGAAGTCCACAATGAGCAACTCTTATATATGGTAGAATGAATGTTAGAATGAGAGTGATGTGATTTAGTCTTTAAGTAGGGAAATAAAAATGTGAGTTCCACTAAGAAAGATGGGTGCTGATAGAGGGGACCCTTTTGGAAGAGAACAAAGAATGAGTTTGGGGCTGGATTCCATTTGCTGCATGTTCAAAACATCCACCTGGAGGCTTCTCTCGGGGGATAGGGAAGAGATTAAGCCTATATCTGCCTTTCCGAAGGGCTCCTCAAAGAAGCCAGAGCAGTCAGGCTTACTGGATGGGCGGGAGCCTCGTGTGCTCACTTAGGAATTAGATGGGTGTCCTGCTTGAAAGGCAGCACTGTCTGGAGCTCAGCAGGCTGGGAAATTTCAGTGATCAGCAGGAGGGCAGAGACGATTAACCCAGCAAAGGGGAGTGAGAGTATGTTTACCTCTCTGTTTTTTGTTTTGTTTTGTTTTTATGTTCATGAGAAAGTCTGGAATTTGTCAGGATTCCTGAAGACAGGAAAATGCTATTTTATAGAAATTCCAGTTTCATGAGTTGAGTGATCAAAGCAACTGTAGCTTTAAGTCCACTGGTGACTGGACTGTGGTGGCAACCCCGCCTGCTCAGGAATGTGCTACCTCATAAATCTCCAATCTCGCTTGAACACTTAATGCTCTCATGTTACCCTAGATGGGACTTCACCTAAGCAGTTTCACCAGTTAAACATTGCCAGAGTCCTGTTTTTCCACCACTTAGTGAAGGAGGTTGGTTGCCTTCTCCTGCAGAGGGCTTATGATGGGAGTAGAAACCTATCATACAATCCTGGGTGAGGACAGCATGGCCCCTGCTTGGAAGCTGAGGTGACTGAGGGGAAGGAACTGGCTCCCTGGCCCAGAGCTTGCCCTCAGATGCCAGGGGCAGATGAACCATCAAGCAGAGCCCATCAATGACCTAGTGAACCTCTTGCTAAAATCATAGCACTCCCAGGGTGGCTGAATCCATGACAGGTCATCCCTTCAGGTATACTTTTGAAAGTGACAATGACTTATCTTTAGCTGGCACCTCTGAGCCAACAGCTAAGAAGACCAAATTACCCTCCTGTTTGAAACAATGGGTCTGTCTGTCCTTCATTGCGCTCTGTGATGGGCTCTGCCTCTGACTTTCCCCTCGGGGAGCCTCACTCTTCAGTGCCTTTGTTTCCTTCAGTCCTAGAGCAGGTGTGTGTTTTTCCTGAGTAGATTAAGTAGGCATAAGTAGATTCTTAATAGATATGTTAATTTGATCCAATATTTACACACACATTTCTGATTTTTTTAGGGAAATAAATAGTTTTCATTTTGCTTGATTTTTGTAACCTCAAGGGGGAGATGACATAGCATAGTATTGTAGAGTGTGGCTTTCTTATCTCTATATATTATGGTCACACTGATATCATTATAGTCTAAACCTCTAAGTAATCCCTTTTTAAAATTTTTTTTCATTGATTTGAGAGAGAGAGAGAAATTTGTTGTTCTACTTATTTATGCATTCATAGGTTGATTGTTGTATGTGCTCTGACTTGGGATCAAACCCACAACCTTATTGTAGTGGGATGACACTCTAAACAACTGAGTACCTGGCCAGGACAATAATCTCTTAATATTCAACCATTTACCTCTGTAACCTGCCTGGGAGAAGAAACTGCGTTGGGGCAGAAGAGCCATGGCTGCAGAGTCATCCCTGGGACCGTGTCCTGTTGAAACTTTGCTTTCTACTGGGTCATTGTAGTGAAATGACATGCTTCTTCGTGGCTCCAGATCTCATCCTTATTCTGCTGGAGTTTTCCTTTTCAAAGGCATTCCCCTCCTCCCCTTACCCCTTCAGGACACTATTCAGCTCTTCAACTGGAAGAAATACGGGAAACATATACAAATACAGGAAAAGCTGGTGCCCTCAAACAACCTAGCAACAATCCCTGAGACACAGAAACGCCAAGCCTAAAACGTGCTCAGTGGAGTGGGAGATGGGAAAATACAGACAGACTCATTAAATTGTTCTCCCAATAAATGATCCTCACACAGCACAAAATCCACCTCAACCTGCTATGTAGCCTTTTACAGGCCATGTCGCTACTTTCCCAATTATAAAATGGGGCCCTGTAGGGTTGTTATGGGAGATAAATATCATAGTTTTTCAAAATGAGTAGTAAGAAATCATTCATAATTCATTCTTTCAACAAATACCATTGAGCGTTTATTATGTTATAAACAGGAAGAGTAAAGCAGCTCTCATGGGGCTGGCACTGCTGATGAGAAGCTGCAGCTTGAGAAAGAAGAACAAAGCATCCAGCCACATAGAGTCAAGAGGAAGAGCATTTCTGGGTGAGGACACAGTTAATGCAAAGGCTCTAATGTGGAAAGAAGTCCTGTAACTCAGAAAACCAGGAAATGGCCAATGTGACTTGAGCCTCTGGGTAAAAATGAGAGTGGGGAGGGAGGCAGAAGTCAGCTCCTGTGAGACTTGTAGGAAAGGGTATCTGGATTTTATATCAAGTGCAATAGGAAGAGTAGCACATTCCACTTTAAAAGGTCACATTTTCCTCTCTATGTGGAGGATTGCAAGAGGATTGCAATTAGGAAGACAGGAGTGGAGTGAAAGACATTTAGGAAGAGAGTGTGTGACTTGGATTTTACACATAAGACTTTTCAGTTCTGGACAGTAAAAGTTGAGTCTTAACTGGTTTCCAACAGCATCTACTTGCACGCATTCAGAGTAAAGCATCTTTCCTTATCATCTAAATGAAGTTTTTGACTCTTTTTAAACATGCAATCTATTTAGTCTTTGCATCACATCTAAGTCTGATATCCTTATGGGTCAAGGTCACAGAATAATAGTATTCTAGAGCTGATAAGAGGTCATAAGGTACATTTTTTTTGTTTCAGCATTGCTATTCTTCGACCCTCTCAGTCTAGATAAATGTCTACTTTTTAAAAAATATTTAACAGCTTTATTGAGATATAATTTACATGCTTAGAAATTTATCTACTTTATAGAAGTCAGTGGTGTTCAGTATATTCCCAGAGTTGTGCCCACATCAGCATGATCTAATTTTAGTGTGTTTTCATCACTCTAAAAAGAAATCTCATACTCTTTAGCAGTCATTCTCCATTCCTCCTACCTGCTCCCCCTTCAGACCTAGGCAGCTACTAACCTGCTTTCCATTTTCTTGAATTTGCTTATTCTGTACATTTTCACATTAATGGCAATCATAAAATACGTGGCCTTATGTGACTGGCTTCTTTCACTTTGCATGTTTTCAAGGTTGATCCATGTTGTATCATATATTAGAGCTTCATTTCTTTTTACTGATGAGTAACATTCTGTTATATGAATGTACCATGTTTTATTTATCCATTCATCAGTTGATAAATATTTAGGTTGTTTCTATTATTTCTGCTTTGTGGCTATTATGAATAATGCTGCTATGAACATGCATGTACAATTTTTGTAGATGTATGTTTTCACATCTCTTGGTTATGTACCTAGGAGTGAAACTTCTGGATCGTACACTAATTTTATATTTAATTGTTTGAGGAACTGGCAGACTGTTTTCCAGAGTGTAGGAGATTTCAACCTGCTCCCTGACTGCATATCTCTTAAGTTACCTCCCTGAATGGAAAGTTTGTCTTCATATGAATCAAGAAACTTATTTTTTTATATTTGAAAGTAATGCTCAAAGCAGTGTCCCTTAGTGTCCTCCAAATGAAGCAGTAATGACTTCTTTCCTTTAAATAATTTCTTTTTTCTTCTACTCCTTTGTAGACTCCTTCATTTAAAATACAGAAATCAATATCCATCACCCTAAAAAGAATCTGACCAATGCCAGCAATTACAAAAAGATTGTCTTAATAGTAACAACACACATTGCTTTCTGAGTTATATCTATAGTTACTTTGACCCTTGAGTCTTTTTCTCTCACACTTATGTAGATTGGGTTAATCTTTCTCCTTTAGCTGTGGATTTTGATATTTATACATATGACCCTACATGCTGATGCTTGAATCTGAGCCCTGAAATTGAGGCTGTCTTCTTTGCCCACATTGAACTGTTTACTTATTGCACCATTTTGGCTCCATAGCACCAACACATAATTTTCAGAGGCTGGTAGAATAGGCCCTTCTGAACTCAATCTTGTCTTAAATTCTCAGCTCCCATTGGGCTCTTCCCTTTGAGACAAGCAAAGCAAAATCCTCCTTGCTCCCAAAAATAACATCATAATTTTTCTTAAGTCACAGCTCTTAATGAACCAATGCCTTCTATTCAATTGCTCACTCATTTCTCATTCAACAAATATTTATTGAGGGTCAGGAACTGCTTCAGTTTCTGGGGACACAGAGGTGAACAAAACAGACCAAGATCTTGTATTCAGGGTTTACATTCTAGTGAAGGTTATATAATTTAAGTATAAATAAGCTTGAGCTTAGGGAATCAGATCATTTTAAAGGGACTTCATATTTTCTCTGAAGTCTACTCTACTCTTTTAAAAAAATGAAGCCATAGAACAGAATGATTAATTGACTTGCTCATAATTAGTCCCTGGTGAGGTTAAACAAATTCTAGGTCTTAGACTTCCAGGGTTCTTTCCACCACTGTGCTAATTAGAAAGGTTTGAGAAATCCCTTGACTTGACAGACACCAGTCAATGTAACATTTCTTAGCTATGGGAATATTTATGAGACATTAGTGGGCATTGCTGCAGATCTAGGCATGAAAAAATACAAGGAACATGGATGAGAAAGAAAAACAAGAAGTGGTCTTTGAAAATTCTTTTTTAAAACCAGACCCTTTTTCTTGAGGGAACATCTTTGAAGTTAGACTTCCAAGTTACAGTAAACATTGTGAGCAAATATATATGATTGAGTGAATCTTTCACAAACAAGATCCTTTTTATTTTGTTCAAGGAACTACGAAACCTGCTTTCAGAGGGCAAGTCAGGCAGTGAATTTTCCTGTTTTAATTTCAAAGTCCAGCATGTTATTTTATGTTCCCGGCAGCTTCCTGTTTCTCCTTTCCCTCAGAGTTCAAGATTAGCAGCAATTTTCCATCTTGAAAACAATGCAAACAGTTCACCCCTATGGATTACAGGAAAGCTGGGCTTATTGACATGTGCTTACATTTGGCCTTCATGAGGTAGCTGATACTTCTCAAGGCCTCCTTTTAGTCCAGACAAAGAGATGGATTGTTTTTCACTGGTGTGGGAGATAATTACAGAATTGAATTTAGTAGAAGCCCATGTTCAGAATCACACCCTTGAGGCTTCTGATTTTACAGGCCTGGAAGAATCACTCTTTTTGAGGTCTACACTTGGCTTTGATGGCTAGGTGTCATGAGCCTTCCTCCAATCCCAACACCAGACATGTCAATATTGGCTCCACGCTATTGGACTTCTTTCTCTATCGCCATGTCCTTTCCCTTCTAAAACCCTACAGAAAGCAATGAGGAATCAATGGCTACAGAAAAATATAAAAAAATAAATAAAAATGTCCCAAGAAAATACAAGGTTTACCCTCTAAGATAGGAATTAAGTGGGAGTATCATGATGGCTTAAAAATAAAATATTTACAAATTAGAGGCCAATTTAGAAAGTTCAAAGACTGTTTAGAAAAAGGTAAGACAAAATCTGTAGGACATTGCTACCTTCCCATCCCTCCTTAGAATACCTCTTTTCCAATCACCTCTTTGCCCCCTTCTGCCCAGCACACACATGTTTACCACGAAATGCAGTCAGGTAATAGTGGCAGCAAAGGATTGGATGATTTCCCAAGGGAGGCAGGGAAGAATTGGTCTTCTTTGTCTAGCATTTATGATTCACAAGGTGTCAAAAACCTTACACACTGCAAATGAGAGCAATCATGTTTCCTGACAAAAATCCTTCTTTCTACATTTCTTTGCTTAGAGATGACACTTGTTAACTTTTGTCAATCCCAGGAACCAAAACCCTCTGACTCACTGCTGTCCTCCTGCCACACATGGCTTTCAGCTAATTCTTCAAGCCATCTACCAGCTGTCTTTCTGTTGTCATTGAGGTCAAGTGAGATTATTTTCAATTCTAACATTATTTATTAAATACTTACTATGTGTTACTTTTGTGCCAGAAAGTGTCAATTTGAAAGAGATGAAAATGAGCATTATATTCTCTGGTTTTAGGTCAGAGTCTCAGCCTTTTGAAAATGGGAGGAAACAAGGTGATCCAATGTGTATCATGACCTCATGCTCTCGCCTTCACCAAAGATCACTAACTGATTAGAAGCTGGATTTGTCAAAGGTGAAGTGTGCCTTTCACCTGGGACCAAGGGCCACTTCTGATAACTGCTGCATTTCCCAGAATAGTGGCTATTTTTCTTGCTTGGTCTTGGAGGAGCCAGGTGGATCAGAGTAACTTCGACTGATATCTTATCATGGTGACTACACGGCTATCACATGATGATATAATTAATCTCCAAGAAACAAATTATATCCATTTGGATCCATTGCCCTTACTAGTCTCCTAGAGAAAAGTAGGAAAATCTACATTTTAATAGGGGAAACAAAACAAACACATAGCAGGTAGGATAGCACAGAGAATAAAGTCAAGGTTCCGGAGCCAGACTCTCTGAATTTGAATCCTGATTGTGTTACTTACTAGCTGCAAAACCTTGGACAATTTTCTTAATTTAAACTATGCCTTGGTTAACTCACCTGTAAAACTAAGATAACAATAGTAGTATCTACCTCAGAAAATTATGAGGGTTAAACAAATTAATACTTTGAAGCATTTTGGCCATAGTGAGGGTTTGACAAATATTAGATTTTGTTATTATATTAACTACTTTAAATAAGTAAGTTAATTCAGAACCAATTAGTGTAATATTATACATGTTGAGAACTCAGAGCACAGATATATTGATGAAGGCTAGCAAAGTCAGAGTTGGCTTCATGGAGGTGGTGACTTGAGCTCAGTTTTGTACACAAGTGGGACTTTCAAGGTAAGAGAGTAACACCTGCAATGTCATAGACATATAAATGACTTAAGTATCATACCTGAGGAGGAGGTTAATTAATACATTCTATGAGAGTCAAAGTTGCAAGATTCTCAGGCAAAAGCTAAAGAGAATAAACACTCACTGTTTAAAATTCCAACTCCCAGCCACAATGGAGGTGTAGGTAGATACACTTTGCCTCCTTGCACAACCAAAAGAAGGACTACAAATTTAAAAACAAAAAAACAACCAGAACTGACAGAAAATCAAACTGTATGGAAGTTCGACAATCAAGGAGTTAAAGAAGAAACATTCATCCAGACTGGTAGGAGGGGTGGAGACAGGCAGCTGAGGGGAGAGTACTTGAGGCAAGGTGGCGGCTGGAGGACAAGGTGGGTGAGGCGGTGGTTGGGTGACCAGGAGGTCCCACAGTTGTGTATGGATAAACTGCAAGGAACAACTGGGTAGCGAGACAGATGGAGTAACCCAGGGTTCCAGTGTGGGGAAATAAAGCCCCAAAACCTCTGGCTGTGAAAACCTGTGGAGGTTGAGGTAGCAGTGGGAGAAACTCCCAGCCTCACAGGAGAGTTCATTGGAGAGAACCACAGGGTCCTAGAATGTACACAAACCCACCCACCTGGGAATCAGCACCAGAAGGGCCCAACTTGATTGTGGGAAGTAGGGAAGTGACTAAAAGCTTGCCAAGAGGTGACTAAGAGGCATTATTCCCTCTCAGGAACCTCGCCCACAAACAGCACCACAATGCAGCTGTATGGATTGTCTCATCTTGGCCAATACCTAAGTCTCTGCCCCTTAGTACGTAACAGGTGCACCAAAACAAAGAAATATGGCCCAAATGAAAGTACAGATCAGTGCTCCAAAAATAGAACTAAGCAATGAAGAGATAGCCAACCTATCCGATGCACAGTTCAAAACACTGGTAATCAGGATGCTCACTGAAATGGTTGAGTATGGTTGCAAAATAGAGGAAGAAGTGAAGGCTATACAAAGTGAAATAAAGAAAAACATATAGGGAACCAACAGTGAAGGAAAGGAAACCGGGACTCAAATCAATGATTTGGAACAGAAGGAAGAAACAAATATTGACCCAGAACAGAATGAAGAAACAAGAATTCAGAAAAATGAGGAGAGGCTTAGAAACATCTGGGACAACTTTTAAATATTCCAACATGCAAATCATAGGGTGCCAGAAGGAGAAGAGGAGGAACAAGAAATTGAAAACTTATTTGAAAAAATAATGAAGGAAACTTCCCCAATCTGGCAAAGGAAATAGACTTCCAGGAAGTCCAGAAAACTCAGAGTCCCAAAGAAGCTGGACCCAAGGAAGCACACACCAAGGCACATCATAAGTACATTACCCAAGATTAAAGAGAAGGAGAGAATCTTAAAAGCATCAAGTGAAAGGGAGACAGTGACCTACAAAGGATTACCCATAAGACTATCAGATGATTTCTCAAAAGAAACCTTACAGGCAAGAAGGGGCTGGAAAGAAGTATTCAAAAGTCATGAAAGCCAAGGACCTACAGCTAAGATTACTCTATCCATCAAAACTATCATTTAGAATGGAAGGGAAGATAAAGTGCTTCTCAGATAAGGTCAAGTTAAAGGAGTTCATCATCACCAAGCCCTTATTTTATGAAATGTTAAAGGGACCTATCTAACAAAAACTATGAACAGTAAAATGATAACAAACTCACAACTATCGACAACTGAAACTAAGAACAAAAAAAACAAACTAAGCAAACACCTAGAACAGGAACAGAATCACAGAAATGGAGATCACATGGAGGGTTATCAGCAGGGAGGGGGAAGTGGGAGAGAGGGGGGAAAAGGTACAGGGAACATGAAGCGTAAATGATAGGCACAAAATAGACAGGGGGAGGTGATGAATAGCATGGGAAATGGAGAAGCCAAAGAACTTAAATATGGACATTAACTAAGAGGGGGTAAAATACTGGTAGGAGGTGGGTGCAAGACGGGGGGAAATAAAGGGGAGGGAAAAAAAGGGACAATTGTAACAGCATACTCAATAAAATATATTAAATAAAAATAAAAATATAAAATAAAATTCCTCCCAGATAAGTGATATAGTGAAACAAGGTGAGAGGATGAGCAGATTGCATAAAATGACAGAAAACAATTTTAATGATAGAATTAATTTATACTAGTAAAAGAAAGTACCTTTACTGAACAGAAATTTGGAGAAGGTACAATAATGTAAGGCAGCAATTTTCAACCTTTTTCATCTCATGGCACATATAAACTAATTAATAAAATTCTGCAGCACCCCCAAATATATTTTTTGCTGATATGACAAAATTAGGTAAAATTTTTGATTTATTCACACTGGATGGTTATTTGTTGTCATTCTTAAGTTTGACAATCTAAGGAAAAAGAGTCATTGCCCCTGACGAAACAGCCAGGTGTTACATGTATTCAAAATTCTCACAGCACACCCGTGTGCCTGCCGAGACACACAGGCTAAAAATCACTGATGTAAGGAGGAGGGCGTATCAATCAGTGTTTAAGTTTCAAATAACAGAATTCACTCTGTCCCGTTTAAGCAGAAAAGAATTGTATTAAGCAATAGTAACTGTCTGCCAGAATAGGGAATAAGAGGAGAGTCCACTTGTAGAAGGACGCAGCCCACAGCAATGGTTCATCAGGCCAAGGCTTCTCTAGCTAAAGCTCTCCGCCACCCTGCTCAGCGCCCTCTCAGCATCGGCATGGGCAGCCCCATCGCTGTCGTCTCTTAAGTTATGGTCTGAGTCAGGGGTTGGCAAGCTCGGAGGCTGGCTGCCTATTTCTGTAGATAAAGTTTATTGGAGTAGTCATGCCCACTGATTTACATGTTTTCTCACTCCATTTCCCCTCTTCTATTAGTTTGGAAGTTGTATTCTCTTCCATTTTTAGTTGTTTGGTGCTTTTAAGACTTTTTAAAAATTCTTCCTGTAGCTTTTTAGTTATTCTCAGTAGAAAGGTAAATCTAAATTACATAGTGTACCTTTCCTAGAGACAGAGGCTCTGGGACCGTTATTTTTTTTTTTGGAATAAAATAATTAAGTGCATGGAACTCTTATCCAGCAACATAAATTCCAAATGAAATGTAGTATTAGGGGGAAAATAAATGATTTTATATAATTACCCAGTCCAAAGGTTAAGATGAGAGGAGGAGAATTTTTTTCTAAGCAAGACATAAAACCTATATGCTGCAAAGAAAAAAGATTAATAAACTTGACCACATGCAAATTTAAACTTATTTAAATTTAAATTAAACTCATTACAAATTTACCATTGCCAATTTAAATTGACTTGACATAGGCATATAAATAAGGTAAAGAGACAGGGGACAACTTTAGAGAAGGTATTTGGAATTCATATAACACAGAATAATGTCCATATTGTGAAGGGAGGGTTTGCAAATCCAGAAGACAATGACAAGGAGCTGGACCCCCTCTCAAATGAACCAAACTTTTCAATAGGCAACCCACAGAACAAAAAATGCAAAGGATAAATAAAGTTTAGAAGATAATCGACTTTACTAATAATCAGTGAGGTGAAATAAGTCTTTGAATAAAGCAGTATAGCATACATTGAAAAATCATACTTTAGCTAGCATTTTGTATTTGATTATCTATCTTAAAGATTTACACATGTTTGCAAAGATGCTTATTTGAAAATCCTCAATGTCCCTCAGGAGCAAAATAAAATTAAACATTCAAACTATAAAATACTACTGTGTAGCTGTTATAAATATTGGGATAGATTTATATATGCTTCAGAGAAATGTCATTATGAAAAGATATGAAGTAAAGGAAGTAAGTTTGAGAACTTTTCTTTTTCATTTATGTAAAAAAATAACACCCAGGTGTATTTGCGCATACATATTTATAAATGCTAAAACAAAATGAGAAAAATGCATACCAAATTGTCAGCAATGTTTGCACATGGGAGGCATTTCAAAGTTAGATGTGGGTGAATGGGGGCTTTCCCATGTTTCCCTACATAATAATGTATCTCTTGAATACATTATAATGAGCTGCAGTCATTCGTTACATATAAACAAAAAATATATATAATATATATACACATTTCAAAGTATGGTGCATAGGCTGTGAGATACAAGTAAAGAAGCCTGAGCTTTAGAATCAAGCAAGCTTGGCTTCTATAACCCTGGCTTTTTCTTTCTGGCTTTGGGACTTCAGGCAAGCCATTCAAGCTCTCTGAACATTCATCTGAATTTATACATCTTTAAAATGAGGGCAATTAAATAAAAAATATATATGTAAATGTCAAACAGTGTTTTGTACATAGGAGATTACAATAAAATTTACTGTGTTATTTCTCTCTGGAAAGAGTGAAAAATAAGTCACAAAGATGTAGGGCAGAGACCACGTCTTCAAAACTTGGAAAGTGAGGAGGAATGACTTAGCTTTCGTTTGGTAAGAAGAGCCACTGAAAAACCCTGAACTGGAGGGTGACTTGATCCAAAAGATGTTTCAGGAAGATTACTTTGGCAATTCTAAAGAAGAAAAGGAATCCATTGGCATAGCTTTATCTCTTTTTCTGTAATAAATGGTGACATTGTAGAATTGAAAACTTTTTTTTCCATTTTCTATTTTTTTTTAAGGCTTGAAAACTTTATGATGCATTACTTGTCCTTCATTTTCACACATGACCTAGCAGATGATCTGGGCAAAAGAAAGGTCCCTAGGGGAGCCCATAGCTGCATAGCTTTATTTGATTCTCTCAGAATCAGCATTGTGGCTAAGCTCCAATGGAGTTGGTTTCTCTAATTGCTTTTCACCAGGATTGTCTGCTTTTCTTTCAGATTTCTAATCTACCACTACAGATATTGAAGCACAACAGATTGATGCTTAGTAAGTTGAAGGTACTTTGAAGGTAGCCCTGGTTTAGTCATAGCACAAAATTTAGTCATCACAAATATTCCAAAAAAATATTTTTAAATACGTTTTTTAATTTTATTTATTTATTTTCAGAGAGAGGGGAAGGGAGGGAGAAAGAAGGGGAGAGAAACTTCAATAGTTGCTTCTCATGCGGCCCCCATCGGGGACCTGGCCAGCGACCCAGGCATGTGCCCTGACTGGGAATCGAGCCAGTGGCCCTTTAGTTCCCAGGCTGGCACTCAATACACTGAGCCACACCAGTGAGGGCCCAAAAAATATTTCTTAAAAGTTAGCACAGACTTTATGTGCTTTCCTAGGAGATAACTGACATTCTGGAAAGATATTCTCACATGGCCTGCCCATGCAGTCTAGCCAACGCCCAGGGCTCTTAGCTTGGTCATTCAGGATAACCCTACGTCCTGATATAGGTCCCCTACAAGACAACACTTGTCTGTGGCCCACTTAATGATAACAGTAATAATAACGAATAAATCTGAATAGCAACTTGAAGTTTGCAATTCCTACAAATATTTACAAACAAAAAAAGACTGTCCTCCTTAATAATTTCCCCACTACAGCTCTCTCACCCTATGACTTTGTCTTCATCTTCTCTCCATACCAGAAACCATCCCGGTTGAATCTCCACATTTTGGTGGCATTACACTAAGCTCAGCCTTGAGCAGGGAGGGGATAGGTACTAAGCTTTTTGGTGTTCAGTGTGCTATCAAGTCATGCCACTGCTCAAATTAGTTTCTACAGACTTAGAAATTAAGGTTTTTGCAGTCAAAGCTGAAAGTGGATAGGCTGAGGTGGATGGCATATTTTGACAAACAGCTGTACATCTCTTGGTACACCCTGCAAGTCATTCAAGAGCCTGCTCCAAGAATCACACCCTTACAAACTCCTTTATATATTGTTTTGCACTGCAGGGTGAACACTGAATTTAGGGAAAGATCACATTGAGATGGTCTAAGGCACTTCACAGCACAAAATAAAATATTTGTGTTTTACTCTATTTAAATATTTATTATATTTGATTTATTTTTCCATTAAATGTAGGGTTTGTCCTCTGAATGGCCTGACCATGGGAGGTGCTGAATTGATCCTACAGAAAATATGAAGATGCTAGAGAATGTAAAAAGAAGGAGAGATCATATATAAATGAGAGGGCAGAAAGCATATATCTGTAGCTAAAAGGTTAATTATTTTTTTAAACACATTTTAATTTTTTTTTAGATTTTATTTATTTTTAGAGAAGGGAAGGGAGGGAGAACAAGAGGAAGAGAAACATCACTGTGTGGTTGCCCCTCGAGCACACCCCACTGGGGACCTGGCCAGCAACCCAGGCATGTGCCCTGACTAGGAATCGAACCAGTGACCTTTCGGTTCACAGTCTGGCACTCAGTCCACTGAGCCACACCAGCCAGGGCTAAAAGATTAATTATAAAGTACATATTCATAGAGCTATCTTCCAGGTAAAGGAATTGAACCTTGCGAGTATCCAGAAGTTCCCTCATGTCCTTCCTTATCACCACCACACTCCCTCTCCTGAGCTTAGGAAGATATTATCTTAGATTCTTCTAAAAGCTTTATAATCTGACTTTTTATATTTGGGTTTATAATCAACCCTGAATAAAATTTTGTGTATGGGATACTCAATTGTCGTAGTACCAGTTATTAAAAAGCCTATCTCCATTGCACTGCATAAATCAACTGTCTGTCTCTAGGCCCTGACTTTATTCATCCTGCTTCAAAGAGATACTTTAAAAGTTCATTAATTGAAGCCTCTGGTTATTCTAGCTCTCTTTTCTTGAGCCTTTCCTGTGTCAGAGGCTCTCTTTATGTTTAAGAAGACAATCTTCCTTTGGTCCTCATGATAACCCTATGAGGGTGTTCCTGTCGTTATCCCCAGGTGGTTCAGAGGTTAAGAAGTAACTTACCCATGGTCACCCAGCTAATTTGTGACAAAGTCAAGATTCCAAAATCTGCCTTTCTGCATTTTACTCTGAATCCTGAACACCTTCCACAGTGATGGTCCACTACCATTTCAGGCCCAATCCTTTAGGTGTCCTGCCTAAACCCTGTCCTGAACCATTCTGTCCTTCTAGACACATAACTGGCTCTCTATCTGTCTGGAGACATGCCTGCTGGTTGGATTTGAATCCTTTGTCTATTTAAAGAATCAAATATCAGCCAGCCACTCAGGCAGCCCAAGCCTCAGGCTCTCTGCCATATGTTCTTGCCAAGGGACCTTGGCTAGATCTGGGGTTTTCCCAAAAGGGTTTGATACTTGATACTCACCCTTCAGCCTGATTTTCAACCTGTGATGCTTTCCTCAGCTCTTACAGGTAGTTGATTGTGCAGCTTTTCTTTTGTGTGCAAAAAAATGTTTCGTCATCAGCCCAGATTTACTCTTCTCAAAGATATCAGTGAGAGATGGCAGCCTGTGGGAATGGGAGAGGCAATTGGAGGACTGGAAATGGGTCCTCGGATTGACGTGCATTGCCTGGCTGCCAAACAGGGCTACATTTTCAAAAGAGATAATTACTCAAGGCCTGTTTCAGAGCTGAAATCTGGCTTATAAAAAGAAGGGGTTAGGGGCAATACTGTTCACAATGAATTTGCCAAATCCTTGATTGGGAAATATTCACAGAATACTGGCAATCACTTCTGGTTAACCCTGCTTATACAACAGTTCCCAAAGCAGCCAGACACTCTCGTGTGCAGTGACTCAGTAAGGTCAGTAAACATATGGGAGTTAACCACACTTCTTTGAAATCTCTCACTGACTCTAACTGTAAAGAATGTGGAGGATCTTTCCTGCTACCAAAACATGTCAAGGCATGCGTGTTGCTACCTTGTCCCATCCACATGACATTACCATATTGACATAGCACCCATGGAGGTTGCATATGGCTTTAGTTTTTTGCTTAAATGCTCTATACTTCTTTTTTCTTAGACATCTCACCAGAGATGTGGTGGCTAAAGGCCAGAAGTATTTCAGGAAGAATAGTTCAGGTTTCATCCAGAAGTTTATCCCATGCCTGGTGGTCCCCTGTCACACATTCTTAGGTTTACTGACAACCTGCCAGCAACAAGATGACTTCAGCTCTTAGCACAGGTGGCACATTCTGCTGGGAGATGGGATAGGCAATGTGTGTGCAGTGACCATTCCCCCTTTTTTTAAGATTCAGAAAGATCCTAGTTCTCTTGGGGCATAAAATATGCTCTGTATTTACTGACCTTTTGTGCTACCAGGTTCTGCAGTACCAGTGTAGAACATGAGGGTGTTTTATATACATCTCTCACCTTATCTCTTCTCTAAAAAAGTTTTGTTTTCATCAGCAGTTGTCACTACTGCTGCATGGGATCCAAGAATGACCTCAGATGATTATGTAAGTATTGATTTACTTATGAGAAGAAATGATATTTATAGATTTCCCTGTGGCAAAACCCTGAACTATAGTCATACATCCTCTTCAAAATCAGCTGCAAGCTAAGTGTTTAATTGCAGAATCTCCTGGAGAAAGCCAGGAGAATGGGGAAAGAATATGCAGTCAATTTAACATGTTCTGGACTGCCATATCACTAGTTCTAAGTAAGCCTGAATTTTTGCTGTGAGTTCCAAAAATTGCTGACACAGTTTGATTCACTGTAATTAGGGCTCAGAAAAATCAGTGAAAACCAATAATATTACACGTATTTCAGAAGTGAACTTTAACATAGAGTGTCTAAATTTATAAAGTGTTGACAGCAAGGAAATTGGCATTGACTAGAAATGTAGGAGAATGCAAGTTATAGACAGACAGCTGCTAGGCTGTTTCTCTTTCTTGTTTGCTGTTGGAGAATGAGGTAGGTGAGAGTCCTGCTCTTATGCTCACACTTCCACATAAAGATCTCTCTGGGAGCACTGGGAATTGAAAGAGAGAGACCCTCTGATGTATTCTAAAATAAACCAATGAAAAGAAAAGGCAACGTCTGGAAAACGTTGGTAGTTAGGACTGCTGATGCTGCTCTCCTCCACCCCCAAAGCTGTGCTAGCTGAAACATGAAACAAGGTAGAATCCAAAGAACAGGGCATGAAGCCAAGATGAGGCTTCCAGATGGTGGCTTTCATCCCCGGCTCAGCCCACCCCACTCCATTACCATTTGCAGGCACTTTTGAGAAGTCTCTGTTTGGTTTCTCAGGGGTTGGCATTCTCTGGGTAAGTTCTCTCCCTCAGTGTGCCCGCATCTTCATTCCTCTGGCCAAATGTGTCCTGGGTCTCTGATGTGTGGAGTGAGTGTTTCAGTCAAGCCTGCCTTGGGGACTGGGGTTTTCATCAATAAGACTGAAGGGGCAAAGAAATTCCAGGAGGTGGTTTCCAGCTTGCACACTGTTTCCACATCTCAGACAGCAGTGACTCTGTCTGTTTGGTCACAGTTGGTTACACCCGACCACAGCCACATCCTGACCCTGAAGAGGAGCCAATATTTGTTGAATTTGTGATGAACAAAGAAATGTATCATTTCATTTGACATCATAATCACCCATGGAAGTAGCTAGGGCTGTTGTCACCCATTCTTATTTTATAGATGAAGAAATTGAGCCTCAGAAAGACTAAATGCTTTTCCCCTAGAACTCAGGCCACTAGATTGCTGCAGAGGGACCATGACCCAGTTATTTTTGTTCCAAATCCCTCATTCCTTCTACTATACCAAAAAAGATAAATGGAAGAGAAGAAGGCTAAAGTTCATTTGAGCCAGACTGCTAGGGAAATTTATGAATTTCTAATTTTCTGTTGTTAGAAATGTTGGAGTTTCATCCATAGCTTGAATCCAGTGAGGATCTAGGCTGCAAGGAGAGGGATGTTTTAGGGCTTGGTCAGAGAGCTAGCTGTTGGTTTAGAAGGGATGATGTTAAAGAAGTAGAGAAGCTACAAAAACCTGAAAGCAGGGGTTAGGATGAAAGGACTGATGAGGTGAGAAATGGAAGTGGAGCTTAAGGGTTACAATGTGCAATGGTAAAAGAGAGGATGGGCCCAGGTACTAGGAGGAATCCTAAGGGTTAGGAGCTAGGGTGCTTTGAGAAGAACTACAGTTGATCTAGAGCAAAACTTCAAACCAAATAGTAGAACTGAGACTTGCCAAGAAAAGGTAACATACTTAATCAAAGAGTTTCTGTGGTGGAGCCACGGTGCAGTTACATGCTCTTTATTCCTCTACTTTCTCCTGGGAATTCTAGAGAAGGTGTGAGTACTAGAACCTACAGCTGCTCTTGAGAAAATGATAGTAAATGCTTGTTTTGGCTCCTGAACATTGGACTTGAGATCCCTGAGCCAGAGCACACGACTTTTTCTGATCCTTCATCTTGCCCTTTGCAGATTTCTGGAGGCCTTCTCTATGCCCCTAATCCAGTCCAGAGAGACAGCATGTTGAAGTGGCAAGATCACTGGAAGAAAGCTAGGAAACAAAGGTTGAATCCTGGCTTTACCAACAACTGTGACCTTAGACAATCCACTCATACTTCCTGGCTTCACTGTCTCCATTTGGAAAGATTAACAGATTCTATGCCATAGAAGGTCCCTTTATCTAGCAATCTATGAAGCAAAGGACAGACTCAGAAGCAACATTTACAAGTAAAATATAACAAAGGACACTGAAATGGAGGATGGGATGTCAGTGACCAGAGGGGAGAGGGGAGGGAATTTCAGGGGAGAAGGGAAGGGTTTACAGGAACAAATATAGAGGACACATGGACAAAACTACGGGGCTTGGAAATGGAAGGGAGGTGGGGAGGGATGGGTGGGTGGGCTGGAATGGGAATAAAAGATAGAAACTGTACTGAATAATCTAAAATTTAAAAAAATTAAAAAAAATAAAAATAAAAATAAACAAGGTCTTCAGAGGCTGTTTCATGCATGACATTTGAGTCAGGCTGGTTTCCAGGTCCTGATTCATTATGCTAGTGATTTATCAGGGTTACCCAGTTACTATTCCCACATAAAAACAAACAAGCTAAATTCTGTTAATTTAGCCTGCTTAGGAAAAAAAGTCAAATGTTAATAATTTATAAAAATATCAAAGTAAGAAAGAACAAGGGAATCAAAACACCAAAAGCAAAGACTTTATTTTGCTTTGAGAAAGATGATGGAACATCTTTCTTTTTTTTTTGAGTTATTAGTGTACAGTGTATGGGGAACACATTTGAAGAGCAGATGAATGCATTTGGCATGTCCATGCAGCAATACTTAGAGAGGTGGGAGCATTTCCAGAGAATGATAAATACTAACATTCCTTCAAAAGGCTAGACTTGGGGTGGAAGGGAGACTGAGAGAGATATTCATCAGAGGATGACATAATTCTAAATGCATAACTCACCTTTACTCTCACTAAGAAAAGCTTCTGAATGGAATATATAGCCAAAAAGTTGTTAGTATTCCTTTAAGAATCATCATGGGAGGGCAACTGTTAATCAGACATTAATACCCCTGCAGGTTGAAAAGAGACAGGCTCCATGCAGGATGGGACTGAGTTTTATCAACTGAGTTTATGTCAAATATTCTTCATCATGCTTTTCTTGTTATATTTGCTTTGCTAGAGGGACAGTGCGTGCAGTGGTTAGGAGTATGGGATCTATGATGTATCTTTTTTTTTTATTTTAGATTATTCAGTACAGTTTCAATCTTTTACTCCCATTCCAGCCCACCCACCCTTCCCTCCCAACCTCCCTTCCATTTCCAAGCTGATGTATCATTTAGAAGCCAGGTGTCCTTGAGCAAGTTGTTTAATCTCATACTTCAGTTAATTTACCTCTATAACAGAATTATAATAGAATCTCAGAGAGTTGGTATAAAGAATAAATGGGCCCTGGCTGGTGTGGCTCAGTGGATTGAGTGCTGACCTAAGTACTGAAAAGTCAGCTTCTCAATTCCTGGTCAGAACACATGCCTGGGTTGAGGGACAGGTCCCCGGCTGGGGACATGCAAGGTGCAACCTATCAACATATCTCTTGCACATCAATGTTTCTCTCCCTCTCTTTCTTCTGCCCTTCTCCCCTGCCTCAGAAAAAAAAAAGAATAAATGAGCTAACACATATAGATAACTTGCAAGAATGCCTATTGAGTGGCACTCTATGTTACCTATGAAAATCTTTGCTGTTGTTACATTATTTTGGTGTGGAATAATTCATGGGCCCAGGATGAAGTGGGGAGTTAGTATTTGATTAGGGGTCATGATTGGTCACTGGTCAAGTAATGATGGCAGTTGACATTGGTTGGACTGAAAAGACCAAAGTTTGGAAGAAAAGGTCATACTATTCCTTAACCACAGTTAAGTCATCTCACATAATCAATAGTTGACTATACCTTGGTTTCATTCTAATTGGGGATTATCTTTGTCCCCTTCTCTTCACAATGAGAAAGGAGATTTGACTGAGTATAATTTCATAACAATCAATTAAGTGACCTGCGCTATAAAAGTGACCTGTGCTTTGCCAGTTCTTTCAGAGGTATGGGGACCTGGATCAGAAGTGAACAACCATGACACTAGCAGCAGTCATAGTTTAAAGATGCAGTGTGCTCCAGAAAAACATATTCTAAGTTCCTTCCATACTTGCTTATTCTTTATTGATTTTTGACTCTAACAAGAAATCTTTGCCAATCATACAGCCCCATCATATGCTTGAAATGAGAGAAATATCACTTGGGGACAAATGGACTCAAGAAAATGAAAATATTTTAATGCCTGTCAATATCTCCAAGAGGGAGTTAGACATTCCTTACACAATAACTTCTCTTTGTACTTTCTTAGTTTAAATAGAACCACTGATCTACAGGATGTTTCTAATTTTAACTCTATTTAAATAGAAAAGGAGAACTTACTTGGTCATATTACAGTAACAGAGTATAGTTATAGAATATATGTCTCTTTATTCACCTCTTTCTGAAAAGGTAAAATAGCCTCTGTTTTCTTTTTTTCCCTTTCTAACATCCTGGTGACTTTAGCATGCATAACTCAAACAACAACCACTAAGAACACAGTTTATGAATTACTGGGTCTGGTTGGAAAACACTGAAGGGCTCTGATGTCATGATTATAATAAACATCACTCTTGGTATTTTGTTTCCTGAACTGAATTATTTGAACAAACTTTCCTTTGCAGAATCTAGTAATTATGCACACAAACCCCAATTAATTTCTTTAGTCCAAGCCCAGGAACCTAACTTTGTTTGTAAAAGTGCTTTAGTCTTGACTGAGTAGCAAACAATTTTATTCTTTGTACGCTAAGAATAGAAGCGGGAGGGTGTGAGGACAGAAATCAGGATTTGAAGCTGCGGGCTCTCCAGAGCAGTGGACATTTTTCTTGGGTAATGACTTTAATAATCCTGCAGTTGACAGAAAGGGCAAGAAAGAAAATAAAGTTAATGGTTCTGAACTCTATTTTTTCCTGAATTTTAGCCATTACATTAGCTCTTGAAATCGAGGCATCACACTTACTTTTGCCATTTTATCCTTAAAGCTGTAGATTGAAAATACTTATACTCATTTATGGATCCCTGAATCAATGGTATTAAGTGAGTGGTAGGTGGCTGTATGAGTTAGGATTAGGATCAGCAGCATGTAACAGAAAAATTCAAAATGACAGTGGCTTAAACAAGACAGATGTGTTTTATTTCTCTCTGACACAAAGCAATACAAAGGTCGGCAGTCCAACGCTTATGGGGTAGCTCCAGAGCCATCAGGAACTCAGGATCCTTTCAGGTCTCTGCATCATTATCTCTAGACTGTGGTCCTTGTCCTTGAAAGCCCCAAGAAGTCATCTAATTACATTTATCTACCAGATAACAAATGGAGGAGACTTTCTTTGAAGGGATTTCTTTTCTCCAAAACTCCATTTAATAATTACATTTACCTCTCGTTGGCAGAAACTTAATGACGTAGCCAAAGTTGGCTGCAGGAAAGGCTGAAACATGGGCCTTAAGTTAGGCGGTAATGCACACAGACAAAAATTTGGTTTCTCATGGCTAAGAAGCCGAACATAGATAATGGGAAGCAGCTAGCAGCATCTGTGCAGAATATTCCAGTAGTTCATTGGAGAGGCTAATGGTAGAAAGAAGGTGAAAAGATTTTGTGAAAGTTTTCTATCGGTAATGCATGTAATATATATTCTCATGTTATATTATTGCTTTTTTATTAATAATTCAGGACTTATAAAAACTGATCACAGAAAGTGAAGAACAGAAGAGAATTAGTCAAGATGTTTGACTTCCTACTCTTCCCAGACTACCCATCTACTGACACTGAGGAAGTTACAAACCATGATATTGTGGGTATTATGCACATACAAACACTTTCAGATTCCTCTGTAAACAAAAGGCAAGTGTAAATTCTAGGAAAAAGTAATTCTGGGTATATGGATACCCACCTTATCACAACCAAATAAAGGGTTCTGAAACCACTGTTAAGTTCATGAAAAAGCCCTATGTCCTAGATGGCTTCAGAGAAAGCTTATACTTAGAACACAGCTGTGAAAAGCAATTGTCCAGAATACTATAACACAAGTGAGCCAATGAATGCTGAAGGGGCACCGGGTGAAAGCATAGACGAAGGTGGTAGAACTCAGGATGCAAGGCCTGTGGAGTGAGAATATTGAGGGTCTGGTTGAGAGAAGTTCCCAGCTGAAGAGCCAAGTAGAGGATTCCCACTGGCTGGTGGGGGCGGGAGGGCTGCTAGTACTTCCTCATCTCTCAAGGTCACTTTCAAACATCTCTCAGGGTTTAGCGGGAAAAAATGTGCAATTTGTTAACCTATTACTCCAGAAATAGTTAAAGCAGGGATCACAGTAACACCTGCCAATCTATAAAAGCCAAATAATGAAATTTTAAATAGCAACAAAGGGCAGAAGGACAGACACACACTTGCAGATCACAGGAAGGACACCTCTCTTGGGGTCTCTGGTTCTCTGCTCCAACTATAAGGGAGTCCCAGGTCACATCCCCACCGCATGTTGCTGACTGTAGTCCAGTGGCCCCAGATGACCCAAGTGTTCTCAGGGAACCCTGTGAAAAATGCAGCCCTATTGACTTTAAAGTTTTATTTAGTCTCACTCCAAGGGATAGCTCAGTCTTTCTCACTGACCTGAGACAACCTCTTTGCAACTGTGGCCTTGAGAAAATCCTCCATAAGCCTCTGGTGAGGACAGAAATGGAATCATAAAAGAATCCAAAAAGTTCTGTTGCCTGATATCCCAAAGTCCCCTCAAATGGTTGAGTGAAACCTAGATGAGGAGCATGAGTGGGCAGTGCTTGTCCTCAGATCTGAGCTTCCCTGAAGCCCAACTCAACAGGATTACTCCTCGTGGTTCAAAGAGAACATTCTTGAATTTAGGCCGTGGATATTATTAACAATATCATAGAAGGCAGACCTTCCCACCCCAAGTCTACCTTTGGATCTCAAACCTTTACAATACAGTTGGATCTCAAGCCTTTACAATACAGTTTCTTAGGCTTTTTTCTTAAAACTCTAACAACGTGTCCAGGCATAACTAAAGAGGTTTGATGTACCATGTCTCTTAAACCATTTCTGTGTAGCTGACCAAAGACAACACTTGCCAGTCCTCTTGTTTCTTTCTCCTTGCATATTCCACCTTGCATATTCAGAAAACTTGCAAGTAGATGGGAGCCCCAGCACACAGAGTAGTAAATGGGGATATTCTCAACTACGGTCTGCAAAGATATATTCTTCTAGTCCTCTATTCAGTAAAAAACATAGAGATCCATAAGAAGGAGATAGGCAAAACTCTTCAAGCTGTTTATGGATAACCATAATATTCATTTACTCAGTTAACATCTATTGATGTTCATCTTGCCAAGAGCTATACTAGGAACTAGGGATATAACAGTGAACGAAACAGATGGCCACTTCTGTCATGGAGCTTACATTCTCATGGGGGAAACAAATTTTGAACAACCAAATTCACAAGTAATTATTTAATTACACGTGTGCTAAATTGCTACAAGAAAGTACCCAGTAGTACAGAGTATATTATAAGGGCATTGACCCAGCCTATTGTTCAAGAACAGTTTCCTTGAGGTTATGTGATTGTATAATGATGTGTAGGTTGATATCTGAACGATGAATAGAAGTTAATTAGCAAAGACAGTGCTCCAGGCTGAGAGAAAAGACTGTCCCAAGGAAAAGGGAAAAGCATGGTGATAAGAAAGAAAAATGTGGTACAAATACAATGAAATATTATTTAGCCATAAAAAGAAGGAAATTCTGCCATTTGTGACAATATGAATTGAAGCTGAAGGCATTATGCTAAGTGAAATAAGTCAGACAGAGAAAGACAAACACTATCTGATCTCACGTATATGTGAAGTCTAACTTGCCCCGCCCCCACAAAAGAAACCAAACTCATAGATACACAGAACAGATTAGTGGTTGTGAGAGGCAGGGGGTGAGGGAGGGTGAAATAAGTAAAAGGGGCCAAAAGGTAGAAACTTCCAGTTATAAGCCGGGGAGGTGTAATGTAGAGCATGGTGACTATAGTTAACAATACTGTCTTGTACATTTGAAAGTTGCTGAGAGAGTGGATCTTTATGTTTTCACCACAAGAAAAAAACTATGTGTAATAATGGATGTTAACTAAACTTGTTGTGTTAATCATTTCACAATATACACATATTTCAAATCATTATGTTGTACACCTGAAAATAATACAATGTTATATGTCATTTATACCTCAATTTTAAAAAAGAAAAGAAAAGAAAGATGGAGAAAACAATGGTTTTGGAGCACAGTGAGCAGTGAGGCTGCCTGCATCAGAGTGAGGGGGCTGGCAGGCCATCCTAAGGATTTCCACCTGCCATGGATAGGGAAAGGCTTGCAGAAGCTTCCAGATAGGGAAAAGAAAATTAAATGCACTCTTTCTTCTTGTCTCTTGTTCCTTGCCTTCTGATTTTGAAAAAGGGTGCAAAGTGGGGGTCCCAGAATATAGGAGAAATTCCCCATAGCCCATGGTTAGGGGATAGGGGAAGGGGATGATATGGTGGTTGAGATACTTTTCATAACAATTGCAAGTTGATAACTAATTCATAGCTAATTGATAGCTGTGCTGACACCAGGGCAAAGACATAGTGACTTTGGGAGCAGTTAGGGACTGGTGACATAGCTAGAGGAGCTTATACAACACCTGCACAAGAGGCAGGAGCTGGAAGCTCCTGTGTCATGGGTACTCTTGCCCTAACTAAAGATGGCAGCTGAAAGAAGGCAAAAGTTATGGGGGAACTGGAAAATGTAGCACATCATAGGAGGGGCTGAATATGAGGTAACATAACAAGTTCCAAGTCAGCACTTTAAATAAGCATGCGCTGAGAGAGAAAAGAGTCAGCCATGAGAAAGGAGCCATGAAGTAGGGGGGATCCTGCCATGAGGGCCAAATAAGTAGGGAAGCAGCAAGCAGCTACGCAGTTTGTAGTGAAGCAATCCTCCATAAGCGCTGGTGTATATGGTAGAAGCAACGCTGGCCAGGAGTTGAGATTCCACCATGTGGCCTGGGATAGTGAGGAAGGCAGCCATGAGGTCTGAGGAAAGGGTGTAAGGACAGAGCTTATGGAGCTGTGTGAGAATCTGCCAAACTAATCATGATTCATGACAGATGCCTGGAATGTTGAACTGTGACCAGGGAATGCTGCTTTCTGCTTCTCTGAAGGACCTACAGAAAGGCCACTTTCTTGGGACATGTGCCTCCTTGGACTCCTCTATGATCCAGTGTAACATGGCATATGGTTTTCTGGACTACTACATGGAGGCTGAGAACAACTTCAGATCCCAAAGGAGAGAGCTGCTGTGAGAGGATGGGGACCCTGAAACCCACAAGTGTACATTCCAGGGGGGATAAAGACCTGTGTGTGCAGCCAACTTAAGAACAGATAAGGATATGGGGAACTTTGGGGCATATTTTTGGTTTATAATCTGGTGGTGAGCAAGGGAAGTGCTGGCTCTCATGGGAGAACAGGGCTCTGAACAGGAGTGGTCCCAGCACCTCCCACCCCAAGATTGGAATCCTGTAAATAAAAACCTGTTTCCTTCAACACTAATTGTTGGGTCATGCATCAAGGTGACATATGGATGGGCCCTGCTTTGCTCGGTTACAGCTTGGTATCTCTAGCCAATGAGCCTAAAACTAGGGCAAACTAAAAAAATCAAACCAACCTTTAAGCGTTGTGCAAATTTAAACTTTTATATGAGAATAGTATGAAGCAAATGCTCAAAAATATAAAAATTAAACTCATGTTTTCATCTGAATACTATAGCTATGATTCAGTAGATTTGGTCTTGGCATCTGAACTCATTTATCTCTAAAAACATGTGCAGAAATTTTAACATCCTGATTTATGTACATTCATAGTTTTCTATGGAAAGCAGCAATCACGTGCTGATTTTTAATAGTGCAGGGCAAATATATTTACCTGGATCAAGCAATAACTTTATCGGGCATATGAGAACCCATTAATGGAAAAGCAGAGCATCCTCCTTTGCTGAAAAACTAAATATCAGGCTTTCACCCTGATAAGCGGGAAATGTGAAGACATGGAATCCATCTACAGGTATGAGAGTAAGATAAAAAGAAAATGTACCCATGGACAAAGACTTTTAACTATTAATTTACTTCAAAAATCTTCAACATACTCTTCCTAAAGATGTAAGCAATTGAGACTTAAAGAGTTTGCATTTCTTTCTCCAAATCTCAGTTATTCAGAATGTTTAGAAGGTAAGACTATTTTGTTTACTGTGATACAGGCACTTAATCACCAAACAGAGTTGTTCCTCCTCTTGGCACACAGCTAGATTACATCCCCAGCTGTTGTCAGGTGTGCTCAATGGACCATTAGTGGAAGTAGAATCCAGGAGTCCCCAGCCTCTGGGCCACAGACCAGTTTCAGTATGGGCCTGTTAGGAATTGGGCCACACAGCAGAAAGTGAGCTTGAATGCAGTGCTCTTGAATAATCCTGAAACAATAACCCACCCACCCCCCCAATTTGTGAAAAAATTGTCTTCCATGAAACTGGTCCCTGGTGCCAGAAAGTTTGGGGACCAGTGGCTATAGACCATTTCTAGGCCTGGCCCGCAAAACTCTCCAACTGGCCATCCTCTGTGCTGTTTTATCCTTCATCAGCTTGATGAAAATAAGCATGGTGACCTTGGAAATTACTTTAAAAAAGATGGTGGAGCCCTAAGACACAGGGAGCCTGGATCCCTGCATCAGGGTTTGCAGAAAAGCACCCTACCAATAAATCAGCTGCAGTCTGACTTCAGGTTCACTCTTCATTTCTGGTCCATGGCAATTTTCCTTTCCTGAGCTCTATAGTTTCTGAGCTCTACTATGATTTAAAATTTTTGTACTATACTTTGTTCAGCCTTTCAATGTAATCGCATTAGAAGAACAATACACATTAGTTAGCTCAATCTACCATGTGGCTGGAACCAGAACTCTATTAAAATCATGAATATTACTTCACCCTGATAAGTCACCAGACTAATAGTTTAGGAGGTAGTTTGGATCTTGCCATGCCTTTTGTCATAATTATAATCTATCATGTTTCATTGTATTTATTACAGTTAAACTCTCTGATTGATTGTTGGATGGCTTGGATTTCTTACTCACACAAATGCTGTCGATTGACCTGATCATAGAAGACAGTTTACATTTTGTGTCCCCCCTCCCTTGGAGGAGGGCACATCTCCACTGGAGAACAATATAGTCAACTGATCTGTCCAACCTTCCCAAGTGGCACACAATCTCCAAAATTCATAATATTATTTGTTAATTTTTTCTCCAAGAAAATAGAAAATTCTAGAAAAGAGTATGTTACAGCAACTAGAATTCGGACATCCTAGATTCACCCCCCTACTAGTTGTATAACCTTGGGGAAGTTATTAAATCTCTCTGAACATGAGTTTTCCTATCTGTAAATAGAGAATGATAATATCAGCTATCTCATGAGTTGCGATTTGTGTGAGATAATACATGTAAATTACTTAAAAATAGAGCCTGGAACAAAGCAAGCACTGAATATAGGCTAGATGTTATTACTGAAAGTTATTCTAGAGGTGGAGGGAAAAACTGGCAAATGTGGCTGGCTGCTAGAAGCATCTAAAAAGGCACCCTGCCAGCCCTCCTTGGAGAGAAAGGCTGTTATTATCCAATTGTCCACCGTTTTTCTTAGCTGACTTTGGGCAAACAAGTCCAGCCCCCATTGCGGATTATGGTCCATGAAAACCCACAAACAAGGTCAGCATGGCAGAATTGGGCCAACTCTTCCCTCTCTCAGCCCCTCAACACCACCACTTGGCAACAGTTACCACAGCTCACTGTCAACCAGCCACCACCACTGCTTTTTGAAAGACTGAAAACCCACACGCCAGGGTCAGGGCTCACAAGGAAAATATACTCCTGGGTCCATAAGATACCTTCCAAAGGCTGTTTTGTACAGACTCAGCCTTTTACTTTGAAGACTATTGCTTATCTTTTAATAGATGCTCTTCTAATGCAACTTGGCCATTGGTACCTTTAAGTACAAAGTAGTTACCGGTGCTTAACAAGCGGCAGCTACTAGTATGACTAATTTCTTTAGTCATTATGCTATTTATTTAAAGGCTTTGTCTTTATTTTCATAGGATTTCAAGCATCCTGACAATAGCAGTTTTGTGTTTTGCCCAAATTCCATGAGGTTTTAAATTTTTAATACAAATGAGATTTATGAGTCACTCTCTGGCAGAATCCACACCTTTTAGCATGTCTGGTGTTAGAAAAGGACCCACAAGAAGATACAAAACTGAGAAGGAACAAGTGATCAGTTTCAGGAGAAGTTACAGAAGTTGAACAAGTGAAGGGAAAAAAGTTTCTGGTTATATAAGAGAATATTTGGAGAAATGAGCCATTGGGAGTAGTATTTCTTATGTCAAAGTAGATATCCTTTTCAATATTTATCCTGTGGCACTGCCTGGCCCCGTCCTTCCATTAGTCTGCTGCAAGGTCTGGGCTTGACAGAGGATGTAATTACCCATACAAGTTTCTTTGTCCTCTTCTCCCCTGGCAGGTCCATTACATTAGAGAATGTAGAAAAGCAGAGTTGGAAACTGATCTTTGGACTGACAAGAGGAACCTAAACCTCTCATCTTCTTTTATTCCTATTATATCAATCAAAAACTTTTGCCCACATTCTTGGGAGCACAAAGACAGAGAGCCAAGCCAGAAGGAAATGAGGCCATGACCTTGGGAAGATATCTTCCCATCTTTTCTTATTTTTTTTCCTCTGATCTCTGAGTTTCAAGTGTGAACTAAAGAAAGAGATGGACTATATATACTCGAGCTCCTGAAGGAAGGACAATTGATAGCAAGGGGCAGATGCAGCATTGGCTAGTATTAGGAGGGCCTTTTCCATCCAATTAAGCTAGATAAACTCTTGTTCAGTGACCCACAAGAAACTTTAGGGTTTGTGAACATTCCCACCCCATCCCCTCAACTTGATGGTAAGTCAGCTGAGTGACTTGTTCAAATTTCCACTAAAAGTGTAAGATTCAATTCTACTGTTTAGTAATTGACAGTAATGAAAAGTCATTATCTCTAAACCTGTCACATTGACACCTTGATATGTCATGAATGATATCATGCTATGTCTTGATTTGACTTTATTGTGAAGTATTATCCTTACATCCACATTGCTACTTGTGAGCCACAGAACCTTTCAAATTATAATATCCTAGAGATGAGGAAATTTTTCCTTCTTAATAAAGCTGGGCTAGGACTGCCTTTTTCAGGTTGGCTTCCATTCTGGTCATTGCTGCTAAAATATAGACAGAAGGTAACTAGAAGAAACCCCATTCTGGCTGAATATAAAAGGTTTTTGATCACATCTTTAGTTGTAGTTCATTGGACAAAGATATGATTAAGACACTGGAGACCATTCTTGGTTCCACCAGCAGTTTCCCATACCGTTACCCCTCAACAAGCTTTCCAAGGGCTTTCCTTCCTTATTGGTAAGGCAGTTAAACAAAGCTTCGCCAGAGAGCGTGAAGCAGGTTGGTTCTGAAACTACTTGGGCTTTCTTCTGCAGCATCCACCTTGGACAATGAATGACTCATTAAGATTAATTTCTAGCTTGCATAATGGCTCTTGCACAAGACTATGTTTGCACTCTAGAGTATTGGCACTGGCAAACAGGACCAGACTTTTGGCAGGTTTTTCAGATAAACAATGCCAAGCTGGCTAACTTCCTATATTTCTCTAGTCTTTTTTGGAAAATACCTAGAACACTTTCCAAGAAATTAGTTTAGGTCAGTGAGAGTTTGTTCTGGATAATACTGTGTTTATTATTGCATAAGAATCTAAGTCAGGATCAAGTTCAGACCTGAGTCAGTTAACACTGATATAACACATGAGCTTTTTCTGCTCAGGGCATGAAGGCTACTAGAGGTTCTAAGAGAAAATATAAATTTTATTTCAGGTGACTCCAACTGGCCATGATTTCACTACTAACTTTGACATTTTGAGGGCACTCTGGTTGATAACAAGAGAAACAGTACTATCCAAATAATTAGAAAGGCTAAGGGTCTCTCTGTGTGCATCTCCTTTCCGGCTGGTGGAAACAAGTATGCTGGGTGGGGTGCAGGGGAAGCACAACACTGGAGAAGTGATGGGGTCGGAACCTGGTTCTCACAATTACTGGCTAGTTAGATAGCTCATTGGGACACAAAGTGTTCAGTGGACAAGTGTTCCTATCAAATTTCAACAAAGCCTAGGCCAATTTCTACTTCAGTTCATCATAGAAGGAATTTCTAGTCTAACAACAATTAATTATTATGATAATTTATTTGTAAAGTTTTTAGTTGATGGAGTTTTAAAAATTTGACATTGTGTTACAGAAACAATAATTTCTTGGTACTGTCAGCTACTAGGTTGCTTCTATGGCCATTACACTGCAAATCTGTGGTACTAAATAGCCACTCACTTTTTATTTAGGTTTACTAAGGAGCAATTTTTTTTTGACAGCTCTGCTAGTCTTAGATACTAATAGTGATGTTGCCACCCAGATATTAAATGCTCTTTTCTCTCTTAGTAGTGACTTACTAAGGTAAAGACTTCTCTTCTCACCTACCAGAGATATAATTTTACTGAGACAATGCCATAGACTGAAGCTTTGTGCACTGCTTCAAGAAAATACTTTATGAGTATTTTTAGAAGACAACTTAAAATTGTTCTATGTAAGATTAACAGTTATGGCCATCATGAGTTAATGCAGAATTAGTCAGTTTACTGACTGCTAGAATTTCAACATGCAAAGCGCATAGATAGTTTTTCACTTTATGTCTGGAATGCTTCTCTATATTTGAAAGTATGTATTCAAATAATTTCAACTAGTGTTCTCTGTTTGCTTTACTGACAGTACACTGAATAGATCTGATTGTACCCTAGTGGTTCATATTATCATCGATCATAAATATTGTCAGAAATGCTAAAATCCACAAAGGACTTCCAAAGACTAAGGCTGCTGCCCAACTTAAAGAGTAGATCTTGGTCAAATCTTTAGATTGACATTAAGCTGTATAAGGTTGAGCAGTTTTCTTAGTCTTTGGAAGCTTTATCTTCTTTATCTGAGAAAGGGGAACATTATCTCTTCTTTCCACCTCTTACTAGATTGCTGTAAAGATAAGAGCTAGACAATAAATGCCTAAGTCCTTGATAAATGGTAAAGGTTTATATGCATACTTATATACAATGTGTTATTCTTAATTATTTCAGAAATGTTAATGCATCTGTTAAACAAACATAAGGCCTGGGGCACTGTGTTGTTGTAATTGGTGTTTGTAGATGCTTTATTCCTCAAAATCCCCATGCCAGGAACCACATCATTAAGCCATCTTTTACAATACTCAGTCAGCGTTTCCCTTTCTTGTGCTGATATAACCCCCTTCCTGCTCCAGCTGCCTCCTTCCCGGTCTATATAATTAACCTCAGTCATGCTCTCCTTGCCTGCAGGTACCTCTTTACCATATGTCCAGAAGGCCAGGGCCAAATTCATCTTCCACCAGATTTTAGCATGTCATCTTAAACAATGTTGCTCCCCACTGCTTACCAATAATGTACAAACTATCTTTGAAGTCCTTTGAAATCCGGTTCCAACCTATATTTAAGATCTTCCTATTCTCTTACCCATTCCCTATGAGCCAACTACATCAGCCCTCTTGTTTTCCCTCAATGTGATGTTTTGCTTTTCTCAGGGAGTGTCTTTATACTGGTGTCTCTACATGAAATGCTTTCTTCTTCCTCTCTTGCCTACAGAAACCTTGTCTACCATTTCAGGCTCATTCCACAGTCATCTTACAATAGATTATATAGACATATGTTTATATTTATATACAACATATCCATGTGTGTAAGTGTATATAAATATATTTTATTGCATTACACCTATATAAATACTACAGGCTTTAAAAATATTAAGTCAATATATAAAGTTATAAGAAAGAAAATTAAAATTATATGAACTCTCAATCTTGAGACAACCACTATGAACATCTCAGAGACTCCTTTTTGTACTTCTTATGTATGAATATACATATACCTTGTTATAGAAATGTGACAAAATTATGCCTGCTTTTAAAATCATGCTTAGCTTCATATATAAATAAAAGTTTGATTTTTTATGTTCATTGCATTGTCCCCCCATCCTCTCCTTTCACCATTCTTCCTAACAAACTCACCCCAGTAATCAATTTGTTAAAAACTTGTTCAATGTTTTTCCATATCTTTCTTTATGCACAGGTGATCATGTGTTCTTTATGTTATCGATTGACTTTCAAAGTAGACTTATATTATAAATATCTGATAGAAATTTTTCCAAGTCACTTAGTACATATTAACCCATTAAAACTTAATATATTTATTTTATTTTTTCGCATAACCAGAAATAAATGTAATTTTATATAAATACATTCTTGCTGTTATGGTTATACTGTTTGTACCATCTTTATTTTCCTTCTTTTTCTCTTTCTTCCTTTTTATTGATGGCATTTTCTCCCTCTAATTCTTTTTTTTTTGTTGGCTGCACACCTACAACACTTATTTTACTTTCTCTATGAATAGCTATTCATTTAGTTATTTGCACTGAAACAATACTATGGAATGCATGTATGTGCAGGTGTGTTTGTGTGTGTGCTTGAATTCTTGATTTAAATTTCATGGATTAGATTTCTAAGTCAAGGAGAATGTGTATTTTTAATTTTAATTGATATTAACAAATTGCCTTCCAAAAGAGCTATAGAATTCATATTTCTAACAAGAAGAATCTATGAGAGTGCTATCACCTCATTTTTATCAATTAATCTGAGTTTTATGTGAGAGTTGCTGTGATCCTCTCATTGCCACTTTACTTGCATTTCCATGACAACTGTAGAGGATGAGAATCTCTTCACATGGAAAGCAATCATTTAAGTTTGCTCTTATGTGAATTGCCTATTCCTATCCTTTGCTCACATTTATATTAAGTTATCTTTTTCTAACCAGTTTGTAAAAGGAATTTATATATTACTGCAGGAGGCAGCTTCCCAGAATGTCTGCCAGCAACCTGGCCCCCTGGTATTCGTGCCCTAGTATACTGTCTTCCTCTGAGTGTGGTCTAGACTTAGTGATTTGCTTGTAAAGATAGTATGGAGCAAAGATGATGAGAGAACACTTCTGTGATTAGGTTACAAAAGACCAAGACTTCTATTTTGCTGGTATTTTCTCTGTGGCTTTTCTCCAATGCTTACTCTAACTCAGAGGACCACCTGACATGGAACTGAGGTTGCCTTTAGCCAACAGCCAGTAAGAAACTAAGGTCTTTATTTCAACAGTCTTTAAGAAAATAAATCCTGCAAACATTTGCATAAGCTTGGAAGCAGAACCTTCCCTATTTTTGCCTTCAGGTGATACTGTAGCCTGGCTGATTTCTGAACTGCAGCCTTGTAAGAGACCGTGAAGCAGAGAACCCAGTTCATCTGTGCCTGGATTTCTGACCCATGGAAATTTGCTGTTAGTAACAAATGCATTTCATTTTAAATTGCTAAGTGTGGGGATCATTCATTTTGCAGAATTACATAATTAATACAATTACATATACTAAATATTTATCTGAATTATATGGCACACTTTTTCTGATCTTTTATTTGTTCATGATATCTTTTTCCATACAGGATTTAAAATTTTTATATGATCAACTATGTCTATATTTTCTTTCATATCTTTCAGATTTGATAAAATGTGTATAAAGTTCTCTCTACACCTATGTATTATCTAAAGCCTCCTAAATGATCTTCTAATATTTTTAATATTTTATTTTTTGAGTTAAATTTTTATTACATCATTTTCATTTAGGTAAAATACATAAGACAATCAACCTCAAGATCTTCTCTTCCTACATCTTCATTTTTAAAATTAGGTTAACACTGATATTTTTGGTTGCTGATTGACTGTTGAACATGCATTCTCCACTCATGGAGTCTGATTTGGTTAAACATTTTACATCCGAGGATTGCAAAATATTTTTTCTTGTAGAAAGGTAAAGACAACTGAAAACATTCTGAAGTGAAGGAATGATCAAGAACTTGAAATGCTACCATAAAATTCCAAAAGGGAACCTTCTGTTATTAGATCATAATATAATTTCTTTATTTCACAAATATTAAGTACATTCCACCTGTCAGGCACTGTACTAAGTCCTGGAGATAAAGGGCTAAAGAAGACAGGTAGACATGGCCGTTGCCTTTATGGAATTTATGTACAGGCATTAAACCAGTTATTACAAATGTGGTGATTCTTACGAGAAGGATATGCAATGGCTGCATGTGACTGGAAAGCCTACCAAAAACCAAGATGGCCAGAATACACTGAGCATTTACACTGAGAGGTGCGGGGCAAGGAAGAGTTAGCCATGAAAAAGCAGGAGAGTTCAGGCAGAAGAAACAGGCTGGGCAACTTTCAAGGTGCGAGCAAGTATGGCACTATTGAGAAATCAAACAGGGTCAGATCGACGGGCTGGAGCTCCAAGTGTACGTGAGCAGTGGGAGCTGAGAGCGGTGAGGTGGGCGGGCACCGGGTGGCAGCGAACCTCAGTAACCGTGGTACAGAATAAGATCTGCCTCCAAGAGGAGCAGAGAGCATTAGAAGGATTTAAAGATTGAGAGTGTCATGATATCTGTATTTTAGGAGTCACTCTACTTAGGGTTTGGAGAATGCATTGGACTCAGAATCAAATCAAGGAGAACACTTAGAAGGCTAAACAAATTGAGTTTCAAAATTGCAAACAACTATAGCTAATTTAAGAAGTTTGGCGCAGATGATGGGACACTGGTTGGAGTGGATATGGGGTCAAAGGGGATTTCTTATTTTTTTATTTTTATTTTTTTAGTTTTGTTTGGTTTTGCCACAGGAAAGGTTTGAGTCTGATGAAAACAGCAAATTCAGAATAAATGCCCGAGGATACACGAATGAAGGAAGCAGACGGAAAAGGATATAGACTAATAAATGAATTCCCAACAAGGAGATATTCTTTAAATATATGGCTAATATTTATTTAATTGGGGCAGGGAGAAGCTGGTTTCTTATGTAAAAGAAATGGCATTCCTTATTTTTCATAAAATTCCTATTTAAAATAAGGGTTCTGTTTTAGCCACTAAATATTACATAGCATTTAACTTATTTGAAATTGTCTTGCATTCTGAAGTGTTTATACTCAAAACTGGTTATTCAGTGATTTCAACTCTCTATGGAAAAAAGTAACGAACACATCAGCTATAGCTTTTGTTCAAAATATGTTTTCAAGTTCTTTTTCCAGATTTCATGTTGGCAAAATGCTTCTCAGTTTTTCGCTTTTTTGCTTTCTCTTGTAATTTAAAAAAAAATCAGATTACATCTTCAGGTGTTTTTATTAGGTAATAAAATAAGTCACTCTTTCCTAGAAAACATCACTACTCTACGTTACAGGTGGTTGCGACTTATGTGGGGTTGGGTTATAAAGTCAAAGAGCAAAGTGATAATCATGTTTTCTCAAAGTAATTGTTGAGAATTCATTCTACGGAATACAGGGTAGAGTGTTCGTTGTTGGGTTTATATGTTCCTCTATGGCAATATGTATGTATACATGTGTAACATATGTACAGGATGTAATAAATGCACACATGCAAAATACAGCTCTATAGTGTTTTAAATTATGGCATAGCAGGATAAGGAGAATAAAAGCATTTAAAAAGAGAAAACAATGATGCTGAATACTCAGAAGCATCCTGGGTAGCTTTGCTTGGAGGATGGTAACAATGGTGACTCAGCGTGGTGACTGATGCTGACAATGATGATGAGTTCAGTGTCTGTGTGCTGAGGAATGAGATCATGAAGATGGGCATGAGCACACCCCAGGGATTCATTTCTCTCCTCTCTGACAACACCACTGTAGGTCACGTGTGCCGTGAGGAGACCGGCAGGCAGAACAGCCCACAACATTTATGCTGACAGTTGCTCAGCTCTCACTTTGGTTTCTGCTCTCTCATTAGTGGCTCATCTCTCATTGATTCCAAATAATCAAAATTACTTCTGATGTGTCTTCACTGTCTTGGGTTTGAGGATTTTAGCTGACCCCAGAGAGTTGTCAGCTGGCCGAGTTCAGTGTGGGTGGCCACATTGGGGTTGCATCCTGCAGTGTGAAAGATCACAAAAACTTGTGTGTCGTAGATCAGAGTTGAAGGTGAAGTTGCCTGCTTGTTGTTTGTTTTATTTTGTTTGGTTTTAATTTCTATTCAAGAGGAGGAATAGTTTACTTTATAGTTATATGTGGAAACCTGATACAACAATACTATATTTCTATAATTTATTCCAGGGATGTTTCTACACTTCTTATGAACATGCTGTTCATGCGACTTGACTTTTAAAGCAGATCTGAAGATAAGGAAACGGTCAGTGCAGGTTCCCTGAGGTGTTGAGATAGGAGGTGATGGAGGAAACCTTTGGCAATCTGCCCTTTCATCGGAGGAGGGGCTCCTTGTCAAGTGTGCGGAGTGAAGCAGGACAGGGATCTGCGAGCAGGATGGTGTGGAGATTTGGAGGGTTCCAATTTGATGAGGTAGGTGAGAGAGTCAGAAGTTTGGGGGGAAAATTCTGTGGTTGCAGTGGGAAATGACCAGGCCATCCCATTTCAGGCACCCAGCTGACGACGATGCCATCTTTCTGGAGACAACAATCTGCCCAGCTGTGGGATTCTGTAGTAGTGTAGCAGCCTGGGTCTAAGGCACTGAGAAGGACTTCATTTTAGGACTATATCAGAAACCTAAGGAGAGAAGCAAATTACAAAAGCGGTGAAAGTGGAATTGACTAAAGAGTGAGAGATACGTGTCTCTACAGCAGTGGGGCCCAGCTGTGGGTGCCGAGGCTCTGAGGGTTCTGACCCTGTGGAGCCCCACGATTACAAAGCCGTGGGTGTCTGTGTGATCCACAAAAGCTTCATTTTGTGCGGAATCAATTATTCTTGTAGTATGTTACCCCAATTGTTCCCATTGACAATGTTATTTATGAACTCTGTGACCCCAAATGGGAGTCTCTGTTCTTTATGAACCCAAGGAAAGCTAAGCCATAACAGGTTGACTCGAGAAAGAAGAGTCCCATTTCCCCATGGGAACAAAGGGGCCTCTAATGGATGGTCCCCTTCTGCTTGACACAGACTTTTTAAGGGGTGAAGTCAAGCCGCTGTATGACTCACCCAGGTAAGACGAGTGTCAGGCAAGTTAGAACAAATGTCCTACCCCACAGCTAGTGGTCAGTGTATTTTCCAGTCAAGACTCAGGAAAGACATGTAAAGAAGGACCTCTTCTTCCCTTGGTCACAGAACATGGAGGCCAATAAAAGTCTTCACTTGTAATAAATGGCATGGGACTGTGGGCCACTGAGCCTCAACTCAGTTCCTATGAAGCTTGGAAGAATGAGGCATTCATCCCGATTAGTTAAGGGTTGACCTCCCTGAACTTCCAGGCTGTGCCTGCTCCCGGGGCTGCCAGACAAAGTTCTAAGGTAAGCCCTAACACGGACAGCAGAGTTATGGGAGGTGGCAGCATACACGGGAATTCTTTACCTCCCCTGAAGAGCTGAAGTCAGAAGTGGGCCAAGAGGATACGGGCATCTAACATGTGCCAAACCAAGTGCCCTGTGCTGGGCACACAACAATAAATGACACAAAGACTCACTCCCTGAGTCTAATACCACCATCCCCATTGCTAGAATAGGTGTGTGACCATGGGACAGTTCCTCAAGCTCTTGTGTCCTGGTTTACTCATCTATTTTAAAAAAGGTATAATGATACCAGTTGTGGACACTAAACAAGATAATATTGGCTAAGGCACAGTGCTTGGCATATAATAAGCATTCAAGAAAAGTTGACTTGCACCGACGAGCCTGTTTTATCTTCTTTAGAATGGAACTCTTGATGGATCAATAGCCTTTCCAGATCAGAAACCCTGAGATTCTGTGACAGAATGAATTTTCATTATTGTTTTATATTGAGGGTTAGCAGACATTTTATGTAAAAATCTAAGTAGTAATATTTTAAGTTTTGCACATCATACTGTCTTCATCATAGCCACTCATCTCTGACACTGTCGTATGAAAGCAGCCGTGGACAATACTTACAAGAATGGTCATGGCTGTGTTCCAACAAAACATTATATACAGCACTAAGCCACAGTCTAGATTTGGCCCACGCAAAGTAGTGCTAACCTCTGTTCCATAGAATAACAATATGTGGAGGAAAGAAGTAAAATGCAATTTGTGATGGCAAAAAGGACACAGGAAACCATGTACTACAAAATTGTGTAAGCTCATGGCACATTTGTTTAGCTAAAACCTTTCTTTGTATTGAGCATGCATATGAAAGCAGATGCTTTACAACAAAGGTGGGTAATAGAAATACAATAAACAGCTTTCACAAGCTTAAATATTTATAAACATTTAACAGGCATAGAGATGTAAAAAGTGAAATGGAAAACAGTGGCTCACAAATTCACATTTGCTATCAGTTGAAGGAAGGCAAGAAGATGACAATCAGGTAAAAAGCATTAGAGGCTAACGTTGCTTTGGACTCCATCACTGAGGAGACTGTTATGCATTACACTGGCTTGAATAGTTGCAGGGTGGTTGCTTAACCTTCAAATCACATTTGATCTGATCTGGTCATCTGAATATTACAATCACTGGGTTGTGGGCTCTTTCCCTCATGTTGGCCCAGTGACTAATCACCAGCAATTGGGTTTTCAGGGCATCTGGATACCTCGATAAAGAATATCTAACTCTATGGTAGTCATGTTTTACTGGTGAGCATGACCTGAAATTATGTTGAGGAAAGAAAAATGCAATTGAATAAAAAAAGAGACATGATAAGAAAGGTACATGAAGAAATGCTGGTGGTGCAACACAGAATTGAGGCATTCGCTGTGGGAGAACTGTAGAAAATCATGTGCACACTTTAACTACAACTCCCGCCCCAGGGTCCATTTCAGCAATCCCTCTCCCTCACGCTCCTCTACAGACGTCTTTGTGTTGCAAATAGCTTTCTCCTCCCTTCCAGGTGTTCCCCAGGTGTTGCTCTAGAGTTAACTCATTCAAAAAAGACCAAACAGGATAATATTTGAGCAAATAATTTACTCTCAGTATTTTTCCACCCTCTCATTTCAAGTGTTCTAATACTTTGCTTGCCTCAGTGATTTTGCACAACATAAAACTTGATGTCAAAGGCCTTTCCTGACTTTTTGGGGGGCTTATATCTCTGAAGAAATTATGCTAGTATCCTAAAGAGGACAGAGAGGAAAGATGGTGGCTTTCAAGTTTGGGGAGAAATTTCCTGAGAGGTGAAAGGAGATAAAAGTCAGAGTCCTTCTAATGTTGGGATCACATAATGCTCCTTGACAGAAGTCTGAAGAAGAAAAGAGTTCCCCCAAGGACAGCTGTAGGGCACCTAGGAAAGTTGGTCCTAGACACAGGGGACTCTTGCCTTGCCTAAGAGTCCAGGGCACGAGGGTAGCAGCTGGGACTGAGGGCTGTAACAACAGACACCATGGCCATAACCAGCAAGGACCAGCCTGTTGCCTGGGAAATATATAAGTTCCTTTGCACAGGTTTTAGAAGTAGGGAGTCCCGGCAATGACTGATATTACAGTTTTCTCAAGCCTTGAGGGAGGGGGACCCAGAGAAGATTTATACTGATTTAAAGATGTGAAGAAACATAATGATTGTTGTTAAAAAGCACCCTTGGGCTGATATTCATGTACCAACAAATGTTTGGGAATGGGAGGGGTGGTAGAAAGGGAGAGGAATGCTCATATTCTACTTGGCACAGTTTGTGATCAGGCCAGAAAGCTCTCTGGGGAGTAGACGAGGTGTGCTGAGACCGTGTGACCATGGTGGCTGAGAAAGAGCAGAGGACTGCCTTATAAATCCGTCATCAGGTAAATGAGTGCCCAGAAAAACACGGAGAGTGGGAGGAGTAAAATAATTGAAAACAGCTGAATGCACAATGGGCCTAATTTTTTTCTGAACTAAGAATGAGTAAAATGTCTTTTCAAGAACTGGGTATAAAAGTGGAAGCAGAAGATAAAGAAAATACACTATATTTAGTTGTTCACACACACACGCACACACAACTAATATAGTAGCCATGTGATGCATTAAGAAAATCTCCTCCTTCTGTACTTTTCCTACTTGTCTGTTGTCTGGTGATTCAGAACTTGGAGACTGGAGAAGAAAAGGCTTTCTGACCCATCGGTAGAGTTTAAGAACCCGTGGGCCCATCTCATTGGGAAGCATAACCATTTGGGGGCTCAGGGTGCACTTCTGGCTGCCGAGGCTGTGCCTTCCTGAGAAAAGCACACACAGAGAGGGGGGAAGGAGGGGACAGTATCCCAGCAGGACCCGTGAGCTGGGTCAACCCTAGCCATCTGGACAGTGAGTGCTCTAGGCTATTCTCACATCCACTTTCTCTCCCAGGTCTTGTTTCAGGGAGATCAAAGGGATCCAGGTACTGAGTCACTCACTAAATCAAACTTTCATGGTTATTATAAAATATTCCAGTAATATTCTGAATGATAAGTAATTCCCTCAGAGCAAGTGTCAAGCAGTAATTCAAACCAGGTTGTCTGGATCCAGAACTCACTTACTGACCTCCACTTTATAATACCTACTGCTTCTAGAGCACGGCAGTGGTTGCTTCCACCTGCCCTCATGAAGTGGCACCCACTGTGGCGCCAATCAATGGCGCCAAGCCACTGAAATCTGTCAACAACCACACAAGGTCGAGGATAATTTGTTTTGAAATGTCACATAAAGCAAGGAGAAAATCATATAAAGGAGAAAAAGAGTCCTTTAGAAACAATTAGGAGGGTCTAATAATTAGACCTTGAGAAATGTTTTACTTTTTATGTTAATATACACATTAGTAAGGCCCAGTTCTGGGTGGGGAGTCCAGTAAACTGGACAGGCTTTAAAAAGAATGATCCAGACAAAACCACTGAGCTACTTTAATCAAATTATGTAAATTAAATGATAGTGAGAGAAAACATCCATAAGGTGAAAAGACAACAAAATGCATATTTTCTATTTGAGGAACTGTGCACCCCCAGTGCACGGGAATTAGTCATTATCTGCAAGTATGTTATTAAATTTGCTCTTTCTTTATGCCCACATCCTTTTTTTTTTCTCTATAAAAATTGATTGCCACAGATGTGGTCTTAAAATCCCTGTGGTTTCTGCATCTTGTTCAAAAGAAGCAATGCGTTTTCCTATTCCTGCAGCTTGAGCCAAGCAACAACAGAGGAACTAAGTGAGATCATTCCATTTCTCTTTTTATAAAAGTAGCACACTGGTACATTAGAAAAATGCCATTGACATGGTCTTTGTTCATTGGTTTAATTAGCCAGTCAATAAACATTTAATGAGTATCTAATATGTCCCATGCACTGGAAAAACAGAGGTCAATGAAATATGGGTCCTTGCCCACCTGGAGCTGAATTTAGTAGGGGAGGTGGACAGATCAACAAAGAAGTGGGAAAATATTTTGAAATACTATGAGAAGTCTTTTTCTTCCTCAGAAAATCTTTTTTTACCTTGTGGCCCTTTCACCATTGAACCAGATCAAGAGAGTAAGGCTGATTGCCCCAGAGAAGAAAGGACACAAAAGAATACAGTCAGAACAGAGTCCAATTTCTGGCTGAGAATCTAAAAAGAAAACCTTGAAAGCTTTCATTCTTAAGAGCCTAGTGCTTGAGGGAGGCGGAAAGTTGGGGGGAGGTAGCTTTTGTTTTATTTATTTACTTATTTTTGAATTCTAAAACCTTGGCTCTGACTCAATAGAGTAAAGCCTGAAAGACTAGCCAGTTTCCCCCCCAAACCAGGGAGTAGGGCAGAATGCATGATGATGCAAGAGCAACTTCCCAGCCTCCGAGGAGACAAGGCCTTTTCTGAGCTGGAGAAGGAGCTCTGGGAGCACAAAGAAAGAATTAGAGTGTTCAGATGCAAATGTGGGATTTGCTGAAACCCCTGGAAGCAGGCAGAGGGAGTGAGAAGGTGCCACCTGGAGACATTTGGGATCTGAAAATAGAAGGCGCCCCGATTTCCTTCTAGAGTAGCCCTGCTGGCCTTTTCCTGAGTTCTTGCTTTTCCTCAACTACTTGTTAAATATTCTTAATATTATCCTTGGAGAGTTTGGGTGGGTTTTATTCAAGGATGCAACACATTTGAAGCTTTGAAAGAATGCCAGTGAGAAGGAAGACGATGGGCCCGAGGAGAAAAGGCCAGGACATGGAAAGAAGCTTAGAGGCAGTAGTCCAGGCATGAGGGGGAGCAGCCCAGATCGGTGGTGGCAGCACTGCTTTAACTTTGCACCAGTTTACTTCTGAGGTGGGTGAGGGAGAGGGAGGATCTGGGATTGCATCCAGGATTCTGGCACAGTGGGCTGGATGGTGGTGCCATCAACCAGTAGATTACTGGGGAGTAGGAGTGGGTTGAGAAAAGAAGATAATGAGTTCAGTTTTCATTCAGGCGTGCTGTGAGAGCTTAAGAAATCCTTGAGAAATTGGAGAAATATGAACTGGTTGATAGTATGGTAAGGAGGATCTGAAGCTAGTGGAACAAATGAGCCCACTGTGTTTATTAATGAATCGCAATGCCTCTCCAGGGAGGTCTCTGGTGTTCCACTGCAGAGATCTGACCTTGGCCTGTTTTTTTCAAGATCTTGCATGTCGACACAGAAGACATGCTCATCAAATTGGTATAGGATGCCAATTCTGAAGAAATAACTATGACAATACATGACAGAATAAAAAATTCAGAAGACTGAAGCAAGTCTCTTAAAATAGCAGGATGACACTTAACAGAATAAATATAAAGACCTGCCTTTAGGTGTAAAGCAAAGTGAACAGCAGACTAAGAGGATGTGAAGGCCTACCTTCACAAAAGTTCGTCTGAACAATTATGTGAGGATTTTAGTTGACTTAAAGTTTATTATGAATCAATAGTGTGATGCAGCCATTGAAAGGCAACTCCATCTCTAGATGTCATGAAGCAGAGTTCAGAAGACATACTTCCTAGCAAGCTTCCTCAGTTTTCCCAAGCTAAAATAATTTTTGAGATGAATACATAATTTAAAGAAGTCACAGATTTAAAATCAAGACCTTTGGTCACCATTTCCAAACACACTAGACAGGGAATGTTTCTGCACTTTGGTGACTTGGTCCCGGATCACATCATCAGTTCATCCAGAGACAGCCAGTGCTCACTGGGTATCCGCGTGCTCTCCTGCATTCTCCAGAGTCCTGTCCACAGCGGGGTCATGTGCCTGAACTCTGGCAGACAAAAAGGAGGGCAGAAGTGATATGGCACATCTGCTCCTACATTCTTAACTGTCAGTGCGCCTTCTCTATTCCTCTCCTCTCCTGAAGCATGACCTTGAAGTCACATGTTGAAAGGCTGGCAGCACAACATGCAGAGGAGCTGAGCCTGAGTCACTGGAAGGCAGAGAGCCCTGCTGACCCCATGACTTCACATGAGCAAGAAATAAACTGCTGTGGTTGCTGAGCCCCTGAGATTTAGGGGTGTGTCTGTTGCTGACACTAGCATAACCTAACCCTACTAGTATTTATTTTTAAATATCCCTGGCCTCCGCTAAGCTGTGTTAATGTTCTATAGTCATTATATTCCTCTTCAGGGAACTTTTGAAAAACTCAGACTGGCTCCAGCTCAGAGTCCTTCAATGGATAAATTCTACAGTCACACACTAAAGGAATGGGACTGAATTTTAGGTAACATAGCTGGGAAAAACCACTCTTTTGATCTAGATAATTTATTATTTAAGGAAATTACCAATTTTTGGTAGGGCATAAAAACTTTCACTTGTAAACCTTAATGTATCTTTTGGGATGTCCCATGTGGTGAGAGCTTGGACTAGAAGCCAGCCAATGTCCCTTTCAGCTAATAAGTACAGCAGAAATCATAAGTACTGGAGGAAACCTTCAAGGCCATCTAATGCTACCAAATGCCAGGCTTTATAAATGAGGAAACTGAGCCCAGGAGATATTAAGATGTTTCTTCCAAGTCTCTTGGGTATCCTGAATTCCTTTTCAGTATTCTTTCCAGTATATAGTTTTGAAAGTGTAGTATTTAAAAACAGACCAAGAACAATAATAACACAAAGAAAAGCCCTTCTTGATTCCTTCCTCCTGGACCCCTTCAATCCTTATGACTCCATGAAAGGGGAGGAGAAAGGTTTCTTTAGGAGCAAAGAGATGGAATAAGGTGTGGCATTCAGGAAGAAGGGAAATCTGTGCAACCATAGTGCTTGCCTTAACTCAACTACTCACTACATTCTTGGTCCTAAACCCCTGACCAATTTTTTTCCTTCAACTCCTTCAACTACCACATCTAGACATATGCCACAAAATCTGCATGAAACGTATTTCTTTTTTATTTTTAATATTTTATTTATTTATTTTTAGAGAGGGGGAAAAGAGGGAGAAAGCAAGGGTGAGAAACATCAATGTGAGAGAGAAACATAGATTGGCTGCCTCTCGTGCATGCCCAGACCGGGGACTGAACCCACAACCCAGGCATGTGCCCTGACCAGCAATTGAATGGGTGGCTCCTTGCCTTCCCATTCACCCCATAATCACCAGACTATTGTCCATGTCCATGAGCCCTTTTTTCTTTTTGCTCAATCCCTCCACCCCCTCCCCTCCTCCCCTTAGCTGTCATTATGCTCTCTATTTATGAATCTGCCTCTATTTTCCTTGTTAGTTTAGTTTGTTCATTAGATTCCACATATGAGTGAAATCATATGTTTGACTTTCTCTGACTGGCTTATTTCACTTAGTATAATGTTCAGGTCTATCCATGCCATGGCACAGGGTAAAATTTTCATAAAAAGCTTTTTTATGGCCAAGTAGTATTCCGTTGTGTAAATATTCCATAGTTGTTTTATTCACTTATCTACTGATGGACACAGGCTGCTTCCATATTGTAAATAACACTGCAATGAACATAGGGGTGCTTATGTTCTTTTGAATTAGTGGTTTGGGTTCCTTCATATATATTCCCAAAGGGTGATTGCTAGATCTAAAGGCAGACCCATTTTTAATTTTTTGAGCTATCTCAGTACTGCTTTACCGTGGCTATATCAATCTGCATTCCCACTGAAAGTGCAAAAGGGTTCCCTTCCTCCACATCCTCACCAGCACTTGTTTGTTCATTTTTTGATGATGGCCATTCTGACAGGTATGAGATGATATCTCACTATGGTTTTAATTTGCATTTCTCTGATGATTAGTGATGTTGACCACCTTTTCATATGTCTATTGGCCATCTGTACGTCCTCTTTGGAGAAGTGTCTATTCAGGTCCTGTGCCCATTTTTAAAAGGGTTGTTTGTTTTTTGTGGTGTTGAGTTTTGTAAGTTCTTTATAAATTTTGGATATTAACCCCCTATCTGATGTTTCAGATAATATGGCCATTCTGTGGGTTGTCTTTTTACTTTGTTGATGTTTTCCTTTGCTGTGCAAAAATGTTTTAGCTTGATGTATGTAGTCCTGTTTGTTTATTTTTTCTTTGGTTGCCCTTCCCTGGGGAGATATATCCAATAAAATATTGATATGAACATTGTCTGAGATTTTGCTGCCTATGTTTCTGTCTATGATTTTAATGGTTTCAGGCCTAACATTTAAGTCTTAAATCCATTTTGAATTTTTTCTTGTGTGTAGTGAAAGGAAGTAAGCTAGTTTCATTTTTCTGTAGATATCTGTCCAATTTTCCCAATACCATTTATTGAATAAACTCTCTTTATCCTATTGTATGTGCCTGCTTCCTCTGTTGAAAATTAATTGACTGTAAAGGTGTAGGTTTATTTCTGGGCTTTCTATTCTGTTCCATTGATCTATGTGTCTCTTTTTATGCCATTCTGTTTTGATTACTATGCATAGCCTTATAGCATAGATTGATATTAGGTAGCATGATTTCTCCAACTTTGTTTGTCTTTCTCAGGATTGCTGTGGCTATGCAGGGTCTTTTGTAGTTCCATATACATTTTTGAAATGTTTGTTCTAGTTCTATGAAATGCATCATTAGAATCTTGATAGGAATTGCACTGAATCTATAGATTGTTTTGGATAGTATGGACATTTTAATGATTTTAATTCTTCCTGTCCATGAACATGGTATGTACTTCCACTTGTTTGTATCTTCTATTTCTTTCTTTAGTGTCTTAAACTTTTCTGAGTAAAGGTCTTTTACATCCTTGGTTAGGTGTATTCCCAGGTATTTTTTTTTGTAGCAATTGTAAATGGGATTGTTTTCATAATTTCCCTTTCTGTTAGTTTGTCATCGGCATATAAAAATGCAACTGATTTCTAGATATTAATTTTGTATCCTGCTACTTTGCTGAATTCATATATTGGTTCTAGTAGTTTCTTGGTGGAATCTTTGGGGTTCTCTATGTACAGTATCATGTCCTCTGCAAATAAAGACAGTGTTACTTCTTCCTTTCCAATTTGGATGCCTTGTATTTCTTCTTCTTGTCTGATTGCCATGCTAGGACTTCCAATACTATGTTAAATAAGAGAGGTGAGAGCGGACATCTCTGTCTTGTTCCTTATCTTGAGGGGCATGCTTATAGTTTTTGCCCATTGAGTATAATGCTGGAAGTAGGTTTGCCACATATGGCCTTTATTATGTTTAGGTATGTTCCCTCTAATACCACTTTGCTGAGAGGTTTTTTTTATCATCAATGGGTGATAGATTTTATCAAATTCTTTTTCTTCATCTATTAATTTGATCATGTGGTTTTTATTCTTTATTTTGTTTATGTAGTGAATCACATTTATTGATTTGCAAATGTCATACCAACCTTGAATTGCTGGAATAAATCCCACTTGATCAAGGTGTATGATCTTTTTGATGCATTGTTGTATTCAGTTTGATAGTATTTTGTTGAGGATTTTAGTATCTATGTTCATTAGGGATATCAGCCTATAATTTTCTTTGTATTGTCTCTATCTGGCTTTGAAATTAGGGTAATGCTGGCCTTGTAAAATGAGTTTGGGAGCGTTCTCTCCTCTTGAATTTTATGAAATACTTTGAGAAGGAGAGGTGTTAGTTCTTCTTGAAATGCTTGGTAAAATTCACCTGTGAAGCCATCCAAGCCAGGGCTATTTTTGGTGGAAGTTTTTTGATTACTGCTTCAAATTTCACTAGGTGTAAACTGTCTATTTAGGTTCTCTGGTTCTTGCGCTTTAGTTTTGAAAGATTGTATGTTTCTAGGAATTTATCCATTTTATCCTAGTTGTCCAGTTTGTTGGCATATAGTTGTTCATAATATTTTCTTACAATCCTTTGTACTCCTTTGGTGTCCGTTGTTATTCCTCCTCTTTCATTTCTGATTTTATTTATTTGGGTCTCTCTTTTCTTCTTAATGAGTCTGATTAAGGGTTTGTCAAACTTGTTTATCATTTCAAAGAACCAGCTCTTGGATTCATTGATCTTTTGTAATGTTTTTCAAGGCTCTAGTTCATTTATTTCTGCTCTGATCTTTATTGTTTTCTTCCTTCTACTCACTTTGGGCTTTGTTTCTAGTTCTTGTTCAAGTTCCTTTAAGTGTAAAGTTAGATTGTTTATTTGAGCTTTTTCTTGTTTTTTGAGATAGGCCTGTAATGCTATGAATTTTCCTCTTAGGATTGCTTTGGCAGTGTCTCACAGATTTTTGGATCGTAGTGCCCTTGTTTTCATTTGTTTCGAGGTATCTTTTGATTTCTCCCCTGATCTTATTATTAACCATTCACTGTTTAATGACATGACATTTAGCTTCCACATCCTTGTGTGTTTCTCAGTGTTCTTGTGATTGATTGCTAGTGTCATAGCACTGTGGTCAGAGAAGATGCTTGATATGATTTCAATCTTCTTAAATTTATTGAGACTTGTTTTGTGCCCTAGCATGTGGTCTGTCCTACAAAATGTTCCATGTGCACTTGAAAAGTATGCATATTCTTCTGCTTTGGGGTGAAATGCTCTGAAGATATCAATTAAATCTATTCTTTCTAGTGTGTCATTTAAGGCTGCTGTCTCCTTGTTGATTTCCTGTCTGGAAGATCTATCCATTGAAGTCAGTGGGGTGTTGAAAATTCCAGATTATGACTGTGTTTCTGTCAATCTCTCCCTTTATGTCCTTCAAGATTTACTTTATGTATTTAGGTGCTCCTATGTTGGGTGTATAAATATTTACTAGGGTTATATTCTCTTGTTGGATTGTTCCCTTTATCATTATGTAGTCCTTCTTTGTGTCTCGCTATAGCCTTGCTTTTGAAGTCTATTTTGTCAGATATAAGTAGTGCTACCCCAGTTTTTTTTCCCTTAGCATTTGCATGAAATATTTTTCCATCCCCTCACTTTTTATCTGTGTGTATTCTTGATCTTAAGTGGGTCTCTTTGAGACAGCATATATATGGGTCTTTTTTCTTATCCATTCAGCTACCCTGGTCTTTTGGTTGGAGCATTTTAGCCAGTTAGAGTTAAGGTGTTTATTGATAGATACATATTTGGTGCCATTTTATTGTTAGACTACTTTCCTCTTTTTTTTTTCTTTTTCTTCTTAAAGCAAACCCTTTAACATTTGTTGCAGTACTGATTTGATGTTAACCAACTCCTGTAGCATATTCTTGCCTGTAAAGCTCTTTATTTCTCTTTCAATTTTAAATGCTAGCCTTGCTGGGTAAAGTAGCCTTGGTTGTAGGTCTTTGCTTTTCATCACCTTGAATATTTCATGCCACTTCCTTCTGGCCTGAAATGTTTGTGTTGAGAATTCAGATGACAGACTAACTGGTATTCCCTTGTAACTACCTGCTTTTCTCCATGGCTTTTAGGATTCTCTCCTTGTCTTTAAGACTTGCCAGTTTAATTATGATGTGTCTCGGTGTAGGCCTCTTTGGGTCTAACTTGTTTGGGACTATGTGAGCTTCTTGGACTTGTACAGCTTTTCCTTTACCAGATTAGGGAAGTTTTCAGTCATTATTTCTTCAAATAGGTTCTCAATCCTTTGCTCATTCTCTTCTTCTCCTTGTCTTCCCATAATGTGGATGTTGTTACACTTCATGTGGTCCAAAATGTTTCTTAAGCTCTCTTCTTTTTTTTTAAATTCTTTTTTTTCTTTTTTTGCTCTGACTAGGTGGTTTTTCTACCTTGTCTTCCAAATCACTGATTTAATCCTGTGCTTCATCTAACCCACTGTTTATTACTTTCAGTGTATTATTTATTTCAGATATTTCATTCTTTATTTCCAACTGATTCTTTTTTATTTTTCTATGTCTTTTTTCATGCTTTTGAGTATCCTTATAATCATTACTCTGAACTCTCTATCTGATAAATTAATTGTATGCATTTCATCTAGTTCTTCTGGAGAATTCTCTTGTTCTTCCATTTGGGGTCTGTTTCTTTGTCTTTCCATTTTGGTTGCTTCTTTGTATTTGTCTCTATCAGGTAGATCTGCAAAGACTCTGGTGTAGGCCTTTGTCAGATGCTGCTTGTGACTGGCCCTGGGAAACCTGTTTAGAACTATCAATGAGCCACAGCTTACGACTCCCTCTGCTGGTTGTGGGTGTGTGCAGAACAAACCAGGCTGCACACCAAGGCTGGCTTTACCCAGTCCCGGGGAGAGTAAGTTAATGTCTCAGAGCTTAAACTAATCACTGCTATAGACTCAAGATGTATTCAGCAGCCAGTCTTACGCTCCACAGGGAAGGACAGAGTAATTCTTGTGGACAGAGCTATTGCTCCCTCTCAGGCTGATGCCACTTGGAGGAGAGTGCTCTGACTGAGAAAGATGGCCTCTCCAGTATGGGGAATCACTCAGCACAGGGATCCTGGCAGCTGTTCCTCAATTCTCTCCCCAGAGCCACCAACTTCAGACTCTCTTCAAGCGTCACTATCCACTCTGCCCTCCCTCTGCAGGGGCCCAGGGTAAGTGGCTGCAAATGAAATTTTGTGTGTTGCCCTTTAAGAGACTCTCTTGTGTCTCCAGCCATCTCTCCCTGGTAGACAGAAACCCCTCTGCATTTCACAGCTGTATGTTATTTTGGGTTCCTTTCCCAGCTTTGGTGCTGTGGGCTGTGTAGCCCAGCTTGAGGTTTAGACCCTGTACTTCTCAGGGGGAATCCCCTGGCTGCTGAAATATCCCTCCAGAACTTCAGCCGCTGCCTTCTCTCCCCTGCCAGTCCTCTCATGCCTCCTTTGCACTCCCTACCAGTCTCATTGTAGTGATGTGACGTCTTCCATCTGTCCGTGGTTATAAAGCTTCTCTCCACCTAGTGTTCAGTTGGTTATTCAGGATGATTTTTCTACAATTTAGATGTAATTTCAGATTGGTCCTAGGGGGAGGTTAGTGTAGCTTCCACTTAATCCTCTGCCATCTTAGGTCTATATCACCTCGCCCTATTTTTCTCATTTTAGTTTAAACTCTGTGTCTAGTAGAGTGATATTTTTAGGCCAATTAAATTTTTAAAAGTCCAGTTTATAACTATAATCACAGAATTCTCTTATCTTAAGAATCTGTTTCTACTATTCACCACCTAGTTTTAATTCACTGCAAAGCTGGGTAGAAGAGGGGATCTGTTAGCTGATTATGATTATTGTTATGATTATAGTTTTATTATAAAGGATACAACTGAGGAATTGGACACACTCCCATTTGGAAGTGATACATAGGATAGAGCATGCGGGGAGGGGCACAGAGCTTCCATGCCTTCTCTGATGTCACCCCTCTCCCTTTGTTACTGAACAACAAGCTGGGATCCCACTGCCTGCCACCACACTCCAGGCAAAATTCCAGGGGCAAAGGTTTGGTGATGAAGGAAAGGAGTCTTTATTCAAAAGCTTCTCAGTTTTGCAATAACAGCTTTCCACAGGAATTAGTCACTTAGGCCTATCAATTAAGGCTAAACTCTTTAACACCTGAGTTCTCCTATCATTCCTCCTGTTAGTTTTGTTATTTTATTTCTGTAGGGTTCATTCACAAACTAAAACAACATAAGATACAAAAGCTACACAATTTTGGCTGAATAGCAGGATTCTGCCTCACAGCCCATCCCCTCTAAAAGACCCAAAGAAGAACAACCCTGCCACCCTCTGCCAGGCCTGCCCAATCCTAGGCTGTGCCCAGAGTTCCTTCCCATCCAAAATACCTCCGTTTGGAAATGCAGGCAGATGCAGCACGATCATCCAGGCATCTTCCAGGAAGAGAGAGACCAAGAGCCAGAGAGAGCCCCCGCCCGCCATCTGACAGCCCTTGTTCCGTTTCGAATCTTCTGGCCCATAATTCCATGCACTCTGGAGGCATTCAGCTTCTCAGCCTGTCCTGTCCTAGACTGTTTACCATTGCCTCAGGCAGCCTCCTCCTAGGGCCCCTCCGTACTCCTCCCTGTGATCTGATCAGATTTCTCTGTATCACCTTGAAGTATTCACCAACCTCAGAAGTTCCTCTAAACCTCATTATTCAGAGGGGCTTTTGATTGTTTGTTTGTTTTGTTTAGTTTTTTTAGAAATGCTAGCTTATTAGAATGATGATGTCTTGGTGGTTCGAGGGCATCCAGCAGCTCTCGTCAACACTTGCCAAGCTCCATGTACATTTGTGACAACTGGCCTCCAGTTCCGCCATGTAAACACAGGGGCCTGGCTGGTCCTCACTTATCGGTGCCATTTTCTGCCTCCCACTTTGTACCTTTGTACCTTTCTTCCCAACTATTTGCTACTTCAGTTGAAAATCCCACAGAATGACCAGTGGGCTCCTGTGTCCTGTCTGCAATTGATCTAGGTGGATGGAAAACCTAAGGATCTCTGCCACCCTTGACTCGATTCCATGGGAAACCAGAGCCCTGACCCATTTGCCATTCCCTATCCTTCTCTGCTTCTCCCTAAGACCCTTGTCTGTGCTCCAGAGCACCGTGATCGGTCTGCTGGTCCCACCTTCAGCCATGTAGGAGAAGGGAGATGCCAGTCTTTCCGTTATGTCATCTGCCCGCATTTCACAAGGAAAGTCTTGGAAGATCTCTTTGCCTTCGGGAAAGCAGACTTGCATTGAATAACACCCCCTTCTGTACTGGGAGGTGAGATAGAAAGGGATACTCACTGATTCAGTAATAATAAAATCTATGTACCACCTACTGTGTGACAACTACTTCTCCAACACTACATGGATGGTCTCACAGACTCCTCCCAAAGATTCTAATTAGGTGGAAATTCTAAAGAAGTTGACATTTTTTTTTTATTTTTTAGGTTTTATAGACCCTGAGGTGGGAATGTGGCGAATGCTGCTTCATAGGTTCTGCGGAAATGCCTGGTCTTAAAACCCTGGGGAGAGGGTGTCCAATTCCTTTTGTTCACAGCCCATAGCACAGGTGGCAAACACAAGGCCTGTGGGCCGAATCTAGCCCTCCACCTCGTTTTATCCACCCAGCACCTTGTTTCTACCTGGCAGCAGTGCCAAGCTCTCGCTTAACTGTTAAGGAGTAGTTACATGTATACAGTCCTCAAATTACATTCGGCCCTTTGAAGGCAACTGTGAGGCTGATGTGGCCCCCGGTGAAAATGAGTTTGACACTCCTGGTCTATAGGGATCTCTGAAATTGCCCATTATCACCAATTAGGAATCTTACTACAATTACTTACCTTGGGACTTAGAATAGGAGAGTAATATGAATGCATTCACATATGTATTTACATCTTTTCATTGTGCTTTTTAACTATAGAGTAATAGGTAATGTAGCAATAACACAGAAATATAACAAGAACTATTACTTAATTACCTCGTCCCCTTACATTAACCACTTAGCAGTTTGAAGTGTTTGTTATCTATGAATATGCTTTTTTTAGTGTATATATAATCTGATTTTCAGTACAGATATTTGTTTTTATTTTCATAAAAATGGGATTATGCTATGTGTGTATACATGCAAATACATACTAAATATGTGTGTGCATATGCATATATAAATATATAACAAAATATGTTAAAATTATATATAATTATATATGTACATATATATTGCTGTCTTTTTTTATTTCCAATATTACCATGTCAGAACATCTAGATCCACCACATCTTTTTGGTGGTTCTGTAATATTCCTTGGTTTGCATACTTTGTGACTTATTTGTCCATTTCCCCATTAATGGTATTTGGGTCATCTCCTGTTTATTTCTGTTATGATAATGTTACAATTTGTGCAGACATGCACAGCTTACCCTCTGGAGTCAGAGCTTTCCTAAAATAGAATCTGGTAAGTGGGACTACTTGGTTGTAAAATGTTTATTTTAAATTTGGTCAGTTCTGCCAAACTATCTTTCAAAAATGTCATACCAGTTTATACAGCCATCGATGGAACATAAAAGGGTTTATTTTCCTGTCCTCTCACAGTGCTGCAGATCATCAAAATCTTACTAAAGTTCATCAACCAAAAAAATTAACTTTTTTTAATAGAATTACTGTAATGGTGAGTCTGAGCATTTTTCAAATGTTATTAACCGTTTGTAATTTTCTTCTCTAAAATGCCTCTTCTTATCATTTATCTATTTTTTCCCTTTTAGTCTTTTTACATTGTTTATTTTAGTAGAAGCATTTTAGCTCTGATGGGTTGTTAACGCTTTGTCTTTTATATGTGTTGCAAATATTTCCCACAGTCCTCATTTGACTTTTAAATTTCTTCATGTGAGCTGATTTTGCCAAGTAGAAGTTTTGACTTCTTAATCACTCCAATCTGTCAACCTTTTTCTGCATGGTTTGGAGCCTCCTGTTAGCCTTAGAAGGTTCTCCTCACTCCAGGCTTGTGAAAATATGGAGAGCGTGCCAACTTAGAGCAGGAGACGATCAAATTCAAAGAGGCAACATAATTGATAGGAAGCCAAGGAAAATCGCCCTGAGCCCTGGGAGGAATCTGCCTAGCCCACATTTCCCCTCCACTGTACTTTTCCAGCCTGTGGTTATTTGTTATGCTGCAGGCAGCCCTGACTTTCCACTAGGTTCACCACCTTTCTCTCTCATTCCTGCGTGGAGAGCTGTTTGGTTTTCTGTTTGTGCTTTTATTTTCACAGACTGTCCTCAGCAACAAACGGGGCTGCAATTACCTCTGGGTACCGCATTGTGGGACTGAATGCAACATTATATTTCCATCTTTCTGCCCTCTTACAGCTCCCCCAGTACTTCCTGCAGTGAGCGAGCAAGGCCACCTAAAGCAGACATTTGACACATCTGCCCTGGGTTGGCTCAATTCCAATGGGAAAGTTTGCTGCTGCAAGCTTTTAAAAGTCACTTGCATTTCCCTGATTTACAATCATACAGGCTTCCTTGACTTCCTTCTAATTCAATAAGGACAAAGAAAGCAAGCTGAGTTGGCTGCTGCTTGGGTCCTGGGGGAACCAGCCCCAGGCGAGCAGATGACCTAAGAGCCATTGTCTTGGTTCTCTGCCCCAGCTGCCCCTTCCAGACTCCACAGCTGCCCACTCTCTCCTGCCTTGGGGCACTCTATCTGCTCCGAAGTTTCTCTCCCTAGTAGGGTCACCCACAAGCCAATGTTAAGGATCATCTTAGGAGGATTTTTACCCAACACAGCCTCTGTCAGAGTCCAACATCAGTCATGTTCATTTCTTAAACACACTTTCTGAGGAAATGCAGCATGCCTGCCATGTAAATGCATCGGCAAGACACAACCCACCACAGCCACGTTTCAGACTGCCAAACCTAAATCCCTCCTGTGCAGACCTCTTGGACCCCACCCCGCTCCCTATCTTCTCCAGGTATTGGAAGGGGCAGAATGAGGGCAGGGGTGGAGGATTAAGCCCAAGGGATAGGTTTTCAGGTTTTGGTGAGCAAGCCTGGGAAGCAGAATGAGGATTGGTAGCTCTGACCTCCCACCACACTGAAAAGCGCCTTGTGATTCTGCCCTGGAGGAGCACCCTTTCCCTCGGGGCCCCTGCTGGTCAGCGCTGCAGAGCAGAAGATGGTGGGTGCTTCCAACATTTCCTTTTGTCTTGGTTATCCATATTTTCTGATTTCTTTCTCCTGTAATACTAAATATTGCTTCTAATAAAAATAAAATTTTAGTTTAAAGTTTTAAAAAGGTTAACCTCGGGGAAGCTCTCACAACTCCTAGGAAGAGTTTAAAGAACTGTGTGGATCTTTAAATGAGTTAACATGTCCCCCGGCTAACTGTCAGTTGTTACCATGAAAGTATTATGATTGCTATTATCGAGCTGAAGAAGGAACATGGTTAGGGCAAAAGGAAAGTCAGCACTGAGTGAGGAGCAGGCAGCTGATTCCAGAGTTCAGTGCTGCTTCCCGCGGGCCATGGCATCTGCTCGAATTCGCCACATCTGTGTTTAGGAGCCACGTGATGTTTTCTGTTAGTGAGGGTCCTGCAACAGGAAAGATACTGTTACCTTGAGGTTTCCTTGTGTGGCCTGGGTCATGGGCAAATAATTCAGGGGCAGGGGTGAGGGGGGATCTTCATCAGTGTAAAATACTGAAGAGATACTAAAAAGACTGAGAAAATACTTAGACCAAAAAGGACTGACTTCCTAGCTGATTCTAAAGCAAATATATCATTGGTCTAGTAAACCCTGAGAGGTGTTCTTACCATATATACTTTTCTGAGATAATCCTGATCTTAAACACTTGGCTCCTTTACTTTCACAATACAGTCAAGGGTTCTGATGTCTGCATTAGAAAACGTGACCACCATATGTCTCCTTAAGCACAGGAAGCCTTCTAAATGATGCATGATTCCCTCTGTTCAGCATGCCTTGTAAATCTCAGATGCCCAAATATTTTGAAGTTTCCCTTCACCAGGGGAGTAGAGAGCAGCAGCTCGGTGGCACAGAAGCTACTGAGAGCGCATTTCAACCAGAGGGTGCCATTGCCTCTGCGCCTCCAGCTCAACAGAGGGCTTCCGCTGCGTGGGGTGCCAGAAGCCCCACTAGGGATCCAAGTTGTCAAGGCTAATAAAGATGATTTAGATGTGAAGTCTGAAAGGGCTGTGTGGCACAAAGCCTCCCCTGTATGAAATCCTGGCACGGCCATGCAGAGAAATGTGAGTGGGCAGGGACAACAGGGATGTGGGAAGGCATGGTGCCATCCTTGGCAGAGGGGGCGCTAAAGAGGGAGTTAGAGAATGTAACTAACTCTCTTTTTTGTTTTAACTCTACCAATTCAATCTTTTTTTTTTTTAAGGAAAAAAGTCTCCAAATAAAGAACTTGGCAATTCATTCCATAAAGCATGCTCTGTATCTAAGTAGTGAGATTCACTTTTTTAAATGCAAGATTTAAGATTCCAGGGTTAATGAGACAACACAATTACTGGAACAAATGGCCACTGGTCACCTAGTTAATCAAACTTGAACCTTGGGAGAAAAATAGGTGGCCTGTTTCATGCCTTGTCTTCATGAAACAGCAGGGAAACCTGAATCATTCCAGAGGTAACATTCAGGAGCATATATTCATTGGCCATGCCATTAATGTAAAAACTCATCAGCCTTCCAACTGGAACTTAGAACCTTCCAACACAGTAAAAGCCACACAACAGGCTGTTCTGAATCAGTGACAAAAGAGATGTATGTCCTTTCACCTTTACTCTTTGCTCTTAAGCCTGATTCTTCAACCCCCTCCTGAGATGAACGAGCTCCTTTCAGTCCGTAAGACCTCAGGAAGCTCAGCCTATTGGCCCGAGATCTTGACCTAACTGTTTTTCTCATGTTTAATGATTTCTTCGGGTTTCTTTCTGCAGCAGGAACACATGCAAGCTCTGTAGGAGCATGGTTGCAAGGCCACTCTTCCTGACCACCAGGCTCATTTCTAAGATCAAAGCAGCCATTTAAAAACATGCTGTATTTTTCCTGGTGATGATATTAAGGATCTTTCCAAAGTTAAAACAACAATGATCTGAACTGACTTAAACCTTTGGGGACTTGCTGCATTTTCACGAAAGCCTGTGTGACACGTCCAGGATACGGAGTCACCACCCTTGGCGTTTATTTAGGAAGAGCACTGACGGAACAGCCTCGGCTGTTTGTGTTTATTCCTGCAACAATGTAACTCGAGCACCTAATGATCCTGGAGCAAAACATTGCCTGTTTTAAGGAACACTTAGAAGGGGAGTTCATACTTGGAGTTCAGCTCATAGTTTCCTATTCCCATACATTAGTGACTTCCTAGAAAGGGACTCTTTCTAGATTTTTAATAAAATCTAACATTTATGAAGTGTCTTATTATGCACTAAGTAAGCATTATATGCACATTTTATCTTTTCCTTCTCACGAAAATCCTATGAGGTGAATTTTCTTATCCTCATATTGTAGATGAGAAACTGAGGCATAGAGAGGTTAAGTATCTTTTCCAAAGTCACACTAACAAGTGCAACACTGGTACTCAGTCGAAGATATGTCACACAGCAAAGTCTGGGCTCCAGGAGAGTCTCTCTGGGGGTCCATTTGCAAAGAACTTTCTCACAGATAATCTCAGATACACTTTAAAACAGCCCTGCACATTGAATATTATTATCCTCATCTTACGGATGAAACATATAAGGTAAAAAGAAACTTAGGTCCCTTAGATTTTTAAGTAAGTCATGTAAAAATACCAAACAACCATATAAACCATTACAAACTCTTAATATGATGTTTTTCACATGATATATTTTAAATATTCATCACCTGAGAAAATGTTAATGTTCAATTTTAACATAAAATTTTGTGAAGTCCCCTTCTGGATAGGGCTGCCAGGTTTAACAAATAAAAATACAGAATTTCAGATAAATAGCAAGTGATTTGCATAGGGCATACTCATACTCTAAAAGAATTCATTGTTTATCTGAAATTTGAATTTCACTGGGCATCCTAATTTTATCTGGCAACCGTATTCCTGGAAGATATATTTAGTAGGCAATAAATAAGAAAAATTTAAGCCAATTGGAAAAGATTAGAAAACTAGTCCTTTATCATCCTCTAAGTCTGTGCTAAAGCGCCCACCTGGTGGACGAGGCCTGCCTGGAGGTTATGCAACTGTGGGGTCTGCCCTCCAGGAGTTTATAGTCCCAGATCAACATTATTCATGTAAAAATAGTGGTCCGTTGATGCTTTTATATGTGTTTAGTTCTTGCTACGAAAAAGTAATAATAGGAATTGCCATTTGTATAGTGTTTGATATTTTGTGCTAATTTAAGATTTAAAAAAATCTTATGAGGGCTGTGGGTATTCCCATTTCACAGATGGAGAAAGAAAACTCAAAACTGACTTGTCAAAGGAATCAAAGCTGGTAAGAAGCTGAACTGGCGTCCAAGCCCCCTTAGTGCAAACTCACTCGTCTCCCCTCCATGCTCTACAGTGCCGCACTTCTCAAAGCAGCAGGCCAGTCATGAAGGGGGAACGCCGATATTCAGATATAAATGAATGTCCTGCCTTTCTGGCGCCAGATGACAGCAGAGGGTGATGATTCTCCACAGAAGTGTCTGCAAGTTGATCTCAAGTTCCTAGGACTCTGCCAGTGGGCAGTCAGGATTGGCTCAGGTGAATGACGTGGAAGTCAAGTTAATTGGAAGCAAAAGCAATCCAGGAAAAGCTAAGGTCCTCTAAGAGGTGATCTGGCCTCCATCTAGGTCAGATTTTTCTAAGTAGATATGATGATTAATTTCACGTGTCACCTTGACTGGTTCACGGGGTTCCCAGATATTTGGTCAGACATTATTGTGGGTGTTTTGGGGTGACTTTAATATTTAAATTGAGACTGAGTATAGCAGATTGCCCTCCCTAATGGGGGTGGGCCCCACCCAAGCAGATGGAGGCCTGAACAGAACAAAAGGCTGACACTCCCCTAAATAAGAGGGAACGCCTCCTGCCTGACAGGCTTTGAGTAGAAAGAGCACTGTTCTAATAGACACATCATTTTCCACGGACAGTTTGGAGGAGCGCTGAGGGCCTTCATTTCACTGCCCAGAGTGCCTCTCCAATCTTTCCTCCCACTTCCCTTTGACACACACTGCACACTCTTGTCATCGCTGGTTCCCAAACAGCCTGTCTGAGATCTCCTGAGGCCATGCACTCACCTCATCTTCAGAAAACATACTCATATTTTGAGCCGGTGGTTCTCAAACATCAGTGTGAATCCCAATCTCCTGGTGGCTCTGTTGAACCTCAGCTGGTGGGCTCCACTCTCTGGGCCTCTGATCCAGTAGGTCTGGTGTGGGGATGAGAATTTGCATTTCTTACACATTTCCAGCACTGCTGACCTGGGAACCGCACTTGGATAACTACCACTTAGCAGTGCTCCTCAACCTTTGCTGAGCCTACAATCACCCAAGGACCTTGCTAACTGGCAGAGCCTGATTCAGTAGGTCTGGGGGTGGATCCAAAGGTTCTGCTTCTCTAACGAGCCTCGGGGCCCATTTTGTGTAGCATGATTGTGAGTCTCAGCTTAGAATAGCCCTACTTTTTTTTTTTTCAGAGAAAGAGAACCCCCCTCTCTTTTCTATATCAGTGGCTCCCAAAGTAGTCTGCACACTGGCATCACCTGAGGAGTTTCACAATCTGCTGCTGCCTGTGTCCCTTCCCTCAGACTGTGGGGGATCGCAGTTGTGGCCTGGGCCGCGGGAGTTTAGAAAGATCCCCAGGTGACTCTGATATGCAAGAATTTAGGAGTTACTGCTCTAATCACTCAAAGTATGGTCCATGCCTCCATTACATATTGTCATTACAGCTACTGTCAGTTTGCTTGCTCATTTTGTCTTTGCTTTTGTCTGGTCTGCTCTACCAGCTCATCAACTCCCTGAATGTAGGAATGGAGGCTTTGTTTCCCTCACAGTGTTTTACACTCACTAGTGCTGAGTAAATATTTTTTAAATAAATAAACAAATGACCAAAATAAAAATGAAGGTGTAAAAGATATTACCCAGGTCATCAGCCCCTAGTAGAGTAGGGTCTCCCCCAAAAGCCACTTACCTAAAATAATTTGTCTCCTAATGGACGTACAGGAACTATTGCTCTTTACGTGTTTAAGGTACTGATCCTTTTACCCTATGAATTCCATGAAGAAACTTTCTGATACAGGTTTTAATTTCACACAGTTGACTTTTCACTTGCTATGATGGCTTACTAAGGAATCCAGCTCTGGCCCGGGATCCAGGGACACAGCCCAGCAGCTCCTGGGATCTCCCCAAGCCACCGCAGGCTTTTGCCCTGACCTCTCCCACAGGGGAGCTTGGTCTGGCCTCAGTCTACACAGGGCCTGGAGCAGTAGGGAGTGGCCTTATCTCATCACTGAGAGGTTCTATCCAGGGGGCAAACATCTCTGAGTCAGTCCCCTTATGCTATCACACTCTTCCCTTCCAGACTGCCCCCAGCTACAAGTGTAGCAAAATCAGCCAAGTGTGGGCAGCTGAGACATAGTTAGGTCCCAAGTCTCATAATGGAATGAACTCTCCTGTGGTTTTTTTTTTACAAAGAGCGTGGTTTCCTACAGTCCAGTAGATCCACAGTCACACCTAGAAAAAGCAAAGGTCCGTTGCACTGCATTTTTTCTCAGAGAACAAGTAAGTATTATAGTCACCCTCTGTGCTGTGGCTACTACATAAGTTTCCAGGTTCTCAGGCTGCTTCCTGATGTTAGAATAGATTTGTGTGAACTCCTGCACTACACCTAACCTCCAAAACAATGCTGAGAACCCACAGCAGTTCATGAGTTAGGAGAAGCTGGCTGCTCAGGACAGAAAACCAAATACTCACAAGCTTAAATAAGTAGAATTTATCTTTTTTCTTTTTCTTTATCTAACAAGACTTTTGGCTAATATTGCAATTCAAAATTCCATTAGAAACAAGGGTCCTTCTACTTTCTGCTCTTCTACCTTTAATAAGATGACACAGACTCTAGCCAGCGGGGTCTGTGTGTCGCGGCTGCGATGAACAAATTCACACAGACTACGGAAGTCCTGTGGAGAAAAAGGGACGGCATGGCTGCTGTCTAAGTGAGTGCACCTCAACCCCCGCCTGGACAAGCTTTTATTGCTTTTCTGGGTACATTGCATTGAGGATGGTCCTCATTTACTATGTGCAGTTTTGCTTTAGGTGATTACCTTTTACAGATAACAAAGAATGTTGCTAATTACTTCAAAGAAAAGGATGTGGCAGATCCAAGTGGAAACGTGGTTGAACTGGTTATACTCCATACTTGGGAGATTTAGCATAGACTTTAGGAAGTTACTTTAAAGATATGCAGTAAACATTTGCTGCTTCAATTCAGGGTGAGGGAGTTTTAGCAAAAGCAAGCCTTGTAGCAGCCTATGTACAATGCAGGCCTGATTCCCCAAGGGAAAACCAATTGGTGGGCTCAGTTCCTGTGTACGGACTGGCTCCCCACCGGTTTTGCGAATCAGGAGCTGGGCTACATTCGCCAGTGCCCAGCAGAACAGTCCCCTATAATAAAAAGACATTATTAATTCATGGTTGTCGTATGGATATGGCATCTATGGGTTTCATGTTCTTAATTCTAGGCAGAAAGAATAAGGAAAAGAGAAGCATCATCCTTCACAGAACTTCCAAGAAACTCAGAGGGGATGCCATAAGGCTCCCAGTAACTGCAAGTGATCAGTTGGGCACAGAGCCAACTTGTCCATTAGGGACAGTATGTGGAGCCTGCCATTCTTTTAGGAACCTACAAAAATGTCTTAATTGTACTTTCTTTTAAAGTTGGAAGAAAAAATAATATGAGAAATATGAATGTATAATAATAAATTCAGGCTAGGTCGTGTTTGCCTTCAGACCAGTAAAATTGTAAAATGTACTTTTATTGTATTTTCTAAATAGAGAAGGGATGCACAAAGGCAAAAAGGACGATGAATGCTAGGAGGCAGCTCTGACTGAAACGATCCCACTGGATTCCACACTGGAACAATGCCACCCGCACCCTCCTCTGTCTCCGCTCCCTCACCGTGAAAGCCAGCCTGATAGCGTCATGAACATTAACGAAACTGGTAGACATCAGTAATAACAATGAGAGTGTTGTGCCCACCAGACAGATGTCACCTGCTAGAAGTATCCACTAGTGTCTACTCGTTTTTCTAAATGGTATATGTGGAAAAATTTTTTGAAATAAGATGCTGTGGTGCATTGTTAAATTTTTTGACATTATTTTCCAACCCAAGAAATCTTAGTAGCGTCAACCTTTGGCTGCTTATGGTTTGTCATTACTCAGCCTGCTAATTCCCTTTCTCAGTGTTTTGCCAGTAAGGTGGGTATTATTCAGACTTGTGACTGCTGTGAGCCGTGTACTTTCCAATTACCTGCCAGCCTGTCGCCTTGGCCCTTCCCTGAAAGACCATCTAAGAGGGAGTCAGGCTGATTACTGTATTTCATTTGTGGTTGGAAAAGAGTGGGTTTTTTCTTCTCCACAAACATTTGGCCACCAACTGCCAGGAGTATCACTTATGTGCCATTTGGAAGAGTTTTAGGTCCGTAATTGTTTCCAGGTGACATTTCAAATAGGTCATGTGGTTGAGTTCCATTCGTATTCATAGAGTGTAAAGGATAAGCTTAGCACGTCAAAAAAGTGTGCCTGAAAATATTTTGCCAAGAGCACGTATCACGAAACTGTCCTGAAAGAGGGGGCTTTGGTCAAAAACACAAGGGCAAAATTCTCAAAGCAGGGACAGTCTCTTGTTCAAATTGATTTCCTCATGACACAGTGTACATAGTGGCCTTTCGAGCCTCTCGCTGAATCTCGGTCCAATGAGTTAAATTATCAACCTAAAAGAAGCTGACCTGGAAACCATCTTGTTTCTAACACCAATTCAGGATATTAGGTTTTCCTGGGGAAAGCAAACTGTCATCATTTATGATGCCAGTGAAGAGGAATGCCAGTAATAATTGCATAAGACATTGTCAGCGTCATGTTCTCTGACTTAGACAAAAGGATTTCCCTAGAACCAGCTTAAGAAGAAAAGAGTAAAAAGAGTAAAGGGAAGAGGGAGGAAAGAAGGAAGGAAGGAGGGAAGGAAGGAAGGAAGGATGGAAGGAAGGAAGGAAGGAAGGAAGGAAGGAAGGAAGGAAGGAAGGAAGGAAGGAAGGAAGGAAGGAAAAAGAAAGCTAGCTTTCTGTGAGGTGAGATTAAGGACTAATTTGCTCCACTTTCTAAACAGTTTTTTCATCTAGAAAATGGGGATAACATTCTGAGTAGGTTATGATGAAGACTAGTCAAGATAATGCTTGTAAAGTAATGACTCAGTGCCCTACTCATTGTAAGGTCCCAATAAATAGTATTAATATTATTATTTCTATTATTGTTGCTGCTGTTATTTTTACAGTGAAGTGCAGTTACCAGTCTAGATCAGAAAAATTTATTTCATGGTTGTCATTGCTATAGCAGGGGTTTAGAAGGTTACAGTTAGGAAAAAAATATGAGAAAACCAAGTACCCTTTTAAAAATTTTTAATTGAGGTATAATTGACATAACATTGTATTTGTTTCAGATGTACAACATAATGATTCAGTATTTTTATACACTGCAAAATTATCACCACCATAAGTCTAGTTACCATCCATTTAAACATATACTTACAGTTTAAAAAATGTTTTTTCTTGCTATGGACAGCTTTTAAGATCTTCTTCCTTAACAATTTTCAAATCTGCGATACAGAATCACTGACTGTGGTCACTGTGCTGCACAGCGCATTCCCGTGATTTCCTTGTAAATGGAAGTTTGCACCTTTTGACCCTTTCACCCCGTTTCACCCACCCCAAGCATGTGCTCTTGAGTGATATCTCTCCTTATTCCTAAACATCCCTTCATGGGGAAAGACTTCTTTCTTGTTAGTTGACAATTTTCAACCACTGTGAATAAAATCTTTGAGAAAGCAATAACCTGAGGCATGACACTCTGTTCTCTACTAAATGAAAGATTGGAATCTCTCACACACCAGAGGAATTTGGTGATTTTTAAAATTAATTTTAAATTAATGAGTTTAATGAACTGTCTCCTGTGTTACTGCCATCCCCTTTAGTTACACAACTTTTTCTCCTTTTTTCATGAGTATTGCCTTACACCCAATGTTTCGGCACTCCTTTGGTAAGCATTGCTGCATAGTTTCAGCTGGTACTCGAAGTGATTGGCAATGTCTGTATGGGAGGGTCCAATGCCTGTACTTAGGGAGGAGGCAAGTTATGAGATGGCAAAAGATGAATGACTAGTAAACAAGGAGTATTAGTCAGAGCAAGAAAGCTGGCTGAGGGCCGCAGGGATGACAAAGTCGTTTAATGGAGCATGAAAGCATTCCTAAGCGAATTCTCAAAATTTTACTGGGGGTGATGAGAGGGTAGAGAAGAATCTGGTAAGACCATATCTCCACATCAGTCAGAGTGGGATTCCAGACTATTGCTGGGGCTGTTTGTTGGCTGTCATTGCTGTCGGAATTAAAAGGAAGAATTACCCCCAAAGCTGGAGAGTTTGCCAACATTTGGGGTTGTATCAGTTTGCTAAGAGTGCCAAATCAACTATTACAGATTAGGTGCCTTAAACGATAGAAATTTATTTTCTCAGTCTGAACACTGGAAGTCTGAGATCAAGGTGTTGGCAGGACTGGTTTCTCCTGAGTCCTCTCTCCTCGGTCCGCAGATGGCCACCTTCTCACTGTGTCCCCGCATGGCCTTTTCTCTGTACGTGGGTATCCCTGGTGTCTCTCCCTCTTCTTATAAGGACATCAGTGCTATTGGATTAGGGCCCACCCTAATGACCTCATAATCACCTCTTTAAAGACCTTATCTCCAAATACTTTCACATTCTGGGGTATACTGGAGGCCAGAGCTTTAATGAGAATTTGGGAGGGACACAATTCAGGGGTTAATACAGATGTCAGAATGCAGTAGCATCTAGATCTTACAGTCTAGAAAAATAAAACAAGGAGACTGCCGGTGACCTCAATGTTAAGGTAACAACCTTTTTCCTCTTTAGTCTGATTCTGTCTCTTGTCTGGAAAATATAGCATTCTTTCTCACCGGTTGGCTTTCTGGAATCCACAGGCTATCTCCTAGATGCTAGATTTCTAGGAGATCTTAATAGAGAGATTTCCATCAGGGATCTGTGAAATGGCGTGATGGAAGGGACTGTGGGGTTAATATCATGAAATGAAGGAAGCTCCTTGTCTCCAGGCCCAGCAGTAAGAGCTTGGCTAAGAGACAAGTATGCTACACGCAAATCTGCTCTCTGCACTCGATTTCCCAACTGCCTCTGGGGTGTCCAATACTTCATTCAACCACACTCAAGGCAAAGCACTCAAACACTTGCTGAACATTTCTCTGTCAAGTTTCCAGCACTTCATTCTTCTTGTTAATGTGACAGAGAAAATTACACAGAGTACTCAGGATGTTGATATGCTAGTTGCCTCACAGTTTACTCCAAGGCTCTACAGAGTTTTCTGAATTTTACCTTCTAAAACAAATATTGCTGGCACAAGCATCAAGTGAACCCATGCAGTTATTCTTAATGGTGGTGATAAGCAAGTTCTGGATATTTGGGTCAGAAGTAATATGTCTTCCAGCAATTAACAGTAAATGGCCAGATAGTAGTAAGTTTAGTTGGCACAGGCTTATTTACTCCAATCTGGTGATTCAACAACAACAAAATGTGAAAAATGTGCATGTTTCTATTGAGTTATCTCCCTCAGCCCTTCACCTTACATTGTCACGCTGCCTGGCACTGCTGCAGGTGCTCCTCTAGTTTCCTTGACTGAAGATGACATCCACGGAGACACATTTCATTCATCAAATCATAAGCTAGATAGGACCACAGAAACTGTTCAGTCAAATCTGCCAGGAACACTTCAGTGTAGCAGACCATCAAAGTTTTCTAGGGCAGAAAAGCAGTGTTCCTGTATGTTTAACGGTCAGAAAGGTTTTCCTGCATGAAAATCTGTTCCCTGCCAGTGTCTGAACTTGAATTAACTCTAGATCTTACTAAATCCCTTGACTGATATCTAGTCTCAGGAAGAGGACTGGTATTCCAACATTCTTCAAGAAAAATACACAGGCTGAACCCTGAACAGTGACCTGGGTTACCCTTGAAATCTTGACCTCTGGCATTAGTCATAGACACGGGGAGAAGAGGGTTTAGTCTATGGCTGACTCAAACATTCTTCCTTAATGGATGACTCATATGGTCAATCCCTTGAAATCTGGAGATTAATTCTGGTCATAAATGTGAATTTTCAGGGAGAACCCTCTGTATTTTTTTAAGTGCTGTTTTTATTTTTACAATATGTTAGAAATGTGGCTGGTTGCTTGTTTTAGGCTATTTGTGCCTCTGCATGGATAATCAAAGCACATTTTGCTGTCTTTAGCTCTCTTCCTCCCAGTCTTTCGACAAGGATCCCTGTTTTTAAGAACACCACACACCCAACAGTGCCCTCTGCCTCCCGCATGGCAACTTAGCAATGGGATAGCCAGTCCCGGCGGCAGACTCCCAACTTTGTTCTATTGGCCAAATAGGAAGTGAGATTTGCTCAGTGACCTGCTGTTTGGCAACAAAGAACCCCAGGCCCACAGCAGCTCACTTGGAACAAGACGTAAGAGTAGGACTTGGGCTGTGCTGACGTTGCATGCTAAAGGCATCATCATCAGGCCAGAAGATTTTCCGGACATAGAGTCAGAGTGGAAATGCTTCAGGAGTCATCAGCACAGTTGAACTGCATCCTCAAACACTGCCAAATATAGTGCAACTCAGGCCCTTTTTTCATAGGGACAGAAACTGAGTCCCAGAGACCTATGGTCATTTTTACAAATTCATATAGCTCATTGCTGGAAAGTTGTGGGTAACTCAGGTCCCTTGACTTCCAGCTCATAGTTCATAACAGCATACTGTGTGACTCTCAAGAACTTCTTAATCATCTCACCCATCCCACAATGCCACCTTAGCCTCAAAACCATGTAAGTCAGCGCTCTGCATGCCAAACAAAATAACAGGTCTGAGTACATGAGCTGTGCAGCCAAAAAAGCCTGAGGTGAGGGTACAGTTCTCTTCCTACCCCAAGAACTGTCCATTTCCCTCCCCAGTCAGGCCTTGAAGCAGCCAACAGGCACTGTACTGACTTTGCATGCTCATCCTACAAACAACAAAGGAATATGAATAAATGGTGCTACTGACATCCTCAATTCCTTCTGTATTTCCTAACAGAAGTTCAAACTCCTTGGCTCAATATCAGAGGCACTCCTTAGCTTACCCTAAACTTCTGGCTCCCTTTCTGCCCAGTGGCCCCCTATCCTGTCCCTTATGGCATTGCTGGATTATTGCCCCTTGCTGCCACTTTCCTCTTGACCAAAGTAACCCTCCCACACTCTTCTTCACCTAATTCTAGCTAGGCCTCCAAGACCCAATTTCATTTTCCTAGGCCTTGTTCAAGAGGGATCCCCTCTCCTTTCTCACTGAAGTTGTCTAAGCGCTCCCTCAACGCTGAGTAGGTGGGGTCAGCTATTGTTTCCTAGGTGTGTGTCCCCCAGGTTTCTCCTTTCCTAAAGGCTCCCATGCTTTTTAACATCCACTGAGCACACCTTGCACCTTCTTATCCCTGTGCCTTTGGCCACGCTGCTCTCTCCTTTGGAATTCTATTTTCCATTTCTGCCTACTAGAATCCCACCTCTACATCAAAGTTCACCTGAACGACTGCCCTCCATTCAACTTTCTCACATCTTCTGTTTTCTATCAGCATTGTAACAAATTACCACAAACCAGTAACTTAAAACAGCACTGCCATCTTTCTCCATTCTCTTGCCTCCCTCTTATGAAGACCCTTGTGACTACATTGGTCCCAACTGGATATTCCAAAAAACCTCAAGATTCTTAACTTTATGACATTTGCAAAGGCCTATTGCCATGCAAACTAACATATTCACAGGTTCTGGGGATTCCCCCAGTAAAGAATCTTTTTCATTTCTAATACCTCCTAGCATTGTGTTTGTATACCTATAGTTCAGGGTTTTACGGAGACTGTCATGAGCCTGTCGGTATCCCTACAACAGGATAAAGTCTCTGAGAGCAAGCTCCACATCCTACCTGATTTTCTGTTCTTACAATAGTAAGCTTCATGCCTTGAACATAGCAGGTCTGGGCACAAGCCTCATTCACCATTCCGTCCCTTCCACTTCATCCAGCACAGTGCCCGGCACATAGTAGCTAAGTCACACAGTTTTGTTGGACAACCTGGAATCAGTAAATGAATAAATATGCTTTATTGGCTCTGTGTGTGGGGGGTGGGGCAGGTCAAATTGTTTGAAGATTGAAAGCGAAGTAAGCTACACTGCTTTTTGTTCCCCCTCAATAGGCTCAGCAATGAAGAACCTAAGTTTCTGTTTTACCTAAGTAAACATGCCCTCTATTCTGGCCCCCTTCCTGCTTAGCAACAATAGCTTCCTGAGATTTCAGGCTTGATGTTTCACTGGCCACTTCTAAATGGGTCCAAAGGCTCTGAGTCAAGGCTCCACTACTGAGAAGCACTTCATTGGCTTGAAAGCCAAGCCATAGAAATGTTTACCTTCTTTGCAGCCGACTGACCCTGTGAACTCCGTGGGGCAGGGGCGTAGCTCCGCGTGGCATGGCGTACCCATGACATGGTGGCTTACTGTATGTAGACAGCGGCTCTAGCACAGGGCATTTACACATAGGAACCCTAATAAAGTATGCTCAAGCTCTCATATTTTCTGTGAGTAGTTGTATAAATTAAAACAATTCTTCTAGGGAGTAGTTTAGCAAAAGATTAAACATGTTCATTGTGCATATCCTTTTGTCCTTACAATTATATTGCTAGGAACATCCTAACCTCTCTCCCCCGCTACAGTGTTCACACATGGGCACGATGATAATTTACACAAGTGTGTTCGTTTCAGAAATATCAATAGTAATGAACAATTGGAAACAACTTGAAGGTCTATCAATATGGTACTATTTATTAAATTATGGCATAGTACAAAAAATTAAAAACTGAAACACTAAGCAGTTATTGAAAATAAGAGAGATGCGTGTGGTGTCTGCAGGGGAGAGGGAGTTAAGGGGGAAAAATATAATACGATAAACAATTAATTATTTAATTTACAAACTGACATAGAAAATGTTTACAATATGTTGTTAAGGTTTTTAAAGGGTAAGTTGCAGGCAGTGTATCTAAAGCTTTTGAAAACAAAATCATAATGTATATTTTATATTGTGTATAATATATGTGTATTAAGTTATATATGCAAACAGAAAGGTCTGAAGATAAAGAAATTGTTTTGGGGGTATGAGGTTTTGGAATATTTTCACCTTTTTGAACATTTGAGTTTGATTTTACAGCTATGCTTTGGCTTTATGGTTGGAAACAGGAAGACACCTATGCTAGGTAAATTCTGGAAACAAGAGAGGGCACCAATAGGTGTTTGGTAAGAGAGCAAAGCACAAGACATTCCGCTTCAGGGGAAACCGAACACAAGGAGGAGGTAGCACCCCTGTTAACCATGGTGAAATCAACCCCTTTATGTTTAGACTTCCTTCCCACAAAGTGACGGCAGTCACAGGAAAGTGTTTCTCAGCGACATTAGGATGTCAAGATTCTGCTACTGTCTACCCCTGACTCTTTTCAGGTGTTTCCGAAGCTTGACAAAAAGCTACAGGAAATCTTCCAGAATTTCCAGGGTGAGGAGGAAGAAAAAATGCCTTCAGTTATTGGATTGGATACAAGATTACAATGATATTAACAAAAGAGTATTTTGGAAGTGGTTTTAATTAAACTACTTATGGTTTTAAATGGTTCCATTTGTGAATTTTAGAGGGTTTTTAATGATGTGTCTTTTTCCCTTAAGTCTCTATGTCCCTCTTTTTTTTCTTCCATGCTCTAGAATTGAATCGATTTAGAATTCTTTACACAGATGACTCTTTGAATTGAGTTTGGCCATGAAAACATCAGGACGCTATGAAGCTTATTTTTTTTACTATATGATTCCATATGTTTAAAAGTCAATATGCAAATGTATGCAAAATTCTAGAGTTTTTATAGATGAGAAACAATTCTTCCTTGACTTGAAACCAGACCTTATGGAAGGTTCCAGGTGTTCTGAAACTAGCTGGCTTGCATGTGTGCATGGTTGATGGATGGCAGGCTCTAAGCTCACTTTCTTTCTTAAAGTTGCTAAAAGGTAAATCTTCCAAGAGACCAATAATGATTGGGTGCCCAATAATGATTCTCCAACTGGGAATTTTTTGTGGATACTCCTTTAATGAACATAATTCCACTCACTTGAGTCAACAATACTCCCACTGATATCTCTGGGATGAGAACCACAAAATCACACCTTTATACCCTGTTTAGTAACATGATTCATCTATTACAGAATAATAAATCTGATTATCTGTTTATTCAGAATTTCAATTGAATTCAATATTCAGAAACAATGCTATTTTTTTCCTCTGAGTCTTATTTCCATCACTGGCAGTCTTCTCTGTAGACAGACAATGTCTTTTGCTGTAATGAGGCTAGAATTTCAAAACCTTGCGAAAGGCTCTATCTACTTTAGTGTCACAATAAGAATTCACAAAAACTCCATGCTATTTATTTCTACTTAGAATGGCCTCCTTTGCTTCAGAATCATAGAATTCTTATCAGGAATCCATGTACCAAGCAAAGACTTCAAGCTCAAGGAAGAAAAGAAAGAAGAAAGGAATTCAAGTGGTTGTGTTATACAATATCAAAAACCAAAGAATTCCAAGAGGTTTGGAGTACTGCAAATATCTTTCCAGTCCTCGGCAGGCCCGGCCTTGCAGGGCACCACCAGCCCTGCTCCCACCCTGCTCCCACAGCCTCGAATGTCCTCGCCACGCACCGCGCTCCTGACCCAGGCACCTTCCCACCGCCTGCCCACGCACCCTCCTGCCTCCTAGCCAGACACTCCTCTGTAAAGAGGTGAGTTGATTACATGTGATCCAGATATGAATGATATGAACATGTTTTGGGGATAAATCTCAACTCTTTATTTCTTGGCACATTCTAAGAAACAAATTTATATTCTCCAGGGTGGAATGCAAATATGCCTGTTCATCTCAGGCAGTGTGCACCAAGTGGTTGTGTTTCTCAGCACTTACACAGGGGAAGTGAAGCCAGTTCGTTTTTGTTTTTTTTGATGTTGAAGATTTGGGCTTATGTTTAAAATATACTCACACCCTGCATGAGTGAGGTGTAAGGTCACAGCAGGCCAAGCAGGCTAACTTGCTAGGGGGTGGTGCTCTTGACCTACAATGCCCATTGGTCCTGTGTTCCCTTAAGACCACTCAAAAGGACACTTAGAAAATGATCCCCTTGCCTGATTCTACCCAAAGGTCAGCTGATACTGTAGACAGTATTTGCTTCTTTTGCTTTAGCACAAGCTTTTCCTGCAAAGTATATGTTAAGGTAGTAGTAACATTGGAAAATGAGGACCTCAGCAAATTTAATACATAAGTTGTAGGACTGTTTTGGTGTCTCCTTGTCTATCAAGGCTTGTAAATGAGGCAGTGCTGAGTCTGAGACTTTTATTGCATATATATTATATATAATATATTATAATATGCATATGTTATAATGCATATAAGTTTGTTTATTATAATACACCACTTGGTAGAGAGGTTGATCAAAGAAAGCATGTGGATCCCACCAAATCCATGAGTAAAAGGCTACTAATATTCACCAAAGGAGCATGACATTTGGGAAAGGCCAGATTGGCTTAGGTGAGGTCTTGAATGGGTGGGAAACTGCTAGAGCCCAGGAATGAAGTCCAAGCAGGGTCTTGTTTGTCAACCACCAGGCACACGTGAGAGGGACCCTCATTTCACATTGCCCACATGAATTAGACAAGTGTGAAGCCAGGTGGACCAAGGTTCCTGGACCCCATCTTAGAGATAGCTCTAGAAACTATCTTGATTCCTTCCTGGACTTTGAACATGGTCTACCTAAAACTGAAACTTCCATGAGCCCCAGGTGCTTTTTGTGCAGGCCCCTCCAGCTCTTGGGTGTCCTGTTAGTCTTCAGGAGAAAGTCCTCACTCGTCCCTCAACTCCAACAAGTGGCCATTCAGCCAGGCATCTGTGGATGTCCATATGACGTGGGGATTTGGAAAGGATATTCACGCAAGAGGTGATGTTCTGGTGCCACTATTTCTAATAAGATAAAATGCATTTCTGTTGTGAATGTTTAGAATAATTAGTAAAAGAGAGTCATGCATGTAGGCAGTGGGAATAATGGGGGCAGGGGAGGGCAGGCCTATGGGAATGACAGACAAAATAAGAACACAAAGAAAAGTAGAAGCAACAAAATTATCATCAATCATAAGTGTAGAATAATCATTTTGCCAACGTGCTATTCAAATAAAAACAGACAGGTTATTTTTTAAGTATCCAAGACAAGTAGAGTTTCTTTTTTTATTTTGGAGCCTCTTTTATATGCCTTTATGTTGAAATTCTTTTTTATTTCAAAAAACATATAGCTACTTTGTCTATGTTTGTTTCTTCAGGCCTGGCAAGCTTGCATTCATGGGTGAAAGAAGGCTGACAGTGAGGTCACGGATTCACCACACGTAATTGAGAAAGCCACCATGGAGACCTGGGACAGTGCTGGAGGACTTAGGGGTGGGGAGGAAGGTGACACAAAGGGAGAAAAGGACAACTATTTGAAAGAGAAAAGAAGGCAAATAGTGGAGACTGAACACTAGCGAACTGAATATCTATCCCTGTGGACTTTCCTGAGCACAGGGGAGGAAGGAGATAACCCCTCAGGCTCTGTCTGAGTCCCGAGAAGCACACTGCCAGCCTGTCGCTTCCGTGACGGCCGTGTCGCTTGAGGTGGCTGGGGTCGCGTTAGGCCTAGTGAGTCTTGGCTTCGGCAAGGCACTAGACAAAACCGGAGTTCTGTCCCTGTAGTCAAGACAGAGAAACAGAGGCAGCAGTTTCAAAAACTAGTCCTGGGACTAGTGCCAAAACTGTTGCTTAAGAGCCTTCTGGGGAGTTGGTTAAATGGCCCACGATGCCTGTGCCCCAGCCCTGTAGGACGTGGAATGAATTCCAGAGGTGAAGCCATACGCTTCCCGGAGGACTCCCAGGAGCAGGCAGGTGCGACATCCCGGGGAGCTGGCGGAAGACCAAAGACAAACTGAGGGAGACTTCCCAAAGTGCTACGCCAGGTTCCGGTTCAGCCAACACTGCGGCCAGATTCTCAGGTAAAGATGACAAGTTTATCAAGTTCGAGGAAGACATGACGCTGGACGAGGTGGCAGAATGAGCCTCCGAAATGATCTCACCATGCTAAGTCTAACCAGAGAAAGACCAAAGGTTAGGTTTATTTATTTGGTTTTTTTTTAAAGCGCTATCAGTAGAATTTTCACATAACTATGACTTTCAGTCATATGGGAGACATCCAAAACTAACTTTTTATTTGTAATATTAGAAAGTCATTGGAAAAGAATGCAGGGATATGGTCCTGGTGACCCGTCCATAGGCCTGGGCGGCCAGACGATGACATACCTTGACAGGCAAATAATCATGTGATCACCTTGGTGGCAGGAAGGAGGAAGTCGCAAGTTTCTGTGAGCAGTCTCAGGAAGGAATAGGTAATGTGTGTGGCTTAAATCCAAGGATGTAGGGCACACGGACACCTTTCCAGAAGTTATGGAATCACATATAAGTAATATTTATTGCATCCCTTCAAGATCCAGGCCAAAAACTCTGGTCATTTTTACCTTGGTTAACCAGGATGGTATTTTATCTCTCCTTAAAAAGTGGGCATCTTTCAATCCCAGAATTGAGAATTGAGTAGAGAAATATCTTAGAAAACTAAAACCCAATAATGTTAATATTTTTTAATTAAAGACACCTAAAATTCAATATTTGATGTACTTGTAGTGTTTGGGAATTACCTTTGAGTATTAGCTTTGTAACTTCAACTTAAAATATCTAGTTAATTGAAAAATATAAAGCATTGATTTAATTGATTCAGACTTGTAATTCACACTGAAATTCTTACTAACTACATAATACAATATTGTAACACTTAAGAGAACTCAGGGGTCATGATATTTATAAACTTAACTTTTATTAGATTTATGTGAACTACTTAATACTTGGTAAAGTTGACCAGTCAAGCAATTGAACTATCTAAAAGGAAATAAGATATATTAAACTTATAAATGCAGGGTAAAAAAAAATGAAAGTAATTAATTAGGTGTAAATAGGAGCAAGTATTGTTGAAGATTATTAGAGTGATTGCTAAAATTGCCAGGCAGAACCAGAATAATAGAATTTGTAAATTAAACTTAAAGTCTAGGAAGAATGAGGTTATCAAAAATCAGTGACTTGAAGAAAGTGAATATCAATTTTTGAGAACAAGGTAAATACCTGAATAGTATTTTCAGCATAGAAAACTCTCCCTGGGTGAAACAAAATTGTCACATCAGCTTGTACATGCTCGGGACGGACAGCAGCAAGTGTAAGAATTACTACGGCTGGATGTTGAATCCTCAAAGGTCCACAGGTGGCCTCAGAATTCTGGATCCTGCCAAGAGATGCTTCAGGCAGCCTCCACTGAGCAGAGAGCAGAGTGTCAGAGACAGGAGGCTGATCCCCTCCCTCCGTCCTGCACTAATCGGATCCCTTGGTATGTTGTGTTCAGTCGTCGAAACCTGTCATTAACCCCAATTGTTGCTAACGGTCCTGAGCCAGTTTGACCATTCACTGACTCTGAAGTTTTTCTTGGTTTGTTTTTGTGAATATTTCGATAGTTAATAGTTAGAAGTGGGAGAGATTACTTACCTTCCCACAAAGTCACTAACAGGTATAATGAAAGCAAGTCTTCAACTGAATCTGCCTCACGTGTAGAGGTGTTTACTAAATAAACACATGTGACTAAGTAGACACAAAACAGTTCACACCATCAGCAATGCCAACTTTCTGTTCTTTTATGCAATCGGACCGTACTTTTCATGGAGAAGTCTCTAAAAGCAGATGTGACAATATTTTAGTGGCAGAAATCTGTAACTCTCATGTATCTCTATGGAAAAGCTGGCTTCCAAAACTTACAAGGCTCTCACAAAAAGAACAGGCCGAGACGAGGCCACTTAGCAGAATCTAACAAAATACTACAGAGAAAAGAGCCTGAGACACAGGCAGACCTGGGTTCCATCACTGCCTGTGCCCATGCACTAATTTGGGAGTTTACACCATCTCTTTGCCTTTCATTTCTTCATCATTAAGGCAGGGATAATAAAAACTATCTACTTTTAACATTGGGGGACTAAATGAAGTAATGTATATAATGTACATAGCGTCCAATAGTCAGCACTCATGAAATATAATCTATTATATTCATTGGGGCTGCAGGGGGAGAACTCGATTTTATGGGTGAGAATCAGAAATAGGAGAATGGTGAGTCAATTCAAAGAAAGAATGTTCTGGCAATTACAGTATTATTAAACTAGATTAAGCTATCTTTTGCTGAAATAAATTTCTATCAAGAGGGCATCCAAGAAGAAACTGTCTAAGGTCTTATCAGAGGTTAATCTAAGGTTACAGAGCAGATTCCTACAGAGGGTACAAAATTAGATACAGAGACGTCTCTTCATTTCTCTTCGACACAGAGATTCTGTAATATTGGCCCATTTTCTTTCCTGTTAGGTGTAATTTCAATGTGATTTCCCAGAAAATCACAATGTGTAGTCCCAGGAGGGTTCACCAGTTTGCTGGTTTATAGATTGAGAATGGTGGGCCATAGAGATCACTTATTCTTTATTTCTAACTCTACCTCCTTTTCCTGAAAAACAGACCAAGACTCTTCCGCTGCATCTTTATTCGTGTTATAAGTACTGTAAGTAATTTTCTATTTTCACATTTCTTTCGGGTGCACGCACATTCACCAATCTAACATCTCCATTTTTGGGTTTACATCCACAGTCACACACGTGTTCACACAACCCTACCCCCACATGCCCATTAGTGTTAAAGGACAGGTCTGTGCTAAAACAATAGGGCCTTGTTTCTGGGGTTAAAATTGTGCCCCAGGCCACCTCTCCAGGTTTCCACCACTTGTATTTTTATGCTATTTGACTCCTGCACAGTTTTTATGTTTACCTGCCTGCCTGTTCCTTCTTTTTCCATCAGAAACACCATTCCCAGCTCTTCATTAATGAGGTCCCTGCTGTAATATTGTGACCAGTTCAGAAATCATTTCTTCACTTCCCCCAGACTTAAATCATGTCTTGTTTGGACCCAACCTCTGAATTTGCTCTGGTTATATATGCTCATCCTTCCCATTTTTTGGTTATATTTTTACCTTAGGATTCTCCTAACATCCAAACATATCTGTTCCTTTTACAATAACTTTTACCAAATAAGAATCAATTTTCAACCAGTTTATAATATTTCCTGTGCCCACCACTTCATGCATGAAGGGTCAGACATATCCCTTGGTTCTTGGTGAACACAATAATCATAAACTAACATAAATGACATATAAATATTTTAAAATGCTTACCTTCACTACTACAGAAAAGTAAATAGAGGAAATGAGGTACAATTTTTCACCTACAGAATCAGCAGTGATCGGAAGCCAAGTGTGCATTACAAGCTTCGTGAGGCTGTCCTGGGGCACGCATCCTTGCCTACCACATTGATAAGAGTGCAACTTGGTACAAACTTTTTGGAAAGCAGTTTGGCAAAATATAAAAGGAAACATGACAGATACATGTAAAGCTTTGGGGGCATGGAGACTATTCATGGCATTATTTAGAAAGTGAAAAATAAGAACAGCGTAAACCTCAAATGTAAGTACTAGATAATAAAGTTTGCTATAACTGAATATTTTGCAGACTTTCAATGTTTTTCTTCCTCTGTTTTTTAAATTAAGCTTTCTATTTTGAGATAATTGTAGAGTTATGTACACTTGTAAGAAATAACATAAAGGGATCCCTTCTATTTTTACTGTTTTCTCAGCGATAACCTCTGGTAAAACGCTCACAATATTTCAATCAGGATGGCGACATTGACATAAGAGGCAGACAGTCCCATCACTACAAGGTCCTTCGTGTTGGCTTCTATCCACCCCTCCTGCCCGCACCCCCTCTTTAGCCTCTAGCAACCACTAAAGTGTTCTCTATCTGTATACTTTTGTCACTTAAAAAAAGTTATATAAATGGAACAGTACAGCATGTAATCTTTCAGGATTGACCTTTTTTCACTCACCAAAATCCTCTGGAGATTCATCTTGTTTTATGTATCAATAATTCCTCTCTTTTCATTGGTGAGTAGTATTCCATGATGTCAATGTAACCAACCCACTGAAAGACATCTGACTTGTTTCCACGTTGGGGCTATTATGAATCAAACTGCTATAAATATTCACACATAGGCTTTTGCGTGAACATGATTTTCTTTTTCTCTGGGATAATGGCACGCAAATGCAATTGCTGGGTCATGTATCAGCAGCATGTCTGTTTTTGAAAGAAACTGTCCCCCAGAGGGGCCGTAGTTTTTCATTCCCACCAGCAAAGTGTGAGTGACCCAGTTTTACTTCATCTTCATCAGCAGTAGGTATTGTCCCTATTTTTTATTTTAGGTTTCATTTGCATTTCTCTAATGGCTAATGATGTCGAATCTCTTCATGTGCTTATATGCCATCTGTATCTTCCCTGTGCTGATTTGTCTCTTCAGATCTTTCCCCAATTTCTTATTGAATTATTTGATTTTTTCAGTTGAATTTTTAAAAATTGAAGTGTAATTCACATAATAAAACTCATCCTCTTAAGGTGTACAATTCAGTAGTCTTCGGTATATTCAAGAGATTGTGTGACCATCCCATTTCACGTCATTCCAGAATGTTAGTCACCCCCAGAAGAAAGCCCACATCCATTAGCAATCTCCCTCCATTCTCTCCTTCCTCAGCCCTGAGCAACTTCTAACCTAATTTCTCTTTCTACAGATTTGCCTACTCTGGACATTTCATATAAATGAAATCATATAATATGTGACCTTTTGTGACTGGCTTCCTTTGCTTGTTTTCCAGGGTCATCCACGAGGCAGCGTGTATCGGAGCTTCATTGCTCTTTACCACTCCATAACACTCCATTGTGGACCGACCACATTCGATCTAGCTGTTCACCAGTTGGTGGACATTAAGTTGTTTCCCCTGTCTGGCTAACATGAATAATGCTGCGATGCACCTTTGTGTACAAGTTTTTGTGTGTACCTATTTTCAGTTCTTTGGGGGTATACCTGGGAGTGGCATTGCAGAGGCAGACGCTAATGCTATGTTTAAGATTTTAAGGAACTGCTCCACTGTTTTCCACAGCTGCTGCACCACCTCACACTCCCACCAGGGATGTCAGAGTGTCTGGGAATCGTATAGACTTAAGGAAAAGTCTCTGTCGTCTTTGACAAGGTACTTTACTCTGGGCAGTTAATTACCTCTCAGCTGAGCCAATGATTCTGGCCTCACACTGTGGCCGAGGGACCATGTGTGAATGATATCAGGGCAGCCTCAAGTGTCCTACACAGGCATCGAGCACGAGGCTATTTTCCACACTCTTCTTGGGGCTGTTACTACACTTTTTTTTTTTTACTATACTTTTTAAACGTCCCTTGGAGCTAATCCTTCTCCTCCAGGAAAACTCACATCAAATGCTCCCTCGTTATCACAATCTGACAGAGCAGAGCCTAGCAGTGCTCCTGAGCGCTGCAGGGAACATTTGCTTTTCAGAAACTGGCCTTGGGTTTTAAGGAAGGAGCCAGTGGGGAGACAGCCCCCGAAGACAGAAGATGCCTGAGAAGGCTCCTTGCCTGCTCCCCTTTGCTAAATATCTGGCACCTCTGGCACAAACAGCCTGGGGAAAGGAGAGAACAGCAGAGGTCTAGGACCTCTGAGAAGAGAAGTGACGGTCTCCCGCCTCAGGGGACCTGGGAGCAGCACTGCGGTGAGGAGCATAGGGAGACTTCACTCAGCTCGGGGGCTGCCTGACGTGTTGGGGTCAGAGCACAGCTGTTGAGACAATAATAGGAACCCATGCTCTCTCAGCCGAGCTGCATTAGGGGTCACCCTGAGGGCCAGCACACTGTGCAGGGTGTCTGTCCTGCAAGGAAGCCTCTAACACTGATCCTTTCCAGACTCAGCTACCTTTTTTTAAAAATTAAATTTATTGGGGTGACATTGGCTAATAAAATCATATAGGCCTCACATGCACTGTTCTATGCTACATCAACTGGGTATTGCATTGTGTGCCAGGTTGGCCATAAACAAGGGTTCTTACAGGAGGGCAACAGGGGTGGCAAAACTTCCAGAAAACAGTTCATGGGAAACTGCCTAAAGGAACTGAAGCAGTTTGGCCTGGAGGAGGAAAAGGCAAGAGGAGCAGATGTGAAAGGCTGCGGAGTGGGAGAAAAAGTCCACTTAGTCTGCAGCTCTAAGAACTCAGCTGAGACCAAATGGTCGATGGAAAGTAATAGAGGCATTGGGCTTAGAAAGATTCCAACTAATAATTAATGCTGCTCACTGGAAGGAATCAGCAAATTAATGCATTCTTAAAATTCTCTATTCCATGAGTCTTTCTCATAGCCACATGGTCTCTTGGGGAAATTGCTAAGCTGTGCATTAATGGGGTGTGTTGTGTGAGGGAAGATTGATTTTGTGTTGCTTCTACGTAGTTATGCTCAGAGGTAAGCCTAACAGACACATGCGAAAAAAGATGGCCCCCTTTTTCTGCTCTGATTCACGACTGCTGGCTGCTCAGAGGGCTTTCCTGGGGGACGCTGGGCCTGAAGGACTGAAAGGTTGGAGCCTGCTGTATAATCCCACTTCTCTCACTGACCTGAGACCCTTCCTCCAGCGGCCACTGACCCTGCCCTTTTGGATATGCTGGATTGAAAGACAAACAAAAGGTTTGGAAGAATCTGGAGAAAAAGGATATTATCATTAAAGGAATTTGACATTTGTTGTAAGGGAACGAAGTAAAGACTCTAAGAAGAATTGGCAATCTTTTACAGACTCATCGAACTTGTGGCCCAAGATGTCAGGGCTGGGGCATCTCCCACAGGCCTTCCCCCACGTGGTCTGTGCATCAGCGGACCATCCTGTCAGGCAGTCTGGATCTTTCTTTCACTTCCCCATCAAAACTCAGGGGTGCTGTATTCTCTCATAGTCTTGTCCCCTGCAGTGCCATAAGTTCAAGGGCAGTAACCTGCAAGGCTTCAATCAGAAGAAAAATGGGGGAAGTAGAGGCAGTGTGTCTGGGAGTAAAGTATTTCTGGCCAAGAGTGAGTTCCTCAAGGCACAGCCCACAGTTGGTTGTGTAGCTTAGAGGTCTTCAAACTTTTTAGGTATTATACCCTCACAAAGAATCTTAACAAAGTATGTACTATCATGCAATTTTTTTTAAAGATTTTATTTATTTATTTTCAGAGAGAAGGGAAGGGAGGGAGAAAGAGAGGGAAAGAAAAACATCGATAAGTGAGAGAAACATTGATTGGTTGCCTCTTGCAGGCCCCCAACTGGGGACTGGGCTGCAACCCAGGCATGTGTCCTGACTAGAAATTGAACTGGGGACCCTTCGATTTGCAGGCTGGTGCTCAATTCACTGAGCCACACCAGCCAGGGCCCATCAAGCAATTTTTAAATTGATAACAAAGTGTTTCATCATAAGTTTAAATATTTTCGAAAAATGTAATTTGGATCATATTGTAAATATTTCCATTTTAAAATGAAAGTTGTTTCTTTTGTAAAGGTATACAATTGAATCTAAACACTATAACAATTGATAATCCATCGATTTGATTTTTAAAAACAGACCTTTAACTACTCAAAATTTGACTTTCCTTTTTTCTTTGAACTTCAATTTTTTTTGTATTTTACCCACTACATTTTATTTAACCCAATACACTTTAACCAAAAATAGCGACATTTGGACACATAGTTAATATTTATAAAATTATTTAGTAAGGTATTTCACATCCTTTTTCTCCCCTGCTCAGTTTTGAAGAATCTGATATGCATTTTCCACTGGCAGCACAGGATTTCACTTGAATGTATACAATTTTACTTGAAAAGACTTCATTGATTATACTATCACATGTATCTTCCAGAAAATGTACCTGAATTAAAATTTTAAAATTTTATTTTCTATTGCTATAAGTATCAACATTTAGAAAAACCCTGTATGATTGAATTATTATTATTGGCAATACACTACTGATTAAAACAACATGAATAAATTATACTAATTATTAAATGCAAAAAGTGAAACTATACTGCAAATGCATCTTTTAATGAGATGACAAACTTTTTCAGTTAGTTCATGTATCTGTAGGTGATATTACTTATTGCTATAGTAAGAGAGGGTTCAGCATCAATTCTATTTCCAATTTTTTTTGTTTTTATAGATGTAAGCTCTAAGAGTTGAAAGTATTTTATTAGAGCAATATAAATCAATTCTTTGAATTCCTTCTGTATTGTATGCCAAAATTCATATAATGATCCCTTATCAAAAAATATTTTTAATCTTCTGTCACCTGACAACTGGATTTGGTCCTTCTTTATTTCTCTTATAAGCAGGAAATTGGAAAGCACCTGACTTACAAAGAGATTTGTTCTTGTCATTAGAATAAGCCACCTTCTCAATTTCTGGGAAGTATATCAAAAAAGCTCTACTAAGACCTATCAAATTATTGTTAATTATGCTGTAACACTTTGACTTAGGCCCAGCTTTTTACATCTCAGATCTTCAAAAGTGATAGAAAAAACAGATATTAATTTCATTACGTTTTACCAAAATAATGCTTTTTGATAAAATGCTTTGAACTTATTTCTTGTTTTAAATATATTACCATTAGCCTGAAGCTCGAGATTTAACTCATTGATGGACAATGTCTACCACAAACCTCATTTCAGATTGGCTAATCTTCACCTTCAAACCAATTAGCCAAATTAGACATACTTTCTGTCACAAAAAAAAAATCTTTGACTTCATTTTTCAATTCAAATAGCTACTTTGAGAATTATAAAAATCAATGAGAATTAAAAGCATATCTTCTGAAATTGATTGCCAAAAACCTGAGAATTAAGACCACATCTCAGAAAATTGATCACTAAAACAATCAAAATTAAAATGATGTAGATCTAATATAATTGTTCCCTGCTTAAATAAGTTATAAAAGATGATTGATACACTCTCATAAAAAGTAGCACGAATGGTAATAAAGAACATGGTAACTAGCTGGTACAGCTGGGCGGGGCAATTGAATGCTGTTGCCTGGCTTTGGAGAATGAGTAAGAGCTGCCGGAAAAGCATAATTGCCACCAATAATATGGGCTGCTTATCGGTCCGGCAGCACATATTTTTTGTTGTTATTATGAAAAGATACTGATTTTATAAGATAGACTATGGTGATGATTTACATATTTGAAATAAATATTTTGTATTATGAGTTGATACAAAAAGTTTTGACAACTCTGTTAACTAATGCACTTCAAATCTGGAAGAAACCACGTGAAAGTTTATCCCTTGGGTTTTACTCATTTTATCTCCTAAAAAGTTGGTATTTTCAAAAGGCATTTTAATTACATTTAAAATAATCCATGTTACAAACCAATATTACTTTAGCTTTTCTAAGTTACTTTTCTTTTTTTTCCTTTTTTTAAAAATTTTCGTTTATTCAGTACAGTTTCTATCCTTTATTCCCATTCCAGCCCACCCACCCATCCCTCCCCTCCTCCCTCCCATATCTAACCCCCCTAGTTTTGTCCATCTGTCCTCTATATTTGTTCCTGTAAACCCTTCCCTTCTCCCCTGAAATTCCCTCCCCTCTCCCCTCTGGCCACTGACACCTGTCCTCTATTTCAGTGTCTTTGGTTATATTTTGCTTGTTTTCTTTGTTTTGTTGTTTAGGTTCCTGTTAAAGGTGAGATCATATGGTATTTGTCTTTCACTGCCTGGCTTACTTCACTTAGCATAATGCTTTCCAGCTCCATCCACTTTTCTTCCCAGTTAAAATATATCCTAGACATGAGTAGGGGGTGTAGTGGAATATAATTGTTCACAATTACATGAATACATTTTTGGTATTTAATGTGTCCTACAGATTTTCCCTTTGCTTTACTCTCTCAGGACTCTCCTTCAAGAGCAGGGCATTCTTTGATCAGCATTAGGGGCTGGAAGACGAAAAGGCAGTAAGTTAAAATTTTTATTATTTCCATCATTCTATATATATCTGAATTCTGAATATCCATATATGAGTTCAAACACTTCATTTCTGAGTGTTCTAATATATTGTTTTTAATGTGTGTATATGAGGGAAAAGCCCAAAGTTCTATGTATTTATAGCTAATCATTAAAGAAAACTTTCTCTTTGTTTGCCACCTCTGGGGGTTTTGTGTGTTGTTAAGGGCAATGTACCATAAGATTTAGGATAGGTGCAACGCATCTGTATACTTCTATAATTTGGGGAAAGGACTGTCTTGGACAGACTTATTCCCAGAAGATCAGTTTTAGGAAAGCGTGGAGAGGATCTGAAAGATGCCATGTAACCCTGAGGTACACACGCCCGGGTTGTAAAATGATGAATGTATCAGACTCCTGTATAGCCTAATCAGAGGTGGTCCAATATTTTTTTACCATTGAGGGGCAGGGAGTAGAGCCAGGCCTGTAGCAGCCCATTTGGGGAACAGTAATGAGGGTCCTGTCTCCAGTCTTATTCCTAGGCCTGCATGTGCTCCCTGCTCTCAAACATAATGGTCGCATGCCCAGACCCTTTGTTGGCGAACAGGCACATCGCTGTCCCCTGGAACCAGAAGACGAGCGTTGTAAACTCACACGCCAGAGAAGAAGGCAAGTGATGTAAGAGAATGAAGCTGACACTTTAAAAGAAAATAAAAGGTGTAAGGATTGGGTCTTGGAGGGGGCACGCCTCACCCAAGGTGGAGGCTGCTACTCAGCTACACCCCCAACTACTGCTAGAGCTTCCACTCTTCAAGAGAAGCCAAAACCTGCATTTCATGCGAAATCTTTCAATTTGAAGATGTTGGCAATTAAATCAACATTTTTATAAAACACACAGTGGGCAAAACAAAAGAAGTCTACAGGTCACATCTGGTCTACAGCTGTGGGTTGGCGATCTCTGCCCAAAGGCAACATGGTGATATTTCTGCCTCCGGAGAGAGAATAAAGCAGTGTTTAAGCAAAGTGTGGGGCTCCCACTCTGACTCCATCTAGAGCTCCAATTTCTTAGCTCTGCCTCAGCAGTTATTAAGTGTAATGTTGACTTTAGCTGACCTTTCACACATGGGTCCTGCCAGTTTAGAGTGAAGTGTAGGGTCAAACTTCATGGAGACCAAGACCATGGAGGCATCATTCACTCCGGCTTTGCAGGTTGAATGTCTTCCAATAACATTCTCTAAATATGCCTTTTGGGGGCTAACAGCACTTGTATTTGTAAGTGAAGGCTCTGCAGCCCCGATATTATGGTGTCTGGATGCTCTCCTCATACACCTTCTGTCTCTGGGGCTTCGAGGACCTCAAAAACTTCTTCAGTGAAAGAAGTAGCTATGATCCTGGTTTCAGCCCTTCTCACTTCCTGGGCTACAATTACCCTGAGCACTTTAACTTCGGATGGTGTGCTGGTTTTCAAATGTGTCCAGAAGTCCTTTGATACTCCTCCCTTGAGGAGGTAGAGCTTCACTTCCTCCCTGTGAGTGTGGGCTATACTTAGTGACTCGCTTCTAATGAATAGAATATGATGGATGACGGTGCCTTCTGAGAATAGGTCACCAGCAGTGTGGCTTGCGCCCAGCTTTCTCTTGAATTACTTGCTCTGAGGGAAGCCAGAGGTCATGAGGACACTTAAGTAGCCCTATAGAGAAGCCCACAAGTGGAGGAACTGAGTTCTCCTGCCAACAGCCATGTGAGCGAGCTGTAGAGGGAGCAGACTCTACAGTCCTGGTCAAGCCTTCAAATGACGGCAGCCTGCCAAACCCTTGATTACAAGCTCATGAGAGACCCCGAGTCAGAACCAACTGCTAAACTGCCCCTGAATTCCTGACTGGAATCCATGAGATAAGGAAAGTTTGTTGTTTCAAAATGCAGTGTGGTTGTAATGTGTCACGTGCCAATAGATGACAAACAGAGATGGGCATAAAGCAAGCCAGGCCGTGCCACCCCCGTGTCACCTGTCTCTGGGGCTCCAGCTGTGAGGGGACACAGAAGGAAAGATGTACCCCCTCGCAGCTATGAAAGCGTGCAGGTAATGGGAGCCTGTCTCGGGGAAGAAAACGGTGATTGTTATAAGACGAAATGTAACTAGGTTTAAGGAGGACTTCTATACCCACAAGTACTAACCTCTAGGTGGGATTACAGAAAGAGGTGGCGATCGCTCCATTTTAAGAATTCTCTTTCAGATTGAACAAATTCTGTTACTTGGTAGCAGTTGGGATTTAATTCTGCCCTAAAGCTCCTTTCTCTTAATTAGGTTAAAAGTTCAGGGTAAATAGGAAACTTAACCGAAATCGGAGATGTGCATTAATTTCAAAAGTAACTCTCCAGTGTAGATGTCCCTCCTGACCACAGAGGGGTCAAGACCGAAGCTTCCTCAGACAGCATCGGACCCCCACCTCCGCAGGCTGAGCTCCCAGTCTGCGGCAGCACAACTGCTGCTCCTCTCCCTTCTCTCTCGGCCTCTTATCTCAGGGCCTGTTCCTCAGCCTTTGGTCGGGTGAAACTCCAATATCTGAACCCAACCAGCCAACAGAGCAACTTACGTGTAATTCCAGTTGAAGTTACACTCTCAACTGTGGATGAGAAGAGAGCAGCGGGCATGTCTCATGCACAGGGAGGGCATGAATCCCCTGAATGGCAGGGTTCAGGGTCACACGAGACCTCCAGAAGGTTCTGGTGATGCCACCTTATCATCTGTAGATTCCAGGTAGCTGGGCACATATGAAACTTATCTCAAATTTTTTATTATCTTACAAGCATAAACCTTTTGTCTGTTTGTAAGTGAGGGCAGGTATCTTTTGGCACAGATAAGGAATACCACAGAGTAGGTCCTAATGGTAAATAGTAAGAGTGTGGGAGTGCCCTGAAAGTGGAAGAAACTGTGTAGAAATAAAAGGGTTTTGGTTTAATTCTTCTTGGTACCCAGAGGCTGCTCTGCAAATCCCACCCTAAGGAGCCAGTGCCTGGCCCCTAATCTCATAAAACCGTCCGAAAGGAAAATGCATGAAAGGCAGAACTGATTTGATCCTTTTTGATATTGGCCCTTGGGCCTACTTTGGGGGCTCCAAGAACACATGAATTAACATGAACCAGTGATAGCGTTCCAAAGTAGGCCTTTCCAATGACGAGCCAAACCAGTTACCTTACAGCTTGTATATTTATTGAACAAATACTACTAAAATAGCTAAAATACATTGGGTACTTGTCATGAGTGCATCAGTAAAGATCACATTGTTACAAAAGCCTGCATTTTCAGCAGCACACAACTGCAACTCTACATGAATGCCACAGATGCAGAATACTGTTCTTGCTCTATTTACACAGCTGATATACCTATTCTAACAAAGAAGGGAGCGGGGAAGTGCACGAGAAACTCAGGCCAACGGGGGCGCGGGAAGAGAACGAAGAAGCGCGGCGCATGCATCGTCGATGGGTAACAGTCGGAAGCGGAGCAGTTCAGAACAGAGCCTGCCCTGTCAAAGGAAGAGCTAAAAGACAGTCATATAAAAATTAAGGTGGGCTTTCAGACTGGCTAATGCAACAACATTCCGTGAGAAGATGGTATTTCTGATTTTTTTGTTTGTTTATCCGTTCCACTGGGAGCAAGGACAAAAATGTAAACTCTACACCTTGCTTATCAAAACTGTGGAAAAAGAATGTTCTGCCTTTAAAAAAAAATTTTTTTGTAGACACTTTTCCAACCTAATTTTTGGGAAAGGTGTAATTTTGCTATTCCGACTCAGACGCCAGTGTTTTGGGGTTTTTTTTGAGGGCATTTATTAAAAATGGAATTTTCCCTTTCCCCCCAAATATTCTTTCAAACAAAAAGAACCAAGAGAGACACCTAAAAATGCCTGCCCAATTATTGCTTTTCTTTCTCTAAGTTAGGCGGGCGAGGCTACCCAAAGGAAGAGATTTGGTAAGTAAATTACAGTTTTGTGATTGCTCCCACTACGGCGGCTGCGGGTCCATGAGTGCCAGCCCATGAGACGTGGTCTCTTACACTCTCCCCGGTAGCATTCACTCAACCTACAACGCTGAAGAAGAAAGCCACACTGAAGACACAAGGAAAACAAGTCAATCCAGTCTAGAGAACAACATTCAGGGAAACAGAGTACCAACACCTTCTTAGAACATGGAAATAAAAAATAACTCCATCAGAGCTACCTCGCCAAGGAGCATGTTGAAAGTCCAAAATAGCACCATTCATCAGTGTCTCAGGTCCTGTGGCAGCATCTCGGTCACTTACCACAAGGAAACAATGAGTTTCAAACTACTTCTATACATCAAAAGAGTACATGGATAAAATATAGAGATATACAGACAATTGATGAACATAAACTACTAGGCTTGTTACATCTAAATGAAAAAAAAATGGGGACTCTCAGCCTCTGCAGGAAGCAGTCGGAGCCGTGTGAGTGCCGAGGCAGGAGTGGACCGGTTGTGTGAGAGCAGTGGGAGTGTGAGTTGTGGAAGACGTCGTCGTAGCGAACCAGGCCTGAGGGCCCACCTGTAAGGGTTGTAAACGTGGATTCACAGTGTGAAATTCTGAGCGTTTTCACTGGAGTCAGAATGATTAAAAACGGATTTGATGATACCTATTTGACCACTGTAAATTCTCTAAAGCAAGGCTCAGAGTCCCATAGTTTCTTCTTATACTTGATGATTTACACAGAAAAAAATCCCATATATGATACCATGACCTCATCAATACCCATACACCATACGTAATACAAATGGAGGTGTTATGATTAAAAAGAGTGGAGGTAACCGATTCTCGGGGAGTGGAGTTCATTGCTGCCGAGTGGAGTCAGGAAGGCAGCCTCAGTCTCGCCGTTCTTCTTGCGGCCCACTCCCTGTGGGGCAGGAAGTCTTCCCTGAAAAGCAGGTGGACCCAGACACAAACAGACGAACACACACAAAAGAGAGACACACTTAGTCATGCACTGAAACCATTTGAAATTTTTTTATCCTTGAACTCCCAATGTTTTGCAAACACAGTTTACATATTAAACACAGTTCACCTGAATGTAAATATTAGGTCTGCGGGGGCCCAAAGTATAATAATTAAACACTAGCCGCCTTGGCTTCAGCAGAATCAAGTGCTTCTCTAAGGGCCGAGCCCAGCCATGTGGGAGGCGGCATTCCCCGAGAGTCGGGTATCTGAGGTCAGCAGCAGGTGGGGCCTGGCCTGGAGGTGGGTGAGAGGTGCTCACTGGAGTAGTGATACATTTTTTTTAAAAGAGTTCAATGGCTGTGATGGAGTAGGGAAAGTGTCTATTTTCTAATATATAATACAAATATTTAAAAGCACATGAGAACTTGCACAAATGTAATTTATGTATGGCTTATTCCGTTAGCACTGGCACAGTCCAGGTGGGCCTTATGGTCAGAGTCAGAAGTGGGAACCAAAGGTGGGAGTGTTTGGGAGGAAGATAGTGTGGGGCTGGGGGTGGGACGTGGGCTGGAAATAAGAGAACAGTGTGAAGCCAAGGCCAGAAGAGAGAGATTCAGCTAGTTTGGACTGACTGGGTGAGGTTTTTGTGTTTCTGACTAAAATAGTCCAACCACAATGTGACTGATGACCCGCTGAGCACCAACGGAAAGAAGCTCTCCACAGTGATGGAGTGGCGAGAGGACAGGGCAGTGAACCCCATTTGGCATTGGATGATACGAGAGGTCTCACTCTACTGCAGATAGACTGGATGCTCTGAACAGATATGGAGATAGTGATTCTACAAGTTCCTCCCTTAGAAAAACCATTAACTACTGGAGTTTCTTTGGGAAAAAAATCACCCATTGTGGTTTTAAAAGATCTTTTTTTTTTCCTTTTTTCGATCAGGTCACATATTTTAACAGGACATGTATACTAAACTAATTTGACTGGATATAATAACTTTCATTAAAGTGATAATCTTGCTTTGTGATCTGTAAATGATCACATTTGAAATTTTTTAACAAGAATTCAGACATCAGGAACTTCCTAACAACTTGAAACTGAATAAATGTTTTCAGCAGCTCCAGGGTGAACTAAATGCCACAAATAATTCAACTTCAAAAACTCTTATTTACTGTACAGATTTTTCATATTAAACACCTGGTATGCCTAAATGTTGTATTTAAAAATCTCAGACATTGAGATTATACAACATTTTTAAGATGTATATCAAATCCACTCAGTATGTACTTTATTACAGTCTTACCTTGTGATTTAGAGGTTGTTTTGGTATAATTAAGTATCAACAGAACCAAACCAGAAAATCAAATTAAAATGTAGTTCACTGCTCACATACATTTAAGGATCTAGATAAATTTCCAAAAGCATTATATTGGGCCCTTGCTTTGAGTTGTGAAAATAAGTTCAATCTTGAAATTTTGGCATGCAATCCCAAAACTAAAAACAGAAAAGAAATACACCGTAATTCTGGTGCCTTTAAAATATTTGTTCCTCATCCCCCATCAAGCAGTTAGCATGTGTTTTGAGATAGACAAACTTAGGTTTTAGACAGTGAAGAATTCAATGGTTCAAAATTGTCACAGGCCAGAAAGGAAAATCAAAAGTTCACAAACATCATTTCACTCAATGACTACCCTCTGTACATGGCTGGGCTCAAATTACTAACTTCCGTTCAGGCTTACTCTGTTCAAAAGTGAATATAAAGAGCATTCACCTGTCTCTACATAAATCTCAAGTCTTACTAATCTTGTACCTCCACGGAAAATACATAAGAAAATGAAATAAAGAGCTGAGTGGCATCTGGATAATTTGGAAAGAGGTTATATACAGGAAAAAAAAAAGTGAAGGAGATTATTTCAGATGGGAATCTACATTTTTACTACTTTTCTCTCCTGTGAGGCTCCCAAACATTCACGTCTTCATTTATTATTCATGTTCTGAGTGCCTATTATGGCTTGAGTATGCTGTTAGATTTTAAACCCACAGAGATTAAAACAGAAACAAAAAAACAGTCCCTGCCCACCCTGCTCTTCATTAACTTGCTGCAGGGAGACATGGCCAAGCACAGCTGCACAATGGCAAGGAAAGTGTAAGCCACGCAGGAGCTCCAAGGGACCACCACCCAACCGTCTGTGGGGGAGGGGAGCTCGTGGGCAGATCAAGTTCTGCACAGCCTCCCACTGGAGGCTGGAATTTACTAGATTTCAATCGTTACCTTCTTTCCTCCATTAAAGAAAAAAAAAAATAAAGAATAGTCTTCCTGCCCCCACTAAAGGAATTTTAGGCTTATGTAGCAACGGAAGGAGGCATTCTGAAGAAGGAATACAATGGTGTCTTATTTCTCCAGGAGTCAGGCCTTTTAAAAGTTCAGGCAAAAATAATCCTACCTTCTCCCATCATCCAGCACATATGGTCCCTAGAGGACTGAGGAACTTGAATAATCTAGAAGGCTGGAGGAGGGGACAATGTGTCCAGTGGCTCCCACAGACGGGCTCTCCTGGATGCCCTGACAGCTGAGCTACATGGGGTTGGACGGCCCTCTGGGATGACGATTGTTAGTGTATGAATCCCCCAGGTACTCGAGCACGTGCCACGGACCAAGGCAGTCAAGCTTATTTTTCTTATGATTATACAAAGATGTGCTTTTCCAGAAGGAAACTGCTGGGAATAGGACAAATATATTATGCTTAAGATACTATTCACCTATTTAGGGAGGAAAGAACTTAAAATAACAGAAGGCCTGATTTGCAGGATCCATTGTGCCAACTGCAGGCAAGGCCCGGGACCAGGACCAGCCTTCCAAGAGGAAAAGGAGGCACTACTGACTCACAGAGGGACTTGCCTAGTCTTGTCTCTCTTGTAACCCTCTTACCAGTACCACAGAGAGGATACCTGGGTGCCTGTATGGGGCAGGAACTAATGAAAAGACTACACTCTCTTGCCCCTTCCATTATCATGTCTTACCCTCAGCGGCTCAGGGGAATTTTGCCCTGAGCCGGCCCTGCAAAGAATGTCTACCGTTATGTGGCCAATGCTGGTGATACGGTGGTGGGGGATGGCAGGGTGCAGGTGTGTTTTAATACACCTTCCTCTCCAACTCTATAGGATCAGCACAAGCCTAGCTCAGACAGGGGCAAAATCATTTTGTTCACCTACTTTCCTGCCAATGATTTCAACCTTGACCTTCAGAAATTGTCTGAACAATTAAAAGCAATTTAGAATTGCTTTCTTTGAGTGCAAACTGCCAGTTGACACAATCTCTTCAAATTCTGCCTGCCAGTAAAAGATAAGAGAATTGCTGAAATCATTTAGTGTAAATAAGAGAGTTTTCAAACATTGAAACATCAGTAATAGTTGGGTAGGTCTCATCACTGGTCAGTTACACATATGAAACTTTTAAATGTTTATTTTTATTTTCAATGAACTCTATTTGTTTTTATTAACTGCAAAATCAGGAGGTCAGTGGTAAAAGTACAATCCTCCTACTTAATGGTCATATGATATTTACCGTAACAAGCAAAGTACAAAGGTATCTATAGTAAAAACTGGTCAAAGATTTTTAAATGTTTTTGTTGGATTTTTTTCCCTGGAAATGGTGCTAAAATCTAAAATGTAAACTTTACAAATTTTTTAAGGCACAGAATTGTCACATCTAAGATGTCAGCACAACGGAAGTATGTTTACTGAAAATATTTTAGGCCTAAAAATTAAAAGAAAGAAATATAACAGTTTTTTTAATGTTCTTTCTGTTTTGATTCATGGGTAATTTTATCAAACATTCAGGCATTATTTTCAGACAACACTGTCATCACCTTATCCTTTTAAGATATTTTTCAGCTTGAGCATCGTATTTGACTTTCTCTACCCAGGAACAGAACAAAAAATTAAAAACCTGTATAATGTACATTGGCTCCACAATTATTAAATGCAAATTTGCTTTGGACTGGTCAAGAAAGGAAGGTAATGCAAACTTCAAGTGTCACAGGATTTTACGATATGATTTTTTTTGTAGTATATGTTATTTCCAAGGTCAAAATAGTATCAGATAAATGAATTATGATTGTAGACTATAATGAATATTAAAAATAAAAATGAGTAACTCTGATTTTTTAAAAAATTGCTCCTAACTTTAAAACAATTAATAAAATAGTAGCTAAGGATCTTACCTTAGGAAGCCTTCCCTCCATTTCCTTATTTGGAAATGGCTCTTGGCTGACCCAGACAGAGAGATCTGGGTAATAAACCTGTAGGAGACACAAGAGCACACACATTTAGATTAAAAACAGCATCCGCTTTGAAACTACCTGTGATCAGCTTTAATGAGTTCAATCCTCCTCAGCAATCACTGACTTCCCAGCTGCAACTCTAGAGTGCTGGGGAAGCCCATCTACTCTGTCAGACTGCTAATGTGCTTCTGAATGTTGGCTGCACTCAGGAGAGTTTAGCTCTATGTCTTCCCAGGCTAAGTCCAATAGAGCGGAGATATCAATCAATGTTATCTTTAGCATGCCAAGGGGCAGCCTCATGGCATGACTGGCTGAGCAAAGAAAGGCACCGGGGACGCCTAACTTTCAAAGCAGCTATGATAAGAATCCCTGCAAAGTCCCATGTTTATGAGATAAATATGTCATGCGCCCATCAAACACTGTTAGGGGGTATCCTGATCCTTCTGTAGAAGGCTCGAGATTATGCACAGAGCATAAGGAGTAAAGGAAGCAGCAGCCTGCATTCTCCCAGGTCCATGTAGCCCCTGACAACACACTGCCCAGCTGCCTTGGAGGCAGCAAAGTGTCTGAGCGAGGGGCAGGCAGATGGGCAGCATCGCTATGGATGATTCAGAGAAGACTAGCTGATGGATTTAGGGGTGAGGTGGAGAGAGTGAGTCGAACCGAATAACTCTCCTTTGACTATCTAGACAAATGGTTATTATTGTAAGAAGTTTGTCTACCAGCTGTCCTCCATCTACCGGAAAGACAGGGGTTGTGGATCAGGACTTGAACTATAGCAGATTCAGGTCAGCCATAAGCAAGAACTTGGCAGAAGAATTGTTAAATTGCTAAAAAGATTTCAGAGAGGAAAAATGTGCAATCTACTTTAAGAAATTAGAAACAGAATTTAACAACCTAATTCAGGGCTAATTCACATTTGATACATGCCCTTCTTGAAGGGAGGGGAGGAAATTAGGGAAGATTTCCTCCAGATCTGATTATCTAAATACTGTCTGGAAAACAGGTTTAAGTCCTATTCTACACTTATTATTAATACTCACGTTTAATAAATAATATTAAGAATCACACCTCATCAATAGATTAACAAACACACTTACCTGTTGTTTTTGTTTTGGGAAGCCCAGATGCGGCAGCCTAACCCCTGAGCTAACTGAGATGTTCGCCATGTCCCAATCGACCTATTTGCTCGGGAGGAAATGTGGATGGCTGCGTTGGTTCCTTGGGATAGTCTAAGGGTAACTTCGCTCTACTCCAGTAACATTTTATGGCACATCCCCGTTCGCAGAGCAATTTCATATAAATTACTTAACCCATCCTGACAATAACCCTGTGATAGGTCTTAACATTCATTACACAGGTGAGGAAACTGAAACTCAGAGAGGTCACCAGACTTGCCCAAAGTTACAAGGTCAGTATAGGATAGGACTTATAAAACACCTGTTTTCCAGACTCTAAACTTCAGTTCTTCCCACTATCCCAATGTTCTTGAATTATCCCAGAATGCAAATTGCCTACCACAGCTCAGGGTCCACAGCCAACACATACATTTTGGTCTTAAATATTGGAGAGCTCATCCGGTAAGAACCTATTTTCTGACTTAGTACTGAGTCTGCTTTCCAGGCCATTTGCCTCCCCCAAAACCAATCTCCTTCCTCGCTCAGCTCTCCCCCCCTTTGACCAGCTCCTTCTGATAGAACTCCGCCATCTGCCTCATCTGGGACAAGAGCCACCCTGACATGCCCTGTAACCAGGAAGGGGTGAAGAAAACAAACAAATCCCAGTTTGGGCTGAATTTTAGGAGGCCCTACATTGGGATCAAAGGTAAGACTGTAAACCAGAAAAAAATAATTATAAATCAATAATAATAATTACATTTCGACATTACAACTTTTTTATTTATTTTATTGTTTATGCTATTATAGTTGTCCCAATTTTGCCCCCTTTGCCCCGCCTCCACCCAGTCCACCCTCTACTTCCATAGTCTGTCCTCACACCACTGTCCATGTCCAAGGGTCCTTCATGTATGTGCTTTGACTCATCCCTTCACCTTCTTTCAATCAGTCCCCACTGCCCCCTCCCCTTTTACAGCTGTCAGTCTGTTCCATGTTTCTATGCCTCTGATTCTATTTTGCTCATTAGTTTATTTTGTTCATTAGATTCCACTTAAAAGTGAGATCATATGGTATTTGTCTTTCAGCGACTGGCTTATTTCACTTAGCATAATAGTCTCCAGTTACTACTTTTAAAAGCACACTTTAAGTACCATTAAAAATATTACACATATTAATGGGATACAAAGTTTCCCTGTAAGCCCAAAACATTGATAAATATACAAATAAAAACTTCGTAGACACATGGACACAATGAAAAGGAAAATCAAGTAAACACGTTATGTTTGTGTTCTTGTGACTTTCTGTGACATTCTATTTTAACAAAATCACATTGTTCTAGCATTTACTTCTTGGTTCACCCAAGTCTGATTTGTAGTGAAAAAATAGCTTGCCTCTCAGAAATTATTACACTTATTCTTACAATTTATTTTCCCAAGAATTTAACTTTTCTTTAAAAAAAAAAAAAGAAAAACTGTCAGTGACTTTTTGCCAAAGAACTCAGGAAGACGAGCATCTTATAGAGAAACCCACAAATGAGGAAACATCCCCACCAACCTCAAATTTGCTCTTTGGAAACAACTTAGTCACAGATTTGACAAAGGTATTTCTAATTAGGCATTTTTTAGTGTTTGACTCATAAAGTAATCATTGCACACTTTAGGAAAAATAAAAGACACTGGCCCTGTGGTAAATTCTTTGTGTCTTTCAGAACCAGAACTTTAAGCCCCAAACAGCAGGGACAGAGGAGCCTGTTACCTTCTGAAAACCTACCTGGCTGGTCTCTGAGAACTCCGCATATCCCTGCACACGGTATCTAAAGGAGATACTTAAACTTCCCTTTGGGATTTTGGAAAAAGGTGGTAGATTATTGGAAATATATGCTACTGACATTACAGCTTTTTTCTTACACCTGCGGTGTTTTTAGACTCTTAAATGAAGGACTTAACAGAAAAATCTGTGACAATTTATTACCCTTTCTCTCACATAATTCAAAACACCTTCGCTCATGCGTGCATTCACCATGAGCCTGTGAGTCGCCCGCAATGTGCTGGACACTGTTGGGTTCTGGGGACTGCAGGAAGAGAACAGAGTCCCTGCCTTCTAGAGCTCAAACAGGCAGCAGGTAGGGGGAGCAGAGGTGTGAAGACCTTCTAAAAGATGGCTTTAAAAGTGTGTGCTAGGAGCTGCATTGTGTCCTCCTCCACCCCAAATCATACGTTGAAGGCCTAACCCCCATTACCTCAGAATGAGCCTATACTAGAAGACAGTCGTTAAGGAGGTCATGAGGGTGGGCCCTAATCCAGTAGGACTGGTGTCCTTCTAAAGGAGGCCATGGGGATGCAGACACACAGAGAGGGGAGGTGATGTGAAGAATCAGAGAGCAGAGGACTGTCTACAAGCCAAGGGGTGAAGTCTTGGAAGAAACTGACCCTACCAACACGTTGCCCTCAGTCTTCCAGACTCCAGAATTGTCAGAAACGACCTTCTGTTATTTAAGTCAGCTGGTCTGCGGGACTTTGTTTTGACAGCCCAAGCAAACTAATACAGTGTTTTAAGTGCAATTTTTAAAAAAAGTATAGTTCAGCCCTGGCTGGTGTAGCTTAGTGGATTAAGCGCGGGCCTGTGAACCAAAAGATCACGGTTCGATTCCCAGTCAGGGCACATGCCTGGGTTGCAGGCCAGTTCCCAGCAGGGAATGCACAGGAAGCAACCATACATTGATATTTCTCTCCCTCTCTCCTTCCCTTCCCCTCTGAAGATAAATAAAATCTTTAAAAAAAATAAAATAAAAAAAATAAAAAAAGTATAGTTCATGTCAAATGGCTGTTGGAACATATATCAACAGAGTAAAAACAAACAAACAAAATCAACATTTAGCAGAGCATCCAGTAGCACAGTCAAGAGAGGAAATGTGGGTGGCAGCAAGCAGATCTGCAGCAACTCCACAGGCTGCTGTGTCCTGTTTTTTACCTAGGCCAGAATATTAGGAGCCGACAATGACCCTGACCATTGAGGCTGCTGAATACTGATAATACGTGGGTCAGAAAACAGGGATAAGGTGATCTGTCTTTCCAGAGTCCTGTTCTTGCTGGACCCTAAAGCTGTTTGTTCTTCTTGGCTGTCAATTATGCCCTGAAGGTGGACACATAGCTTAAGCTGTATTGCATTCATTCACTTTTCTAGATTCAAGCTGTGTTTCTCATGAACATCAATTAGACTAACTTTTTCATTTTTTTACCTTCACTGAACTCTCTCTCTCTCTTTATGGTGGATCTCAGAAATGTAAGCGATCTGGGCGGTCCACACAGGAACACCTCAAAACTGTTGTTTTATTAAATACGTAAGCCAAGTGCACCTTGATCTTGACGAGAGATGTATGTGTCCTCTTAAAAGTGCCTTCCATGTATAAAATAAGCATTTGTTTGTTCTTGCTCAAGTAAAATCCTCAAAACTCTCCAGAACAGCAATTTTCAACTGTGTGCTGCAAGGATTTTTAAACATGCAATACCCAACTATATAGTCAGGGGCACTGACCTGTTTTCCATTAGACTGTCAAATAAAAAAATGAGAACAGCCAACACAACAATAGCTGTCCAGTGTGGCTGAATCAAAATTATGCCTATTTTTTGTCAGATCTGCAAAAAAATATATCTTTTTTGGTGTGCCGCAGAACTTTAGTAATTACTTTATGTGTGCCATGAGATGGAAAAGGCTGAAAATCGCTGTTCTAGAAGATTGTTCTTCCAGAAGTTAGAAATCAGAAAGGCAAACTCTATCCTCAATAATTGAGAAAACATTGTGAAAATATAGAGGGAAAGGAAAACTTTGTTGTCTTAAATTGCAGTACATGCAAAGGTTTTGTTTAAATTCTGGGAAAGGTTGAGTGTTTATGCTTGTCACTGAATATGTTAGTTAATGCATCTTTTTCCGCAACGCTACACTTAAGTCACTGATGACTACATTAAAAACAACTGAAAAGCCGCATTGATTTAAATGCGATAATCATAGTAGATATGCATCTAAATATCCATGAGCAACTCTTAGGTAAAAGCAATTTTTCTCCTTTCAAGTGTATTTAACATATTTAAACCCACAATATATTTAACTACAGTTGAATGGTGGAAATGTACTATTTCTTACTGATTCTTTACATGTATTTAATGGCTGGGTATTTAAGTTTCAACCTTCTACCACAGCATGTAAGTTGAGAATGTAATGCTCAAGGTTTTTTGCTTTTTCAATCTCTCTTTCAAGGGTCATTTTACTCTGTGGACAACACAGATGAAAAATGACTTCATTTTTTTTTAGTCTATAAGGTAATTAGCTAGGCAATGATTATTACTTGGAATCCCAATCAGAAAAATAAAATGTGGGGAAAATCAGAGACCACTCCTACAAATCCTAAAAAAATGCAAACTAATTATCCCTTAAATTTTTTAAAAAACTTTTAAGCTTTTTATTCCAAAATTTGATCTTGATTTTCCAATAGTACACTTCACATACAGAATCAATCTAATCAATATTTCCTATCACTTCTATACTGCATGTACAATTTGAATTATATTTACTTATTGCCTATCTCTAAATTTGTCTTTTCCTCTATTTACGGTCTTTATCACTATTTCTTTGGGGAGACTGTTATGTGAGATTGATCCTCTAAGGTAGAGTCATGGCTTTATCCAGAGCTTAAATACAACACATACATGTATGCTGCTTAATTGGTTAACATACTGTCTCAGAAACCTGCAACGAAGATGTGGCATGGCCTGGTTAACAACCATAATTGTATTTCCTGTCCTTGATGGAGTTCTGTGTGCTTAAGAATACACACACATGGCCTCTTTATGTCTTAACAAGGATAGGTGCCCACCCGTGTAACTGGGAAAGGGGGCTGGGGCAGCAGGTGTCCAACTTGCATAATTAATGCTTTCAGCAGCAAAGGCGTATATTTCATAATCTCTCTGCCAATTAAACAGTGTGCGTGTGTCTACATGCATGCATGTTCCATTCTGCCTAATTGGTTGGAAAGCTGTGGAACCTAGTACTATAATACAAGGGGACGTTACTTGCATACATGAACACTTCATTTCTGCAAATACCCTTTGAAGTGAAGCTATTAAGAATCTCCCTCAAAAGCCACTCTGCTCCCAGGTGCTACTGGTCACGTGAGGGCAGGATGTAAACTGAGACCATAAATGAGTTACGAGGATCATTTTCTCCGAACAGCATTACATCAATGATTACATGGTGCCAAAAGATGATGCACTGTCTCTCTAGAGACAAGTCTTAGAGACCTGCCTAACCCTGGGAACGCCACTTGCAGATGAAGCACACAGTGCAGGGAATGCATTGCAACTAGAGGACAAAGGATAAGCAGGCAGAACATGGAGCCACTCTGGACATTCTGGAAAGCAGAATAAAAGTGTTAGTTGGTGCCTAAGATGGTAAACATCCTGGTTTGGGAACTAAGTGAAACATGCAGAGACCTAATTTATGGACACAATGTGCACACGCACACACACAAAGCACACACACCGGAGCTGGCTGTGGTAACAACGCATAATTACAGAGAAAGCATTACAAAACATTCTCAGCCACAAATGTTCCCCTGCCAGAAAGGAGAGGATGGTCTTTCAGGGCAGTGCTGTATCACTACATGTGCTGGCACTTCCTGCTTGTCCATGGTCTGACAGGGTATGAACCTGGAGAAATGGGGCTAGGAAGACAAGAAGGTTCAATGAGGAAGACAATGCTAGCTCACAGATTGGTTAAGCCCATTGGGTGCATATGTCCACGATGAGCACAGAAAATGGCCATGGTTTATAAATATCACACAGCAGATTATGTTACTGCCCACTTTTTTTCCCAAATTTTTGAGGGGAAAAGAAGATGCACATTATACATGAGTAGTACCTGAAATACCTTGTATCTGTTCTTATGGTTTGTAATTATTTGTTAAAATTTCTTGTAGAATATGTTCAAAAAATAAATGCTAAAATTCTTTATGATGCAAAAAACAAGTATCTAGATATACATAAATAAATAATGGGATTAAACAATGAAAATGAAAGATTGCATGGGTGCGCGTTATACACGGCCCAATACGGTGCGTGCTGGCCATGGGCATCTGACATAAACTGTGTGGACTTGAGAGCGGATCCTCTACCTTCACGCTGCTCATCGTGAGGCCATGTTGGGAGGCCGCTGATGACTATGTGAGGACCGGACAGCTGTGGAATTTTATTTCTAAATTTCAACTAGGCAGAGAACAGAAAAGGAAATCTCCTGGCAACAAAATGAAAGTGTTTACATGTGAAATTAATCGTCAGCACAAAGAGCTTCAGAGTCACTCTGTTCCACAATATAATACTCGGCTTGTTTGGCTACTGAGCCTTTTAAAATTTGATTTCTAAGAATAAGAGCAAAGACTTTCAAGAAGAGCAATGAATCAAGTCAGGAGCAAGCCACAAAAGGTTAACATTATCCAACTTTGCTTTTTCAACACTATTTAAAACAGTTCGTTGGGTGAATTTTCAGGGCTCTGATGGTGTGTGGTTCAAGGCAGGGTGCAGCAGCAGCTGGGCTGTTGAGCATGGTGGACACAGAGGTGAGCGGCAAGCATTTCTGTGGGGAAACTCCTCCTCTCAACCCAGCCCAGCCCCGCTCCTTTCCAAGAAGAACATGCTTAGCACAAAGCGATCCACCTAAAGACTCCATAAATCCAAAAAAGGGAGTTACTGATCGAGGAATTCTCAGACTTCTGCCAAGACACCCTCCCCTGGGCTGGAGGTCAGCCTGGGACAGTAATCAGAGCCAAATTGTGGACGGGACTCAAGGAATCAAGTTCAACACTTCAAACCTTGACTTTTCATGGTCTACTTTTCTTTTCAGCGGAGAAGACAAAACAAAGTACAAAGAGCTGATTACAGCCCAAAGTAAACTAGAAGAAAAGTACAAGAATAAAGCTTGGAAGCAAATCTCATAAGGGATATCTAAGTAGAGAGTTTTCAAACAGAAAAAAAAATAAAGCAGCTTTTTAAAGCCCTGGTTTGAGAGTAAGCAGTTTGTGAATGAACAATAAAAAATAAAGGCCACAAAACAAGATATTTGCTCTTTCTTGGTAGAAAAAAAATACTGGCCTTTGTTAACTAGCAGCAAAAGGAAAAGAAAAGAAAAGGCCCCTCAGGCATTTAAGCACAGCATAAGCTTTTCCTTGCCTCCCTGACCTCAACAAATATGTTAATAAAATCTTCAACCTCCCTGGAGTGGAACCAGAGTAAATATTTACTTAACACATCTGAGTTCTAAGTCTGGACCACCTTATTCCTTTATATAAATTGGTTTTCATTTGTAATCAAGAAATGAAAAACACTACATTTTGTGTTTTCTCCAACTTTTTAAGGTAAAAGGAAGGAGGAACGGAAGAAAGAAAAACTATATTGTGCCTTCATATACCGGACTGCACTTTGAATTTCTGAACCGTATGTATTCTTCGCCACAAATGAGAGTAGTGCTGTTGCTATGCTTTCCAATACTAGACATCTGGAGCTAGCGGGACTTTTTCCGGGCACATTCCAAGGTTAATAGGAAACATCTAGACTTGCTTTTATTAGCTGGTTTGAATAATTTTAGGTATGCTGGGTTTCACCTACAAATAACTATAAGAAATCTGATTTCTACTCACCAAGAATACTATTTTTTTTCTTTCCTCTTGTCCTAAAATTACTGTGCTATCCATTAAAATCTTATGAAAATTTTCACCAACAACATGGAATAAGAAGTCTTCAAAAACCAGATTTCTTTTGTTAAAGCCCTCAATCAAAGGTTAGTGAGGTATGTATTTATTTATCTAGACATAGGGATTTTGGATTTTTCCTTGGTCTGGGTGAGTGATGCAATAGTCAGTTACTTTTGAGAAGGTTGAGAACATTTCAAAACATCCCCCTTGCTGATAGGTACCAGGCTGAGCTTTCCAGGAAGTGTGCCTTTCTCCCAGAGCGCTCACTGCAGAGGAGGCTCTTCCCTTCTTTCCATCAGCGCCCCCTCCTCTGGGCCAGCAGCTGCATACCTCTCAGCACTTAGCAGATGCCACCTGCTCCTCTGGTATTGTCTCGGTCATTGAAAGACTGATATCTCTTCAACAACAAACAGCATCATGACAGATAACCAAATTGGGAGGGAAAGTGGTTTCTATTGGGGAGGTGTATTTAAAATGGGCTTAAATCAGAGTCTAGCTGGTTATCTCCTAAGAAGTCTGCCTTTAAAAAAAGAAAAACTATTACCAGATCTATACCCCTATGCTGTAAGAACTGAGGCCACAGACAGGCTACCAGAAGGCTTCCAATAACATGTCTCTATGAAAACTGGCAAAAACTAAAAGTACGAGAGGATAGGAAAAGATTAGGATGGGTGTGCTTCTGTGCACACCTAGATTTTCAACCCCACTGGGTGCAGCATAGTCCAATTCAGTAGAAGGCTTCTTTCTCTCCAATGCGGGCTCAGCCATGCAGTAGTACCCTGGGAAGCACAGAAGACCTAAGTGGTAGCCACCAACCCAAATCAGTAAGCTATTTCAGGGTTGGGAGTAACAGAAGAAACAAGTACCTCAAGAGTTGTGAAGATAACTGCCAGAGGCATGCCAAATCGGGAGGCTAGGTTCCCTGGAAAAGGGCTCGCAAACTCGAATCCACATGGAAAAGATGGCAATGGAAACTCAGACCTGTATTCCAAGTCCTGACCACACTCTCCAACAAGAGAGCACTTGGACCTCGTCTTTCTGTCTTTCTTCCCTCGTAAACCAATCATCAAAACTACACTTCTCCCAAGGAAGAGAACTGTGAACATTCCATGGGACTTGCTGGAAACCACGTAAGCAGAGTATGTAAGATTGGGAACCAGTTTTCTGTGGAAATGCATATAGCATTCATTATAATGCATTTTTAAAAATTTGGGCATGTTTTCCAGGCACACTCATTTAATCCTCACGGTGTTCTTTCAAGGATGAAGTGCATCAATACATGTAAAGCGCTAGCAACAGGGTCAGGCGCACTAGCACATGTGGATTAACTACCACTATCATCATCCTCACCACTCTGTAGATGAGAACACTGCAGGACAGCGAGTCTGGGAGCCTGCCCAAGGTCACAAAACCAAGAAATGGGCAAGACCGGATGCACATCCACACATCTAGCCTCCCCTCTCACAGAATAGTTCGTCAGTATTGATCTTCTCTGCTATTTTCTCTAAGCCACTTGGAGTGATGCCACGAGGCCCCCTGAGTGATGGGGCCTGTTTTCAATCCCCCAAGTAGATGGGGAGCATCTCTGCTTAGTGCCCTTGTGATAAGATTTAGGTGCATTTCTGACACCTACTGTCAAGAGTAATTTTCTTAAGAACATATGTTGCTCTTTGCTGCCTGTGTTTCTGATAAATAACTGCCCTTCAAAAATAACTCACCTTAAAAAAATGGCACTGTTTGCGGGCACAGAGGGTTTGCTCTGCAGTGTCTGTGTGTCCACCATCGTTGAGGAAGGAGCAGCAACTTTGGCTTGGCTACATTAGGACTTTGGATCTAAGTAAACTAGTGATCACAGCTTTGTCTTTTTTTATTTTCCCCGAAAGGAAATGTTCAGCACAATACATGTATCTAGCAATCATTGCAGCTAATTATAAAGGGCATGTGCTAAGAAACTAACTAGTCTTAATATAACCCCCAGATGAACTCTCAAACTAATCTCTCAGATGGCCTAGCAATGGACAGTCTGACTCAGAATGTTTTCTTCCATCAGATGCATTTTCGATCACGTTCACTGTAAGTATGCTTTCAAAAGTTCAGTCAATTTAAAAACAAACTGCTTAAAGGACAATTAAAATCTCATATTTATCAATGATCTGCATATATACAAACCATATACTACATAAAAATACAAAATGGTCCAAGTTGAAGAGGAAGAATATAAAAACTTATTAGACCAGAGAGGAAGTGGGTGAACTAAGAAAGGTAACTCAGAATGAAAAACAAAGTTTAACCTGACTCCATTTGGAAACCATTAATGAATGTGGTAGAATCGCAGATGGTTCTAAAGACAGAAAAATGGAAAGATGAAGATGGGGTAAAAGTCAGTAACTACTTCTATCTTGAAGGTGCCAAATAGAGAAAAACAAAGGAAACTGTCTCTGACCCTCAGATCACACGCAGAGCGCTGTGCCCAGTCAGAGGCTGGGCTGCAGTGTCCCTCTGGCTTTGTCCGAACAATGTAAGAACACCTGGTCCATTTTGTAAAAATTCACATTAATTATCAGATGAATTATTTCTATGATGCCAAAGAGCAATTTTAATTGAATTTCTGATTGAATTGATTGTGACAGTGTAGACAGTTAAGCTTTATATAATAAAATTAAAGTTTAAAAAGCAGTCCTAATTTAAAAAAAAAAAAGAAAAAGAATAGGCTTAATGAAGATAAAATGAAAAGATGTGGAGACTTGGCTCCCAGACCTTAGTAACAAGATCAGAACAATTTAAGGTTTTATTATCAAGAAGTGAGCAAAATATCCACGGCCAGAGGTATTTCGTGATGTATAAGTAGACCCAAGTCTCCATAGGGCAGAATGAAATGGAGACTCAGTTATGGTCCAGAGCATCCAGGCTTCAGAACCAGTCAGATCCTGGTAACTGAGGATCAGAATTATAAAGATGAGAGAAGCTCAGTGACAATGTGGGCAGAATTAACTGAATTGGTTGGGTATATAAACTCAATTATCCAATCAATTGCTTAAGAAATATTTACTAAGTACTTACTTTCTGTGACATACTGAGTTTTTGGTAGACAGTTTTCAATCCTATAGAATGAACTTCTTATGGCAAACTAATGCCCCATTAGTTTGGGCTGGAAGTGCTAAAGTAGTAAAGAGACACGTTTTTTTTCAAAAAATTTTTTTAGAATAAAGCCACCAGAGCCTGGGACATCTTTTCAGGAAATCAGTGGACTAGTTAACTAATTCATCTTTCCAAATTCTAATTCTCTTACCTATACAACTCAAGTCCCTGATACTGCCTGTTTCAAAGAGTGGGTCCATTTCCTGCACGGTATTCATTCTTTCAGCCAGTATTATATCCCCAAAATGTAGCAGGCACTAGGCTAGGTGTTCAACTTTGTGCTGCCACAGCCACACCCACACACACACCGATACTGAGATTCAGCAACTGTCTGGCAAATGTGCAAAGAACAGACTTTGTGGTCACGGTCCCACAACATGTAACTTTCTCTACCACGACATCGTGAAGGGAATGAAATGGTATGTCTTGGGAAAGTACCTAGTAATACTCCCTTACTTGGGGTCATGTTTGTAAGTATCTTAGTGAACACATTTTATCCATCTAACTACTGACTCTAGTTTTTCCTTGACAGTTCTGAACGTTGACTGCCAAAGATGCAGTATCTTCTCCTCACTTCTACTGTTTCCTGTTGAAGAGCAGGTTCTGTGTCTGACACTGACTTTATCCAATAAAGACGTCCTCAAAATGCTTGGACCCATTTTCAGCACAGCCTGTGTCCATTTCTCCCCGGTGAGCCGCTGGACTGCAGTACTTTTCCCTGCTGGAATGGTATCAAACACAGCTCAACAGGAAGGCTGTTACCTGCCCCAGTCATCAAAGGGCAGTGGCGTGCGATGGTGATCTGAGTAAGGGCTGGAGTGGAGAAGGGAGAAACGCTAGACCCGGGCAGCCACGCCAGGGCTTCCGTGCACATTATGAATCTCCCTCTTGTTTTAATTACTTATTGGTATGAGTCTTTGGCTCGTCTTTTTACTGGCAACGACTATTCAGCCGTTCTCCCTTTCTTTCCAATCAATGGCTCTGGTTCCTCATTTCAGCTTAAAAGGGGCAAACAGACCTTCCTTTCACTGGCCACACTTTCTTATGTATCTCCTCCTTCTCCTTTCTAAACACGTGTTACATTTGTATTGTAGTCTCTGAAAGTAAGGATGAACCCTGAAAAGGCAGTCTAAAATCAAGGGTTTAAAACTGTCTTCAGCTAGACAATCATACCTCTTCTAAGGCAAAAAAAGCTTAGATTAGAAACCATTCTAAGGTAATAACAGGCAATAATTTCATTTATGAAGACTTCATTACTTTGTGAAACCACAGCAAAGTATGCTCTACTGTCACAAATACCTCACTCAGATTGCTGAGAGACAAACCATGGAGATGCTGGAAAAAACGCCATTAATAACGTCGTGAACAATGGCGCTCCCCAGCCAAGGTTTCGGGTGTGTGGATCTACTCTAAGATGAGCCTCCTCTTCCAGCAGGCCAGACCAAACTTACTGTGTGGACTCTCTCAGGATCTCTTCTGTCTAAACAAGTATAAAGGAAGGGAGCCCAGAATTTGAAAGTTGTTTTTGTAGAGTGCTTAGATTTCACTTAACTCTCCCCCCACCCTTACCTCCCTTACACTGAGCCTTCTGAAATGTTCAGTGAGAGGGGCTTTTCAGTAGCAAATTCATCATCTGTGTGTTTTTATATATTTCATAATCTGAACTATCACAACTCTGCAAAGTGTTGGAAGGTTACTAGTTATAAATCCCAAGGTGAGCCACCTGGTCCAGCTCAGAAAACACCCAGATCTCCATGCATCCGAGACCTTTGACTCATACATTCATGTCACAGACATTTATTGATCACTAGGGATGTGCCAGATCCTGGATGGGCACTGGAGCAGCTACCAGACCGGTCCCGGATATGGGATCTGTTCCAAAGTCCCATTAGAGCACGTCAATGAAGGATATGGTTTCCTTCCACTTTGCAGGAAAAGGCCAAACCACGTTACTAGCTGTTCTTGAGTTCCCTCTCAATGATGAAACTTTTCCACATCTAAATTCACCGTCCTGCTGATAGAGGAAAAGGGGAAAAAATGAGGCTTCACAGCCTCACCTCCTACCAAAGATGACAGGGATGATGCTGAGTTACTAGGGGTCAATTTTCTTCTTTCAAGTTTCCAATCTTGGAGGGTAGAAAATAGCTACAGAAAAAAGGCAGCTACAGGTAGAATGTTGTGTGATGAGTGTACAGAGGAGCACGAGATGATTCCTGCTGGAAACACTGGGGTGAGTGTCATAAAAGGGTTAGTATTTAAACCCAGTCTGGAAGAGCAGCTTTACTCTGTCAAGAGGAGCATTCTTTCTAGGACTGAGTAAGCAGAGGCGCAGGAGGAGGGACTCCTGGGGCCCATTAGAATAACAAGTGGCCTGCTTCCTCCAAGAAAATGTGGTCCATCGAGGCTAGAAATCCAGTATTAGTTCACACAGCCCCTGGCATGGCTGCCCAGCCACAAAAATTAAATTCATGAAAGTCAAAACACAGCAGTTGGACAAAACTTATTTGAAAGTATGACGTGGGAGCAGGTAGAAAGAATTCAGAGAAATGCTTACCTACGTCACTGTTATTGAGAGACTCAGGGGTAAGTCGACCTCATCTGATGTGGCTGAAAGAGTGAGCGACACCATTTCATGTTGACAGTCCTACCACTGTGGAATTCTAAGGTAGGAGTCGGTGCTATTATCAAGAAATTCCAGAAAATCCTCTTGCTCTTGGTTTTCCCCAACTTTTGTATATCATGTGATGAGATTCTCTTTAGATGGCCACCGGACTACTGACTAAATTAGTAACAGCCTGTGGGCCTCAAATCGTAAACAATTTTATTATGATGATGTAAGTGTTGGCCTGAATTCTGAAAAAGTGTATCTGGCTAATCAGGAAGAAGTGGAGGGAGAGAGAACCAGCTGGGTACATGTGGTTACAACTGATTAGCACATGGCTACATGGCTCCACCCAGCCGGCCTCACAGAGGGGAGCATGGTGCCTCCTTTTGGGCAGCTGGCACAGAGCAACCCCCTCTGTGGCCAAGTGGACACCTCTGAACTGCTGGGACTTGCCAATGGAAGTGCTACCACTTTCTCAAAAAAGAAAAAAGAGGTTAAGTGTGCTCCTTTCTTCCTTCCCAAGTCCTTCTTGCTAGGGACCTTCTTTCTCTCCACCCAAGCCCAAGGAGAGTGAGAGGCAGCAACAGAGCGAGCTTACATTTAACCAGAAAATGTTCATGAGTGTGTGTGCTATTTTCTGTTGGGCACAACCAAAAGGCAAAGAACCTGACCCAGGGTGGAACCTGAGTGAGAGCCTCAGGCCATCTCTAAGATGCCTGCTCAATGGCAGCCTATGACCCAGCACATCAAGTCCTTGACTTCTAGGTCTAGTTTGTGAGCTCTGTCCTTGATAGCAAATGGGCCTTAAGTACACAAGGACACTCCCTACTGCAGTAAGAATGAATTATGCTCACTCTTGCAAGCATACCTAATGTATTCTCTTTTTCTGGAATGTGCTTCTCTCTTATCTAAATCTACCCAAATATTCTCAATTCTTCATTCATTTCACATTTATTAAGGACAGTGCTAAGCCCTGGAGACAAAAAGCTTGAGGACATAGTACCTGCTCTCAAGGAGCAAATAGTGCACTTCTAGGTTTCAATATTTCTGCCAGCTCCCACTGATTGGTAATGGTACACCATACTGAAGATTTTGAGATCATATTCAGGCTGAATAATAATAATGACCACCAAGGTTGATTAGCAATGTCTGCCACAGCTATGGCAGGAGTCAGTGGTGACATGTATGCCATATAATTGCCATCTCTGGGTCTAGCTTAATTTCTACCTCCTTAAAAATGAAGTACTCCCCTACAATCCCCAGACCCCGGTCCTCAAGCACTCTTCTAAATTGTACTGCATTACACTTATTAAGTTTGTCATGCATGTTTGTCATGCATGTTAAGTCTTCCTTCCACAACTAAAATATAAATTCACTGAGGGTATATGGCAAGTGTGCACTTTCTATAAAGTAAAGAACTAAGCACAAATAAAATGCTCAAAAAGTAAATAAAAACCTTGCTCAGTTGACATGGGAATAGATGCATAATCCTACTGCTAACACTTCTCAGTCTCTTCAGTACTTTCAGACATGGCATCTTTGTGTTCTTGGGATCACCTTCAAAATAACACAGAATCAGATTATGTTGGAAATAAGTGAGGGCTTTACATTTCCAACACTGGGAGCAAAGCTCCTCCTGCATCCTGGAGGGGATTTTTATGGCCCAGGAGAAGTTGCGGTGAGCTTTGAGAACCACACCTGATCAAACCCAGAGACCTAGGATCTCACCAGGTTGCCAAGAGTGTGTCAAGAAAAACTGGTAAAGGAGGGCAATTGAAAGCCACTCTTTTTTGGTAAGTGGCTTTATGGCTTAATACCCTTTTTCATCCCGTTAATAAATTATGGAAAGTGATTTGTTGTGAAAACTAAAATACATTCAGGTCAACTTCCTAGATTTTTAGAAGAAGGTAAGGATACACATGACTTCTAGTTCACCCAAACGAAACATGATTAAGCCATTAACAACAAATAAAAGAAGTCCAACTTTACATACATTAATCTGCAAAAAACAAATAGTTACTGGCCTTCTAATATACACTGACTACTTGATTAAGCACTGTATACAAACTTTATAACCCTCTGGGTGCCTATAATTTAGTTGGTCAGGGAAAGAAATGCAGATGATCCAACCAACAAATAATGCAAGAGAGTACAATCTAATGGTACACCCAGGTTAACACCAAGTCATTGCTACTCATAACTGAATTGATATTTAGAGTTTACTTGAGAGTCATGTGGATGCTTAAATCCTAAATCATTAGAGCTGCTAATACTTGTCATGCACTAACAGATCAATTTCAGAGTCACTGCTATTCTTTAAACCACTGAGATGAGAAAATCTTGAAGCTATCCCTAGATGCAAAATATGTCTAGAAATATCCATTTCAGATAAATTTAGACACAATAAATAATATTTTTAGCAGTCATACTTTCTACAGATGTGGGCTGAGATTTACGGTTAACCTGTTTTCCAGTTCAAAGCAAAGGAGAAGTTTAACATTGGAATCTTTTAACATATCTTTACCAACCAAGATGACATAGTCCAAGTACATTCAATACATTTTCCTCTGATACATTCTAATTGGATTTGCTGATAAAATTTCTTTGTCCCAAGTCTCTTCCTGTGTAACAAAGGAATTATTCAAATAATTCAGACAAGTCCTTCCCACTCCTACATCACTCCAACAACATTTTAAATAACCAAAACGAATCAGACGAAATCAAGTGGTTTTTTTTAACATAATTATTCAGATAATTATCTCAACCCTCCATTTCACTTTGCCTGTGAGGATAAGACCTTAAAAGACTTTCCAGTCAGAAACAGCACTAAGTAAAATATCTGCAAAACGAAGGAAGTCACAGTATTTCACTACAAGGCTCCCATGTCAGTCCGGGATAGATGGGCATGTAATGTACACAACTAGAAATCTGGAGGTTCCTCATTTTGTTTAGTAAGATATTCCTGTTTGAGAAGTCTTTTTTTCCTACTTGAAAAGTATTCATCCTAGGATGTAAAATAAAGTGAACTCCTTCAGTGTATTTATGATGATCTGATTTACATACAAGTTTTTAAGAATTGTATTGAGTTAAAATAGAATGATCCCTTAAATAGGTATTTATTCCAAGATTTCTGCTAATATACCTTCTGCCTGAATTATCTATGCAGCTCAAAAGGAAGCTGGACTGAGGTTAAACCCAGACAGACCATCCCTACTGTCCTAATTCCCCAAAACAATTCCCAATTCTCCCCCTCACACTGTGCTGAAAGGCCTGGTGAAAGAGAAGATAGTACCATATAAAATTACCCTCCTAGGTACTCTTCAGCATCTCCACAATCAAGAATCACTGTGAGCAACTTGCAAATTTACATTCTAAAACCCAATGGTACAGCTACCAATAGGACCACATCCCTCCTCAATCTTTGTCTTTTTCTTTCAACAGGAAAACCGTATGTTAATGGAGAGATTATTCAAAGAGTCTCCTTGTAAACCCATGAATGCCACTTCACAGACTACAGAAAGCTGAGCTCTATGAACCATACAATGGAGTCAACTCATCTTTTTTAAAAGCTCAGCATCACCCTTAAAGAGAACTTACATTGTTCCAATTCCTAGGTCTCTGTTAAAGCATAATGAGCCCATGCTTTCTGCCACCGTGAGTCCTTGGCACACACGAACTCAGAGCCAAGTTTACTGCACAGAGGGTAGGCATGTTGAAAACCAGAACCTAACTTTGAGACTGGATTAAATACTTAATTTTTTCCAACTGTTCAATAACACCATCTGTGTATTCTGAAGTATATTCTTCTCACTGAGTATCAAAAGTAAGTACCTTTAAAACAAAACATGTAAATACCAAGGACCCATAAAAAATGTAATCTAAGAAATTAAAATTTAGCAAAATGCCAAACATAAAGAAATGCTGAAGATACTCTGTAGACTCACAATATCCTGTTAATTGCATTTTTTTCAAAAAAGGGCAACAGGAAAAAGGCATGTTTACTAAAAAACTTAAAAAGTTGGGGAATGAGTTATTGAAAAAAACATTCTGTTCAACCAAGACATGGAAAACTATACCAAAATTAAAATTTTAGGAGGACTCCTGAGTCGTACAATCCCAGGTGCACTGTGATCTGTGTCAATGGCGCCTCCTAGAGTTGTGCTTACTGGGTCCCGATGCAGCAACAGCGCGGTCAGTGCCCCCAGGAGTTAACAAAGGGGCTGCACTTTGTTTGATAATGCAAAAGGCACTTTAGGATTCATGAGAGAATCTCCAAATTACTGTTGTGAAACATTATCATTTTAGGGTATGTAAAATGTCTAGCTATTGAATCACTCTGTTTTTGAATTCTGGAGTGAGTCTACCAGTTCATTTCTTTTACTGGAATGAGCGAGCCAATTATAAATTTGATTTGGGGGGGCTAAGGGGAAAAAATTGGGACAACTATAATAGCATAATCAACAAAATATAATTAAAAATAAGAAAATATATTACTAAGCAATAAAAAACAATAAATATATTTGTATTTGGAATAAACACTTTACTAAATAGGCTACATACACTGACATTAGATCCTCTTTAGTGTTTTAAATTATGCAAATGGAATAACATGTTTAACAAAAAGGACATTTATCCATTATCTAGAGGAGGCCAGGTGTTAAATCTGTTTCTCCAGGAGCAGTTTCTATTGAATGTGGGCTAAAGTCTTCAAGGAAGCCAGTTACAGATCAGCAAAGTAATTTCAGCTTTTAATCAAGGAAAGAAAGTAACTTCATTTTGCCAAAAAGGAAAAAGTGGAGGCACAAAACACCTCTAATATGAGCTTTTAAAAAACACAATTGAAACACTTGTTTTTACACTTACATGTACAAAGACTTTTAAGAGCTCAGACCTCCCGGAGTAAGAGAATTGCTAGAAAGTTACTTGGAATCACCCACAGACAATAACTGTCGGTGGTTTCATTTCAGGCAATGGGCTTGCGCCAAACGGGACTGACATCTTGATGAAAGGATCACCAAAAAGTTGTGAGAATTTTTCCACAAGTAAAAATCCTTCCAAGAGCAACAAACTGATTTCTCATTCTGCCCCCATACATAAACGACAACTGTAGAAAATTAACAACATGTAACAGTAATTCCAATTTGCTCTTCTGCATTCAAATCATTCCAACTCTCATTCTCAGCTCTGGCACACATGCTTGCTTTCTCTGCAAAGCTCCTTCCACTCACTGTTACAGAAACATGATATTTTTACTCTTTGAACTTGATCTATAGGGCTAGTTTTGGCAGGGTCAGCGGTCAAACTTATGTTTAACCAAACTGGTCACCTGACATATTACAACTGTCTGTGGTAACACAGAGAGTAGGGTTCTGGGATAAAGAGCTAAAAGGCAAGGTGATATGGCAAGTCTCAGTAAAAGATAACTAAAGAAAAAACAAAAATACTTTGCAGCAGTTCACTATGTCACCATGCTGGTACTGTGGGACAATGGCTAATTAGCAATGCAATATGCAGTCAGGAACCACTGCACAAAACCCACGATCAGTCAGTTTTCTGTTCATCCCTTCTGCTCTCCCACCTCAAGTTTCCTAATTTGATCATTATCAAAGTCCGAGCAGGAGCTGTTTTGTTGGGTGCTCCGAAATCCACCTGTTGCAATGGCAATGAGGCACTCACAGAACGCCGCGAGCCCATTAGATCACAGTATTCCAACGGAACTCATTTCGCTGCTTCTGATTCATTTTTCTCCTTGGAAGCTTATACTTGGGTTGTTCTCAAAGAAAACATCAAGTATATCAGATTCAATTTTGATTCATTAAAATCCACCCTCGTTTAAAAGGAAAAACTATAGCTAAATTTGGAAGTCACACATTCGAGGTGGCAAAGAGGTGTTTCAGAGAGTATAAACATCTGCACTAGAACACACTGTACCTCTCTGAAAAGTTTCATGACATCTCTACTTTTTTTCAGTTCAACTTTTTTCACAAAGGAAATTTTTCATAGGAGATTGGTATACTTATTCAGCTGCATTTAATGTGTACTTCATCTAATTCTTTATTTAATCAGCCATCAAACACTCAGCTGCCTTCTCTGCAGATCATGATGCTGGTCAGAAATAGTTCCACTTCCATGTAGAGGGTAACATGCTTGATTTCTAAAACTGAGTGAGTGTCCCTCACAAATGAAGGTTATACATAAAAAATGCTAATTAGATTTTAGATACAGTAGACAGTGTGGATTAATAAGAAAAGTCCATGTACTTCATATATATTGCCCTTAAGGATAGCAGATACTATAATAATTTGATAGCTGGACACAGACCCCTGGTCTGTGGCTAAGTTCTGTCTCCCTCCAATGTGTTCCTCCCTCCCACCGCTTTGTCTGAGCCCTACAACACGGTCACCCATTCCATGCATGTCACAGCACAGCACTCTGCTTAAAAAACAGAATGGTCTCTGTGGTTCAAGTGAGATAAATCTTCCCTTCTGAAAAAGGAATTTCAGTATTCTATTCAACATGACTGAAAATCAAAAGATCTAACCCCACATCCAATTCATACAAATTGCTGTACTGCAAAGCTCCCACACGCTGGAGATAGAACCTTTTAAAGGTCAGATGGGGTAGAACAATGAAGGGTTGAGGCGGGATGAAGGTGAGTGGTTGGTATTTATATGGAATGAAGGCGGAATAAGACTGATAATCTCCTCTCATGACCAATTCTTACCATTTTGAGAATCATAACAGTCTTGGTCGTGCACCCTCCCTCTCTTCAGTCCAAGGAGACCGACCTGCAAAATATGTTTAAATACAGTGGACAAATCGCCTCACCCCAGGTCAACACATGAAAAACGCCTGTTTAGAGGTTACAGACAAATAACTATTTTCTGTGGTTAACATAAGTTGCATGCAAATTACTGTTACTAGGGCTTCTGAAAGAGCTTCCCAGAAGGTTTATAGGCTGAAATAGGGGACAAAGGAATCCTTGGTACCTGGGTTTGCAGAGTCCTGGGCTATTCTTAGTGTTTGGTTCATTTTTAAATTGTAGTTCAAAAGGTTTAGCAACTTAAAAGTAGAACCAAGTGATAAAAATAGATTGTTTTCTGGCTGCTCTTTGTTCCCAGACATACTACTGGCAGTATATTTGCAATCAAGACAGCAGAATAGGAATCAGCCTTCCACCGTGTAGTGTAATGCCTCAGAGTGGATATTTTTGGAAATGGCACTGCATTACATAACCTTCCGTGTTTAAAAAAAAAAAACACTACACTGGGGGGGAAAAGTCAGGAATATACACCATTATGCCCTTCTCCCTAAACCAAATCAACATTAATGTACATGCTGCAGTGATTTCCCTCTCAACCTGTATGTCATCAGAATACAATTCTTTTGTTCACATAAGTTATGACAAAAATTAACATGAATGGAGAAACTAAAAGTTCTCAAAAGGGTATCATAAACTCCTAGAGTTTTCCTGTTATTATACATACATATAAATGCAAATCAGATTATTATTATCATCAAGCAAAAAGCAGTCATTTGTTTTTAAGCCCTCCTTCTTTCCCCCAAAGTTCAACTGCTTTATAATAAAATGCAGGGGAAAAGTGTTGAAAGATTGAATGCCCCAAAAGACCCTTGGCGGCAATAGCAGCATTGAAAGAGTAATAAAGTGTAAGAATGGAGGGACACAAATTCATTTAATAAAGGGGGAGGGGTGCATGCACCAAAGTGCATTTAACGCAAAGAAACAAAACAGTTCCTAAACAATGCTTTATCAGCAAGAACAAAAATTAATCACACCAACAAGAAAAAAAACCCCACCCCCTTCCCCAAAGAATTTTCCTTCTTAACTTGAGCATTTTTTTTAAAGCCCAAGTTAAATGCCAGCCTTAATGCAGCAGGACCAAAATGCCAGAATTTCTCCAAGGTACACGCTTCAGCTCTTTAAAATTTAGAGGGAAGAAGCATGAACTCTGCAGGGTTGAAGGGTCCAGCTAAGAGCAAAGGCAAGAAATCGACACAAAAGAGAAAGCAGCGCTCCCGGCCGGGGATGGGAATGGCATATACTTACAGACAAAAGCCCCGCTCCCTGTTCACTCTCTCCTCTCTACACCTGAAACACAAATGTGGATGAAAAAGGGCATCATGCTAGAAAGACAGCTGGGGGGAGGGGGGAGGGGAAAGGGGTGGGGGAAGAGGAGGGAGCAGGGGGAAGGGGAAACAAAACCCAAACCGCCTTCACTTCCAAGAAGTGCAGCCTTGGAAAAAGAAGGAGGGGAAGGTCTCCCTGCCTCGTGCTCTCTCTTCAAGAGTGTGTGTGTCTCTCTAAGACAGTCTCTCTCTTTCCCCACCTCTCTTTCTCTCCCTCTCTCCGCTGCTAGTGTGCTAGTGAACAATGAGCTAATTCTGATGGGGCTGGCGCGGCGCCAGCGCCCCAGCCTTGCTGCCACTGTGCTGCCGCGGCGGAGCCAGACTGCTTACTCGGCAGGAATCGGCGACTTGGGGCCCCGTCGGCGAGCGGCCAACGTGCGCGCGCCCCGGTCCCCCGCACCCACGGCACCCCGCGCGCCGCGTCCCCCCTACTGAGCCCGCCGGGCCCCTGGGGGACAAAGGGGCCCCGCAGCTCGGCGCACCGCCCCGGCTCCGCCTCCGGAGCACGGCGCTCACACACCCGGCCCTGCCCCTCCCGCCCCCGGCGGGCTTCTCCGCCTCGACGTGCGGTTGCTTTTCAGACAAATAAGGAGGTGGAGGAGGCGGTTTGGGGGCACGCCAAGCGTGAAGGCGGCCAGGGCGCTGCACAGCCCGGCGGCCAGCCAGGGCCGCGGGGAGAGGCGGCGCGGCCCGTACTGTAATAATAAACCTGCAGCAGAGGGCATCTGAGGGAAAGAGGACGCGACAGGCGGCAGCCGCCTTCCCTTTTATGTTCCTGTCCCGACCGAAGCAGAAAATGGTGCCGATGGCGGCAGCGACACACAGACACACAGATCCGGCGCCGCACGCGTTTGCGCACGGCCCCGGGTGGGTCCCACCGGGTACGCGCCCCGCTCCCGCCCACGAGGAAGCCCAGGGCGAAGCAGCCCCAAGGCCAGGCCCACAGGCCTGTGGCTGCGCGCGCACACTCGGGCACACACTTAGACACACTCGTGCCCCGACTGCAAGAGCTGCGACTGGTGTGATCAGCCCAAGACACACTTCCCTGGTAATCCCTTCTCCTTTCCTGAAGGATTTAGCATGTCCCCCACTCCCTGCCCCACTGAAATAGTACTTTTTAAAATTGCAGAGTGCTTTTTTAAAAAGTGCTTTGCATTTCTGATTTTTAAAAAAGTCATCTCTCATTTAAAATATCTTTTCATAGTAATGTAATAGACCGAAATTTTGCTATGAACTCTAACAAACTGGTTTTGTTGCCAACAAAACAGGATATTTTATAGTGTCAGATGTTAAAGAGGAAGATTATTTTCCAATTAAATTGCTTCACCAAGATAAAAATTTATAAAGAACCGAGATGTCTTCTACATTTTCCATCAACATTTTACTTCTAGTCACTAAAAGCAATGTTTTCTATTATAATGGTCAAAAGAAAAGGGGGAATTTACAAAAACATGTTTATAGACTATCTTACGTTTTAGATTTTAGTAATTTGGAGGTACAGAAATAACACACCTTAAAAAGCAATGTTTTACACTCTTAATTCTAAAGAATAAATTTTCTGCATGCTTGTTGCTAGGACTATATAGATCTCTTTCACACTATGAAAGCCACTGCAGCAAATACTTATTAGATGGCCAGTGGGTGTTGTTATGTTTAAGGGGCCCACTAGGAGCTTCCTTGAATTAATCTAAAACATAGCAGTCATTTTCCTGTGTGTGCACACGCATACACATGAAACAAAAAAACAAGCCAATGAACAAAAGAACACCTTAACTTGGAGCCATTGCTAGGAACAAAGGGGAGAAATACAACTTGAACCTCCCTAATGCTTTCAAGGCCAGAGGTCACTGGCCAGGGAATTGATGAAGGAAGGTCTGGGGGGTAAGTAGGGTGCCGGGAGAGGGCTGACACCTGCAGGTTGCTTCAGCAAACTGGTCAAGGGCACCTCAACATTGAGATCTTCATCATTCACCTCAGCCAGGCTTGAAAAGAAACCCAAGAGGGCACTGCCATGTGGACCAAAAGTCTATCCCAGGAGGACATGTTCAAAAGTTGCTTCTACAATAAGACACACACAACATACAAATATACACCTTCTTCAGTGTTTATGGAAAATTTACCTTACCTAAGATGTCCTTTCAAAAAGGGAAATTTGGGATGTATTATATGTTAAATTTCTTCATTGTAACCACAGACATACAGGTGACATAGATATATATTTTAAGAAATAAGAATACATGGTCAGAATCACAGTCTATTTACTACTGTGTTCCGAAAAACAGTTATAATCCAACTATTCAAGAACCATTCTTGAGTCTATCTGCTTGTAGGAGACAGCTGGTTTGTATGGACATAAGAGAACTTCAGACTAGTCACCTCACTCAGGAACTGTAGCAATAGCTACCTCATAGGGCTCGTAGCTATCATACTCTGCTCCCCCATCTGTCCTGTAGGTTGTGTGGGATACCCACTGTCCTGAAATACCTTCCTAATCATGGTGCCTGCTGCTCTATTACAGGATAAAGACCATATTTAACCTTCCACTCTGAACTTGCCACAACGTGGCCACAATTTTCCTTTCTAGCTTTATTGTCCATTTCTTTCATCCCTTTCCCAATCATGGACTATCATCCTTAGCTTCAGTCTGAATGATTACTTTGGGCATACATTCATTCCTACACCACTAACAGTCAGGAAGCCAAGTCATGGAAAGACTGACTTAAACCATTGTCTCTATCTCAACACTACTGATGATTGGGGCTGGAACGATAACTCTCAGATGGGGCCATGGGTTGGGCTGAAAGGGATATGTGGGGGCAGGGGGGGAGTTCCTCTTTGGTCAGCCTGATTGAGGTGCAGCTTTGCACTGAGTCATTCCATTGTGTGACTCTTGGGCCTTTTCACCTGCTATTCCTGCTGCCAGATGTTCCTTTGCCCCGTCCTGGGCTGTCCAGTTCATTGTAGGATGTTTAGCAGCATCTCCAGCCTCTACCAAGTGAATGCCCCTAGGAAACCCCAGCTGTGACAACCACATATGTGTCCTGACTTGTCAAAAGTTCCTTGGAGAGCAAACACCCCTGGTTGAGAACCACTGACTTAACTAATCAGATCCATTCCTTGAGATGGGAAAGAGGTACCTCCCTTGAGCCAATATGGACTGAATGCAGGAGGGAGAGAGACCTGAACAAAAGCAAAGTGTTCTTAAGAGAGAGGGAAAAAAAGGAGGCACTATCCTTATCTTCACGAAATTTACAGCCTGGGTGAGGGGGTGGAAAACATCAAAGCCAAAATGACGGTGCAATGTGATATGGGCAACTGTGGGGCTCTGCTCAGGGCCCACCGTGAGCTCCAAGGCTTCTTTCTCAATTGGACCCGTGGTTGAAAGACAGTTTCCTAAAGGTGGTGATGCTTAAACTAATTTTGTGGGGAATAAACAGAAGTCAGAAAATTGAAGAAAGGGAAAAGAGACATTCTGGGCAGAGGCAGGGACAGATCACGAGTCCCTGCTGTGTTTGCTGTAGTCCATCAGAGGATATGGCGGAAAGGATGCGCATTCCATTAGATTCAGGTTTTTCCTTCATGCCTCCTAACACATTTCATTCTCACGTGTGTCTGTAGCTACATGTCCAGCTGCATCTCAACTACATACTCCTACAGTTGCATTTCTTTTCAGTCTATGTCGCTTCTTGGAGTGACAAATTCCATGAGTGAGTTCCAGGTGAAAGGTTGTGTATAAAAGTCGTTAGATCCAGGTCTGTGGGACCCTGGAGAAGTTAGTTAACCTTTTAGTCTCAGTTTCTTCAGCGGGCTTTTTTCCATGGTACCAGAGTGCCATGTTATGTAAAATTATGGACAGTGTTCGGCATTTTAGTTAGCATTACATAAATAGTAGCAAGAGGTATACAGTTCCTTTATAGAATAACACTTGCTTGACAGAGCATTATCTGCTCTGCCTCTCATTCTAGTCTCATCCATAGTCCCTCTTTGGTCAGCCTGATTGAGGTGCAGCTTTGCACTGAGTCATTCCATTGTGTGACTCTTGGGCCTTTTCACCTGCTATTCCTGCTGCCAGATGCTCCTTTGCCCTTCAGTGTGTTCTATCTCGCTAACTCTTTATAAATTTCAGTTATGTATCACTTCCTATAGGAAACTCTCTTTGAACTACTCATCTGATTTTTGGAAGAATCCTTGTGCTCACAATGTGCCCTGTGCAGAACTCCACCCTTGTCCTTACTGCACTGTAACTCTGGCTTTATTTTTCTGTCTTCACCACCAGATTGTAAATTCCACGAAGGAGCAGATTGTAGTAGACTCTATTGGTTACCTGCCAAACACGCATTGTCTCTTTCCTCCTACTCTTTCTTAATTAAACCCTGCCTTTGTCCCAGTCTCCATCCTTCCTCCATATAATCCAAAAGTCCCAGGGAAGGTGACTCCAAGAAGTAGGTTCCAATTATTTAATCCAGTCAGTGTACTGAATTGCTTGGCTCTGATAATGGGCTAGAGATGAGCATGTAACCTAAGTTCAACCAGTCAGGCTGAAGGAAAATACTTTTATTGCATGCTTGAGCTAAGAAATTGAATTCTATACTTAAAGCAATACAGAACTGTTGAAGAGATTTAACCTGAAAGTGATTTTTTTTTCCTAGAAAGATTATTCCTAGTGCAATTTGGAGGATGGATTGGGGAGGAGAGAAGGGGCAGGACTGAGGAAGTGAGATAGATCATTAACAGACTTTTACAGTAATCCAGGTGAGTAAATAAAAATGGTCCCAAATAAGGGAGAAACCATTGTACCAGAGAAGAGGGAACGGGTCAAATTACATCGTGGAGCTAGAATTGCAAGACGCAGTAGGGGCTTGATAGAGTACTGGAGATTAGCTGGAGAAAAAAGTCTGCTTCAGTGATATAGGTCTTTCCTGAAACAGAAAATACTGAAAGAATAGTGGATTTGGGAGAAGGGGTGAAAATGAGTTTAGTTTTATATCTGTTGAGTGTAAAACTCACATACTCAGCATTTCAACAGCAAGCCCTGAGTAATTTTCTTATTATCATTTCCCCTTTCCTCTTGCTTTCTTCCTATGATCCATTGGATCGTGCCTCCTCCAAAATTCGTATGTTGAAGTCCTAACCCCCAGCACCTCAGAAGGTGACGGTATTCAGATAGAGGATCTTTAAAGAGGCAATTAAGATCCAATAAGGTCGTGAGAATGGGCCCTAATCTAATATGTCCCAATAAAAAGAGGCAATTAGGACACAGGCATGCACAGGAGGCTAAGGGAAGACACGAGAAGAAGGTGGCCATCTATCAGCCAAGGAAAGAGGCCTCCAAAGACACCAGCTCTGACCTCCAGAACTGTTAAGACTGTGCACTTCTGTTTAAATCTCCCAGGCTGTGTTACTTTGTTATGGCAGACTAGCAAACTAATATACCTCCCTTAGACCAAACATTCAGAAGACCAAAGACTTGGTAATGTTTCAGTTGGCCATGAGTGTCAGGATATAGTAAAATGGAAAGTCCAAGAAAGAGCCTGAAGCTATGTCCACCAACATACGCTGGAAGTAATGTGTCCACCAATGGAAAGGCTTTGTCCAAAGTCAGAAAGTCACATTAAATGTATGGATGAAAGCTGTAGTCATGGAGGCTCATCTGAAACTCAAGGCTCATGGTTCTCAGAGCAGCATTCCAAAACACATAAGGAAACCTACTTACAATCGGCCCTGTCCCCTTGCAAGTTTCCAGCTGTATTTACTCAGCTGCTGAAGGCAGCACAGATGAGAGGATTCTCCACGTCACCACTGAGAAACCCACACTGAGAACAGGTTCAGGAAAGTGCCTTCATATTTGAGAATTCAGTGACAGGCAGGAGTACAAAACAGCAAGAAGTGAGCCACTGACACTGGGGACATTGACAATGAAAGGAAGAAAGATCGCTGTAAATTTAGCAGAATGTGAAACCTCAGTGTAAAAGTGAATATAAGGTGACTTGTCACCTGTATCACTCTATAAAACATAATGATGAACTTAGCATTTAAAAGATAATGAAAGACAAATGTAAGAGGTGAAAACTTCAGAAATCATGGTGCTCTCAATGTTGTATTTTGTCCAACATCTGGAAATAATTAAAAATCCCTGGAAAAGTCAAGCTAAGGCTCCTGGAGGTAGAGAGCAAGCTAGCTGTTGTAGAAACAGAGATAAATGGAAAGAATGTCTCACAGGAAGATTTATCCAGAATACCCCACCACGCAAAAGAGACCATATGAAACATATTTAAAAATTAGCCTCTGCTTGCCTTAAAACTGATCTGATTGGTGATACAAAACTTTAAAAATAATACTGGTGGTTAATGCTTTCCAAAAAAGTAAAAGGAAATTATTTTCAAATCCCAGTGTGTGTGCGCCTGTGTGTGTTAGCTAATTAGCCTTAAAAAATATTTTTTTTTCCTATGGGGAACTCAGAATTTTTCAGTTGATTAAAGTAATCACTGGATATTCTCCATAACACTGAGGAAGGCAAAAATGTGTTCTAAGAAGCTGGCAAAATATCAGCCATTCTGCTATATGAAGGTAGCACTTATCATTCAAGAGGTGGAGGAACGAAAGGGTCTCTGAACTTAACTGTCCCTTGATACTGTGTTGTGGCTAAAATGAAATGCTATGCACCTAATTTTACAATTTGTTCGAGAATCTTGACTGGGGAAACTTCTGCCCCATCACAGTGGGGTTTGTCATCCTCAGACTTTAGGGTTCAGTAGGTGCTCAGATATCCAGGGTTATATTTGGATAACTCCACCGTCACCTAGGTACCTTCCTCACCTGACCACTCGTCTCGCCTGACCAGTCAGTGAACAGTAGACATGGAAGGAGGCTGACCGAAGAGAGAAACAGCTGGGTGGGAGACAGAAGACTCCTTGCCTTTAGAATGACGTTCTTCCTTTCAGAAATTGGGGGCAATGTACCTCCTGTCCTTGTGAAGATACTCCACAAGTTAAACCTTTGCCAGAAACTTTAGACATAGATGATGTGATTCCCTGGAATTCATGAAAATGTACATGAAAGAGTAATGAAGGTGTGTGGGTTAACAGTAATAATTCCATGCATGTTTGTTGTGCTTTATTTTTAACTTGTGAAAACATTTGTTTTTATTTAAATGAATAAATAAACAAATAAATATACAAATGTCATTAGTCACAAGAATCAGATGAGAAAATGGAGTAGGGATCTCACTGATTGGACTACCTAAACCATCACTAGACTGTATTCCTTTCTACCCAAACCCCTCCTTTTCCCAGAAACAGCATTTAAAAGAGCATTCCCCACGTTCAGGCGTTTAGATTATATAGTCTTTTTATCAGTTCTGTGATATCAGTGTCTTCATCTCAAAGTCGGAAGACAGAGGGGGAAGAGGTCCGGCCATCCCATTATTTAACCCCGTGGGAACAGTGGGGCTGGGTGCCAGCCTCCAGGCTCTTACCCACCAGGCTCTTGTTCCGCCCTTGCCGTGCCTTGAGAGCTAGAAATATCCAAGTGGACACTGCTTAGTCCTTCACTCCTTGACTCCCTTTAAGGTCTTGGCCTTACTCTCTGGCATCTTCTTGGACTTTTTCACAGACTCATCTTCAGTCTTCTACCCCATAAATTCTGGAAATTTATAGGAATAAGATGGTTCTGCAGGCAAAACAATTCATAAAAATGGCAACTAAACTATCCCTAAAACAGCTTGTGATTCTTTGAGATGATTAATTTATGGTTTTGAATGACACCATGTGCCGATTATTTCACTAAACACTGGTAATGACATATTGTCAGAAAACAAAACTGCAAAACCAAGGTCTCCTCCCACTCCACACACACACACATTCATTTACATATGTATCACTACAGTTCCTTGTAAAGGTACACGGATTTCATAACTTCAGGTTTAACTGGTTTTGGTGTTGTATGTAGCCCTGACATTCTAAATTAAACACCTTGCTGAAGTTAAAAAGTGTGTCTTAATCATTTTTTAAAAAACAGTGAAGTTTTATTTTTGTCGGTCCTCAAAGGCATCATAATACTACAGTGCAAATTTGACTCTGTGGTTGGGAAGACTCCTGAAACTTTCCTAAGGATTCTGAGAATGAGTACTTCAAGAAGCTGGAATCAGGACAGTTCCAAGAAAAGCTGCCAGGTTTTTATTTGCATGGATTTGCCTCGTTTTGCACCAAAAAGTCAGTACCTTAAAGCACCCAGCTGTAATCCCTTAACTAAGCCGGAAGAGTTGAAAGTGTGAAATCTTAGGGTTTGACCATCAGGATCCCAAGGGCGGGGTGGTGCAAGGCGGTTCTCTATTATCCATCTCGGGTTGCCGCCCACAGACAGCCCGCCTGGGAAGAACATCTGACGCCTCCCTTCGCAGGTCTCCCTCCCCCCAGAGGGTTGTCTTTTCCTCTCTCTTCTCATCTCCAGCGAGTTCTGTTGCTTCCTCCACAGAAACTGGAGTTCAGATTAGCAATCCATTGAATTTCTCCTCCATGGAGGTCGGTGTCCTTCCAACTCTGGTGGGAGAGAGGGGCCAAAGGCCCAGGAAATGGGTGGGTGAGCGCTTTCTTCTTGGAAGAGCTTGACAAGGGGGAAAATTTTCTTTGTCATAAATTAGATGGGTGCTAATTCTTCACTGGTTGCTAAGTTCAGAAACTTCTTGGTTTCTCAGTCAACAAATTCCCTATTTTCAGTTTTGCAGTTTTAAATGTCCTGAATCATTTTGTCTACCTTTAATAAGTTGCAATTTCCTTTAACATCTCCCCCACCCCAGGGATTTAAGGACTCACAAGAACAAAGCCTCAATTTGTGGTATGTAAACACATCCTTATCTCTAGGAGTCCAAGCAGTCAAAATTTTTGATACTTCTGTCTGGAGGTAAGCTAAACCGAGGTTAGATGGAACTGTGTTTTGGGAACATATATGAGGAAAGATTTTATGTGACAAATTAATGAAACAAACAAGACTTCAGCTTTTCGAAGTCTAGCTTTAGGTTTTAAAGTCTAGCTTCAGCACACTTTCAGTAACTTTCACAAAATGTGCTGCAAATTAGAAAAAGAAACTTGTTTATTAAAGCACTCCCTGAAAAATCCGTTTGCAAGTAGCTCACTGGCAACTCTTGCAGGAACCCCTGTCTCCAACACAGACCTACTGTCCTTTGTGTTAGTGTCCGTGGCATGTCCCTACCTGAATGGCTCTCCTCATAAACTCACCTTGTCCTAACCTACACTAGGCTGGGAATATCTTTTGCTCCGTGTTTATGCAAATAGTCACACTTCCACATACTCACTCACACAAGCTGAGAAGAACCTTTCTTAACTTGGTCTGCCAATCAGTCCCCAGTTGGTGTTAATCCTTTAACCTTCCACAAGGTCTTTCAAGCATCAGGTCGAGCATTACCTGCTGTGTGAAGCTTTCCAGATGGCCCTAGTTATTCCTCATGACACCATTCACTTGACTAAGTAAATATTTATTATTTGCTTACTATGTTCAAGGCAAAGTGCTAAACATTGGAGATAGAGCAGTAAAGAAGACAGACCTAGAATTAAGTTCCTATCCTAATGGAGCTTAATTCTACAATTACAATAACAAATTCAAGATACAAGTAAACACATTAGTAAGCAAGGCACTTTCAGATAAACAGTGGTGTTTTTAAAAAGTGATGTGGCAAAGAATGACTGGGGACTGGGTGAAGAGAGGGATATTCAGAAAAAGTCTCTGTGAGTTGATACTTGAGCTAAGACCTGAATAATGAGATGGAGCTGGCAATTGAAATATGGGGCATAGGCCTCCCTATCAGAAGGGGGAAAGCAAGTGCAAAGGTACTGAGGCATGAATCAGTGGGGGTATTCAAGGGATGGAAAGAGTGTGATTGAAATAATGTGGCTGGAGTGTGGTGAACATGAGAAAAGAGAAATAAAGATGAGCTCAGACCTTGTGAGACTTTCATTGTTTGTTTTACTTATCAGCAGACTTTGGGGGATCATTCTTTTGATTTTTAAATCCCTGGTGTCTGACACAGAACCTGGCACTAAGTAGCTGAAATACCGGTTTAATGTACAAATAGGAAAGAACACGTTTTTCTTCAAAAATAAAGTTTGGAGTGGCTAACTTGATTCAACATAATGAAGTTTTGCTAAATGTTTAATAAATCACTAATATTCAATTTTAAAGATGCACAGATGTCTGGAGAACTATAAAAGCAAACTATAGTTTCTCTCTTTGGGCTTTAAAGGCAGCTTCTTTTTTTTTTAAATATATTTTATTGATTATGCTATTACAGTTGTCCTATTATCCCCCCTTCATTCCCCTCCACCCTGAACACCCTCTCCCACCCACATTCCCCCCCTTTACTTCAGTCCAT
>CM052540.1:123277647-123295919 GCA_028533065.1 Trachops cirrhosus | reverse complement strand
CAGTGCTTTGAACTGTGCATCTGATAGGTTGGCTATCTCTTGGTTGCTTAAAAGGATGGGTTCTGGGGCTTTCCATTCTTCTTCTGTTTGAGCCATCTTTTTGCTGTTTTTTGTTTTGTTTTGTTTTGTTTTTTGGTCTTGTCGAGCTCCTATAGTGAGGGGCGGGGCCTTAGGAGTTCACCTGGGCGGGGCACCCCAGTCGCAGGGTTGTGAGGTTGTATGTGGGGGCGGGGTCCAAGAAGGAACAATGGCGCCTGCTCGGCCCTCTGCAGGACCCCAGACCCTTCCGCCACTTTCCACAAGCCAATGGGGCCCCTCTGGCACCAATTCCGGTGTGGGTGGGCCTGTGTACCCCGTGGGACCTTCCTTTTCAGTCAGTGACCAAAAGCTGTATTTCCCGGTGCTGGGACCCTGAGTTGCTTCACAATGGCCGCCTCGCTGGGTCTGCCGGTGGCCACCCCCTGGCTGGGGCCCACCAGCCACTGGTCCTTGTGTGCCCAGGGTGTGCCTGCTGCGGACTTGCGCGCCGCCCCGGGTGCTCAGCTCTCCGCTCCGTGTCCCTCACCCGGCCTGACTCCGCCCCTCCTACCGGTCTGGATGAAAGTGTCTATTTTTAAATCTTTGGTTGTCTGACTTCCATAAACTTCAATTTTCTGTCAGTTCTGGTTGTTATTTTGTTTCTATATCTTTGTTGTCCCTATCTTGGTTGTGCGAGGAGGCACAGTGCATCTACCTATGCCTCCATCTTGGCCGGAAGTCCTAAAGGCAGCTTCTTAACTTTAACTTTGGAATGCATTTGAAGTGCTAGAATTATTTTTCTTCATCCTTAACCACACCAAGCTCAAATCTGATGTAGTGCCAAAGTTGAAATGAAGTTGATGCTAATTCGACTAGACTTCAGGAAGAATAAATAATGAATTATTTCCAATCCCCTCTCCCTGGACAAGCAAGAGGGAAAAATACTATAGCTTGATACGAATGAGGTGTTTGTTTGTTTTTTTCAAGTTCTAAAGCTCATTCACAGAACCTTTATTTCTCCCAGAAAAGAATCATTTAAAATAGAAAATTTTGATTTCACCCAAAGAGCAAAAGTGTTCAAACTTATTTTTTCCATCCATGTTAGTATGGTTAATTTTTTTCCCTTATAGCTTTTAGGAGAATAGCACTGATACATCATTTAGAAATAATGAAATGATCAGAACGTGTTTCAGTAGTATGTGAAGACACATGTGTGGTGGGCAGAAGACATGAAAGGAGCAGGAAGGTATTGAGTTGACATGTTTGGAGAGGTACTGCGTTCAGCGTGTTCACCTATGTGATCTCCCTTAAAATTCATTACATACTTTGAGTTAGGTATTCTTTAACTCATTCAACTCAGAGCAGGCCCGGGATTGCTGAGTAAATAATTTGCCTTATATCACATGTTACTAAAGGACGGAGACAGGGTTGGAAAGCAGGACTGCCTGCCCGGAGGCGGCTTTGTACTCCTTTACATGTGTATGTTAAAATGTACCTATGTGTAAAACAATCATACATATATATTTTAACATATCTCATATATATATATCAATAGAAAATTTAGAAGCAGAATTTTATGGTGCCATCAAAATTTAGCATTTTCCTGTCCTTTTGATATAAACCAAAAATCATACCAAAGTCCCTAAGAACATGCTGCATGCTTCAGTTTCAGCTAAAAAATTGAAGCAAAGGAACTTTGATTATGGAATAATTTTTAAAAATATATCTGCTGTTAAATTATGTAGCTGACAGGTTGTTATAGATATCACCATAAAATATTATCATGAGGAAACATTTTAGAGGAAATGGAATTATTAGGAATTCCATGATCCATAAGAAGAGGAAGTTCCTCCAAATCCCTTCTAGTTATGACTCTCTAAAATCCTGTGACTTTAATGCTTGAAATGGAACTATCATATACAAATCTCCAAGTGAAGTCTTCTGCTTAAATGAATGCATTTCTTTAGTTGCTGTCAAACTGTGATGAACTTTAAAATTATTATCTCAGTCACACTCTGTGTGGTCAAGGGTCTCACTTTTGCACACCTGATAAACAATCAGAGGTGACAGAATGCAAGGTTTTATTTTCATGGTTAGTTCTTCAGCAGTTTTGAAATATAATTCTGTTGTCATTTTTGTTAGTGCTTGCTTCACTAAATTTTAGAAATGACTGAGATTTTCATCTTTAATATGCAAAGCTTTAAAAAAAGGGCAGTCACATTTCCACCTAAGAAACATTACAGTTTCTGAATGTCTGGAGGTTCAGCTGCAATGAGCAAATCATCGTCTGAGGGGGGGAGGGAGGCAGAAGGTAGGTAGGTCTCCCATGAAGTCATAACTACAATTGCTTTAGAAATAACACCTGGAAGAGGTTATTTTCTTGAATTGTTCTTTTTCATGAATCCTCCTTATTACAGATTATTAACCATAGAGGTTTAATATAAATGATGAGGAGTTTCATGGCATGATACTTTTGGATTAAGTAATGTTATCTTGTTACTAATGGTTACTGCTGCTTAGTTTCTCTTAAATAGCAGATGATGATATTCAGATATCTATTTTAGGTTCCATGTTTATCTGTATTCACCTAAAGTCAGTGTAGTAGTGATAGCTCCAGAAGTTTACTATATATAAACACACTTTCTTTCAACCATTAAGTATATCTATACATCAACTATACAACAGTAAAGTGTGCAAGACACAGTATATATAACTTCCATTCAGTTTTCTGAGCCTTATTTAAAATTTTTTTTAAAGAAATCAGCATGTACCTAGCATAGTGTGTACTATGTTCTTAGATGAATGCTTTGCTCAAGGAAATCACAATCTAGGGGAGAGACAGAATTATAAGCATGTATAAAACTCCTAGTAAATATCTATTTCTCCAAAACAAATATAATAAATAGTTTTTGTAGGTTATTAATTAGTCCTTGACCATTGCAAAAAATGATATGGTGCTTATGTTTTACTCAAAACAAAAAGTGGGAGCAAATTTCTTTGCTCAAGAAATTTGGAGATGATTATTTATTCCACTGAGAATATTTAACAATGGGAATTTATCTTCAGTGAAACTTGTCTGGGAAGGCTGAGGATCCATCTTTTTTAGCTGTTCAACAAAGATCCGTAAGAATTTCCTCTGGGTAGATTGTGATTAAAATTCTCTTACAAGATGTCTCTTTGCTCTGCACTAAGAAGACCCCAGAACCAAAGATAAGATTTCAAATGATCTAAAGTTCTTGTCCTACCACATGGAATATTTCTTTGTTCAAATATTTTCTGTTTTTCTAAAACCCTGGTAAGTCCAAATTTGGTATGTGTCATCACAGAGTTCTGTCTGTTCTGTCCCCAGAGCCCTGCATGACACAGCAATCTCAAGGGGCTTAGGGCCACCCTAAAGGTGAGCTTGGACCATAGACACAGAAGCACACTACCGGCCAGGCAGGCCCCTCACCCCAGGCTGCAGGGCAAAGGGGAGGAGAAGCCACTTGTGTATTTTTTTCACTCTGATTTTCTGGGAGTTTATAAACCACCTGAGAAATTCTTGATTCAATATATATTCCCAGAATTTAGACTGAAGCCTCAAGATGAAGAACTCTACAAATATCATTCAAAGTAACCAATATTCATTAGCTCTCCTTACATTACATGTCCAGCATTGTGCTGGTGCGGAGACAGAGAGAAGGTGGGGGTGAGGAGAGGAGGAGGAGGGGTGGAGGAGGGGAGAAGGAAAGAAAACAATAATACGGTAGATAGATTGATGGCCCCCGAAGATGTCTATGTCCTCTCCCTACAACCTCTGAGTATGTTACCTTACATGGTAAAAGGAACTTTGCGGCTGTAATTAAAGTTATATACCTTAAGCAAGTAAGATTCTCCTGAACTGTTCAGTTGTGCCTACCAAATTCCATGGGCCTCTAAAAGCAGAGAACCTCTTCCAGCTGCAGCATGGAGAGGGAGAGATGCCACAGGAGGGGGAATTCACAGAAATTCAAAAAATGAGAATCAATCAATGCTCTGCTGTGGGCTTGAACATGGAAGGGTCAGTGAGACGGACATGCAGGTGGACTTAAGGAGCAAACAGAAGTTCCTCACTGACAGCCAGTAAGGAAATGGGGATTTCAGCTCTACAGTCTCAGGGAACTGAATTTTGCCAACAACCCAAATGAGCTTGAAGATGGATTCATCCCCCAGAGACTTCAGAAAACAGCCTGCTGACCCCCTGGTTTCTGTCTTAAGAATCTAAGCAGAGGATCCCATTGAGCCACGATGACCTGGACTTCTAACTTGTAGAACTGTGAGATAAAAAATGGGTGCTGTTTTAACTGCTAAATTTGTGGTAATTTGTAATGGCAGCGGTAGAAAACTGATACAAAATAATAAATGGTCCCTGGCTGCAAAGAATCTAATGGAGGAGAAAATGAGTGAACGTCAGGTTGTAACACTGTGATTTGAACAGGAGAGGTTAGTAGGTCCGAGATATCTTCCAGGAAGATTGATACTGACAGTTTTAAGTATCTCACAGCAATATCACCATTTAGAATAATGCCTTAGGTCCCTCTCTATCCCTATCCTCATTTTGAGAGCTACCTCTCTTTTTATAAGACATTCTAAGTCAACCAAGTATTTGGTAGCAGTGTGCAGTGCCTACCAACCTCTCTGTGACATGCAGGCTGTCCTAGGGTACTGTGGGGCATCTGATGACCACATATAAGCATTTTTCAGAGTGGAACACATGACCCTAACACAGAATCTTGCTAAGAATGTAACTTGTCTTTTGCATTCTTGAAAAAATCATTAAGATAGCAGCCATTTTCATGTTCTGGGTCTGCTAATCACTTTTTTATATGCAGGCTTCCTTTCAATTCTCTAAAGTGTGCATTAGGACAAGATTATTCGCAATAATCCAGAGATAGCAAAGTATGATTTATTTTTATTCATGAATAATGATCAAGATGCACCTTGTGGGTACAGAAAAAGGGTAGGCCAGGGCTCTGGAAAATATGCTTTAGAAATCTGAGGTAAAGGAAATGCTCCAAGTTATTTCTCAATTATTAACAGATACAGAAGACAAGCAACAATCTGGGGGAAATATTTATAATTCATACCACAGATTTTTTTTACTATAAAAGAGCTCCCCCGAGTCAATAAAAGACCAACAACTTGATAGAATAGTGGGTAAAGTATATTAAAGAGAAGTCACAGAAAAGGAAATACCAATGCTTTTACATTTACTCAATATTACTTATAATAAGAGACTTTGAATTAAAACTACAAAGAAACATTATTTATACCTATGGGACAGACAAGTTTAAAATATTCAATAACTTACAGAATACATAGATATGAGGTGAAACAGGGTCAGATACTGACGGAATCAATACCTGTGCAGATATGTACTGGTTGAAACACAACAGAGACAAATTTTTCAAATCTACTGAAATAAAAAATGCACATACCGTTAGGGTCAGCAAATGCACTTCTTATAGTTTTTTTCTGTAGGTAAACTTGTATATGTGCCAAGTGATTTATGTAAAGGGATAATATTTGGCACATATTTTATAATAGTAAATGTTTGGAAACAATTTACATTTCTATTAATAGGAGCCTAGGATAAATAAACCATGGAAAATCCATATAACACTACACAGCTTCAATTATTCCAAAGAATAAGCAAAATTGGAATAATGATTATGGAAAACTGGTAATGTTTACTAAAGCTAAACATATGCCTACCTCATGAACTAGTCTTCTCCTAGGTATATACTCAAGAATAATGAATACTTATCTCCATTAAAAGATATATATAGGTCTGGCCATAGTAGCTTTCTTGAAAATAGCCCCCAAATGGAAACAATTCAGATATCCATCAGCAGAAGAATGAGTAAATAAATAGCGATCTATTCATACAATGGAATAATACTCAGCAATAAAAATAAACTGATACATACAATGACATGGAAAATCTCTCTGACACGGTGAGGTCAAGAAGGGAGATACAAATATGGTTTCATTTATAGGAGATTTCAAAACAGGCAAAGCTCATTGCAATGACAGCAGTTAGATTGGATGTTGCCTCTGGGGGGCGGGAAGAAATATTCCGCAGTGATGGAAATGTCCTGTATCATAATCAAATGGTGATCACGTGGGTATAAACATCTACAAAATTCTTTGTGCTGTGTACTTAATATTGATGCACTTTACACACTTCCTAATTTATGTTGTACCTCAATAAGAAGTAAAACAGGAAGAACAAGAAAAAGAATGCGGATGGCTAGGAGAAGAAGAGCGGATTCTCTGTACCCATGTGTGTAATCTGCAAGCTAGTTAAATAAAAACATTTCTCAACTAGAGTTCCTCACCTGAGGCACAGCACACAGAAAATTATGTGTAACTATTTTCTCAATTCTCCCAAAGATGGTACATGACACCATTCCTGATGCCCAGGAGAAAAGTTATTTTATTACATACCATGGACCCCTTAGCATATGAGAGCTTAATTGTCTCCAGAAATCCAAGCTGAGCATATTTATTTGTGGACATTTTGTGTTGTTTTTTAACCATATTAACATGTACTTAGAGTATGTAAGTATGTAAATTATACTTATCACAAGAAACTAACAGAGATTGTCTCTGGCGAGGGAACCGGGTAGCTCATTTTACCCTCTGACCACGGGTACAGTTGAACTGCGTGCATACTGTGCGCATGCGCTAACCGGGCGGTGGGCGTGGAGGAGAGGTGGGCTACTCTGGAGGCACTGCAGCAGCGCTTCCGTGAGGTTGCGCGTTACCCAATGTGTATATGCTAGTGATGTTTAGAACAAAAATGACGTGAGCTTAATGTTTAAGTCCAAAATGCTATTTATATTAACTTTGAGTAACCTAAGAAAGAAAAAGCAAAATTTCATAGGGCAGGGTATATGATTTAAGCCTGTCGAAATTCCACAAATTGTAGGTGTGGAGGGAAAAAGGGAGATTTGTCAGGAGCATAAAGTATGGCAGGTTTCCAATAACACTCTACTGTTCTGGCTGGTTGGGTCACTTTTTCCCGTCTAGGCCACTTGTCACCCAATTGCCTGTGTGGTCGCTCAGGTGAAATAAGTTGAAGATTGAGATAACTAGGGTAGGGGAGATCCAGAAATCTGTTTTGCTAGGTTGGGCAGCAAAATATCAAAACAGCTTCTCTGTTTTGCTGGTGGGCAAAGATATTTTTAAAAACCCAAAGAAATTGAAGCCTGATGGCCAAAACTGTAAGATTCAGTGCAGATCAGTTTAGCGTGTGGACACGCACACACACACACACACACACACACACACACACACACACACAGAAATGGGAATGGTCTTCGTGAGCAGAGGTAGGTGTGTCGGTTTCCAGGCTGCACATCAGGCTCTTCAAATACCAGGAAAATTGCACCAGAATTTCCAGCTACGTTTGTAGTAATGAAGATAACACCTGCTGCACAAGGGTCATGAGATCATTGAGGACATCAATGCATGTGCCAAGTGTTTTACATGAGCCATATTGTTACACCCTCACAACATCCCACTGCAGTAAATAGCGCTATCATCCTCGTCTTGCCAGTGAGGAAACAGGCTCAGTGAGTTCAAGTAGCTGGCTTAACAGAGAGTGAGTGTGGAGCCTGCCCCCTTCCCTCTGATACCCTGCTTGTGCATTACGTGGCCCATTGTTAGTCAGTGGCATGAATTCCTTATGTAAAGAACTACACATGCAGCTTTATACACAGTTCAACTCCATATTTATTTAATTGTGATTTAGATTTTTCCAGTCCATTATGGTTCTTAATTTGCTAGTACATTTTACCCCATTTCTTGAAATGGGCACAAATTTCTCAGAAATACTTTGCAGGTTTGTTTTTATTTGTTTGCTTGTTTGTTTGTTTTGCTGTTACACTCATCGTAAAGAGTAGATAGAGATTTCTTGAAAAAACATTGACAAATAGCATATTCTTTAGCATCTAACAAAGCCCTGCTCTGGAGCTCCCTCATACAAAGTTCAATATTCAAGGATTAATACATGGAAAATACCTTCAGAAACTTTAGTAGCATACCATTTCTTGAGAAAGTTCTTTGATTACTTAGGATAAGTTCACAATAACACCATTTCATTCAATATTAAAGTATATTTTATCCTTTTAGTGGTCCTAGAATACCAGAAAAGAACATCAATCATACTTTATTGAAACTCCTTGATTTATAAGTCTTACTACTTACATACAAAGTCTGTCCAGAAGAAGTTGAGTCATTGTTAATATAATGAGAATGGTTTACGTGACATTGATGTAACCTGGCAGCCAAGGAGAGTGGACTGGAATGCTCATGCATGAACAATGAGGATTTCACTGTACTAGCCAGTGGGTGTGGTAGATGCCAGTGAGTGAGCATGTGTACTGTGTGGCCGTGGCATTCAAAATGACTGAGTGAGTAGATCAATGAATCTGCATCAAATTTTGCATTAATCTTGAATATTCCTCCATGGAAACTATTCAGATGATTCAGAATACCACAGCTATGGGCAGCTGGTGATTGGTAGCTTCATCACGACAATGCACCAGCTCATGCATCATGTCTTGTGCTGAGTTTTTTGGCAAAACATCAAATCACCCAGATGGCTCAGCTCCCACACAGCACAGATTTGGTGCCCTGCGACTTCTGGCTTTTCCCAAAACTAAAATCATCCTTGAAAGGGAAGAGATTTCAGACTGTCAATGAGATATGATAGGGAAGCTCATCGTGATTGGGAGAACTGTGTGAGGTCCCAAGGTGCCCACTTTGAAGGGGACTGAGGCGTCATTATCTCATGTACAATGTTTCTTGTATCTTCTTCAATAAATGTCTCTCTTTTTCATAGTACATGGATGGATACCTTTTAGACAGACCACATATACGTAGCAAATAGTAGGTAAGTAAATTAATGAAAATAAAAATACTTTCCATTTTCTTTCTCATGTTCTGTGCAGAATAATCTCTGTTCACTTTGTTGCAATGTAGCTGAAGCAATAAGGTCAGCATATTGTTTCATTGATGGGATCTCTCAGCCAAGCCGAATGGTAAGAGGAGTTGTCAGACTTCTCCAGGGCCTGAAAGCAGGAAGTAGATAGCATCTGGGAACTAGATTTCTTTCTCCAGCCCTGAAAGCCAGATGGTTTGCATCCACGTCAAGTCTCTTAGCATCTATCTACTTTGTGCTTCAGCCTCTGCTGAGAGGTTAGCAAACCTCTGCTGAGAGGTTAGCAAACCTGCTTTGCTCAGGCTCTCCTAGCTACTCTTTTTTTAGTCCTACTCCTTTGTCCTAGGAAAATAGGTGATTAGATTAGTTTGAACCAGTTGTACCCTACAATCCACTCAGCTATGGGGGTGCAATCCCTCTCAGCAGGGCCAGAATGGAGAGGACAGGGTCTGGGCAGACTTGCTAAGAAGAGGGTTAGGGGAGTAGTGAAGACATGACTGTGGAGAAAATAGTTGGAATTAGTGCTATAGCTGCCATGTGGGAAGCAATATTCTTCCAGACCCTGATTATTCAGACTACTCAGAGAGCATCTCTATTATATTACGTATTTCCATAAAGGGCTCTCCTGAGTCAATTTATTTCTAAAAGTGCATAGGATTTAAGAATAGGCTTTGGAAAGAGAACCAAACAGACCCAGAATTGTGCTAGAGGAGAGAGGACAAAAGTAGGGTTTACCTATTTGGTTTAGGTGTAAATGGGGACTTGGAGTGACTCTTTTGATTGAATGGCAATTTTTGCCTCAGAAGCTCTGATCTTAGGCACACACATAATGTTGGAGGCTGAAGCTTTCCCTAAATGTTTTGGAAATCAGAGATGGAAAACTTAAGTGGATAGTGCTGGCTGCAATTCAATGCAGGCAGACCAATGCAATGCAGAGGGGGAAATGTTATTTCAAACCACAACTGAATATAACAACTTTTTCCTTTCCCATGGACAAGAGAGGGGTGGGAATAGGGATAATTTATACAACTGAAGGACAGACTCTTTTCACTGATCCTTGCCCTTGCAGAAAGAGGTGAAGGAGGGAGAAATGGTGAGGCTTAGCTTTGGATGGCCTATGGTTTAGCAGAATACATTAGCAGGTCTTTGTACATACAAAGAGAGTACATGCACCAAGTATGGGGAGCTGAAGCAAAATAATTTTTATGAGAAAATGGAAAGTATTTCAAGTTTTTACTCCTGATAGAGAAGAGGCAGATAAGAAAAGAGCGGGAAATGGAAAGCAAAAAAAAAAAAAAAAAAAAAAAAAAAAAACCCTGGAAAGTAGAGAAGAGTCCATTGATGTTTCAAATTAGGAGTTTCTAATATTCTATTTTTAGTTATTTGGTCACAGTGTAAATCCTATCCATTGCTACAAGCCTCAATCAAGTCTTCTATAAAGAAAAGACTAATGAGTGTTTTTGTTTGTGAGTATTTGTTTGGCAGGGGTGTATTTCTTTGTGTAAATCGTGGGAGGAGGCTAGATTCAAGTCTTGTTACACATGGTAGAGGATAGGAAGAGATAAAATAGCTACACAATTCATTCATGAAATAACTCAGCAAAAGAAGGAGCTAAGGGTCATTAGTACTGACTTGGAAAAATTTTAAATTTCTCACCATTGATTCCTGTAGCAACCTTTACCTTACAAAGAAGTCTACACCAATGTAAACCCCCCTACCTCATGATCTTTGTGTAATGTGATGTTGACACATCTCCATCAAGAAATGGAGTCTATGTTTCTTCTCCTTGAATGTGGTGGATCTTTGTAAGTGCCTCGGCCAATAGAATGAGGTAGAAGTGATGATGCATGACTTCATCACTTCCAGGTCAAACCAGGCAATAGGGCTTCCATCTGACTCCTGCTTTCTATTAGCATATGTGTCCTTGGAACCACACCACCATAATGTGAGGAAGCCATGTGTCATGGAAAGGCCATGTATGTATATTCTGGCCAATACCCCCAGCTAAGCACCCAGCCAGCATCAACTCCAAAAACTGGGCAAACAAATCCTCTTAGGATTCCTGGTGTCATTCTTCTCCTTTTCCAGCTGAGAGCCCATATACTGTACAGCATGGGCAGTCCATCTCCACCTTATCCTAACTGACTCAAGGAAACCATGAAAAATAATCAATAATTATTATTGTTTTAACCACTTTTTGGGAAAATTTGTTATGCTGTAATTGATAAATAATATATCCTCATTTCCAGTATCTACAGAAATAATTAAGAACATTGTGAAATTCAAACTAATTCTATTTGAGGCTTAAAGAATTGGATCACATCTGTTTTCATAGTACTTGTTAGATCTCAAGTACTATTCTTTGCAATTCAAAAGTTCTGGAGTCTGAAACACAAAAGCTTCCAGGGCAGAGAAGGATGAGAGGTGCTATGATCTGAATGTGGAGTCTCCACAAAATTCACATGTTGCAATATAATCTCTAAAGGTGATCGCATTAGTGGGTGGGGCCTTTGGGAGGTGCTTAAGTCAGAAGAGTGGATCCCTAATGAAGGGGATTAGTGCATTATGAAAGAGGCTCCAGAGAGATCCCTAGCCCCTTCCCACTGCTGCACCATATGACAAAGAGAAATCTGTGATCCAGAAGAGGATCTCATGTTGCCATCATGATCTTAGACTTCTAGCCTCCAGGACTGTGAGAAACGAATTCCTATTGTTAATAAGCTACTCAGTCTATGTTGTGTTATGACAGCTCAAACGGACTAAGACACAAGTGGGTTAGTTCATGTTTCAGGAAGGAAAAGGCAGAGGCCAAGGAGAAAGCAAGTGGCTTGACACACTAAGTTAATTCCTCCAGCCCTGGCTGGTATGGATCAGTGGAGTGAGCACCAGCCTGTGAACCAAAGGGTTGCTGGTTCGATTCCCAGTCAGGGCACGTGCCTGGGTTGTGGGAGAGGCAACCACACATTAATATTTCTCTCTCTCTTTCTCCCTCCTTTCCCCTCTCTCTAAAAATAAAATAAATAAAAATCTTTAAAAAAAGAATTAATTCCTCCGGATTCAGTGATTTACTAACCATGCGACTAGAAAATTACTCCTTTTTCCCCCTCAGTTTCTTCATCTATAAGTGAGGCTAATCCATGGTTACAATAGTGAGAATTAATAAATAAAATGCACGTGAAGGGTTTAGTGTTTTGTACAGAATAAACATTTTATAAATGTTAGCTATTGATAGTAATAATATGCTTAACACAGGGCATAACACTTAAAAATGATAGCTGTAATTATCATAGTACTCCAAATATTTACTCTAACATGCTAATCCACATCACTAAATTCTGCATTCGTATTTCTGTGGCTATCTCCTAGAATTTCCACATGGAAAGGACAAGGAAGTCTGTAGTATATGGAAATGTCAGCTTATCAGTGCTACTCATAAGCTCTCCATAAAATTGAACTCACTCAAAATGCCCTAACCTAATGCAATTTGTTAGCTACCAGCCTAAAAAGGCATTGATTCATCTCTGTAAGCGTTGGAATATAAATGGCAATCCTTAGAGATGCAATCATAAATTCTGCCAACCTTGGAACATATTTATAACTTGGAGAATCTGTATTTCAAATTAGACGCTTACATTTTGAGTGCTTAGTTTCATTTATACTTGACTATATGAAACTTTTAACTCTTCTGTAAAATACAGCAGAAAATAGATTCTCTAGGCATCTGATAGATCTAAATGAGTAAAGCAGAGAAAACCCAGAAAGTTCCCATAATATATACAATAAGTGGGAAATTCAAGAAAGTGGGTGCAGAAAAAAACAAAGAACCACATGGAATTTTAATTGTTGTTCTATTACAGTTGTCCCAATGTTTTCCCATTGCTCTCCTCTACCCTGCCCATCCTCCCCACCCAACCCCCCCCCCACACACAGCCTTTTTAATACTTTTTAAAGGCTTTAGGTGAACTCACAGTAGGAAGGCCTAGTTGTACCACAAAATCATCAGGAGACAACCCCCAAACTATAGGTGACACTTCAAGTACTCTTAACTACTACAACATTGGTCACAATATCTCCATAAAGTCTCTATGCCTGCTGCTCCCAGGGGAGATGGAGCAGGGAAGATGCACTGACCCCCTGAGGTAGCTCAGGTGTTCTGTGTGAATTCCTGTTTTACTGTCTTATAATTTGACATTTTAATTTTCTTAAAAGTTAAAAATCTTCCTAAGATTAGCTCTGATATGCTCCATGTTGGGGAAAATATGCAAGAGTAGATCATTTTGCTCAAATATTCAACTCAATTTGTTATTGTTATCTCTCATATTACCAGCCAGGTGGAGGTAACAAAATAAAAGAATTGGTTAAGATGTCTGATGGCTAGTGATGCTGAGCATCCCTTCACGTGTCTTTGGGCCCTCTGTATGTCCTCCTTGGAGAAGTGTCTGTTCAGGTCCTTTGGCCATTTTTTAATTGGATTGTTTGTCTTCCTGGTGTTGAGTCATATGAGTTCTTTGTATATTTTGGAGATTAAACCCTTGTCCGATGAATCATTGGCAAATATGTTTTCCCATATAGTCAGTTCCCTTTTCATTTTGATGATGGTTTCTTTAGCTGTGCAGAAGCTTTTTAGTTTGATGTAGTCCCATTTATTTATTTTTTCTTTTATTTCCCTTGCCCTAGGAGATATATATATTGGCAAAAATATTGCTGTGTGGGATACCTGAAATTTTCCTGTTTTCCTCTAGGAGTTTTATGGTGTCACGACTTATATTAAAGTCTTTTATCCATTTTGAGTTTATTCTGGTGTATGGTGTAAGTTAGTGATCTAGTTCTATTTTTTTGCATGTACCAGTCCAGTTCTCCCAACACCATTTATTGAAGAAGGTATCTTTACTCCATTGTATGCTCATGCCCCCTTTTACAAATATTTTTAAAATATTTTATTTATTTTTTTTTAGAGAGGGGAAGGGAGAGAGAAAGAGGGAGAGAAACATCAATGTGTGGTTGCCTCTTGAGCACCCCCTACTGGACACCTGGTCTGCAACCCAGGCATGTGCCCTGAGTGGGAATCAAACCAGTGACCCTCTGGTTCACAGGCTGGTGCTCAATCCACTGAGCCATAACAGGCAGGGCATCCCTTTGTCAAATATTAATTGACCACAGAGACATGAGCTTATTTCTGCATTCTTTATTCTGTTCCACTGTCCTATGTGTCTGTTTTTATGCCAGTACCAGACTGTTCTGATACAGTGGCCTTGTGATATAGTTTGATATCAGGTATTGTGATCCCTCTTACTTTGTTCTTCTTTCTTAAGATTGCTGAGGCTATTTGGAATCATTTATGTTTCCATATAAATTTTTGAAATACTTGTTCAAGATCTGTGAGGTATGCCATTGGTATTTTAATAGAAATTGCATTAAATCTATACATCGTGAAACCAATTTTACTCAAAAGATGTCTCAATGTGTCCAAATTCCAGCAGATTTTTCACATACCCTAATGAATTGATTTTGAAATTTATGAGGTAAAATAAGGTGGAAAATAACCAGGCCAAATTTTTATGTTTAAGTTATTTTCAACTCTATCATGGCATAATTAAAGAATATGAAACTGCACATATTTAAAGTATGCAATTTGATCCACTTTGACATACATATATACCAATGAAATCATCACCAGAATCAGGATAACAAGCTTTTCCATCACTCCTGAAAGCTTACTTATGACCTTTAGTAATGCTTCCCCACTTAATCCCGTCCACAGACAACCACCAATCTCCTTTTTGTCACTATGAATAAGTTTAGATTTTTAGAAGTTTATTTACATAAAATCCTCGAGTATGTACTCTTTTCTGCCTGCCTTCTTTCACTCAGCATGATTTTGAAATTCATCCATATCATTATATATATATACATATATATATATTTCTTTCCTTTTTCTACTGAGTAATATTTCATTATGTAGATAAAACAGAATTAGTTTATTTATTTACCTGTTGGTAGACATTAGAGTTGGTTCTAGTTTAGGGCAATTACAAATAGAGCTGCTCTGAATATTTGTGTACAAATATTTGTGTGGACATATGTTTTTGTTTCTTTTGCGTAAATACCAAGGATTAAAAGTGCTGGGTCATATGGTAGATGTAAGTTTAACTCTTTAAAAACTGCCACCAGCAGTGTTGGAGAGCCCCAGTTGCTCCACATCCTTGTCAATACTTGGTCATATCAGATTTAAAAAAAATTTTTAGTCATTCTACTGGGTATGTGGTGGTATCTCATTGTATCTGCAGGCCATTGATGACTAATAATGTTAAGCATCTTTTCATATGCCTGTTGATCATCCCTATATCTTCTTTTGTGAAGTGTCTATTAAAATCTTTTGATCTATTTTTTTCCTTTTTAAAAATTTAAAGAAGTTTTAAAGGTATTTCAATTACAATTTACATTTAATATTACTTTTATTAGTTTCAGGTCTACAGCATAACGGTTAGACAATCATGTACTTTACAAAGTGTTCTCTCCAATATTTTCAGGCCCACTGGCACCATACGTAGTTATTACAATGTTATTAACTATCTTTCCTATGCTGTACTTTACATCCCCATGACTCCTTTGTAACTACCAATCTGTACTTTTCATTCCCTTTGCCTTTATCACCTAGACCCCCAAACCCCCTCCCCTTTGGTAACTGTCAGTCTGTTCTCTGTATCTATGAGTCTGTTTCTGTTTTGTTGGTTCATTTATATTGTCCTTTAGATTCCACAGAAAAGTGAAGTCATATGGTATTTGTCTTTCTCTGACATATTTCACTTAGTATAATGCCTTCTAGGTTCATCTATGCTATCACAAATGGTAAAATTTCATTCTTCTTTGTGGCCAAGTAATATCACTTTGTATATAGGCACCACCACTTTTTTATCCACTCATCTATTGATGGGCACTGGGGTTGCTTCTATAGCTTGACTATTGTAAATAATGGTGCAGTTGACATAGGGGTAAGTATATTCTTTCAAATTAGTGTTTGGGTTTCTTTAGATACACAAGCAGTAGTGGAATCACTAGGTCATAAGGCAGTTCCACTTTTAAATTTTTGAGGAACCTCCATACTGTTTTCCACAGTGGCTGCACCAGTCTGCATTCCCACCAACAGTACACGACAGTTCCCTTTTCTCCACACCCATGACAACACTGGGTTTTAATTAGCATTTCTCTGTTGATTAGTTACTTTGAGCATCTTTTCATGTCTATCTGCACATCCTCTTTGCATAAGTGTCTGTTCAGGTCCTTTGCCCATTTTTAATTGGATTGTTTTTTTGTTTTTTGTTGTTGAGTTGTGTGAGTTCTTTATAAATTTTGGGTATTAACCCTTATCAGATGTATCATTGGCGAATATGTTCTCCCATTCAGTAGGATGTCTTTTTATTTTGTTGATAGTTTATTTGCTGTGCAAAAACTTTTTAGTTTACTGTAATCCCATTAGTTTATTTTTTTCTTTTGCTTCCTTTGCTGACAGAGAAATGACTGAGATTTTATTATGTTTTTCTTACAAGAGTTTTATGCTTTCAAGTCTTACATTTAAGTCTTCATCCCATTTTGAATTTATTCTTATATATAGTGTAAGAAGTTGGTCTACTTTCAATTTTTTGTATGTATCTATCTTACTTTCCCAATACCACTTATAGAATAAACTGCCTTTACCCTACCGTATGTTCTTGCCTCTTTTGTCAAACATTAATTGATGATATAGGATGGGTTTATTTCTGAGCTCTCTATCTTGTTCCATTTGTTCCATTTTCTTACTAGGTTGTTTGTTTTCTTAGTTTGGGGTTGCTAATGTTATTTAAATATAGAGAGCAAGTCTTTTTATCTGATATATGTTATAAACATTTTCTTTCCATCTTTGGCTTTTGTCTTTTTTCTATTTTATTTTACCCACTTTTATTTCATTTACTTATTTTTTTAGTATTGTTATTATGGGTAAAAGACTTATTGCATTTTTTCATTACCATTTAGTCGCCTATCCACCCTGCTCCCACAATCACCACACTGTTGTCCATGTCCACGAGTCCTTTTTCCTTTTCACTCAATCCCTCTACCTCCTAACATGCCCCAACCCCAAACCAGTATTGTCATCCTGCTCTCCATCTATAGTCTTATGAAGAACAAAAATATTTTTATTTTGGTAAAGTCCAATTTGTTCTTTTTTCAGTTATGGTTTATAATTTTTGGATTCAATCTAAAGAAACTTTGCTTACTCTAAGGTCACAAAGATGTTTCTTCTATGTTTTCTTCTAGAAGTTTTATAGTTTTAGGTTTTAGGTTTAGGTCTATGATGTACGTTGGTTTAATTTTGCACATAGAATACGGTAAAGATCAATGTTCATTTTTCCCATAAGGATGACATACACAATTTGTTGAATTGGCATTTGTTTCTCCATCAAATTGTCCTGGTATCTTTGTCAAATATCAGTGACCATACATACATGTAGATCTATTTCTATACCCATTTTACTAATCAATATATCAATATGTCTTTATTATTACAACTTTATAATATGTCCTTAAATCTGGTAGGGCAAGTCTTCCAACTTTGTTTATCCTTTTAAAAATTGCTTTTTTACAATAAGTAAAAAGTAAGATAAATAAAAGAAAAAATGCTTTATTTCCTCAGGTCTTATGCATGTAGAATCAGTTTGTCTATTTTCACAAAAATAAGATGCTAGATTACATTAAGTCTATACATCAATTTGGCTAGAATTACATATTGAGTCTCCTGGTGCATGAACATGGTTCCATTTATTAGATGTTTTCTAGTTTTCAGTGTTTAGATATTAGACTTTTTGGTAGGTTTATTCCCAGGAATAAATTCCTACTATAAATGATATTTTTAATTTTGTTTTTCTTTTTTTTTGTTTGTTTTTTGTTTTTTTTGTTGTTGATTTGTTTATTTATTTATTTTTTAAAAAATTTTTATTTTAGTTTATTCAGTACAGTTTCCATCCTTCATTCCCATTCCAGCCCACCCACCCATTCCTCCCCTCCTCCCTCCCCTTTCCAACACCCCCAGTTTTGTCCATGTGTCCTCCATATTTGTTCCTGTAAACCCTTCCCTTCTCCCCTGAAATTCCCTCCCCTCTCCCCTCTGGGCACTGACAACTCTATTTCAGTGTCTTTTGTTATATTTCACTTGCTTCTTTATTTTGTTGTTTAGGTTCCTGTTAAAGGTGAGATCATATGGTATTTGTCTTTCACTGCCTGGCTTATTTCGCATGATAGGACACAAAACAAG
>CM052540.1:123217681-123277147 GCA_028533065.1 Trachops cirrhosus | reverse complement strand
TAGGGAAGAAATCAAAAAGTTTCTGGAAACAAATGAAAATGAACTCACAACAACCCAAAACTTATGGGACACAGCAAAGGCAGTCCTGAGAGGGAAGTTCATAGCGATACAGGCCTACCTAAAAAAGTTAGAAACATTTCAAACAAACAACCTGACTCTACATCTACAAGAACTAGAGGATCAACAATAAAGACAGCCCAGAGCAAGCAAAAGGAAGGAAATAACCAAGATCAGAGCAGAATTAAATGACATAGAGACTAAAAGCACAATTCTAATTTTGTTTTTCCAATTGTTTTCAGATAATGCATAGAATACAACTGATTTTTTGTATATTAACCTTGTATCTCAAGACCTTAATAAATTCATTTATTAGTTCTAATTCTAATAACTAGAATTATATTCTAGTTATTAGAATTCCCTAGGATTTTCCATAACAATCATATCTTCAGATAGCGATAGTTTTAAATCTTTCTTTCTGACCTTTATGCATTTTCTGTCATTTTATTGCCCTAATTCACTGTATAAGATATCTAAAACTATGTTTTACAGAAATAATGAAAGTGGGTAACCTTGCATCATTTCTGATCTCAAAGGGAATCTTTGAACACTTAAGTACGACATTGACTGTAGTTTGGTTGTTTTTATATAGATGCTCTTATCCATGTGAGGAAAGTCCCTACTATTCCTAGTTTGCTGAACATTTTTGTAACCTTGAATGATGTTGGATTTTGTCAAGTATGCAAACATCATTAAAATGATCATATGGTTTTCTTTTACATTCTATTAATATAACCATCTGAGAAATTTCCAAAATTTGTGAATTCATTTGCATTAATATCTGTCTACTTTTAATAGAGACTATCCTATTCATTTTTGGATCCCTAAACCTGGCACTTCGGCACTTTGTGTGCATGCACAATAAATGTTTGTTGAATGACTGAATAAATGAATGAATGACTCTAGCCATCAAGTATGTGTGGCCTTATATTTCTGTTTGGTAAGGATAAAATCTTCCTATATAAATAGTGATAACTCAGTAACCCGTGTGACAAACATAGATTTGGGATAAAGCACTATTTTTATTTCTCATATAAAGTCCAATTGATATGTATGTGCTGTGCAGGGCTCTGCTCCACAAATAATTCAAGAACTCAAGTTGATAGAAGGTTTGCTAACTTTAACATGTAACATTTAATATGATCCCATACAAGGAAATATAGCAAGCCAAAGACCTGAGGGAAGGAGTAGAGCATGTCACAGACTATCTTTACAGGTTAGGTATACACGTACTATAGTTAATTTTTGTCCAAAAATTTAACTGGCCAAAACTCTGTGCATACTCCCACATAGGGAGGCTGGGAATATAGTCTCTATTCCTGTAGCTGTTTTCCTGCAGTAAAACTACAGTGAAGAAGAGGAGCATGAGTTTTTAGTGGCTAGCTAGTTATCTTTGCATTAAAAAGGAAAAGGAAACTGTATTTATTAAGCACCCATTCTAGGTCAGGTCCTGGACTACACAGATGCTATACTACCTTTGGTTGGTGATAAGGCAGCATTTCTCAGACTATGTCCAGCAGAGCAGTGAAGTCCTGCCCATTGATAATTTTTGGGGGGAAAGGATTTTTATGGCCAAAATAAGCCAAGGAAATGTTAGTTTAAATATATTTAAACAAGTTCTTTTCTGCAGGACTTCTCAGAGCCTTTAATATATTAATAAACATTTTGACTCTCTAAGGATGCAAGAACATAAAGCATTTCCAAACCTTATTTGGTAGCAAATTATGTATGAAGATTCTAGGACTGGGTTTGAGAAATCTTAGGGTATTCATGACAGCAATTAAATAAAAAGTTATATTTTTCAAGATACTTAATCATCACTCATTCCACTTATATTTATACATAAGATATACTAATGCTATCTGGGAATGAAATTACTTTCCATGAAGTCAGGTAGGGTGTGCCTGGGACATGGGGAAATAGCTCCAGCAAGGGAAGCCATCATCAGCCTTGGAGCTATAGAGTTATGAATGTCTTGCCTACAGGGAATATCAGATTTGTGTATGAACTGTAGGCCAGAATCTGTATTCTGTCTTCCTGGAGAGAAAAAAAAACAAGCATTCCCAACAGTAATTCATCACTGGGATCTCTGTTTAATTTCTTCCTTTAATACTCTCTGAACCACAAAATATCCATCATGATTTTCTTCATTAACAAGAAGCATGGCTTTGTTAAACATAGAGATGCTGTACTCAGACATGATTCATTTCTATCTTCAAGTGACTAATCATTACTCCAAGTTTGGGTAGCTACTGTTGGTAAAAATATGAGCATGCTGTAGTGATTCCAGAATTCACATATAAAGAAAGAGTACTTTGGGGTGGTGGTGAGTTGGTGGGAGGGAGAAGAAAGAGGACTTGAAATTGTGTTTGCCTAGCACATTTTATTGGATTGGGAAAAAACATCCATTATCGATAGTGATGAATGGGAATCGAGGAGGATGAGAGAGGCCTCACTGGGGCAGGAGCGATACCTAAAGCACTCGCATGTCTTTCTGAGTCGCCGTATTTTTCATGTAAACTATATGAAGGAGATGGATAGAGAGAAGGAAGGAGATGCAGGGGGAGGATGGGGGTGAGAGCATAGGCTAGAGAGAGAAATAAGGATAAATCACTATTTTTTATTAAGTTTGTGAGGAGTCAGAAATGGCATTGAAGGTCACTTTGTCCAATTTCTTTTAAAAGAACCCCTATCTTTCATTAATCTTCATTCAGTTTCTGGTCATTAGCTTCCAGTGACAGGGTGCTTATGCAGTTCTCATAGTAGCTCATTCGATTTTCCAACAACTCTAATTGCTAGAGGGACATTTCTTATATTTGTTTAGATATCTGTCTTTGGTGCTTATTCCATTTATTGGTTCTTATTCTGTTCCCCTCCTAGCCTCCTAAATGCTATAGAAAAACCTTCAACATGACTGTCTTAAATATTTAAAAATAGTATGGACTCACTAAGTGTTCTCTTTTTCTTCTCCAAATATGATCCATGGATATAAAGATTTGAGAAAACTCCTGCATTCTTGTCAGTCTCCTCTGAATAAATGTAAGGTATTCAATGCTGTTCTTGAAAGCTCAATATGAAGAAGTTATAATAAATATAGCATATACAACGAATGCTGGTGCATCTAGAGATAGCACTTTAGGGAACTAGGATGTTTAGAGATTTGGTAATGTTAACCTCCCCTAAGGGGGAAAATGATCAGATTTTTGTACATTGGAGTGGACCACATGGAGCCAGCAACACCACTAGACTTGTAGGCTTATGAAATGTCTTGGCCTTATAGTCTCAACCCTGTGGGGTGCTCCCTCACTGCGCTTCCACTCAAGTCCCTACAGGTGGTGTTCTCTGCTTAAGATCCCACAGCAGCTTCTCATTGGACAATGGCATTCCTCAGTGGTCTTAGCAGGAAAAGATTCTGATGCCACATACACATCAGCTCCAACGCCTTATAGTGTGTGTGTATGTGTGTGTGTGTGTGTGAGAGATGAAATTATTATTATTTTCCCATAAAAAATTTGCTTTGGACACAGGTATGAAGAAACTACTTGGTTTTCTGAACAAACAAATATGTAATTATAAAATGGATTGACAGTAAGAAATTTACATTTAGTTGATAGTTTAGAGCCCATTTCATGGTCCAGATTTTATAATCATACAAGTCTTTACAGCCCACATGAATTTACACTTACCTGCCACCTTGACAGGCTTATTGTCTTTGCCAAATTTTTGATTTTTTAAATTTGTGGTGTCTTGTTGAGAATCTGGTACACTGCCCTACATATCCTGTACAGAATGAGATAGGCCATAATTAAATAACCAACTAACTAAATTTTATGATATTTTGGGGAAAGACAATATATATCTTGCTACCAACATCTTAAAATTAAAAGAAAACTACTATAAAGATTGTGTAGATTAAACTTAGGTGTACAACAAAAAATAAATGGCCTGATATCCCAAGAAAAGGGTGTGGTCAGTAAGCCAGATAAAAACTGGATTCTACTCCTACATTTTAAAAGCACAGTTTTCTCCTAGACACTTTGCTTATATAAATAATATCTACCATACACTGGAAGGAAGAAGGAAGATGGTATTTATACAAAGGAAGATGAATAGATGTGACAGAACCAGTAGGAAAAACCATTTAGCAATCTTTCAGCATCTGATAATAAGAGAAAGAAGACAGAAGAATAAAAGACAAGAGAAGGGGGAGGAGAAAATAGCAAAATAGAAAAACATTATTTCAGTGAAATGAACAAACAAAAGCTAGTTCTGCTGGTGATTCAACCATAACTTTGCTTCATGCGCGTGTCATCTGTGGTGCGGTTGGCCACTGTCTAAACTGGCACAAAGTGAAACCACAGCAGGATGTGAAAATTCCTTTATGATGATGTTTCTTATTATTTGCTTCTTCATTATTTCTAGTTTTTCTAGCTCTTCAAAGTTGGACATCACTATAAAAAAGATACAAATGGGCTTTGGAAGGGAATGTGTTGTACTGATCAAAAATTATAACCAGGCATGCCAAATGCCAGTGCTCTCCACAAGCCACTCAGCCAAGTGGGTGCTATGAATTCAAGTGAAATACGGGCATTTCCCAACCCAATTACCTTTTTTTTTCCATTTTCAGAAGTGTTAGGTTTTAGGAACCTTCCTCACTCTCTTGCATTATGTTTTACACCTGGTGAGTGATAAGGAAAGTTGATGAGTGAGTGTCTATTGTAAAACATTTCTCAAGTCCAAGTGCAATTGACAGCCTCTTTGACAGAAAAGAAATTAGTAAGTATTTCTATTCAGAATTCAATACAAAAATGTAATTGAATTGTTTTGTCTTAAAGTAGTTGACTAGTTTACATATCTTTGATCCCAGTAGCATTATCATGACTTTTATAAGGAGACATTAACATTCTACCCGACTGTACCTTTAGTTTGCTCTCTTTTAATCTTTCTATTTTATGTAAATAGATGGGGAAGCACAGACGGATAAACACTAAATGAAAACACAGGAATAAGCAAAATGAAGATGTCAGCAGGCAGAGATAGAACTAGCCATCTTCTACTCATGACTGCTGATTCCTGTAGGAGACTTCGAGATGATTTTGCTGACACCGCTTCACACGGAAGCCCTGCACAGTGGAATGTAGTGGAAACTTGGCCTTCGTTAGGCCAATTCAAGCTGTGTAGACTATCCACCTGAATTTTCCGAACCATTTCTCTTGACATCAAAGTTCTTCCACAGTTGCTTGAATCATCCTTTTGATTTGGCTTCAGCTCCCCTTTATAGAGTATGATTTTTAAAAAAAACATGAATCTTTCCAAACTCTATAGGTGTAAAATTTCTTTTACTATTGTGATTAATATTTGAATAAAATAATTCCTGTCATTTAACTCTGAAATCCAGTCATTTATATTTTTAGTTTAAGAAACTATTTATGCATTGAAATATACTAAGTACTTTGAGAACATATTGCTTTGGTAAAATTTGGCTAATTTTTCTAGGAACAGCAAATTAAATGGGTCAAAAATATATAAATGAAAGCTATAATTGATATTTTAAAATCAACTGAAAATGTATAGAATGTTTGATACAGAGAAGTATTTATTAAAACTGAAACACAAGTAAGCAATCATGTTAAGAGGAATGTGCTCTCATCATTCCCATTTGGAGATAGAAGAACTGATGCAAAGTCAGGTCTTTGAATAATAAAACCTCAATTCATTTCCTGTTGCTGCTGTAACAAATTACCACAAACTTAAAACCATACAACTGTATTATTATCTTGCACTTAGGGAGTTCAGAAGTCCAAGGCAGCTTCCACTGGGCTAAAATCAAGATACCCACAGGCCTGTGTTCCATCTGGAAGCTCTAAGAGAGAAGGTTTCCTTGCCTTTTCCAGCTTTAAGAAGTCAAGTACATTCCTTAGCTCATGGTTCCTTCCTCCATCTCAAAGCAGCTGCATAATATCTTCAAACCTCTCTCTCTTTCTCTCTCTCTCCTTCTCTTCCCTACCCACCCTCCCTCTTTCTTCTCTTTTTCTCTCACCTCTAGTTTCTGTCCTCACACCTCCTTTTCTGATTGTCCCACCTCCTTCTTCCATCTTTTAAGGACTCTTGTGATTACACTGGACCCACCTGGACAATCCAAGATAATCTCCCCGTCTTAAAACCTTAAGGTGATTGCATGAACAAAGTCCCTTTGCCGTGGAAGGCAACACATTCACAAGTTCTGGGAATTATGTGTGAACATCTTTGAGGGGCACATATTCTGTTCACTGCAACCACTGCATTAATTGGAATCCCAATGTCACTGAGCCAAAAGGGCAGAGCCAAGACGAGACTCAGGTCTGTTGTTTGGTCACAGGGTTCTTATTTTCATCACATCGTGAGGTGCGGGTAACAAGGATAGTCATGGCAAAGAGAAATACTTTGAAAGAAACACCTACTCGAAGCCCACACTGGTGTCACCATCTGGCTTGGTAAATAATTGGTGAATGAAGAAATAACTGCTAAATGATGGCTCTCTTGACTTAGTCTATCAAACATTCAGAATATAAACCACTTACTGACTAATAGTTTGGCATGAACTATAGGCACAAAGAAGGGGTCTGTGGCATTTCCCTGCTCTCAAGAAGCTTAACACCACACTGCAGAGACAGTTTCCCCTTGCATGAAACCACTAAACAACTGTCAAACTGTGTTTAGGCGTTTGCTGTCCCTACTGTAAAAATAGATTACAGACGGGAAACTTGAAGAACCAGTGGGGTCCAAAATGCTCAGATGGATAGTGGAGTCTTAGGAATGCCTGTTCAACAAAGAGACAAGAAGACACAAGTGCAGTGTCCACAAAAAATAATTAATTAAGTAAGTAAAAAAAAACAACTTGTGGCAAATACACATAGACTGTGAGACAGATTAGAAAACAGATTCAATATTTCATCTGTCCAACAAATACCTATTTATTGAGGACCTATTATGTGCTACGTGCCCACAACAAAATATGAGAAAGCTTATTGCCTGTATATAGCTTGTATTCATACTGTGACATTTGACCTTCCTGCAATTGCATTTTTTGCTTACAATTTAAAATTAGGTGGAGAAAGACTGTCCCAATTGTTATACTGTAAAAAGTGTTATCATTTTAGGATCAGGCCTATATCCACTAGAATTGAAAGAGAGAGAGAGGAGATGATTTGAACAAGAGCCCAGACCTTAGAGGTATCATGTTCTACAGGGGCTGTCTTCCCTTGAATTTATGGAGTCTGTCACTTAAATATGCACTTTCTGATACTAAATATAAAGCTGATAATCTTGCTGGAGCTCTTAGAGTCTCTGCAGCTAAACTGGGAAGGCCAGAGGGGTAAGGCTGTGGGTTGCAGTGTCTCAGATGTCAAATGAATATGAAATTATGTCACTTTTATCTTCAAATGAAATGAGTCCACCAAGTAAGATAATTGAAATGCGAGAGCTGATAACGGCCTCGACAGTCAAAACAGCCTTCTGACTGCAAAGGCCCTGATGAGGATGGGATTTTATCCTCTTTAGAAAAATTGGGTTTCTTAGGAAAAGGAGTGTAATAGTATGAGGTACAGTTTGGACAATTCAATTAAATACATTATGGAAGAAGGAAAGTAGACCTTAGCTAAGAGAAGACAAAGAGGTATATAGAAAGTGCAGAAAGCAAAAACTGATAGGAACACCCACCAGATTTGCAAAAAACAGAAAAATCATTTAATTTGTAGCTCTCATACATTGTTATTTGGGACTTTATACTATTAATTAAGAACTAATTTGATAATTATGCAGTTTTCTCCATAAATTCAATGACCTAAATTGGTTATTTTGACCTAAATATTAGAATTATAATGGTTGCAAAAAGGGTATGTTTTTTCTTTTGGTGGAGCTGTATTTTGAAAGACAGGTAAAATTTAATTTTAGCAAATATGACTAAAGTAAACTCCTATTTATATAAGACCATAAAATGGGAAACTAAACTGTGTAAGCCTCGAGCTTTCTAAAAATGAAATACAAAAGTCTTTGGAAATGGATTATATAATCCTATACCTTGTCAATAAGGAATACTACATCGACTTTAACATTTCCGGGGAGATGTGTGGCATTATCATCGTTAAGTCCTATGTGGGACTGATAGATGTTGAGAAAAATCTTATACCCTAAGGTAATTGATTCTATAATACAATTCCTTTAAACCTTTTCTCTTTGGTTTCCCCCTTATGTTGTAGTCCTGCTTTTTCTACTACCTAAACTTCCTATATGCTTCTAGTCTGCTATTGTATTGTAAATACAAATGTTTGCATGACAGTCAGAGATTGGCTCCAAATCCCCACTGAGGAATAAAATGCGTGAGCATAACACCAGTTATTTCTGATTTAAGGTTGTCCAGAAGCTATAGTCACTTCTTGTTCCATGACCTCTGAACCAAGTAACAGGGGATGTTATTTACTTAGGAAATTATTTGTAAATAAAGTGTCTCCAAACTTCTCCAACAGTCCACATCTGGAGTAAAGGTAGATATGATATAATTTGGTGAAAGAATTCTGTCATTTTCTTAGAAATTGTTGATAATGCAACTTTATATTTAATGGAATATAGTTTAAAAAGTAATAAGCACGCAGAATATTGTTGGCATTTCTATTGTGTAAAGCACTTTATGAGAGCCTAGAGCCAGTGGCCTAGACTGTGTTTGCTGTAAGCTGGTGATTGTTAGTCAGGGGCCCAAACAGAATTGCCAACAGGACCTGCTTCATGGACACACAACCTCTGCAGACACACACGGCCCTACACTTAGAGAACCTCCACAATTTGGTTTAATGCTCTGCTATCGTGGACTTGACTTTCACAAACATTTTATATTTGAAGATGTGTTTCGTAAGTCACGTTCTATGGAACAATGGGTTGCATGTCATGTGTGTCTACTGTCATCCCTTGTACCCCCATTTGCTTGGGGTGTCCATGATGCCCCATGAGCAAAGACTTCTGGTGGAGTTCATGGGTGTTCAGTGAGACTCAACGTGAACATTATTAGGGAGATGTATTTAAACAAAACATTCTCCCAACCCAGAAAATATCTCCACAAAGGTAGGAGAAAGAAAAAGAACATAATTTTTTATTGAATAAGCATTCAACCTGAATGTAATACACATCACAGGCAATCCACTAAAGAGATTGCAGACAGAAAGTTATCTCGCCCTTTTTTACAGCCAACAAGAGACAGCCCATTGCATACATGTTCTCAAGAAAACACTAACTAGTCCTTTAGTAAGAGGCTTGACAGCTCCACTGGTCACATATAGTTCCAGTAATTGGGATGACCATCCAAATTAGGTAATTGACTTCATCCCAAGAAAAATAAACTCCTATCTTTACCACAGAAGGTAGTTTGGGAGTAAGGAGCTGGTAGTTAAGGTCCTAACCTCCTCCAGACACTGGAACTTAGGGGCTCTATCTTCACTGATGATGATTACATTTCAAAGAGATGGTGATCAAGTCTTTGAAAAAGATATTCCTGGGTCATAAAGCTTAAAAAAAAAACAAGCTTATTTAGCTTTTAGAAGATATATATATTTCAGGGAGGCAGAGAGAACTTGCAATGACAAGTTTTCCAAAGTAAATGGTCTAAGAAAAGAGAGGGCGGGGTGTCTTATTTTCAACAGGGAGAATTAAGGCTCCTGTTTTTAATTTGTATTTGCCCTTACAACAGGACTGAGTGTGGTGGGAAGGGAGGGGCTGCTGATAGCCCCCATAGGCCAGGCTTCCTCTTCATCCCCAGACTTGTTTTAAACACACAAAGAAAAAATGTAGATTGAAATAGAATCACAGGAACCAGTGGACTATTTTGTCTAAAATGCACATTCACTAGACAGCAAATTGTTGTGCCTGAATTCTGTACATATATTTACAGTGATCTTTTTTCCTGATTCTTTTATCTGTTTCCTTTTAATTACATGCTCATTTTGATAATGTTCTAACGTTTGGGGTTGTCCCTTTGTAAGAGCTGTTAAGTTTATTCTTTTATTGCTTAGAGCATTTATGTTGATGCAAGTGGGAAAGACGAGATTGTATTTTAAATTCCCATTAATATTTATTATTGTCACAAAGCAAGAATATTAGCATTATTAATAACCCTATCAAGTAAAGATCTCCTGGATGTACCTTCACTTACATTTCCTGGTAGTTTTTTTCAAGGTCAGCTTATGTTGTGTCCCTCACGAGGGTAAGATGTTAAAATTTGGAAGGAAGATTTAAAAAAAGAAATGCATAGACATAACAGAAAAAATATACAGGAATAAACTTAAGATATGTACTGTATATTAAATAAATAGCATAGCTATACAGAAGGGAGTTTTTTTAAAATCGAGTAATTTGAAATAAGAGCTCTCTGACACACTGAAAAGGATGCTATTCCCTGTGAGTAATCATGAGGGTGCGATCAGACAAATTAAAATTGATCAATTTTTGCAAAGCAATTGGTTTGGATTCTTTAGAAATGTCAAAGGCATTTAAATACAAGAAATTGAAAAGGCTGGGAAGTTGTTCTAGGTAAAACGGAGCCTAGAGAGACATGACACCGTGATGCCGATACCTGCCCTGAGCCAGGTCTCGGGCTTCAGGAAGGAAACCAGCAGTAAGGGTCCTTGACGGGACAGTTAATGAAAGCAGAATGTAAACTGTGCACTAGATAATACTGTTGTATAAATATTCAATGTCATGAGTGATCATTATATTTATATAGAATTATATAGTGTTTATATAGAATTTGTTCTTTTTTTAAGATACACATTCAAGTATTACAAGACCTGTAATTAGCTCTCAAATGCTTCAGCAAATAATTGAATTAATGATTGAATGAATTAAAAAATGTGTGTTTATTACAGAAAACCAAGAGAGAAAAAGACAGAGATTAAGCAAATGTGATAAAATGTTAAAAATTTGTGAATCAACAAGAGGTTATACAGGTGTTACCATATTATTATTGCCTCTCTTCTATAGCTTTGAAATTTTTCAAAATAAAGAGCTGGGTAGGAGAGAAGAACATGCATAGGCCTAAACATTAGGGACAGAAATTGCTATGTATCTACCCCTGTGCCACCCTTCAGTCAAAGAATACATATACCCACCCTGGCCGGGTGGCTCACTTGGTTAGAGCATCGTCCCATGCACCAAAGGGTTGCAGATATGATCCCCCGTTAGGGAACATACCTGGGTTGCAGTTTCGATCCCTGGCCAGAGTTGCATATTGGAGGCAACTGACTGATGTTTCTCTCTCACACCAATGTTTCTCTCTCTCTCTCTCTAAAATCAAGAAACACCCTTGGGTGAGGATAAAAAAAAGAAATGTATATACCCAACTATCCCTATGGATGGTGTACTGCTACCTTTGATGACAACAGCAAAGTTATATTCTGTGCTGTCCCAGAGTGTCTCTATACAGCGAGAGAGAGGGAAATTCTCGTGGTTCTAAAAATGTGAGCTATCCTTCATCAAGAAGAAAGACTAGCCTACTGCAGAGGTCACAGGCATCCGGCACTCTTTCATGAGGAGTAATAGATTTATAATTATGCATCCATATTCTGTCATAGTAAATCACCAGCCTTGGCAAGGGGTATGGGGAAGAAAAAGGAAGAAAAAAAATATTTTCCCACCAAGTGTTATTGGTGGGGGGTGAATTATTCAGCACATTTGTTAACAACCACCAGCCTTGTATTTCAACTTAGCCTTGAGTTTTGGGGGGGGTGGTTTTATAGCCTTGAAATCTTGATCCAACACGGAAAGGAGACTAAGCATCTAATTCAGGCCTTCTAGCTCTGACTATTTGGATTCTGGTGCCAATCCGAAAGTTTGTCCTTTTTAATTTTTTCAGGGAGAAACTAGTTCTTCTCGATTATGTGTTTGAATGGGTCTCTGATCCCGCCCTCAGAAATGGACCAAACTCTGGATTGGGTCATAAGCCAAATCTAAGCTGATGTATGTGAGTTGGGTGGGAGGATGTGTTTTAGTAACAGGCTTCTGGTCTGGGAATAAGACCCTCAGGGGTTTTTCTGGTTGAAGCAGAGCTCTGAGACCTGCTTTGGTCCTGCCTGGACCTCCAGGGAGAGCCAGACTTGATGTGGCTTTTGGCTAGAGAAGAGGGAACAGACTGTGCTGGGGAATTTGCTACTTGGAAAGTCTATTTTTAAAAAAATGTGGGCTGGCAAATTTTGATGTCTTTACAAGGCTACATGTAAGGTAATTAAAACTATTCATCTTTAAAAAATAACTTCATGTGTCTGATTATAGACTTTAGCTTTAAAATAACTTCTAAATAAAATCTTACACCTCTGAGTTGTTGACTCAATGTTAACCAACTGCAAAGCCAGAGATTCTTTCTCTCAGGCCCAATTTTAGTGCAGGCTCTCTGCTAAGATGGAAAAAATCACTAACTTTATTACAACCCATCAGGTTATTCAATCATTGGAGAATAACAATCCTAACCTTTCTTTCAGATGACTCCTAAAAATGAGTAATAAACATGAAGGAATCTTGCCTGGAAGTTACCAAATATTATGTAAATGGATATTGATCAAAGCAATTCAACCAATTTTATCATATTATACAGGTTTACACTTTATGAATATATATTTTTATTAAAAATATTTATTTAAAAAATATCTTTGCTGATTTTTAAACAACAGAATCATCATTTTTAAGGTAGCAAGTTTTAAAGACAATTTTTATAACAATAGTAGGAGATGAAAATTAATGTTATTAGATAGGATTGATATAATCAAGTAAAAGTTATTGGGATGCTTAGAAACCCTAAAAAACATAAAGAATGTAAAGGGAAAAAAAGATTTCAATGGCAATTTAAAAACATTTTGTAAAAATTTCCTCAAAAAATAACTCAACAGTTCCATGAGTAAAACCAACATCAAAGATGGTGCTTAAATGAGGAAAATCTCACATGGAAACAAAACAAAACATTTTTTCTAGTACTCAATTAAACGAGGCATAAACATGTTTTCCCTTTTGGGGGGACCATGGAGATGACTTTTTCTCCTGCTTCATAACATCTCAGTAGTAGTGCTGTACTCCCTCTTGTTTCTGGACACATACACATGCTCTTCTTTCTGCCTGGAGTAAGACTGTGCTCTCATTTCTTTACCTAACTAACCTTTAGTCATCTGTAAGAACACCACCGAAGTTTTACTTGTATAACACCCAAGATCGTGATAGCTTCTCTTCCAATGGGCCATCATCTCAGGTCCATTCCCCATTCAGAATATTTCCATACTTACAATTCTTCCTCTGCCTTCTCCACTGTATTTTTCCTTTCTGCCAGGTAGGGGGCATGTCTACCTCATTCAGGGTTATTTCTCCAGCTCCCAGCATAGGACTGACATTTGATGTTTAAAACAAAACCATATGCAATATATCAATTATGGCAGCAGATAAAATTATAGATGGGAATGAAGCTTGCATATCATCTATGATCATGTGCAATCAACAAATGACTTAATACCCTAAAAAAAACCCACATTTTTTTCTCAGTTACAGTGATTAATCAGGCAGAGCTGTTTAGTATTGTTCTTTTTCGTTCAGCAATTATTCACTGACCTGAAAGTGAACCATCCCCACACTCATCCCTTCCCCTCAATTTCATCCTCTGCTTGGATAATTTCTATGCAGCCCACAGGTCTCAGTTTCTACGCTATTCCCTTTAAGAAAGCTTTCCTTGGACTTCTGGCCAGGTTTTGGCCCCTCCTATGTGCTTCCCTTGTACTCTACACTTCTCCTATGATGGCCTTTATTGTTTACATTGAAATTCCCATTCTGCTTTTCACATCTTCCACACAAATGCAAGCCCCATGATGGCAAGGACCATACCACCTTTTTTAACCTTTTTAATTTCTGCATGTGGCACATGCTGGCATGTAGTACACATTTAAGAAGTATTTGCTGAGTAAGTAGTATTACATTATTATAATTATTTTATAATTACAAGTGATCTCCTTCTCTTCAGGGTTTGTAACCTGAAGTAAGTAGTATTACATTATTATAATTATTTTATAATTACAAGTGATCTCCCTCTCTCCAGCCTTTGTAACACTGCCAGGTCGGCCTTTCTTGAATTCTTCCTCTCATCAACTCACTGGTCAAAACCTATTATTGCCATGTAATTCCCTACATAACGAAATGCCAACCTCTATGTCTAGATGTTAATGCACTTTTTAATATGGCCTCTTGGTACTATTCTCATTATAAGTCCCTCTACTTCCTGTTGTATCTTCCACTTTAGCTAGCTAAATTGCCTTCGTCTAGATTTCTATGACTCTGTACACAACTGTATGTTCATTTGTGATTTTATGATCTACTTTTAGTTCCACCCTAGAAATTCCTGCTACATTCATCATTCCCTTTATGAAGTTCTTACCACAGCTCCCTCTCAAAATGTTGAGACTTTGCTGACTGAGCTGTGTGTGTGTCCATGTTCACGGTGTGGGGACGAAACAACAGCGACTCTCTAGATAAGCTAGAATCTGTGAAGTATCCTGGGGTGCAAGTTCTGACTAATGGACACAATAGTGATCTATGAACCAATCAGACTAATCCCTCAGGGAAATGTAAATGAGATATTAGTTAGATAAATATCCAGACAGAGAGATAGGTAGATCAGAAAGATGGGTGGAGAGGGGGGAGAGAGAGAAAGAGAAAGAGAAAGAGAAGTGAAGTAGAAAGAAAACAGCAGATACACAGAAGCAAAGCAGGCACTGAGCCATGTGTGCGGAGCCCATGAGGCAACAAAATGAGTGAGAGCCGAAAAATATAGAGTTGCATGTGAGCTGCTTGGTAGCAGTTGAAAATTAGGAATTAATGACGCTCTGCTGGTGTGGAGCAATGATAGATCACCAGTGCTATGCTGGACTCTGAATCACCGTTCAGTTATGACCACTAAGCTGGTCTCCACAACATCATACTGTACAGCTCACTCCATTTCCATAATGTCCAATGTGTGCCCAGCATCCAAATCTTCCTTATTTCCACATGTACTATTATAATAATCATACATTTGATTTAAGATATCCTGAGTGATTTCTGTTGCTATCACTCTGAAAAACTTTACATAAATTTATTTTGCCTTTTATAAAAGTGATATTCAATTTCTTTTGGAGGAATTCCATACAATGGAAATAACTTTCAACATGTAGACCACAGTATAGCCTCTGTGTTGTGTAGTTTCTGGTACTGAAATTTTTTAAGCTGTTCCATCACTGCAAAGAATGAATGAGCATCTTGCTTTGCTAAAAATGGTTTTCCTCTTAACAAGTTTCACACATATTGAGTCTTTTATATTTTTTTGTACAAAATTGTTACTGAATTCTATGAGCGCTATAATTTTGTTTCAATGTTGACAGGTAAGATTGAATGTTAACTGAACTAATTCGTTCAAGTGCATTGCAAGTACCGCATACTTACTGAAATTACTTGGCTTATCTGGTCAATACTTTGTGAATTAATTGAGGGAATTGACTCCTGGTGTTCACTGGGGAAAGAAAAACCAAGCAGAGCCGTTGCACATGAAATAATTGCAGAGCAGAAAACCTCACATTTTTTGAGAAAAAATGTACAATAATGTGAAATGAACACTGGACCTGCACCCCTCAAACTTTCCTTTCCTTTCCTCCCTGACCTTCAGATCCCTTTAAACATTATTTCCCTTTATCTTCAATCTGCATTCAAAGTGCCTCACTTCAACTTTTCTCTTGAACTCTAGGTTCCCTGTCCATTTGCCTGCCGTACTGCAAGCCCCAGCTTCAGAATGATCCATCAGAATTTACCTTTCCTGCTGCTGAAGTTCTGAGCACCACTGAGAAAAATAAAACAACTGTCCACACATGTCTGCTACATGCATTGTCTACGAACTAAACTTAGCAAACACTTTTATGTGCTTGGTCATCTGTCTCTCCTACTCCAATAGCAAAGCAGTCAAGATTCAAGTGCACTTTTTAGGTTCCCTCACTCAGGCCCCATCTCCCTCAACAAGGACTTTGCTATTCCTTTCATACACACACACTCAAAACAGAAAGCATTAGGCATTTGATTCCTTCTGCAAGGCACCCACATCTGCACCTGCCCTGGCTGTCTGTCCAGTCTCACAGGCTGGAAAGTACTGAAAGGCAATCTTATCCATGCTGAAGGAGAGGGTTTTGGACAGAAGAGTTCTAGGAGTTTTCTGGAATAGGACAAACATTCTCTTGGGATGTTTACTCTTCTCTTGACACTAGTGAAGCCAGAGATACCAGCGCTAAACTGAAGATCAGACCAGGTGGCAGTTTCTATTAGTTCCAAGTTATTGGGATTTCATCAAGGGTTTTGTTTTCTATGCAGTGATGACTAACTAGAATGAAAGTCAATGATCTGATCCTTTTCCAGTCTTATTCGAACTTAAGTCTAGTCCAGGAGAAGCAATGATCAGTTCACAAATGGTAAATAAAACTTTAAAAAAAGAGAGACTAATGTTTTTCAATTAGATGAAATTGGGATCAACTTGTTTCATCTCAATTTGATTCGATGCTAATTTTTGAGAAAGGGAGATACTGGCTTAGATATGTTTAATATTTACTTTGGCCTAAGTAAGTTAATGAAATATTATCTTTGAAAATCAAAATATTTATTTAATCACTTCTTGGCCTTTTGGCTAAGATCAAGTGTGAAAATCAAAATATTTAAAAATTATAGGTCTGCATTAATTTCTTTATTTAACATAGTTAAAACAAAGAAGAAAGGAAGATTGCTTTGGTATTACTTTTAACACAAAACAAGATCCAATTCTACATTATAATCAGCAAATTTAATTTAAGCCAATGACTTAAAAGTGACAGAATTTTTTTTTAAGATTTTATTTATTTATCTTCAGAGGGGAAGGGAAGGAGAGAGGGAGAGAAATATCAATGTATGGTTGCTTCCTGTGCATTCCCTGCTGGGAACTGGTCTGCAACCCAGGCATGTGCCCTGACTGGGAATCGAACCATGATCTGTTGGTTCACAGGCCCGCGCTTAATCCACTAAGCTACACCAGCCAGGGCTAAAAGTGACAGAATTTTTAAACTTTAGAAAACAATTTTTTTATCTTTCTCTCCCTCTTTTTATACATCACACCTATGCCTTGGAATCCTTAACATTCTCCAGAGCTTTATTCCCAGATTGCATAACACAAAGTTACTGTTTCTATATAAGTGGCAGCTCCAATATAGCCATAATGGTCACTGCACTGTCACCATTGGTATTCATATATGTATAGTATACATGTGCATACTATAACCTGCATGAATGCCATGTTTGAATAATATAGGTAATAAGGTATCTTACCTAGAACTTCATATATGTCACAATTTCTTAAGACTGGGGTAAGATATATTCTCATTTTGTAGGTGAAAAACTGAAGATTTGAATAATCAAGCAACTTGGCAGCTACTGTCAATAGCTAATATGTTGTTGAGTCAGATTTTAACCAAGTGTAGCCTGACCCGACATGCTGGCTTTTGGTTACTCTACTGTATTTCACCTTATAGGTACTTCACTGTTAGTGTTCACATGCAGTAAGTACACCATTTGACTTCAAGGGTCAACAGATGAAGTAATCATGATCATCTTCATTTTACAAATTAACATTCTGAGGCACAGGGAGATAAAGTGACCTTCCCAAAGTCACTTTGCTTACCAGTGGCAGGCCTGGCCTCCTGATGTCAATTCCACCTACAGACCTGCCTATCAAACACACCCCAAGGTCTATATAGGGTCTACAGAGATATACAGAGGCACAAAGAAATCTCTCTTTCGTTGTTACACATTCAACAAAAATCTTAATAACACTTAAAATATATTCCAAAATTAGCAATCCTCATAGTTTTGTTTGAGGATAAATTGTGTACCAAACCCTGATGGTTACTGATAATGGATTAAAAAATGGAACTGCCTATTTAGCTCTAATATTTCATCTTTGTCTGATTTTCTAGAGACACCTACATATTTTTCTTCATTTATTTTAACTTCCAATTTTAGAACATTTCCACAGCCTTAAAACCAATTTCTGTAAAAAATGAACACTGTCCAAAGCACTTTATAGATGACCATATTACGTGAAGTATAGATCATACTCTTTTTAGTAATTGACCTCTGAAAATAACTGGTTGTTATGGTTACCATAGGGGGAGAGAGAGACAGAGACAGAGACAGAGAGACAGAGACAGAGAGACCACTTTAAAACAAAGTACTACATAATTTTGTTTTGAGTGATCACATTAACAATTTCCTGGCTGGCTTATCTTACCATCCTCTCAGGAAACAAAGAACTAAAATATATAAACATGGGAAATGTTATTTCTTAATTCACTTGGTACCTTCATATGTTTCAGATTTCATAGATGTAAAATCTGCCTTTGCTTTTCTTTTGTGTGCATGCCCTTAATTAATTTCAATATGCATTTTGAGCACACATTAACAGTTATAGGACTAAACTGTGAAAATGTTGGAGACAGAAGGGGGGGTCTTAGAACTTTCAGCCAGTTTTTCTTTGTTGCAGAGGCATTGTCTGGTTAGGATTCTGAAGGCTGATAGTCATGTGCAAATCGAAAAGCATGAGGTTCAGTTACACAAATATAACGTCCTGACACCATTTCCTGTGTTTACTTGTGACACTGAACACCTGCAGATATGATCAGTAAAAGAAGAAATATTTAAAGGGAGTTAAGTCTCTGACTTATCTATTTGCTTATACAAATTTTCAAATGTTTAATCAAGAAACAAGGAACAGGCAAGTACTCAAACAAGACTTCTTATTCATCTTTGTACCAGGATGTATTGTCGAATATAATAAAACAAAAATAATTATACACCATTTTAAGAGCTTAATGTTAAAAGAAGGCAAAGACCAAAAAAAATAACTGTTTTCCTCTTCACTGCCTTCCATAACTTTCTTCTTTGATTGATTTCTGCTCATCTAATTTATACTTTCTGCCATTGATCATTGTTTTAACCAAAAACCAGATATTTATTGAGCAACTACTATGTACCAGATACATTACTGACTACTTTGGAGAACTTTTGAGGGTATTGAGACTGAACAGCACCCTTGTTATGTGCTGGGAGAAACTAGTATTTAAATGGCCAAAGAGCCCTGGCCGGATAGCTCAATTGGTTAGAGAGTCATCCTGACATGCCAAGGTTGTGGGTTCAATCCCTAGTCAGTGCACATATGAGAATCAACCAATGAATGCATAAATAAATGAAACATCTCTCTCTCAAATCCATAATTAATTTTTTTAAATAAAGAAATGGCCAAAGGGACTTGGAAAAACAAAGCAATGGGGGTATGTGTAAAGGATTGGAAAGACTTTACTCTAGGGATTAATGGGTTGGTCTGGGGACATTGAGGTACTGGTAGGTAGCTGTTAGGAACTAAGAAATATTGGATTTGAAAGGAGTAATAGGGAGGCTCTCAAGTCAGGATAGGGAACATGGAGAGCATTGGAAAAAATGAAAAGAATTGGGTAAACTAGTGAGAGCGGGGGGGGGAAAAAGGAGTGTGGAATACTAAAGAAACTAGGGCTATAGAAAGGGATTTGAACCTATCAAGGGTCCTTAGAGAAGTAAATCCAATAAACAGTTGGGTTTTGCCCTTGAGGCATTTACCAAATCCTAAACTATGGGCAGGGAAACTTGGAAAGAAACTAGCAGAAACCTGTTACCCCATAGATTTCAGTCTTATAGGCTAAGGAGACAAGAATTCCAGCCCAGGATCTACCAAGGAGGACAAGGCTAATTAAAACCGAGCTTTTCAGTTGACAGCTGAGAACCCAGTATGCCTATGCCCGGGTAGTAAGAGAAAACTGGGAAGGACAAGTCCAAGACTCAGCCTTGGGTCATCTCCATACTTGATTGGATCAAAAATGATCATCCTTTATTCTACTTTCTCTCCAGAAGGAAAGTAAATTTTTGAAGAAAGATAAAACTACCTACAGACTATATAATTTTACCAAAATGATTCTCATTTAAAAAAGTTGATAGGCATACAAGGATTATTATACAAAGATTTTTTAAAATATTATAAATACATAAGAAAATGCATAAAAAGATAAATTTTTCACTAAAGAAAGTATGTGTAGAAAGTCAAATGGAAATTCTAAAACTGAAAAATACATCACTGAAATAAAGAATGCAAACACTGGGTGCTGGAAAAGTTTAGACAGTTTAGAAGAAATGCTTAGTAACATAGAAGATGGGTCAGTAAAAAAAAAGTCAAACTGAAGCACACAGAGATAAAGGAATAGAAGACACCCATCAAGCCACAGGTCCAGGAAGATTTATAAACCCGAAGATGAGAACCAAGAAAACCATAAGTCACATCAGAGAGAAACTGCTGAAAATCAATAACAAAGAAAATAATCTTAAAAGCAGCTAGAGGGAAAAAAGGCACACAGCCTTCAAAGGGGCAATAGTAAGACAAACAGTATTCAAAATAGCCAAGACCTGGAAACAACATAGGTGGCCACTGACAGACAAAGAAAATGTGCTATTTCTATACACAATGGAATATTATTGAGCCATAAAAAGGATATGACGCCATATGCAACAGCATGGATGGATTTTCAGAGTATTATGCTAAAATAAACAAGTCAAAGAAAAAAATATTGTATAATCTCACTAATATGTGATATCTAAAAACAAACAAGCCCTAGCTGGTGTAGCTTAGTGGATTAAGCGCGGGCCTGTGAACCAACAGATCATGGTTCGATTCCCAGTCAGGGCACATGCCTGGGTTGCAGACCAGTTCCCAGCAGGGAATGCACAGGAAGCAACCATACATTGATATTTCTCTCCCTCTCTCCTTCCCTTCCCCTCTGAAGATAAATAAATAAAATCTTTAAAAAAAATAAAAAATATAAACAAACAAACAAAAGAGATTGGATTTATGGTTACCAGAGGCTGGGAGTAGCAGGTAAGGGAATTGAACAAAAATGGTGAAAAGGTACAAACTTCCAGTTACAAAGTAACAAAGTACTGGAGAAGTAATGTACGACACAATGACTATAATTAACACTGCCGTATGGTATATTTGAAAGTGACTAAAAATTCTCATGATGAGAAAAAAAAGCACTTTTTGTGTCTATATGAAGTGATGGGTGTTAACTAAAGTTGTAGTCATTTCATAATATAAGTCAAGTCATTATACCTTAAACCATAATACTTTAACCAATGCTGTATACCAATAACATCTCAACAAAACTAAAAGAAAAAATCCTATAAGCAGTAAAAATATTCATCAAAGACATTATTTTTATATCTCTTTAAAAATGTTCTTTCAAAAAGGATTTTGAAATAGAAAGTAGAAACTTTTCAAATAAATGGAAGCTGAGAAAATTCGTTGCCAGCAGGCCTGCACAAAGAGAAAGGAATACCGAAAAGATTTTGCTAAGCAACAGGAAAATAATCCTTCATAGAGATGTAGTATTGCATGAAAGAACAAAGCTCCAGAAAGAGTAAGAAGGTTAATCTAAATGAATACAGATGTTTAAATCAATGATGGTTATGTTTTGTGAAGTTTAAAATATATATAAACTGAAACACATAGCAGTAAAAGTAAAAAGGTGAAAGGTTGGCAAGTGGATTTAAGGCATTATTAGATGCTTTCATGGTCTGAGCACTGCTAAAATTATTAACTTAACATTAGACTAATAAGTCAGGCTGCCTTTCATAATATCAAGGACACATTAAAGTAATGACAAAAATGTACAATCAATAAGCTAAGCAAAGAAAATAGAATAAAAATAATCTGTTAATCTGAAAGAAAGCAAGAAAGAAGAAAAAAACTGATAATACCAAAAAACTAGTAAATGATAGATTTAAATTGAACATATAATTCTATTACATGTGCATGGTCTAAATAATTCCAATTAAACTTCTAAGATTCTCAGACTGTACAAAGATAAAATATTAACTATAACAACCAGGAAATTTGAAAGTAAAAGGATGAAAAAGGATAGCAAATAGCAGCACTGGAATGCAAAGTTCTATTCGATTTCAAAGCCTACATTTTTTCAAGTACACTGTGTTTTCTGTCTATAGAAACAGATAGGAGGAGGGGTGGATTTATGTTAAAACTGGTGAGCATTTAATCCTGTTAGGAGTTTAACAGGACTTTTATGTAAAGTCTAAATTTGAGTGTGGTCAGGACGTTCATCAAAGCTGGATCTCATATTTCAAAGGCATATAGAATTCCATGCATAACTTTTGCACCTATTATGTGCACCAGTCTTCTCCAGGTAAGTTTAGCACACTATGTTCCAATTATCTGGCCTTGAGTGCATGGGTGCATACTGTGTACATTAGTTAAAGGAAATTAATTCCACGAAGTAGAAAAGTAATAGTGTAAAATGCTATGAACACTTTGATAAATGCATTACATACATCATTTAGTTTTACATGTATGTTGTTCTTGAATTAATCCCTAATCAGAGAAGAGATATGAGACTCCTCATTAACTGTTCCATCTCAGAGATGAGGAGAGTGATGTCACATTACAGTAAGGGATGTGTTTGTTACATTGCAGTCATGTAAAGCCAAATTTCCCTTTGCATTGATTGCTTTAATATCTGTTATTATACATGCTCATGAATAGTAATGTTAGATTCTTTGACACTTAAGGGATTGAAAATAAAGCCCAGAGCTTCTCTATATTTTCAGAAGAGTCCCACACAGCAATGCTCATACTGAAGTAAGGCGCTCCTTTGTTTCTCCCTATAGTTCTCAGCTGCAAATGGATTAATAAATATTTGTGGTGAGAGGTTAGAGTAGAGACACAACTACAAACTTTAACCCCATTATATTCCATAACTCCTCATGTGTTTTCCATTTTAACTATGATTGCTGTTACAGTTGATCTAAAACAACCCTGGTTTGAACTGCATAAGTTCACCACAGTGGATTCTTTCCAATAAATAGACATATTTTCTCTCATGATTTTTAAAATAACATTTGCTTTTCTCTAGCTTACTTTATTGTATGAATACTGTATATAATACCTATAACATGGAAAGTATGTGCTAATTGATTGTTTATGTTACTGGTAAATCTTCCAGTCAATAGTAAGCTATTAATAGAGTCAGCCTTCTGCATCCACAGATTCCCAACTTCAGAGCAAAAATACTGTTTTTGACCCACAGTTGGTTGAATTCATGGATGTGAAACCTGCAGGTAAGAAGGGTCAACTGTAGTTAAGTTTTGGAGGAGTCAAAAGTTCTACACAGGTCTTTAATTGTGCAAAGTTTTGGTGCCCCCAACCCCCATGCTGTTCAAGGGTCAATTGTACATGTTATGAATTCTATTTGTATTTAATGTCTATCTCCCTTTCTAGAATATGCCAAAGAACAAGGAATATGTGATTGGTTCCCCCCGCCCCCCAAAAGCATGCAGAATTCTTGATTACAAACAGTAGAGAACACTCTAGTTTGTTGAAAGGGATTTTTGGTAGCTCACAAATCTCCAGGAAGGCTAGAGAACCAGGCTTGGACACTATCTAGCCAGGAATAATGAAGGTAGGGAAACTGTCCAATTTATACCATAGACTGTTCTAATAAACCACAAGCATTGAATATGCTTAGGTATGAGCACCACAACTTCCACCACAGCAAATACAGAACCAGTGTCCAACTCCGCTGTGCACGTAAGGAGAATGATTCTCCCTCTAAAGTCACATCTCAGGTTTTTCATTTTAGTATTCACATCTCTTTCAGGGCCATCTGGTTGGTGGCACCTGGGTCATGTGGCTACATTCTATTAGCAATGGAGTAAGAAAGTACAATTTTCAGCTTTCCAACCTCTTTAGTGGAAGAAGACAAGTTGGAAGAGGGTTGAAATGGATATTAAGTCCATATACAAAATACATTATAGTACCTGATTAGTACTTGTTGGATTTCCTTCACTGTAACTAGGATTATTTTCTTATTTGAAGATGTTTTCTTATGCACTAAAGTAAAAATAGAAAATGGATATTTTCTTGAAAGCCAATTCAGATTGCTTGTTAGTTGCTGGCTTCCCCATGCTCAGTGGGAAGATGTTGTGATTGACTGGTGATGTCCTCCTTTTATCCTGAAGGACCAATACTGCTCTAAATAGATGAGTTTGATAAAATCATACTAGTGGAACAATGGGCACTACTGCACAGTATTTATCAATGTAAAGGCTGCACACTGTTGGTTTACTTCCCAATGTGTGTGAAGTTCAGGGTCAGGGAACCTTGAAGGTCAGTGTGTTATACCAGAAGGGTTGTTATGGGATGCCAAATGTTTTTAAATTCTACTTCAATAATACATATAATGAAGACAAGGGTCACTAACTTAGTCAAAGATTTTTTACAAGATGCTCACTTGATGCCTAAGATACTGAGAAACCAGACTACTCTTCCAAGGTGACAAGGTATTTCATTTACTGGGCTTTTCAAAAACATAGCCATGTCACTTGCCCTTCAGGTTGAATAAATACTGTGCACCCTCTGGAGAGTCAATACAGGACCTGATCACAAGAAATATGTTTAAGGAAGTTTCCTTCAAAAAACATTCCAAATAGTGCTTCCATAAGTATCTTTTGTATTTACAGGAAACTTGACATAAAATCTCTATTTCCTTTGGATATTTATTGTGTGTGTGGTAGTGTGGGGTGGGAAATGCTGCATTTGGAAATAAGTAAGAATATTATAGAAAAAATGTAGTTAGTATATATATGACCTATGTGTCTCTTTAAAAAAAATACACAAACATTCATTCCCTAAACAATGTTCACCTGCTGTCCCTTGGATGACTTCAGCTTAATTTCACACTTAATAATCCTAAAGATTAGAGTGTTTAATTACATCAGTTACTGCTGATTGCTTTGGAAGTGAAAAATGGATATCTAATATAAAGTCATTAATATTATACTTGATGGATTGGTGTTATTATTCATAATAATTCAGACTCTTGGCCCTCATTTGATTTTTTAACATGATAAAATGAAATAATTATTGCCTCAAGGAAATAATTTGGTGCATCATAAACATTAATGCATTCAACAAATGTTGAATAAGTGCCCACTAAATGACAAGGACTGTAGTAGATGTAGGGCTATCATGATCAACAAGAGAAGTTCCCTCAAGAAGGTCACGATCTGGTGGACAACACAGGCAGACACTGTAGTACTGACACAGCAACATAATCAAAGAGCATAGGATACTATGCAGGCACAGGCTGCTTGTTAGAGAGCCATAGAGTTGGGGAGAGAGCTGAGCTGAACCTAGTAGTTTTCTGGGCAGAGAAAGACAAGGTCATTCCAGGCAAGGAAATAAGGGCACACTGGCACCAAAGGGCATGGTGCATTTGGGGAAAACATGTAATTTTGTGTGGCTAGAACATTGAGAACATGTTGGGGAGATGCAAGGAATGAGGTTGCAAAGCAGACTGCCCAACTTGCAAAGGACGATAAATGTTATACAAAAGTTTGGATTTTATCCTGTTGCAGTGGGAGCCCAAAGAAGGGTTTTCCTGCAGTGTCCTGACATAATCAGATTTGTATTTTGTAAGTGGAACTCGGGTGACCAGAACAAGGAGGAACTGGCAGGGGAAGAGGTTGAAGTCAGGGAAACTAGCTAAGACTCTATTTCAGCAGATTAAGTAAGAGATAATTATTTTGAACTTGTTCCTGCAAGATAGTTTGACACCCACTAGCCCAGAAAGACAATGTTTCTTGATATTTCTGGCTTCTTCTCAATCTGCACCTACATATATCAAATTCTCTTTGGATTTTTAACATTCGATTCAAGATTCTGCCTTTCTATCATTCACTCTATCTGGCTTCTAAGCTCAATTCCCCATCAAATTTCTTGCCTCACAATGTATGATTTCAGAAAGCAAATACTTAGTAAATACCTAATACCCCATTCACCCTGCCATTTCTCTGTATTAGAGGACAGAGGACCTGGATATTAAATAGCTATTTAATTTGTCCAGCCTCTCTGTGGCTCTTTACACTCAGTGACTTCACCCACATAGTACACCATGGCCTATTCAGACTCCCATGGGAAAACACAGATGAGTTATTGACTACTATATCAGCTCTTACTTCGCTGGATTGGGTTTACAATGTTGATAAAGGTAAGTTACTAGAGGATGAAAAACTTACCCAAAGGAATCTAGATAAATTCTTAGGATCAGCCCTGCCACCCTGGAAAATTCCCCAGGAGAGCTTATATTAAATTCCCCATAAGAGCTTATGTTAAAACCAGGTGAAAATTTAAGAGATATTACCATGACAAAGAAGCAGCAAATGGTCCAGATTAAGGTAGACTCCTTTAAAATAGGAGTTACTGGAGGAATCTAGGCCAAGTCAGGCAAAGGGTGACAATCTCACAGCCAGAGCCAGAGAGCAAGCCAGTGACACTGCTTTCTGTTGCTGAGTCAAATGGCACCCAAAGCTGAAATAGATGGGGTCAGCCGTGTGGATCTCCTGAAACGGAGTGTTAGACAAGCCCAAAATATGGGAAGTTCATTTGACTGAGCCACGAGCTACCACCTAAACACTGCGACCTGAAAGTGAATGCAAAGACATGTTGGTGCAGAGCCATTTTCTCTCTCTATCCCCTGATCACTCCTTTTCCCCCTAGTCAAACTACTTTAAGAGAAAATATGATTAGGGGTATGACCAAGGTCTCCTTGCCTCCAAAGCCTAGATATACCTATTTTAATATGCTGGGAAATTTCAGGGAGGAAATGAACTCAAACTTTTATGGCTCTGTTGGATACAAGTACACAATTCACATTCCTACCAGTTCCGTGAGGGGTGGGGACATGAGAATTCTACTAATAAAAACTGGCTGGGCCCAAAGTGAGGAAGGGAAGCTAATGTGACTTTATGGGTGGGGCACTTTGGACCAATTCAATTTACTGTTGTTGCTACTTCCACATCTGAAACTACAATGATAATGGGTGTGTTATATGCTTGTACTTCCTTGTTGCATAAGAGCCAGAAGATGTGCTGCTCAGGAAGAGCTGCGTGCAAAGAAGAGCTAATGAAACACATAAAGTGCTTTAACCATCTTTCTAGCCCATCCCAAGTAGGGCCCTACTAACTCAATTGCCTCTGTAAGCTACAAGTCTCTATGACTGTAGATTTTACCTATTGAACCTTCTGGGAAAAGGTGCCTACACCTGGAAGCCTCTACCTGGGCAGACTGCATGGTTCCGGACTGATCACTTCCCTGACAAGGCTACTGGATACATCCTTTTTGAAAAGCAGCTATTAGCTGGCCACTGAGCTCTTAGTGACCCTGAACACCTGGCCCGCAGAGGCCTTGTAACTCCTGAGACTGATAATCCCATTTTGGGGTCAGTCAACTCAGACTCAACAACTAACAAGGTGCGAAGAGCACATCAAGCCTTGCTTGACAAATGAAATGGTACACTCAGGAACATAGCCAGCCTGGCCCCAAGCAGGATATCAGCTTCACATGAAGAAATGGCAAGTCTCCTTCTGGGGAAAAGTTTATTCCCCACTACACTGCCTAAAGTAAAGTCATCTAGATTCACTTAAATGACTGGACTTGAAGGCTCAGCTAAGGTAAAACCAAATGGCATTCCCTGTGCTGCAAGGGTGCTTCAACCTCAGTGCCATCAGTGCATAACAAAAAGCAGAAACGGTCGCTCCCCTCAGTGACCAGGACTCAAGGCTGTTCCTGCAAAGCTTTGACCAGTATTCCCTTTGATGAACCTTGTTTTATTTTGCTGACTCTTAGGCTGTTGCCAATGGCCTAGCTATTTGGTTGGCCCCTCTTTGGGGCTGTGAACAACAAAACGCAGCAGCTGCCGATTCAACCATCTGGGTCACTCTTGTAGAAACCCCAACCCCATATAAGGGCTTGTTCTCCTTTGAGACCAACTAGAATTAAGCTGCTGATGAGCCTGCACCACCCAGATTGCTACTATTTCTGTCTAGATACATGATCTTACCAGATATGGCAACATATCCACTATCATAGACTGGGCAAAAGACAAAGAACATTTTTTTCCACTGCCAAGGCTACTGTTCAATGTCAGATTTGTGACTCCTGCCAAAAGTTGGCTTGTTAGTCTCAAGGTGAAGGAGGCCACATCATATCGCATGTACTCCATTCTGACTGACTACACTGGACCTTTTACTCCCTCTCGGGGCTATTAGTGGTCCCTCTCTTCGACTGACACTTTCACAGATCCCTGTGTTACTGTTCCAATCCCATCAGGCAACTTTGGTCACACTATTGCAGCCCTTGAAACAAATGTCTCATTTTTTTCTGTTTTTTAGATTCTGAAAATACATGACTTCTATTACAAACCCACTGAACAATGGACTGGTTGTCAAGGTAATTGAGGGCTTTTCATTCTCCCTACTATCCATAGACATTGTGGAGTATTGGCATGACCATAAAAAATAGCCTGAAAGATTTCTGACTTTACTTGTCTCATCTCCTGGTCCACACACCTTAGCAAGGGAGTATGTTCGCTGTCCCAGAAAGAAGTCACCCCACAGACGCTTCCTGTGTAGGGGCAGAGGGTTATGTACATCTATTTTGAAAACTTAAAATTTCGCCATGACCACATCTAGACATGACAACTTTTCTCTTCCCTGCAATGGGAAACACCTGGTTGGTATACCCTCCGCGTGGCAGCCACACAAAAGGGGCCTATAACTTTAAACTTCAGTTTGCTGCCACCATCTGTTTTTTTATTTGTTTGGTTTTTGTTCTGGGGGTTTCTGTTTTGTAGGTTTGACATGGCCCTAGATCACGATCATAAGGATAATGGCCACTTGGGTGAATACAGTGCTTGGCAAGAGGCCCATGCAGGACAAAGAGGTGGACATAAAGGGTCTCTAAGTGTTATCACTCTTTACCCTCTTGCACTGAAACCTTCTAGATGAAAGGTCTATGAGTGAGGAGGGGATTCTTTGAAATGGTAAAGTTACAGGACTGAAAGAGGTCACACTGGTTTTGTGGCAGCGGAGGGAGCCACAGCGCTGGCCCCAGTGGAAGGAACACATTAGACCTTGGTAGGTACAGTAGAAGGAGGGATGTTAATGGATCTTTGTCTTTCAAAACCACCCTGAAGCCTTCCTCAGGAAGGAAACTGCCCTAGGCAGCTCTTCCTGACAGTTGCAAGCATTTTAAATTTAACTAATAGATGGGTCTGCCATTCCCAGCCAAATAGCTCTGACCTTGATTTAGTTACCATTCCTTTAACTTGACTAAGAAACCTCAGAAAGAGCAGGGGATGAGCCCAGCTTCTGTACTTTCTTGCAAAATACCTGTCAGCACTTCTAGATCTTCTTTACCCCTCCCATTGCCATAGCCAATACTCAGCCATCCCATGGGCTGGGCATGTGCCACCTAGGTGGTACCACGGGTAAGTCCAATTGGACTCTCAGGCGGTTCCTCCAAAATGAGGATTAGACTCAATTACTGTAAGTAATGTTGGAACCCTAGGCTGACTATGAAGACACAATCGGAGGCACTGTTACCTGTGTCCCTGACTGAGGTAGGTCCCACTGGGTGGGCCCCAGTGGTTGTAAACAACAGTTACTTCCCCAGGACTATACTTCTCTGTGAAAGCCAGGCATTAATTTGCCCTTTTCCTTAAAACTTCTCCTGAAAGTGTTGAAAGAAACACCACTTCTGGATCATGTAGACCTCAGACAAGTACAAGGACTGCTACTCAGGGAAAATCCTCAGAGGGAAAACTGACTTGCTATTTATGGGCACCCTCGCTACAGTTTTCCCTACATGAGAATCTTTCAGTTACGAAAGACAACACAAAAAACTGCCCCTGACTTTAGGTGAACTGATCAATGATACCGCTTTAGAGCAGCAAGGCATTTGGGGCAGTCTCAATTTATAAGCCAGAGTTGGTTTGGACGGCAGAATCATCTTCAATGTCTTTCCTTCTTGCGGGCCAACACAGAATTTGTCCAATGGCTAATACATCCTGCTGTACCTGGACTAATGCCTCAGACCAAGCAATTAAAGAGAAACCTCCTGATTTTTTACACTGATGGTTTACAGATTTGTAAAGCTAAGTGGGTCTGAGACCCTGGGAGCAGAACCGAAGTTGGCACTGCAGAATGGCCTCATCCTGTTGTTTGCACTCCTGACGGTAGTATCCTTATATAATTCCAGACAAGATTTGTTCCAGCCTCTGTAAGTCAGATTAATCAGAGTACCTGGTGGAGTGGAATACTCATGGGAAAATTCACCAGCAGCCAAGGTGTATAGAAATAAAGGGTAGGGATTGACGGGAAACAGTATCTTGTGAGTCCCTTAAATTTCTGCATGTCTCATGAGTAGAGATGCCAACTACCTTTGTTTCAGATTATCTTTTGAAGGACAGTTGTATATGTTTGTACCGCATGTCTGCTTTGCACAGTAGTGATAGTGTCTCCCTCTAGAGGAGGGGCAGGCAGCCTTACTGCTGGTTATAAAAGATTGGCATTCCCTGGGCTTCAGGTTCCTCTCCCATCGCATCCAGTGTGAGAACAAATGTCACCCGGCCTTTTCTGTGTTGCCTTCTGGGAACTGGGGTTCAGGAAACCAGTGCAAATGCTGATACTTTGACTACTGCTCTTGCATGAGTGATAAAGTCCTTTGACCCTAATCTAGGAGTCTGTTTTTATCAGCATCTACAAAATTTCTAAGATTACAAGTATGGCAAGTTCCGGACCCTTCACAGTTCTTTATAGCTACGTGATGGCAACTTAACAGATTCATTATTAAACATTGTGACTCTCATTAATTCTGTTATTGATCTTCATGATCCTGCAAAATGTAGAATGATGATTTTGTGGTTGAAGAACCAAGATAGGAAATCATTATTTTCAAACCAAAATATTTTAAGCACCAGGAAAGACTAACAGGTCATAGATTAGTGTAAGAAAATGACAAATGCAGTAATATTTGCAAGCATATCCAAGTTGTTAAACTATTTTATGGAGCCCTAATACATTCCAGCTGTTGCAGTTATCCTTGCTCCTCTACAGGTACTTTTTCAGCTTCTGTGTATGCTTACATAGATAATGAAGTTGAAACGGTATTGGGTGGAATATCAGAAAACCTTAGTTCAAGTACCAGTTTTGCCAATTACTAGGCATGGGGCCTTGGACCCTCCACTACTGGACCTTAAATTCTTCATCTTTAAAATGTGAATTAGGGTTGGCAAAGTTAACGGGCCTTGCTGGATGATTGGAAAGTTAAACTCCAGTTCTTATTTTCAGTGAATGATACAATGAATTCATAGCCAAGATGGGTAATTATGAGGGTGTTTTTTCTTTTTCCTGTTTGCTTTAGCAGAAGTTTCTGACACTGGAATGAAGTTTCCACAACTGTCTACTTGTCTTTGCCCTTGTGAGTACAATCTGTTTTAACCCTCCTTGAATCAGGGTTTACATTCCAAGAAGTTACCTCCTATGAAATGAAATGCAAGAGAGAACATTCCTTGCACAGAAGGTCTTTTCATTTGCTGCCTTCCGCACACACAGCCATCTTTCCTTTGGCTAGCCTACTACACAAACAAGAAAGTTAGTTGATTTCCTATTCAATATGTGACACGACCTGGCCAAGGTCATGCTGTCCTTGCCAGGGCTGGCCACAGGAGGAACACACCCATTGGCTTAGACTATGATAGGGTTTTTCCTGGGCACAGTGCAGCAACTATCCGCAATAAGACAGTCTCATTTGTTCATTCATTCATTTGCCTATTCAATTGAAGCTTTTAGGACCTAGTACAGCCAGCCACTGGAAATACACATATTATTAATAGGATCTGGTACCTGCCCACAAGGATCCCACAGTCACATGAGGGAGGCAGATCTGCCAACAGATAATCACAATACATCTGGTACTAGGTGAAATTATAGAAGGAAGAAATAACCAGCTCTTCTGTAGGAGTTTTAGAAGGCTTCCCACAGGAGGGAATGCTTGAGCTGAGACTTAGAGGCATAGAATGAGTTAAGAATGAGAGGATATACAAGCAAAAGAGAAAAAAAGAGAACATAAAAGCAAGAAAGAGGAGTAAACCAAGATAGAGGGTCAGATATTTCAGTATGGCTAGAACACAGCTTTAGGGTCGCAAGTAATAGGAGGTGAAGATGGAGTGGCAGGAAGGAGAGTTCAGAGGCAAATGGGGAAGGGAGCTTTAAATATGTGAAGCACTTGATTCAGTTTATGGGCCAAAAAGAAGACATGGTGGAAAGGCTAAAGAGAGCAGAAGGGAGATCATTGCTGAATCGAGATCTTAGAAAAACTAGGAGGAGATGATTTCTAGACAGAAGGTGGGTGGAAATTGAAAATGGGTCCCTTCTTCCTCTTAGAAAGACGAAAAACAAAAAATAGATGTGGATGAAAATAAGTTTGACAGGGAAGTTTAGAAGGACAAGAACTTAGGCATCCTGGCCCTAAGAGCTGGGGAGCAGATAAGGTTCCTGCATTCTGGGTGGTTGGCAATACACTTAATTCATTCAGTCATTCCCTCCTTCTCTCTTTTGAAATATTTAAGTACAGAAGTACAATGATGAGCTAGACACTGATTATCCTTCCAAAGAATTTATAATCCAGTTCAGATAAAAAATGCACAAACCTTAGTAGGTAGTTGGTTCTTAGTATAAGTTTATAGAATGAATAATAAATAAATAAACCCCCAAAGAAAGACAGCGATGACAAATGATTAGAACAGAGGAGAAAGGAGTATTTTCTCGGTTTGTGTGGGCCCTGAAGAACGGGTGGATCTAAATATACAGGGTGGTATGATGAAGGTCACTCTATGCAAAGGGAACACATGAGCAAAAGTCTGAGGCAGGAAAGGGTAGGAGCTAAGACAGAGAATAGCAATTCTTTCCTGGGGAATGTGCAGCGAAATAAAATTGGAAAACAATAACATAAGTCTTTTTTTTAGTTTCTTTTGGCCCTCTACATCAAAAGTATTGGCATTTATTACCTTGAATAGAAGACAAAACACTTCAAACAGAAGCCAGCATTAAAGGAGAAGCAGGGGGTGAGGAACAGGTGGACAGTCCCTTGAACTTTTCAGGGCCCCAGAGTTGAGGAAAGACCATCCTAGATTTTCCCATGTCCCCAAAGGATTGCACTGTGAGTGAGTCATTAGACCTAGAAATTCCTAGAAGCTCAGACAAGGAGGACACAGAGGGGTTTGCAAAGATCTGGTGACCAAGGAGCAGAGAGAACGTGTCCATTTCAGTTGTGGATGCTGCTGAAGAAAAGGGCATCCTGTGTGTTGATCGGTGAAGCCCAGCACCCTGTCAATCACTAAGACACCTCTTTGGGTTGCGAGGACAACACAAAGCCCTCTCTCCGCCCCAACCCTCAAGTCTGTACCATCTTTGAGGAAAGGGAAGGATTGAGAAGAAAGAGAAAGACCTAAATTTGATAGATTTTTAAATGTATTTGCTAAGAAGATTCCAGAAGGGGCTAAATTTATTTTGACTGGCAAGGTTTAGGTTTCAGTGGAAATTTCAGGTTGCTTATAGGGAAATAAAATTCCACATTTTAACCCCTAAGTTTCTGACTGTGAGATGCAGACAGTATCACAAGTAAATGTAAAAAGTCAAAATGTTGGTTTCCAAATATATTTCCTAGTACAAGGAAGCAGAGTTTCATGGGTAAATGATTCAAGATCTGTGTAGGAAGGTACAGGTGAGTTCAGGATATACTGCTATGTTAGAAAGCAAGAAAATGTTGCAGGATTGATGAAATTGCATCAAAAAGTCACCAGAACCATATTGAAGGGGATCTTATAGTTTAGGTTGTGAAAATTCAAGCATAAAAAAAGAATAATAATTTAAGTTGGTTGAAAGATACTCTATATCTGAAAAAAAAAACCAAATCCTCAAGTTCACAGTGATATTCAAAAAAGATAAATCAGTAAAAAGTAATTTGTCCTCATTTGTGACAGATATTAAATCAATTTCTGCTTTGAAAACTGGCAATTATAGGAAACAGGTAATTTACTCCACCTTTCCAATAAGCATTCATAGCAACCAAAGGTTCTGAGTTAAACAGGAGATCTCTAGCTTATAAAATAGTGACTAAAATTAATTATTGTAAGGATGACAAAGTTGGCACTAGATATCTTACAATCTCAGTTAAAATAATTTATTCAAGCAGCATTATTAATGGCTATTGAAACCATTTGATGAATTGTTGGTGAGAAAGTGGATGTTCTTATGGTGGCGAAGTAACACATGAGGATTACTTTTTGATCACAAGAAGAAAAGCATAGTTTTCCAGGGAAGAATCAGAGGTCATCCCTTCAACCCAGAGGCCAAACTCTAAAGCACTAATAGTATGCAAGATAATACTTTCTCCTGCCATATGAAGTAACATTACAATGTAATCCTCCAGGGGAAGCTTAACTTTTAATCTAATCAAATCATTAGAGTGTGATTTCCAGGTTACAGAAAATATGGATGCCAGAGCCGTGATACCCAAGAGAAACAAAAGGTTGCCACATATGCAATCTGAAATTTTCTAGTAAACATACTTTAAAAAGTGAAATAAAACACTAAAATTAATTTTTGTCATGAATACATTTTACTTAACCCGACATTTGTAAAATACTATTATTTAAACATGTAATCAATAATAGAAGTAACTAATGACAATCGGTAATAAAAAATTATTAATAAGATATTTACATTCCTTTTATTTGTTCTGTGTCTTCTAAATTTGGTATGGAGTTTACTCTACCACATACCTCAACTCAGACTGGTGGTCTGCATCTCAAGTGCTCAGTAACTAGTGGCTGCCAGATCGGACAGCACAGGGCGAGAGGAATAAGCTAACTGCATAGTTAGTTTTATGTGTCAACTTGTCTAGGCTATAGCACCCAGTTTCGAACCAAACACTAATTTAGGTGTTGCTGTGCAGGTATTTTATAGATGTAGTTAACACCTGTAATCACTTGACTTTAAGGAAAGGAGATTATCCTTGATAACACATCTGGGCCTCATCCAATCAGTTGCAAAATTGAGGTTTCTTTGAGGAAGGGCCTCCTGCCTGAGAGTTTCTAGCCTGCTAGCCTCCCCTTCGTACTTGCCAGCCCACAGAAGGCCATAAAACAATTCCTTGAATTATATCACATACATACACACCCGCAAGTAGGCAGGGAGGGAGACAGGGAAAGAGAGATAGATTTATAGATATAAATCTACATCTAGATTTACACATCAACTTTAAAGGACAAATTGTAGACAATTGAAAATTTTTAAATATGAATTTAGATAATTAAGGAGCGACTGTCAATTTTGATAGGTGGGATAATGTAAATTTGTCAGTGGAAAAAAACACCCATTTTCTTAGCAATGCCTTCTGAAGTATTTAAGGATGAGATATCATGGTGACTCTGGGTTACACTCTGCTGCCTCAACCTACACAAAATCACAACTCTCAGTAAGATGAAGGAAATATACCTAGCCTTCATCTTCACTGACATCAACTGTATTATCTCTAGCATAACAAGGGATAGTTAACAAGGTTTTAGCCTAATATTTAACAGCCTTACTGCATGATGAATCAGTTTTAAAAATTAAATGAGAGGGAATCTAAGACTGTGGGGCAGTTAGCTCTTGGTAGCTGGGGGACCAGGAGGCATGCTACTTTGAGAACATAGAAGGCAATGACCAGACCACAGGAGGTGATGTGAATGGTTTGAAACGTGGGTTATTCCCACTTGGCCCATGTCGCCACGTGACATCCAAGGACACCATGCCTCAGAATCATTATTCTTCAAATCATCTATAAAACCAATATTTTGGCTTTCTGTAGTGTTTTCTTAAGCGTGCAGATGTCCTGGCCAAGTTACAGTATGTTCTCACCAGAATTCTCCCGTACAACTAAAATAACAACACTAATTTGTAACGAAGTGTTGATGGCCTTGCTGTTATGGTGACTGTTAATGTTATGGTGATGATCTATAGATTCCTGAAGATGAAAAACCACACCAGTCCAGCATATGACATTACTTTATAAAAGTTCTCTGTCAGAAGTAGAAGATAAATTTATTTTATTAATATAAATTCTAAATAAATATTTGTATACCTACTATGTACTTAGTTCAGTGTGGGATAGAACAATACTTTCCTATTATGTGCCTCATATACACTACTTAATGCCTTGTGTGGCATTCTGCAAAGCTCTGTCACATACATGATCCCATTCGAAACTCACGTGACCATGTAGATTTGGTCGATTAGTGTTTTGAATTCCATAATGCAGAATGGGACTGTGGCAGACACTACTGAGTGCCTACCTGACATCCATTCCTCCCACCATCCCACCTTCATTGCTAACAAAATCCTGATTGTGTTTTTAGAGAGAAATTCCCCTGCTTCAATTTAGGGGTTTGTTTCCCCCAGCCCTGCTGCTAGGGTTATGCACTGCAGCTCAGGCTCGTGACTCATAAAGAAGAAATCTGCTGGGCTTTCTGGGACACCCTGTCTGTATGAGTGTTGGTGGCTTAAAGGAATTGCCATGGCTATCTCTGTCCTCCACTCTCCTTCCTTGCTGCCTGTCTGCAAATGTGAGGGTGGAAGCTGCCATAGCCATTATGTGACCAGGAAGGAAAGGCCAATAAATAAATAAATCTTACCCCCTCCCCCAAATGTCAGTTCAACAGCTTATTTCTGGACTTTATTATGTGAGAATATAAACCTTCATTTGATTGAGAGACTGCAGTTGAGTTTTCTGTTATCAACAGCCAAAGGCATTCCCAGCCGGGGCTGAGACTGAATGTTTAAATGGCATTCCCAAGCTCACACAACCTATAAGGGGCACTTTAAGTCAATTACTCTCTACACTTTGCAAAGCTGTCTTGTCCATTCAATGGTCAACAACACTTTATCCAATGCTCACAAATTGCCATTATATAAAAATACAAAGAAAAGAGGACATAAGCTTCTATTTAACTCCACAGGACATAAGCCAAGAAGATGAGCATGTAAACAAGTATATGAATAAACAGTAGAGATGTTTATAGGAAAAATTATGGACCAAACAAAATATGTCTATTGACCAAATCCAATTTGGGACTTCTAATAGAGATGATAATTGAGCAAGGGTTTGAAAGATAAAGAGATTTGCCAAGTGAAAAAGACAAAGGGTATTTCAGGGTTCAGGTACCACAGAAGACAGTGAAGCTAGAAGTTGTTCTGTGTAGTTTCTGTGTGATTGTGCTTGAGTGTCTCCTGATGCTCGTCTGAGACGAGCGCTTGCGTGTGTGTGTGGGGGTGGGGTGCAAAAGTAGGTTTACAGTTGTGAGCATGTGAAATGCAGAGTTAATTCTCATATTACTGTTTAAATTGGGACCCTACTTTCTGTGCTCTTGCTGGGACCCTCCAAGGAGCAGTGTGAAGTATACCCCAGTATTGTCTCCCTGCAGACTGGAAAATGGAGGTGTTTATTCATCATCATCTGTCCTCCACCAGTCAAGGGTGCTCCATGGATTTTTAACTATTCTGTGTTTGTACCTATGCTAATGTCAAGAAAGTTCTCAACACAATCCTTGCCTTCCTTCCAATGAAGTCCCAGAGCAGAAAGCAAGAGATAAGAGGTACAGCTGATATACAGTATTGTTAAGTTACACCTGCAGGAAGCTGGCCTCTGTAGCACGAGCTGGAATGAAAGGTAAACCACAGGGTCTGAGGCCAGGCACAAAAGGTGGTCTGACATATCATGATGCAGTTGTGGTGGAAGAATTGGAGATAATGTCTAGAGACGAGACTAGAAAGGTAGATGGAGATTTGATGAGAAAAGGTTTTGAATTCTGCTTCTTAACCCTGGGTGTCCCCACTCCCTTTGCTTTCACTCGAGAATTGTATGAGGAGATTTGTTTACGTGAGAGTGGGCATGTAACATGGAAGGTTTTAGAGTTCCATAGTGCTCAGTGATCCAGAATGGGTAGAAACTCCTACTCTGGGCAATAATCAGAGTAGAGGCAAGAAGATATTGGGTGGGAATTCACATTTCAACTTTTGCTAATTGCTAATTTTCATGCATTTTGAAGCTGATAGGATGAGAAGCCTATCTGGTTAGCACTCTGGGATTTGGCCCTGAAATACCCAGGGGCCTCTGGATGAAAAACTCTGACATAATCATATTGTTACTCTTACACATCACTGTTGAGTGATGATCATTTCTCGTAGACTTCTCTATGTCATCTCATTTCACTCTACATGATTTCTATAAGAGGTAGTAATATTAACACTAGTTTCTGCTTAACTGAACTCAATGCTCTTCTGTTATTGAAATGCCTTACTATTTTCCTTTTTCCAGGGGAAAATGTGTCTATCCTCCAAATTTATGATTGAAATTGAGGCCCTAGAAGTTTGGCCAGTGGAGGAATCACAGCCTTTCCCAGTCAAGGAGTCCAAGATTTTATACTCATAGATGCACTTAGAAGTCTTTTTTTTCTTCTTTTTCTTTTGCATAGAGGTGAAGTTATGCAGGGGTGAGTTTAGAAGTCAAGTTGGGAACAGACAAAGTTAACCTTGAAAACCCCTGGAGAAGAAGCTGTGTGTAAGGACTTCAAGTATCTCCCCATTGGTAGAATATAGCCTCCACACTCATTGGCTGCTTTCTCTTCCTCAGTTGAGAGCTTTTTTTATCAGTTGCAAATTAGCTCATATTACGAGGATGATATTGTTCAAACACCACAGATATTAAAGCTGTAGAATCACACTGAGGGCTACAGGAGTCTTATACTGGGGAGGACAGAAGCACAAGAACATTGGGCCGCGACTGGCCCAACAATAGTGAGTCCCATCTTCCCCTGCCACTTCCTACTCAGGCACTAACTGAGTAGAATGGCAAGAGTAAGTAATCTCATTATTTATGTTGTGACTTTATTTGCTGAGCTGCTTGAATTTACATAAACTAAATAAAAATATGAATGACTCTGATTAAATAACAGTATTAACAGATAACAGTTATTAAACAACATAAGCACATGTTTTAGTCACTAAAGAGGGAGGTACTATTATTGTCCTCATTCTGAAGATGTTGAAACTGAGGCACTGAAAGGTAAGGTAACTTGTCTTCAGTCATATACCTAGTAAGTGGAAAGCAGGTACTATACCAGGCAGATTGGCTACAGAATCTGTGCTCTTAACCAGACCCTGATGTGTGTGTGTGTGTGTGTGTGTGTGTTGGGGGTGGGAGGGAAAAGTGGGGAGGGACAGACTAAAATTTTTTTACCATAAAAATATTGAAAAGGTAGGGAACAACTATTAGGTTGACCAAAAAGTTCATTTAGTTTTTTCCATACGATGGTTATAGTGGTACTTAGTGGTCTTTAACTTCATTCAAAACAATCTTGTTAGATTGTAGGGTGATAGCTATCATGTTAGCATACATTTAAAAAAAACTTATCAAAATTGGTGAATTTTTGTGCAACCATTTTAATATTGAAGATGGAAGAAGATATGTAACATTTTTAGCATATGATGCTTTATTATTTCATGGCAAGTAAAAACTCAACTGAAACACAATAAAGAGATTTATGCAGTGTATGCAGAAGGTGCTGTGACTGATTGAACATGTCAAAAGTGGTTTGTGAAGTTTCTTGGTACTATTGACATTTTGGTCAAATAATTCTTTGCTGTGGGTCTGTTGTGCATTGGAAGATGTTTAGCAGCACCCCTGGCTTCTACCCACTAGAAGCCAATAGCAGGAGATAGCCAACATACTCAAAATATCCAAATCAATAAAGTTGTTGGTGAAAATAAAAAAAAAACTGTCTTTTATTCTATAGAAAAAAATGGAGACAGACTTTTTGGTCAACCCAATACTTTAATACAACCTTTTGATTGTGCAGATGAGGAAAATGAGTCCCACACAAAATGAAGTTCTCAATAACCCACTCAAGGGATAAAAAGGTGTAGTAAACTGCATAGTAGCCCCAAAAGATATCCACATCCCACTCCTTGAATATTGTGAATGTTGCCTTATATGATTTAAAAAAAGAAAAGAAAAGAAAGACTTGCAGATGCTATTAAGTTAAGGATCTTGAAAAAAGGAGATCATTCTAAATCATCCATATGGGCCCTAAATGCAGTCACAAGGGTCCTTCTAAGGGGAAGGCAAGTTCAAACAAAGAAGCAGGAGGTGTGATGATGAAAGCAAAAGTTTGGAGTGATGTGAGTCAAGGAACACAGGTGGCCTACAGAAGACAGAAAAGGCAAAAAACACCAAACACAAACAGACTACCCCTCAAAGCCTCCAGAAGAAGCCAGCCCTTGACTTTATCCCAGTGGAGTTGATTTTTGGACTTTTGACCTCCAGAGTTGTAAAAGAATAAATGCTTTAAGCCCCTATATTTGGGGCAATTTGTTACAGCAGCCATCTGAAACTAATACAGAGGGCTTCTTGCTGTTGTCATGTATTGGTTAGATAGTTAGTTTAGTGTTTGTTAGACCACACTCTATTTTGAGTTACATAAACTTAAGAAGAATAAAACTTTATTTATTTGAAAAAATATTCTGCCATCCACTTTTTCACTAAGATACATTTACCTTTCCCCTGATTTTTTTGCAATTAGTGATAAACTTTAGTGTTCGTCCCTCTGACTCCCTGGCGGTAAAATCCAATGAGATGATACCAAAGCCACCTGGGCTTGCTTCCTGGATCTGACATTTCTTTCATTAGCTAACCACGACTAAGGCATAGCTATCTAGATATAATTTAAAAGAACCTGATTAGAAACCAAAATGCATTTATACATATTCACAGCTCATTCATTCATGCATTAATTAAATTAATGTTTTATTAAGCACCCACCAAATGTCATAAAGAAAAGCAAAAGACTTAGGGGACCAAACGCTAACAAAGGTAATGCCTGACCCCAGAGGCCTCCCAGCTGTGAGAGAGACGTGACCTCTTCTGTTTCACGAGACTACTGATGTATTTTTAAAAGTGGAGACATGACAAACATATTTTGCATTCCATCTTAAATATTTACCTTTAACAAGCCAATGCTTTTTTCACATACAAATCAGTGTGATATAATTTTGCTCTTCATGCAAAAATGATGGGATTTATGGGTTATACTATCTCCTAGTGCTATGTTAGGTAGTATGGTCCAGCAATGGACCCAAGTTTAAAGGCACATGATGAATGCAATCTTGTTCTAATCCTGTCAGCATGTCTCTGACTCTTTGTAAATGCTTGTTTGGAGAGAAGGTCAAATTTCTAAATTTGCTGCCCTGTGCAAATGGGAGGCCTGGGCCAAACGTCCCTGCCTGACCCCAGTTATTTAGAACAAATTGCATACACATTCACCAGTAACCGAATTAACTATGTACAAATGTAATTCAAAGGTCTCATTCATAAACTTTGATATTCATAAACCAGTCAAACCACTGGTTTCATCGATCGTGAGGGGAAATATGCATGCGTCTTTTTTAGGTCCTCCATTCCAAAATATTCCTGGAGGGTGCTTGCTGGTGGATATCCCAGCACTGCCAGAGATTTAAGACTAAGCAAATCTCAGGAAGGGCTCTGCCCTGAGATTCAGCAAGGCTCCAGGGACTGGGACTGGGGCCTATGGTCCCACCCAAATTCCTCCCTCCGAGGGAACACTACAAATTCGCTAAGTCAATAAAGATTTGGTTTATGGCTTTGAGTATCTGTGTCCAAATACTGATGGCAAGGAGAAAAATACAATTAAAAGACATTTTTGATTCTTAGTTTGTCATAAATTTAAAAGTTAGTGAGCTTTCTTTCACATAAACTATTTTTAGACATAGTTGGCAGGCCATATGGATATATTTCTAGTTCTTTATTTCTAGTAAGGTTTTATTTAAAAAGAAAAACACAGACTAGTGCTAGAGCTTTCAAATTAGAGCAGATTTCAAGGCTAGCCATTTAGATGCTCACAGGGTGCCTTTCATTTGCCCACACACAGAGAGAAATCTTTTCTCTCCCTGTAGCACCTTGGATCCACACCTGCCTGTTTAAAATCAAGCACACAAGAGAGGAAGTGCCGATGAATTTGGTGCTGTCTAGACAAGTATACTAATATGCAGTGTTGGGCTGGTGGTTGCCATGGTAATAAGCAAATAAGCTCTTACAGCTCTGCTAAATAGTGGGTTGTGGATGCTTCCTTTACAATAGGCAATTTTCCCTCCCTTCCAATGGGGATTGCCAAAACAATCTGACTAACTTTGAGATGTAGAATCATGACATCCAACAATGTTTCAGGTTGTAAGACAAATGCCACACTCTAATGTTCCTTGTCAAAGTAATTCATTTTCTTTGCCATTTGTCAGCATATTAAGTTTCTCATTATGTAGCAAAAGAACCTAAGCCTACAAAACAACAGTAGATGGGCAGGAAATCTAAGTGTCCAACTTGCTTTGATATATAATAGCTTTGGAGTCTTTCTCTCATTAGAGTTATGCCTTTCTGTCATTTAACTAATACATGGATCTCCCACTCTGCACCAGGCCCTGAGCTAACCTCTGAGAACACAAATGTGGATAGGGGCTACCTTTTCTCTCAAGGTGCTAAAAGTTTTAGGGTGACGCAGAGAAGCCAAGCATTACCAGGCAGAGTTGGATGGCGGGTATACATGGCATGCAGGGTACTTCAGAGACATGTAGATATGGCATAGAACTCTGTCCTGGAAGATTAATGAGAGTGCTGAGTGGACATGGTATCTAGCCTGAAAGAACATAGGAGACATTCAAGCAAAGTGGGGAAAAGCACACGAAGAAGAGACAACAGGAAATTCAATGCTAACACTGCATTCTGTCGAAGGGAGAAACTGAATGAGGGAAAAATGAGGGTGTAATAGACTGTGTGAGGGAGAAGAGCAAGCAGGTGATTCTTCAAAAGTAGGTAGATTCCTTATCAAGAAGCCTAGTTTTGCTTAGATTTTTAGACTTTATCATAAAAATGCTGAGGAGTCAATTATACGTTGAAGCACAAGAGTGACACTTTGAGAATTATAATTGCAGCATGCACAATGAATTGCAAGACAGCGGGACTCAAGACAGAAAGGAAAGTTAAATAGACTTTCATAGCAGCCAACAGCTTGTCAAATTCAAGGGTCTTTTCTGAATTATTATTATCTTTTCAATTCATGGTAAAGACTAGGCCAGTGGTCCTCCATCACCTATGCTTCCCTTATGACATAGAGGTTGAAACTGATCTGGGCACACAGCTGCCCGGGTGGAGATTTGTATTTCCTAGATTCCCTTGTAACCAGGAATGGCCCTGGGATCTAAATCGACGTGTGCAATTTCTAAGGCAGGTTTTTCCCATTCCCCTTTACGTCCTTCCTGCAGGCTTGACTACAAATGTGACAATAGGAAGTGGAAGAACTAACTTAGACCATGAGGAGGAAGCGCAGTGTCTCAAGTTCAGGCTGCTATAAAAGATGCCATAGACTGGGTAGCTTATAAATCACAGAAATTTACTTCTCACAGTCCTGGAGGCTGGAAGTCTGAGATCAGGGTGCCCCCATGGTTGTGTTCTCGTGAAAGCCCTCTTTCTGGGTCGAAGACTATTGTCTTTTCATTGTATCATCATACAGTAGAAAGAGGGTGAGAAATCATATGGAGTCTCTTTTATAATGGCACTAATCCCTAATTACCTATTACTTAATCATCTCCCAAAGACTCCACCTCCTAATACCATCATATTGGGAGGGTTAGGATTTCAACATATAAACTTGGGGGGGTGCAAACATTCAGTCCACTGTGCCCAGTGTTAAGGCGGCAGAACCTGGGAGGTGATAGGAACCTGGGATTCTGATGATTGTGGAATTACCACACCAGCCCTGAACCACTTAAGGCTCAAGTTTGAGTTCTCCATTACAGAAGCTCAGCCGGTACCATGACTAAAACCCTGTCTCTATGTCATTTGACAGTTGGGAGCTGCTCATTTTTCCAATAAACTTCTATGGTCTCTCCTTCATGACAAATTCCCTATCTCTCTATTTATCATCTCTGTTCTCCTTTCACTTCTCTAACTCCTCCCTATGTAGTAGCTTTCCTGGGTTCTCTTTGTCTTTCTCCCTCCTCTGGTGGGGATGATTCAAAATTCTGTTCCACACTTCCTCCATTGATGGACTCACAGTTTTATTCACTGCAGAAGGCTTCCAATTTTATATTTTAGCCCAATCTTTGGCTAGACTCATATTTTCAGATGCCTGTAGCATATTTCCATTTATGTCTCCAGCTATCATTTCCAAGTCAATATGTCCTAAACTGAGCTTGTCATCTTCTTTCCTTCACCCACATGGTTCTATTTCCCAGGCCTGTTTTCCTTTCCCAGACAGCAGCACTTTTTTCTACTTGGTCAGCCCCCAAATCTTGTGATTAACTTGAACTGTTCTCCTCCTCCTTCATCCCTTATGTCTAACCTATTCTCAAGCTTTGTTGCTTTGGTTTGTCTCAAGTAACTTTTATGCTTGTTTGCCCATCATTATTGTCCCCGTTCAGTTCAGCCTTCTCAGTTGGGGCCCTTACTTCCATTCTCATCCTTTCCTACCCTCCCTTGAATTTGTGACACTGTGAACAATTTCCTAAATCACTATTTTTCCCTTTTCCTCCTTAAGAACTGAAGATAGAGGATGTCTAGGCTTTATCACATAAGCCCCAAACCTGTCCCCCAACAAAGCATATGACACAGTAAAAAGAACGGGGTGCGACAACAGGGTGTGAATTACTAATCTATTGATCACTAGGCCTGTGACTTTGAGCAAATTTCTTTACTGCAGGAAGCTTTCATGGTCACCAGTATGAAACAGAGATGCTAAAAAGTCATGTCTGGAGGTTGTTGTGAGACCCCAGTGGGGTAAGTGATCCTTACTGTGATGTCTGACACATGCAAGGTGTCAGCAAATGTCAAGTGCCTTCTGAGCCACTGCAGCCCAGTGCTACTCTACCCATCAAGGCTAAGTTCCACATTTTTCTGCCTCAGTCTGGTTGACTGTGCTCAGTTCCACCTCTGTGCCTCTACCCACACTGTTACACCCATAAAATATGTATTTTCCTTCCTTTTTTGTTCAACAAATATTGAGAGCACTATATGTCCCAGGCAATGTTTTAGTCACTTACTTAAACCTTGCTTATCCTGTAGGATGGGATGTGGTCAAACTCATGAAGCTTTCTGCAGGCACTCTTGGGTCCCCAGCAGAATGTTCCTCTCTCTGAACTGCTATTGTCTTACCCCTAGAGCACCTGGTTGTTGTAAGTTGCTTGCCAGCCACTTTCTCTTCTAACGAATAAACTAGTGGAGAGCTGGAGAATTTGTTAATTTCCCATTTCCAGCTTGGTATTACTTCCCTGATTAGTCAACTGACAAATACTATTGCTCAATGTATTAATTTTAACTCCAATATCTACCGCTTAAAAAAGAAACCTCTTTGATTACCTCAGATCTGGTTTAGGAAAAGTTCAATTCAAAAGAAACGAAAGTTACTGCCACACTAACAGTTATACTGTTAGTCATTTCCTAACATAAATATTGTTGGAGACTTAAGAACCACCTTCTCAGCCTGCCTCTGTACACAATTTGTGGTCAAGACTTCACGTCCTGCAAGATATGAATCCTTTCCTAAGGATTTCTTCTTTGGAGAAGCTAGGTGGTCTGCTGACGAGCTCTGAGTCGGGAAACAGCAGTTGCAGAGATCACCTGCAACTGGGGATGGGCCGTCACCAGGAAGACTTTCCCTCCAAGTGGTTGGTGGAAGGTGGCAGACAGTGGGGAGCGAGGCAGTGTTGTGTAATTCTTCTCTTTATACGTGTAATCTGTTTCTCTGTATCTCTTGCTGCCAAGCCAAAACCCCATGGGACGCTTTCTCAAAATTGTATGCCACTGCCCTAAAACCTCTACTGCCCAGCAGGCTTTTCCATGGCCTCCTGCCTGGGAGCCATCAAGAACACTGGCAAAGCCTGGAGATGCGCAGGGCCTCAGACTGACAGTCACCCTAGCTTATCCCCACTTCCCACGAGAATCTGAGCACACCTCAGTCCAAATGAAGAGACATTTATGAAGTGCCTGTTATGAGCAAAGTGTGTTTCTCAATGTCATTTAGAGTTGAGAATCTGGTTCATCCTACCGTTCACTTCGGGCCCTTGAGTAAGCCATTTCCATTTTGGGTGGTCATACTTATTTTGTAATAAATCAGGAGATTCTTCTTTGTAGTACGATGTTCTTTGATGCAACACAGAGCCATTGTTTTTGGATTGTACCAGCAGGACATTACGGCATTTCAACCCTGGACTCATATCACGAAGGTTCAGATATTGGCTCCACTTCTTCAGTCCCTGTGTGCCCCTGAGCAAATCACTAGATCTCTCAGTACTTAGATCTCCCTTGTAAAGTAGAAACAGGAGGAGTGCCTTCCTCACAGGTTTGTAGTGGGGCCTGAAAGTACATATAAATACTTAGTGCAGCATGAGGGAACTGCTTGGGTGATGGAAGCCTTTTCTATCTTGATTGGGGTGGTGGTTATACTACCGCACATACTTGTAAAATCCATAGACCTATACACCTGAAAAAGGTTTAATTTACCTCAAAAACCCTAATTTAAAAAATAAAGGTCTACGGTATGATTCTAATGATAGAATGATTCTGGAAAAGACAAAACTATAGAGGCACTGAGAAATCACTGATTGGTAGGGGTTTGCACGGGGGACGGCCAGGATGAATAGGTGGAGCACAGGGGATACTTAGGGTAGAGAAACTATTTGTTGACACTTACATGGTGGCTACATATCATCACAATGTCAAAATCATAGAATATACAACACAAAGAGTGAACCCTAATGTAAACTATGGACTTCAGTTAATAAGATGCATCAATCTGACTCATCAACTGCAACAAATGTAGCACTAAATGCAAGAGGTTAAATATAGGAATATGGGAAATCTTTGTACTTTCCACTCAAACTCTCTATAAATCTAAAACTACCCTAAAAAATAAAATCTCTTATTTTTTTATATACTCATTGCAGCATTATTTATAATTGCTAAGATATGGAAGCAGCCCAAGTGTCCATCAGTAGATGAGTGGATAGAACAGCTATGGGACATTCACACAATGGAATATTACTCAGCCATAAAAAAGAAAGAAAGAAAATTTTACCCTTTTTGATAGTATGGATGGACCTGGAGAACATTATGCTAAGTGAAATAAGCCAGCCAGAGAAAGACAAATACCATATGATCTCACTCATATGTGGAATCGAAGGAACAAACTGAACTAACAAGCAAAATAGAGACAGACTCAAAGATAGAGAGAAGATGACAGCTGAGTGAGGGGTGGGGAGGGGTTGGAGGGATGGAGCAAAAAGGAAAAAGGACTCATGGACATGAACAACAGTGTGGTGATCATAGTGGTTGAGGGTATAAGGGGACTACATGGTAATGGAAAACATGCAATAAAATTTTTTTTCAAAAGCACTAAGTACATTTATTTTCTTTAAATATGTTAGATACCTAGGCCTGGACTGAATCTTTGGGGGGAGAAGAGTGGCCCCTCCCAGTACAGACTTCCTAAATACTGATTTCTTAAAGCTGAACATAACCTCATAGATGCCTCTTCTCTGAGCATCCCTCTGAGGCCTGAACTGCATGTGGAAGCCGCTCTTTTCTCCTGATCTGCTTTCATTCTCCATGATTTAGCCACAGATGCTCTTTCTCACTGCACGATTGTGTCTGCTGTTATACCAAGGCCCTGAAGACATGGAGCAGCCAATTAAATATCCTCACATTTCAGTGCCCTTGGGAAAGCCACAGAGGAAACAGACTGTGTTTATATCTCACACCTCTAGGGAGGCTGCATAAGCTGAAAGCAATGTAGGATTTTTCCTTCTCTTTACTCTCAAAGAAGAATTAAAAACAAAAATCCAAGCCACACAGCTACCAAAGCAAACAAAAAATAATAGTTTCAAATATCGAAACACTCCTTCATAATGAATATGCATGTGAGAGAACTGTCATAAATTCTGTAAAAAATCTGGTCAAATACAGTTTCATTTGAGGGGCTCGGCAGCTCTCAGCACTCAGGGATATTAGGGCACAGACACCAAGTTCACCCAGGACGGGACCAGCATCCCCTTGGCTGTGTCAGGCACCACCTTGCTGGGTCACCTGCCAATGGAGGGCTGGTTGGAGAGCTCATGGTGAGGGGGTGAGCACTCCTGTGGTCCAAAGGCTGATATCCTAGGCTCACTGTGACGAAGACTCTGGAGTAGGGGCGGAGGGCATCATAGACATGCTACAGCATCTCCCTGACCTTCACTTTCTTCATCAGTGAGATTTGCGGTTCACCTAGAAAATCTCTAGGGTCCCTTCCAGTCACACAACCCTGTGATTCTAAATGCCTGTTGGGGTTTTTTCCAGAGCTAAAATACTACATTAAAAAATACTTTTAATCAACTGATTAATTTATATGTCCATCCATCTATCAATTTCTATTTATTCTTAATTATATAAGTAAAGCAGGAAAATGAAAATGGAGAGAACATGAAAAATAATAAAACACTTTACACATAAGGCCAAAACTCCTCTGATTACCATCTCTATTACCTTCCTCTCTACCCCTTCCCAGAAATGACCACTGTTAATATTCCACAAGTATCCCTTCAGATCTTTTTGCACTTACACAGGTATTGAGAGAAAGCAGGCAGCACAGCTTTTGGGTTTTTTTACATAAATGGTATCATATCATTTGCTTCATTCTGCAACTTGCTTTATCACTCCATAATAGATCTTAAATATCTCTCCATAATATGCCTCATTCTTTTTTAACAGCTGTGTGTTATTACTCCACAGTAGGGGAATTGTTGTTTATTCATGGACACTTAGGTGGTTGCATTTTTTCCCTAATACAAACAATGGTACAAGCAATGCCTCATGGTAAATGAGTGAGTGCATTTCTCTAAGGTAGACATTAAGTAAAATTGCTAAATGAGTTAATTAGCATTCATTTAATAAATTGTTCCAGAGAGCGCTTATACCAAATTATACACCTGTACAGAGTACATTTTCACAGGGTCATATGGGATAATGGTTAAAAGCACAGGATCTGGACTCAGATAAATAGCTCTGGGGCCCTGGTCAAGATATTTTCTCTGTGCCTCAGTTTCCATGTACGTAAAGTAGGAATAAAACATATCTGCACGACATGACAAGTTGCTCTGAGATTTACCAGCAGAGTTGCTGGCACACAGGAACCGTGTGCATGTCAGCGTTGCTCACCATTTTTACAAACTTTGGTCTGGGAGCTTCAGGCTGCCTAACCAAACGGGTCTGGTGTCCCACCTCCCAAATCACTCCATGAGTCAGAACTTTTCCAGACCCAGAGGTTAACCGCCTGCTGGGCTCATTTAACTCACACTTCTGAGTCCTTCTCTGAAGTGAGGCCAGCAGGACCTTGACTGACAGGCCGCCAGCGCCTGTTTGTACAACAGTCTTTGCTAATGTAAATAGCTAAATGCAAACTGCATCATCTAAGAGCCTTCAGGGGAATTGAGGACATTCTTGGAGGATGCTGATTTCATTAATATTTCAGAAGCAAAACACCTCAGACACAGGCCACCCCGACCTGGCACGCATGGCCATCCCTCAGCATTGCAGAACAAGGACAACTCCCAGGAGCCTCTCCTCCCCAGAGCGCTTGTATGCAGGTGAAATCAGGTTAAAATGAACACCAAAGACAGCTTGAAGGGGAAGAGAAAGGTGAAATAAAAACTATTTGCAGCTGTAAGGTTGTTTGTGAAAAGATGAAAGTCCTGCTTCACTCAGTTCGCTCTGTGTTATTGGCAAAGAACTGAGCAAGAAGACTACATGTGAACCCTCTTTGGTGAGGCTGCTGAGCGCCAGCTGGAGAGGTCTCACTCTGTCTTGTCCCTCCCTCTCCTGCTAGTTGTATATCAGTCCCCCTGATACTGAGGCGGGAAAGGAGTGGGAGCGAGTGGGGAAACTAGGATGTTTGTTTCCACTTAGGGTGCTGTCTGCCCACACAGACGATCCCCCCCAGAGGGGCCACTGAATCTAGCTGTGGCATCCCTGTCTTCAAGGAGGTATAAAATATGAACATAGATCTTTTGTAACCAGATCTCTACAGAAAGGGACACCGATGCTCGAAGAGTCACACAGACAGAGCTACCATAGGCCCCACATGTCTTGTTTTGCAGCCAACTGAACAAGCAAACTCACATCCTTATACTGAAACCCCTAAGACATGAATTCTTTCTCAGACATCTACCTTGAACTTTGGTCCTCTGTATAAATGGCTGTGTTTGAAGCAGTATGATGGGTGATTAAGAACAAAGGTCGGGACTCTCACCAAGCTCGGTCGGAATTCCAGAGCTGTGCTCCCAGCTGCCCTCCACGCTGCCTTTGCTAGAAGGAACACAGCCCACCCTCACTCAACTGCCGGACAGTGCCTATTGGGACCCAAGTACTTGCCATGTTGGTCATCAAGGCACTTAAATTTACCCATTTTCTAACATATAAATGAAAAAATGAATTCATATCCAGAGTTAGTGAAAGAACATTTAAACTTAAGTCTTTGTCTTCTTTCCAGCTTCCCTCTGACAAAAAGAAATGATATGGTATGCGGATTGGTTGATTGATTTTATTCATACTTTCAACATATAGTTATTAATTTCTGTGTGCTACATTGTTTTGTAAGTTTGATATCAGCTTTGGCACTTGTTAATTTTAAGTTGCTTTTGTTTCTGTATATTTCAACGTAGTCTCTTTGTAATTTTACCTCAAGTGTTTCTGTTTATAGAAATAGGCTAGTTAAATATCGCTGCATGATGACAAAACACAGCTGAATAGGAAATTTCAGCAGAATTCAAAGCGCATGTGCTGGAAGCTGGCCTGCATGTCTCCCTGGAAAGCAGGGTTGAGAGTGCCAAGAATAAGCGTGGGAGTCTTTAAATGAAAATGACCAAGTGTTTGTCACCCCCTCATTGTGGTCGCTACATCCAGAAGTTTATCTGGGCGGGAACTAGGCCAGGCACTGTAACCACGAAAGGCAGAGCTGTGTGGTGCTGTGTGGCTTCACGGTAAGCATACAGTGGCGCTCATTATCGACGAGAGAGCAGAACCCAGAAGCCAAACAGTTCTGCATCTGCATGGTGGTTCTCCCCACTGTACAACAGGGCTTAAAATTAGAACATAACATATCGCTTAGTGAAAAATGGAACATTTTGAATAAATACTCTCGGAATCGAACTCAAGTAGCTTCCTATGTTTTGGTTTTACCATCCCACTCAACTAACCCTCTTGAGTGTATGCATGATGTAATTCTTACGTAGCCTCAGCTGTATGTTAGGGTGCTGGGTGAAGAGTAAGGTGAGCAATAAGAAAGATCCAGTCATTGACCTGTCTTCCCTGGGACAAAGGGAATTCCTTGAACTGAGTTCTCTCCAACACTCTCTGGAATGTAAACTTCATGCATAGACAGACTTCATCTGTTCTGTTCATCACTAGATCCCCAGCTTCTAGAAAAGTAAGTGGAACACAGTAAAACTCAGTGAAATATTTGTTGAATGGAAAAATAAATAAATGTGTGTGCTGTTTTTGACTTTTTTTATTGTCTTCTGAATGGTAGCAGAAAGGAATGAGTAGCTGCCTTCTTCTAGCAAATAAAAGCAACAGGAAGTGACAGTGTCCCTGTCCTAAGTGGCAGTTCTTTCAAATACCAAGCCTGGAATCAATGTAAAAACAAGAAAAAATGACCCATATGATCCTCTACTATTTGCATCCACTCTAGAACCCAAACATTCATCTTCAGGCATTAGCACATAACAGTGAGAAAATGTCTTAGAGCAAAAGCTCTCAGAGAAGGTCCCCAGAAGCAGCAGCAGCACTCAGAACTTGGGAACCTGAAACAAAATTTTCAGGTTTTACACCAGACCTATTAAATCAGAGACGCTGGAGGTAGACCAGCAGTATGTGTTGTAACAAGCCCTTCAGGTGCCTCTGGTGCAAGCTACAGTGTGAGAACCACCACCCTGGAAGGCTATAGTCCTTGTTTCTGTACCCCTACCCCACCACACGCTCCCTCCAATACCCCAGGAAGGTTCCATTATTTCTTTTCTTTTCTTTTATTTATTTTATCTATTCTATTCTATTCTATTCTATTCTATTCTATTCTATTCTATTCTATTCTATTCTATTCTATTCCATTCTATTCTATTCCCTTTGTCTACTTAGATAATCTGGCTTTTCACAGCCCAGGTCTGTTGCACCAAGTCCAGATCTCCAGATCTAGTCTCAGAAGTTCTGGGAGCCCCTGTGTCCAGCTTTTGTCTGGGAGGGGTTGGGAACCTCTTATGAAGGGACTCTAGATAAATAGCTTTAGCAAAGATTTATAAGTCTTAGGGAGCTAGAAGTAGCTTGGGCAATCATAAGGTTTACATCATTCATTTTTCATGTTAGGAAAACAGATCTCAAAGAGACTAACTTAGCCAAGACCAAATACAGTGAAAAGACTAAAACTCAATGTGGTCACTTATAAACTAGCTTCCTCCACCATTAGTGCAAAATGCCACACATAACCTTACACTTAACACTTAAGATGTACACTTCTGGAGCATCCAGCACCAACAAGAGCACATGGAACATTCTGATGTCACAGAGATGCTCACAAACACCATATTCGTTCCCACTTGCCACCAGAAAGCTGTAGCAAAGTGAAAGGCTACATCTGGATGACCAACCAAAGGACTAGTCTAAAAAAAAATAAATGAAAGAATCAGAAGAAGACTAAGTTTTTCCACCTCCTACTCTGAAGCTCTGAGGTAGATCCTGCCACCCACCTGCCTCTGGTAAGATCTAACATGTGCTGACTTTTACAATGTGGACTCCTGGAGCTAAAGTTTGTGGTTAAACAGGCCATTCCCAACACTTCAAATTATAGCTTACAGCATGCTAGCGCCCTTATCTCTCACCCAGTGAAGAGCCTTCATCTAAGAAGGAGTCATTCTGAGCAAAGATTTTTGTCTTTGGCTGCTCGACACTCAGAATGAAATTCCATAGGATTAGGTAGATACTAGTTCTAGCTAGTCAAAGAAAATCCCAGGCACAATTGAAATGTTACAGCAAAAGATACATCCATAGGAAGAAAAATGGTAAGTTTAGACAGGAGCAATTGCTTTCAGAATGAAAATTTTTGGCAAGAAAACAAGGCAACCTTTGAGTCAGAGACGAGAGTGTGCTAGACAGCCATGTCCCACCGCATCTCCACTTGCTGTTCAGTGTAAATTGGGAACCTGAAGCTCCTTTGAGGCCACGGGGTGATGCCAGGAGAACAGGTCCTAAAAGAGCGATGCCAATGTGCTCAAGGACCTGCTGTGGGTCTGCCGCCAGGCACCGCCTTGCCCCTGCAGGCTCCCTCCCCTCCTACCCTACCATACTCGTTGTTATTTATTTTTCCAAGGACTGAAAGAGGAGGTCAAGCCCGGTCATGATGAAAACAGAATCGTGCCAAGAATCTCACTGAGAGTCCAAAACTATCTGCCATCCTACAGGCAACTTTATCTGCCGTCTTTTTAAACCAGGTCATCCCACTGCTAATGGTGCCAGGTAAGGTTTCTGGGGGCCGTGAACAGAAACCTAAACTAATTCAGGATCAGGGAACAGGTCACAGTGTTCATTCTTATTTTTATTTTTTTAAAGTTTTTATTTTTTTATTCTTGTTCCATTACAGTTGTCCCAAGTTCCCCCGCCCCGTTGCTCTCCCCTGTCCTGCCCCAGCTCCCACAGCTAGTAGCATTCTTACTTCTCATCAATTTGGCTTTATAGGCACAACAAAATTTATTTCAGACTTCAGGTCTTTGGGATCATTTAGAAGCCAGGCAAACACTCTGTGGCTTTAATTGTGACCCTTCCATTACACGCAAGTTGCATAATCATGTTGTAAGTGAAGAACGATGTTGTAATGAAATCCTTCTAGGACTTCCAGGAATAAACTTTCCTGGATGGGGTCCAAGATGAAATCACCTTACACCGAACTCAAGGCTTGTAGCACGTGTTTCAAGGCACTGGTGTGTGCGTGGACTCGGGGAGGAAGGACTCCACTTGAGCTGTCTGTCTCCGCGAATGACGCCACTGTCTTCTTCAGGCTGCATGGAAAACGTTGGTGTCTTTTTGCCTTTCTCTTCCCATCGCTCATATCCAACATCTTACTAAGCTTATCATGTGTTTCCTTGAAATAGTTCTTCCATTTACACCTTCTTGTCCCTTCTATTTGCACTTTAATCCTGGGACCCATCGGTTAGTGCTTGATAACTGCAGAAATCTCTCACCTGGCCTCCCAGAATCCAGCCTTTCCCTCTGTCAGCTTGTTTTAAACTCAGCTTCTGACCTATATCAAAGGAAAAAATCTCTGTGCCTATTTTCCAGGGCAATAGCCACAAAAGTTCATGTTCCATATTTTTAACTGTATTTTTTATTGTCATCCAACATGTACTAGACATCATTTTAAAAGAACTAAGTAAAAACTAGTTGTGTTGGGAAGGAATGAGATAATTCATATAAAATACTTCATGTATTCAGAACAACATAAACAATAAAAGATAAATCTTTCAGAAACACTTGGGAAACATTTACAACAAACAGCCCCCCCCACCGCACACACACACAGCAAACAGTGTGTGCCCTGGAGCCTGGACAAGGTGGTGCCAGGACACAAGGCTGGGTCTCCTTCTGTCCCCAACCCCTGGAAATGACAAAAAATCTTAAAATCCTGAAAACACTCAAACAAACAAACAAAAAATAATGAGGAATCCATGAAAGAAATACATGAGAACAGAATAATGGAGAAAACCATGGCCTAGAATGCAGTTAGAAGGAAGAGCTCTAAAGCTGGAAAGTGTCAAAAGTACCTGGAGCTCAGAGGCTTCAGGTACAGGGACTGGGAAGTCTTCCTATAGCAACTGCCATGCTGGTGAGTTTGGGCTCTGCATCTGGAACAAGCAGAGGTGGTGTCCCTCTCTACCTTCTTCTTGGGCTGAGCAGTGGCTACACAGGTCTTTGACCAGCCTAACACACAGGATGCTCAGGTCCGAAAGGTGTGGCAGTGACTCTAGTGGTTACAGCTATACGAAGGGGACAGGAGTCGCTAAGTCCAAACAGAAACTGGTGCCACACACCTAGAAGGCTCAATGCAAGCACTTTTTTTTTCAATGAAGTCTTCCCCTAAATAGTTATGGAAACTGATAAGTTTTATATATTATAACTGCAAGAACATGTATATTTACCAATAAAAGGGCATTAAGACACATCATACAGAAAAAATAATCAACCAAGTGCAAGTCATTGGATAAAACCTCCATTGACAGTGAATTCACATGGAAATTATAAGGTTGGCAAGATGTTTATATTTTGGACAAGATTTAAAACCCCTAGAGGATAGTCAAATTATCCATGCAAACATGCACATTTCTCCAGTAGTAGGTAGGTTGACAGGTGATGGTCCATGCTACTATAGAAAACAGACTGTCTTTAAAATATTTCCAAGGACCTAGGTCACATGGTAGGGAAGCCAGCTAAGTGAGCATGTACTTCATTTTGTAAGAAAAGGAAGCTGTAGCTCTCTCCAAGGTGTTAAGGAAGCCATAGCAGGTTCTCAAGGCAGCTTCAATCCCACTGAGGCAAGACTGAAGGATGTGGGGTTCCCTCACTCAAGGCAGCAATATTGGGTTGATGGAGGGTGTATGATCATTGCAATTTTAAAAATGAACTTTTAAAAAGTTGGCAGTATTCTAGAAAAATAGGCTATATGAACCATATTGTATTTTTTGTGCATTTATCATTTTTTTTACCAATCATAGGCCAGGAGAAGGTAAATTTTATTTATTGGTTTGTCAATTTTTATTGCGTAACTCCTTGTGCCAGGTCCTGTGCTACATTCCGGGAACAGAGTAGTAAACACAACAGACAGTACTTACAATCTACTAAAGAAGACAGACATGAAACTGCTCTTTGTGCAATAAAAGCAATAATATAAACATTATTTGTTTATAATTGTGACAGGTATAACAAGGGAGAGAGTCAAATGGGAACCTGTCATGTCTAAAAAAACAAGAGACAACCAGCATAGCTCAGCTCATCCCACACCGAGAAAGGTGACAGCAAGTAGGTTTGCTAAGGTAATCATGAAGCTAGATTATTTAGGGCAATAGAAGACATATTAAATATTTTGATAAGCCCTGGCTGGTGTGGCTCAGTGGACTAAACATCTTGATATTGATTCTAAGGACATGGCCATTGAGGGCTTTTAATCAGGGGATGATATAATTGTATTTGCAATTGTAAAAGATCACGTTGGCTTCTGGGGGGAAATAGACACAAAGGAGGCAAGAATGGGCCCTAGGGGCCCAGTTAGACAGCTGTGCTAGTATCTGGGTGAGAGTGGAGGGCGTTACAGAATGATAGTCGTAGAGATGGAGAAAAGTGAAAAACATAAGAAAGAGTAAGAATTAAAATCAAGGTGATTTGGAGATTGATTAGACGTGGAGTGAGTGAGAGGGAAGATGAATTCCTGACCTCTGTTCTGTGGCAGTGCCACTCACTGGGGTCGATTGCACTGGGAGAAAAAGAGGTTTGAGCTGGTCCTGTGTGTGTTAAATGTGAGGCACCCACAACACATCCCAGTAGACAGGTGGAGGGGCAGTTGGATGTTGGATACATGGCTTGGAAGTCAGAAAAGAGGTCTGTGCTGAAAGTGACATTTGGAAGTTATCTCTTTCCAGATGGTAGAAGACTTACACATAGATGAGTTTGCTTAGAGAGAATGTTAGTAAGAAAAAAGGTTTAAGACCAAGCCTTCTAAAGTTTGCTGGGAGAAGGATAAGACAATGACTCTGAGAAATGGTATCCAGAGAAGTGAGAAAGAGAACTATGAAAGTTCAGTACTATTGAGTCAGGGGGATGTGATTATTTCAAGAAGCAATCCTAATTAATGTCAAATGGTGATGAGAAGTTAAATAAGATAAAGACCTTATTCCAATTATCTGTTATTTCTATCCAAGATGACTCATACACATGGCCAGCAAGCTGGTGCTAGCTTTTGCCTAGAAACTCAGCTGGGACTGTCACATGGAATCCTCAGTTTTTCTCCAGGTAGACCAGTCCACGGGGACTGTTTGGGCTTCCTCACACCATGGCAACTAGCTCCCACAACAAGTGTTCTAAGATACAGAACGTCTCTTACTGTCCGAGCACAGAAAAGGGTGCAGCATCTCTACTACGCTGTTCACCAGGATTCCAGGGAATGGGGTATAGACCACACTTCTTGAAGGAGGATAGTAGAGAAATCACAGCCTCTTTAATCTGCCACTGATGTTTGACATCTAGAATCCTATTCTTGTAACATGTTTTATAAGCAGGAAAAAAATGGAAATAAACTAAACACTCATCATTGGGATCCAGGTTAAGTCAATTAATTTAAATTTATAAAATGAAATACTATGGCACACAGATGACAATGTGTAACACTGGGAGCTAGACCACATTTTAAATGATGGGTATATTTTAATATAATGTTATGGAAATACTCATAACATATTATTGAATCAAAAAGCAAAGATTAGAGTAGTGTATACAGTATATTGCCATTTGTGTAAAAGGAGGAAAATCAAATATATTGGTATTCACTTGTACATGCATAAAACAACTTTAGAACATGTGTTCTCAGTCATGTGATACCATCTCCAAAGAAGTAAAAATTGGTTATTGAGAGGGGGGGAATTTTTAATCTTTTTATGTATAAAGCACAGTTATACATATGATGCAAAAACAGACCTACAATATACCTGTATATTAAAATTTAAAGAGGGGGCCCTGGCTGGTGTGGCTCAGTGGATTGAGTGCCAACCTTCAAAGCAAGGGATTGCTGGTTTGATTCCCAGTCAGGGCACATGCCTGGGTTGTGGGCCAGATCCCCAGTTGGGAGTGCGTGAAAGGCAACTACACATTGGTGTTTTTCTCCCTCTATTTCTCCCTCCCTTCTCCTCTAAAAATAAATAAATAAATTTTTTAAAAAATTTAAAGAGGAGGAATAATTAAGAAATGTCTTCAAAGGCTCCTTAGTGGAATGATGATTAAAAAATTATTGAGAAACAATGTTCAAGAAGGAAACAAGGAAACGAGTCCAAATGATTGCCTGAAAGAGTAGAAATTGGTTACTGGAAAAAGGAAGTCATAGGAATGAAAATGTTCGAAGTGTATTTTTTCTTTTTTAAATATATTAGAACCGTGGGAAGATAATATTCATCAAAATTTAAATTAAAAATAAAATTGTAGAAGAAGATTATCTATTTTATTTAATAATATGGTATTACTGAACAGGAGATCTTTCAGCATATATTCAATATTACAGAGTATGTCAATATTATACTTTTAAAGTCGTGTCTGGGCAAGAAAACAATTTTACTCAGTTATCATGACTATTCAAAAGGAAAGCCAGTAAAGTACAGGTTATACAAAACTTTAAGTCTCAATTCTTATTATATATCAAGGAAAACAACTTTGAAAGACACGTTAGTGCAGGCACCTGCTTCACTCTGAAGGGTTAGAGAGCACCTCCCTCTTTCAAGGGTGGGAAGGGCCACTGGAGTTCTCACAATGCTAAAGTGTTTCCTCCTTCACACCTTGGGGGTGGTGAAGCAGCTCTAAGATCTAGAGAAGTGAATGCAATGTGAATGATAAAAGTCCTTAGCAACAACAAAAAAGTCCTAGATTTGCAACAACAACAAAATCAACATGTATCAACAGCACAACTTACACTGCAGAGGAATGCAGCTGTGGTAAACACTTGGCAATCTTCTTGAAGTTGGCTCACCCATACAGAAAACCTACCAAATAAACATGTCATTTCTGTCTCTCTGCTCCTTGACGTTGAAAATCCACAGTAGGTTCTTTTGGACTGGTGTTTCAGGATTCTTAGGATATAGTCCCAGCAGTGGAATTGCTGGATCAAAGGGCAGGTCCATTTTTAGTTTTCTGAGGAAGTTCCATACTGTTTTCCACAGTGGTCGTACCAGTCTGCAATCCCACCAACAGTGCACTAGGGTCCCTTTTTCTCCACAACAAAAGAACCTATGCACCCCAATGTTCATAGCAGCACAATTTACAATAGCTAAGTGCTGGAAACAACCTAGGTGCCCATCAGTAAAAGAATGGGTCAAAAAACTATGGTACATTTACACAATGGAATTCTATGCAGCTGAAAGAAAGAAGGAACTCATACCCTTTGCAACAGCATTGATGGAGCTGGAAAGCATTATGCTAAGTGAAATAAGTCAGGCAGTGGAAGACAAATACCA
>CM052540.1:123169722-123217581 GCA_028533065.1 Trachops cirrhosus | reverse complement strand
TTACAGGAACAAATATAGAGGACACATGGACAAAACTAGGGGGGTTGGAAAGGGGAGGGAGGAGGGGAGGAATGGGTGGGTGGGCTGGAATGGGGATAAAGGATAGAAATGGTACTGAATAAACTAAAATAAAAAAATTTAAAAAAAAAAGAAAAGAAAATCCACAGTAGGAGTATAGCTCTCTGACTGCTGAAGTCACCAGGGGATGAGTAACATTAGACTTGACCCTGGCACACAGATGGCAGCATGTAATGCTGGGGGCTGGACCACATCCTAGAGAGGGAACCCACTTTGCCCAGGGCTGCCAGCAGCAGCCAGTGGCACAGGCCACATGGTGCCATGCTGCTGCCACGGCTGATATGGGAAAACCTGAAAAGATAAGGAAGAGACTTGGAAGCAGTGAACAGTGATGGCTTAGTCTACTGCCGACCTTGCAAAACAGTGGCTATTTTGTCATCAGAGTTCTTATTTCCTTCCAGTGATCCCAAATGATATTGAGGCAGCTGACTTAATTGCATAGAAATTCCACAGAAACTACATGGATTCAAGGCACTTTAAAAATAATTTTAAAAGTCCACTTTTAAATCCATCATTTCCCAGATTCACTCCCAGGTCTCATTATGTGCAACTGTGATCATAACTGCCTTTTAGAAAAGATTGTGAATACATGTGGTACAGCCTAAAGCATAAGTTCTGTTCAACAATGCATAAAAGCTAATGCTACAAAGCACCGTGGGGATACATAGCCATCCCTTGCCAACTCTTGATGCACTCCATTGCCTTGAAATATAGAGCTCTCTTGTGGGTTTCTCTGTGGACACTCAGCTAGGAGTTGTCAGAAGGAGAAAGGCGGCTTATTCTCACCAACTATTCTCACTAACCTATTGTCTCAGTCAGCTCGGGCTCCATAACAAAATGCCATATGCTGGGTGGCTTAAACAACAGGAATTTATTTCCTCACAGTTCTGGAGGCTGGAAGTCTGAGATCAGGGAGGGAGGGAGGGAGAGAGAGAGGGTTAGAGAGAGAAAAAGAGAGATATCTTTCTCTTCTCAGCCCACAAATCCTATTGGATTGGGACTCCCCCTACCCTCTTATGACCTCATTTAACCTTAATGACCTAAAAACCTTGTCTCCAAATTCAGTCACAATGGGGATTAAGGCTTCAATATATGAATTTGGGGGAAGGAGGGATGTCACAATTTAGTCCATAACACCTATAAAAATAAAAAAGAAGTATGTAAATGTCATAAAGGAAATTTTAGTTCTAATATTAGGAAAGTTAATAATCATATAAGAGCTTGAGAATGGAGCCATTTATTCACAAAACAAACACCACATCCCATTTAATACCATGTGCCCATTAATGGTGAAGAGGCATGAGACAGAATTCACAGACATAAAATTCACCATTTTAACCAATGCAAAGTGTATAAGTCAGTGACTTCCAGTCCATCCACAGTGTTGTACAACCGCCAACACTATCTAATTCCAGAACATTTTTATCACTCCAGAAAGAAACCTTGTACCTGTACAGTTGTCACTCTCCACTCCTCTATCCCCAGCTCCAGGTATTGGTCTTTTAAAATTCAGGAAAGAACATTATGAAGGTGAACTTGTTCTGGCCACTGAGGGAAAAAAAGTGGTGCTATTTGAAAATTGACTGGTACCACTAACTCAGAGATTGTTTAACATAGAGAATTGAGTCTTTGTGTTATTCCATCATGAAAAGGATTATAGAAGCAGAGTCATAGATCAGAGGATCTCAGTTTCCAGTGTATCTCCAAATATCTTATGCCAGCTAAAAAATTATGGGTAGCATGTCCTCATACAGCCCCCTCAACAGAGAAACAGACTTTTTTTGTTCAAATGCACTTAGGAAATTCTAATAAGTTAAACTGTTAGCAGATTTCTTTGCCAGCAAAGAGGATGAATACAGCGCCAGCAGTGAGGTTTGGTTTTTTGTTTTAATTATCACTGTAGACTACCAGTTGCAACTGGTGGGTTTTTACAACAAATGGGCCAAAATCACAGATAGGATTTTATTTTTCAAAAAAACCAAACCTGCTTGCTTTTTTCTTTTGTTGATTAGGTTCCAGTTAAAGGTGAGATCATATGCTGTTTGTCCCTCACCACCAGGCTTATTTTGCTTAGCATAATGCTTTCCAGCTCCATCCATGCTGTTGGAAAGGGTAGGAGCTCCTTCTTTCTCTTTGCTTCGTAGTGTTCCATTGTGTAAATGTACCATAGTTTTTTAATCCATTCATTTACTGATGGGCACTTAGGTTGCTTCTAGCACTTGGCTATTGTAAATAGTGTTCCTAAGAACACTGGAGTGCAAATGGTCCATATGAACAATGTAAACAAAAAACTAAACCAAAAACGTAATATGTGTACATTTTACACAAAATGTTTAGGTCTCTAGCTTCACTTTAAAATATTGGGTCAAGTAGCAACTCTCAGCCCTTATTGGGTAGAGACAAGAAACAACTGCTTTTGGAAGGATCGCACGTGTCCAGGTTCACAACAGCCCCTTTCAGTCCATTTCCCTCATGTGCTAGCTGCTTGGCCCCTGAGGGCACTTGAACTTGCTTCTCATGCTATAGAACAGACCTTGCAGAGAGACTGCAGGGACACTTTCTTTTAACCATGCTTCAAGCACAAAGCTACCTAGATGGCAGGCAGACTTGAAGCACCATCCAATGTGTTTTTACCACAGTCTTGAACTTTCCACACTCAAATCTAGCATCCTGGAAGTATGAGATTTTTGAGTGGTGGACTAATGATTAAACCTGCCCCCATTCCATTTTTGCTGAGAAAATCACTTTTCATAACTGTATCAGAGAAAATGAAATTTAGATAACATGGTAAATTTATTGTGGTTTCCACCACTCAGAATATCCCACAGCAATTTACATAATGGCTCTTAGACACCAAGCTCTTTCGTAGACAGGAAGTTTACTCCTAGTCCTTTTTCTCCTCAGTATATCTCCTTGCAGAATAGATAAAGCAATATTACACTTCAAAAACAGCATGCGGAAATAATCGATTAACCCATCAGTTCTGGAACATTCAGCTTAACTCTCATTATACTTCTTACTGATAGAGGTCATTTCTACCTGGTTGAGGGGACTTCTTTCTTCCTCTTCGAGGTGTGGAAACCATACCTGGGTTTCATTGGCCATCAGAAATGATGGGGCTTAGAGCAAAGAATGAAGCCTGGGTACAGTCTATCAACTCTCCTCTCCTTGACCATGAATCCCAAAGCACTTCAGAAGGGCAAGTCATTAGTCTCCAATGAAGTACAATTCCCACACAACAGTTCCAGGAGGGAGATTGGTGTTCTCAGGCCAAGAGTACCAAACCCCTCCATTTCCCAAAGGAAAACAAAGAAATACAATAAGACAAATATCACTCTTTTATTAAAAAAATACCTCCAGTTACAAAACTTGTGGTCTTAACAAGGCTTGTGATATAAGGCATGAAGTACGACAGTCTCTCCAGTTTGACTGCTCATCTTTATAATATTAATCAGATGTGATTGTTTATGTATTCATTATAGAGTATTTACTCTCTGCCAGGCACTATTCTAAGTGTTTACAAATATTAATTTAGTTAATTTTCATAAGGAAGAAAATATTATTAAATTCAGTTTATAGATGAAGAAACTGAGACACAGAAAAGTTAAATAACTTTTTCAAAGTCACAAAGCTGATAAGTGGCAGAGCCAGAATGTAAACCTAAGTGGTCTGTGCTGTTAACTGTTATATTCAGTTTGCTCTCATTCTCTAATAACAAAGTGGTGACGTGTTCTATATAATGCAAATTACTGAACTCACCACCTTTCCTCAAACCTACTTGTACTCCTATGTTACCGATTCTAGTTACCGGTATAACCCTTCTAATCTAAGACAGACACCTGCTTCTTAATTACCTACAGCTAATCTGTCGCTATCATCTATCAATTCCATTTCCTGCATCTCTCTCAGGAAGAGAAGAGAGTCTGTCCTCTCTTCTCTGTTGCTTCCGCTATGGCCTTGTCCGCCCTCTCTGGGCCCCTGCAATAACCTCCTCCATCATTTTCTGCCACTCTTTTGCATCCTTTATCCATTCTTCCTTCAATTATTCTTAAATATAACTTAATTATGGTACTTTGGCTGATAAAAATCTATCATGATTTTCCATTTCTATACTAGTGACTCTCAAACTGTTTCTCTATGATCCACCAACCCATTAGTCATCCTAAGGATTTTTAAAAATTAGGTTTTGTGGCTGCCATTCTAACCCTGCTAAATGGCAATTTCTGAAGATGGGGCCTGGGGTCTGGATTTTAATAAACTCTTCAGGAGATTTTTATATGCACTAAAGATGGGGAGTCACAGATCTACAGAATAAAGTCCAGCTTCCACGGCAGTGTACAAAGGATTCGGTCCTTGCGTATTCTCAGTCTCTCCTCCTGTTGTTCTTCTCTCAACCTGCTCTAGAAACACCAGCCGTGGCACTTGTGTGGCCTTCGCCTATCCGCTTTGCCTTGTGAGCCCCGGCCATCATCTGAGGTGCATCTCCTGTATTGCCTATTCCACGAGGCCTTCCTTGAATCTACCACCCTAAGCAAACTAACCATTCCCTCCTTTCTCCCTTCATGCCACCCCACAGTGACACCCTCCAGAAGGCACTCTAGCTGTTTACCTGCCTGCCTCTGCTGTTCTGTGAACTCCAAACCCCATGGAGGTAAACCTGTGTTTTTCTTCCACTTCTACCACAGAGCCTGGGCCACAGAGATACTGACCAACATTTACTGAATGAATGCTGTCATTTGCAAAGCTCCGTGAAACAGATAAATCCACACCAGGACAAAGCAGCAACAGTGTGTATCTTTAGAGGTGACTTTTGTGTCAAGAAATGGAGCATCACCACAGATCACATTCCAGTTGTCCTTTACCTATCTAAAGCCATGAAGGCCTATAAAACCTTCCCCACTGCCACACTCAGCGTTAGTCAAGGTGAAAATTCTTGGCAAAGCTGTATTTATCACAGGTTCTTTTTCAATGCAGTAAAAATTTCAGACAGAAATGGAAATAATATTTGAAATATAAGTCTGTGCAGTCAGCGTAGAAAGCCTGCTCTTTAGAAACATACTTTGAGCCACCGAAGGCAGGGAGGTTGAAGTTGCATTAATTAGTCTGTTTTTGTAAACACATGACAGAAACCAACTTGAACTAGTTCTAGTTAAGTGAAAAGAAAAATCTTTGTAATGATACCTGGGTATTTCACAAAACCCAGGCTTAATTATGCAGCTGGAGATGTGGGACAGTCTGAAGCAGGGACTCAGTTTTTGGAACCTCTCCACCCCTCAGCATTGTTCCACACATCACTCTTGTGACACATGATGAAATACGCGGTTGCTGTGACTCCTTAGTTTAGGCTCTCATAGGTATAGACTCTTAAAGGATCCTGCCTGAACCCTCAGGAAAGCAGCTCAATGACCAAGTTGAGTCAATGGCCAAGTTCCCCTGGCCAGTTCAGTGTGACCAGGGGTCCCAGCAGAGCCACACAGGAATACGGTGCCCTGGATACAGCTCTGTGCAGGTAGAGAGGAGTGGACTGGACGAGCCCTTTGGTGTCCACCATATAACAATTTCATAGTTATCAGAAGCAAAGGGCATAGTTTAAATTACGGATAACTTGGGTTGGAGATAGAGAAGGGGACAACTGATCAAGAAAAGCCAAGCCAGGACTCAGCCAGAGACAGAGCCCAACTCTCCCTGGGGGAGCCTTTACTACAAGCACTGAAAAGCCGGCTGTGAAGCCTGAGGTTGTCTGTGTATTATTTATCACTTTGCTGCTATGCCAGCTAAAGTTAAATATTAATATGCTAAAAAATAAGTGTGTTTCATAGGGTAGTTTTAGTTTTTAACTAATCATAAATTTAAAAAACAAAAAAACAAAAAAAAACCTTACAGAAGAAAGCAAACAGATACCGAAAGCAATAAGAGGTTTAGAATCCAACAGGCCTGGCTTCCCAGAGCACGTCTGTCATGCATGGACTCTGACTACAGAGAAGTGTCTGACCATCTCTGAGCCTCAGATGATCTGTATGTTATTTGTTATCACAACATCCTGATCATGTATTCTATGTCGTTCAGTTTCAGCCATAATTGCTCATTTAGCAAATATCTTTGATCCCTCACTCTGCGCCAGATACTGTTCTAGTGACCTTCAATACAGCATTCAAGAAAACGAATATTTCTGCCCCCAATGAACTTACATTCTAGAAGACAAAACAGTTAATAAACAAAATAAATGTGCAACATTATAATGTGTTAAAACATAATCAATAAAAAGGATAAATTCAAAGCATAGAATCGGTGGCGTTATTAGAAAATATTTATCTGTATACTTATCTGTCCCCCTTTAAACTGAGGGCAGGTACAATGTCTGCTCCCACTGCTTATCCAGTGCCTAGGGCCATACAGTAGATGCTAAAGGACTTTTGTTGGAGTTGTGAAGGATAGAGGGAATAACATGAAAGTGACTAATCCCAACACTTTAGAAGACATTTGCATTAATGTGTTCAGGCTGCCATAACAAAATACCATAGCCTAAGTGGCTTAAACAAAAGCAATTTATTTTCTCACAATTCTGTAGACTAGAAATCCAAGATCAACAAATCTGGTTTCTTCCAAGGCCTCTCTCTTTGGCTTGCAGATGGCTGCCTCCTTGCTGTGTCCTCACACACCCCTCCATCCCTCTGCCTGTGCGTGTTTCTGGTGTCTCTCCCTGTGTGTCCAAACTTTCTCTCCTTATAAAGGACACCAGTCATATTGCATTAGGGCCCACCCTAAAGATCTCATTTTAACTTAATCAATTCTTTAAAATTATTTTTGATTACAGTCACAATCCGAGGTTCTTCGATTTAGAACTTTGGTATATGATTGGGGAAAGGCGGTAGTGCAGACACAATTCAGCCCATTCATAGTAGGAATGTAAACCTTTTCAATCCTTTGGTATTCAATACATTATTTTATTTGGTCTTCATTGTAACTTTTAACATAGCAGGACTTGTATTATCATTGTCTTGAATACACAGATAAGAAGACAGCGGGTAAGAGTAGGCAGGAACATGTCTCTAAATCAAGTGCTTGATCCCCAAGATCACAATACCTCCTCAAGCTGTCACTTCCACTGGTCTCAATGAGATATAATTATGAGCTGCCAAGGTCCAATTTGGGCAAGAAAGGATATAACTGCAGTGGCACAACCACCCTGAACAATGTAGAAGAGTAATCTGTACTTCGGACAATTTAATGGCTAAAAAGAATAGAAGAAAGTGCCTTGAAATGTAGCTGAATGCCTTGTCATCTGGGTTTGCTTGGTTATTTTTCACCAAGGCTGTTTAAATCTAACCAAAGACATCCCTGACAGGTTTTATCCAGAAAACTCTAATTTAGAAAAGTGCTTGACATGACCATGGGCAATGCTCTTGAGATGTAGGCAGACCTGATAGCAATACATTCACCTTTTTATAAAGTCCTGCTCTGGCTTTTTCCAAGTACAAATTGGATTCAGCCCTCTCACAGTCACCTAGCAGACTGGCCCAGAAAACACAACTCTGATTACTTCATGGCAGTATTCCCAGGGGTGCCTTGTTAGAGCGATCACAAAACCATCTGAAATTGAAGGGAAAGTCCTATCAAATGAACTACTGAAATGGTGGTACTTTGCAAGATTTACATAGCACAGTTTGTTGTAAAACTGAAGGAAAATAGTAACTTTGAAATGGGAATCCAATGGCTATAGGCCTAGAGTGGGGGTCAGCTAAGGTGACTGGCCTTTGGTTCCAGAATGCTGTTATGCTCTTGGGTTGAAAAACAGCCCGGGTGCCCTCTAAATTATGAAACAATGATGACTGCCAACACCTACCTTTAATTAAGTGCAATCTTTCACTTTAGTCTGTGTCTCATTTCTTAGGCAATGGGTGTCAAAGAAAAGTTTATGGTGGACTGCACCCAGCTTACCACCAACAGGAACGCCTTTTCATGTTCTCTCTCCTGTTCCTCCACCCTGCGTCACACCCGGAGCTAACTATAATGCACTGAAAAGGAGACCAATTGATCTTCAGTTCAAATGTGGGACTGAACACACACAGTTGCCTCTAGTCTTCCCAAGACTCTATTGAAATAAAAAAATTCAGGAGTACAAAATGAATAAACATATAACAGCAAAGAGAACAAGAGTGAGGTGGTGATTATCAGTGAATCGATGGACTTCAGCAAATACATGACAGAGAGAAAATGGAACAATATGTATGGCCTGTGACACAGCAGTCACACTCCTGAGACATGTCAGATACATTCTCACTTAGGTGTGTAGGGGACATGTACAGTGATCCCTCACCTATCGTGGGAGTTACGTTCCTGAGACCCCCGTGATAGGAGAAAATCCGCGACATAGCGGCATTATATTTATTTTATTATGTATATATATATTTTTAGGCTTTATAAACCCTTCCCACACTCCTATAAACCTTTCCCACTCTCTTATTAACATTTCCCACACTCTTATAAACACTTCGCATGCTCTTAAACACTTTCTACACTCTCAAACCTACGTAATTTTAACAACATATAAAATTGTATATGGGTACTCACCAGTGAAGTATACAGTCATCCCTCGCTACATCATGGTTCACTTATTGAGACTTCACAATATACAGTGAAGAATTAAATCTCTCTTATACAAAATAAGTGAGAATTTAGTGAGAAAAGTAGAAACAGAATGAGACAGCACAATATCATTTTTGTAAATTAAGGGCTGTAAAACACAATAAGTACATATCATTTAAAAATTATATATATATTTTAAAGACACATCAATACATTACTGCAGGTACTTACGGGGAAGAGGTAGAGGGAAAAGAATGAGAGTGGGGATTAGGGAAGAAGAGAAACAAATTTAACAATAGAGAATGCCCATTTAAATTACTAATAACAATGTGCTCTGTACATGATACCTAGGGTCCTGTCAAAAACACATCACATAAAGTACGCTGGCTGCACAAGGGAAGGGGAAGCCACGTTTCAGGATGCACTAGAAAGGAGCCAGTCTGGGCACTACAAACAACATCAAGATAACCCCACACATTCATACTAAGAAGTTACTTGGACATGCACACTAACTTTTCATTATTAGAAATCCAAACAATTTTTCTTTTTGTCCATGGTGTACATGTCACTTAGATTAAAAGTAAAAAATAAGAAAAGGTTTGTGGTACATTAAAAAAATTTCAACTTTCTTCCATTTTTGAAAAATAAGAAAACACAAATAGGAAGAGAATGCCTGAAGGAAATGTAGTTTGACTTTAACATACAGAGTTCCTACCATCTTATTTATTCAAAAACTTGACTTTCTTCTCTGAATGTAATAAAACTGCCCAGAAAACAGACAGAGAGGCTCTGAAAAGTGGCTGCCACAGGGCAGTTATTCAAGACACTTGGGTTTCTTAGCACTTGAGGGTTAGGGGCTCTTTCATTAACAAAAGTCAAGCCCACCAACAATATGAACCTTCCACTATGTGAAAGGAAAACACTGATTCACCAAACCCGGCATTAAGTCAGAGAAAAATCTAGAACATCAGTAGAAAAACAACTTTATTGATTCCCCATGTTTGCCAGTGACATACCAGTAGCAGGTCTCATGATATTACACAGGAAGTCTAGCTCAGTCAGAGCGTTTGCTTTGTTGTACGACCGTTGCAGCCAGATCTTCCTGTCCAGATGACGATACCATCCGATCCCAGGAAAACAAAACAAAGGGTAATAAGCCCAGCAGCTGCAAGTAATTTCTGTCCAGTCATCAGGACAACTTTCTGCTTTAATTGTAATTACTACACCAACGTTCACAACTAACTAGGGAAATAACATAAGAACATTAACGTGGACAATACTGAAACAGTTGGTAGATTCTATGTGCACTGTAAGTTGAGTAAGAAAAATAATAAATGATTTTTGAGAAAGAACAGTTGTTTCATTGAACAAAGACAAAATGGGTAAGTCCTTAAATAGCCTTTTCTTTCTTCCGTAGGTAATCACTGGGCACTATGTCAGGTGGCATTCAAGTATCATTTTTTAAAGTTCCTAGTTAAATTTTATTTCATATTTCCAAAAATAAGACTATTTACAACAAGAGAACTCAGTTTAGAACATAAAAATAGGAAATTTTAAGGACAACTAAAACAGTGTATGCAAATTAAGCAACCTTAAGGGTTAAATCTAAGTTGCTGATTCTCCATTTAATTTTGCAGGGGGAACTTAGCAGTCACAATTTATTTTTGCAATCTTTTAATTGTCATGAGACATAAAGGGATGAGAGCAGAATTTTAACACAGAGGTCTAAAAAATATGACTTTAACCTATGAATTGCTTTTGTTTTTATAATTGATAATACATACAATATTTTCCATATAAAAACTCTTTGTCTTAGTTCAAGTGGAGCATATTGAAGAAAATCAGTTTAAATACCTATGTTTATTATGAACATTTTTTATCATTTCAAGGGAAAAGTTAGTTTGTTTGAATGGACATTTCTGAGATTAAGGCAAAAGAATGAATTCATTCTAATCAGGATTTCTGTCAGCATAACCTTGAGGATTTTTTTTTTTTAGTTTGAGGTCCTGCTAGAACAAAATTAAATATGGTGGAATTTGTGGATTCAGTGGGATTTTTTTTCCTTGAAATTTGATCTTTTAGAGTCAAACCAAATGGAAAATCAGCAGCTTTCCAAAAACATAGGCACTTCTGTGTTGAAACATGATTCTCCAATTCCAAAGACAGATTAACTAGTAAAACTACTGCTTCAAAGCAGCTCAGATCTTGTCCCTGCTTTTTACTGTACTGATGACAGAGGCTTCCTTATTTTCAGGCAGCAGGACATCACTATTGATATGCAGCAGCGGAGAGCCCTGTGGATGCTGGCCTTTAAATTATGACCAGAGTGGAGTAATCTCAAGGCCAGGATGGGAAGGCTGTTCATGTGAAGGGAATAGTCCTCACATTATGTATATAGTTATCAAAATAAATTGAAGTCAGACTTTCTGCAACATTGGAAGATGTTCGATCACCAGGAAAGTCATAACTCCAGTTAAGCAGAGGATGTCTAGGCAAACAACCTGTGTGAACAGCTCTTAGGATACCATCTGAGAGGGAGGCTCTGGGGAATGGCTTTGGCTAACATGCCTTTCAAAGCTGCTTTATGCTGCTGATGCTGTGGATGTTGATGAAGCAGTCATTTTAATTCACCAACAATTTGAGGGGCACTAAAAACAAATCAATACTTTTTGACTATTTTTATTAGCCAATGATGTCTGAAACAGACCTCTTATCCCTAAACCTTATGATAGCCTCTTGAGAGTAAGGATAAATGGGGCTCAGGCATTGCCTATAGTGAAAAATAGTGATGCTGAGACAGGCAGGAGAGAGACTGGGAGGGCGTGGACAAACACTCAGCAAACATTAAGGCACTGCTCTCCACACCAGCGCAGAGAAACAGTTTCTTCTCTCAATGCAGCTCACATTCTATGTGAGAGTGGCAGAGAAGAAACAACAAATAACTAAACAAGGTCATCTCAGATAGTGTCAATGCTATGAATCGAATTAAACAGATAATATGATGGCAAAGCCTTAGGGTAGTAGTAATTTGTCAAGCAGAGCAAGAAGTAGGGGGCATAATGGGTGAGGGAGAGAGTGATACAGACAAGGCAGGCAGAGAGAAGGGGGCTATTTTAGGTGTCTCAATTTGGGCATTACTATCATTTGGGGGCCAGATAATTCTGTGTTTCAGGGGTGTTGTGACCTGTAGGTTGTTTTGATTTGTTCCTGGGCTTTTTCTAAAAGGTGAAAGATTTATACAATCTGAAGAGAAACCAGAGTATATGGGCTTTTTCTAATAGATGCCAGTAGCAGACCCTAGTTGTGGCAAGCAAAAATGTCTCCAGACATGACAAAATGTTCCCTGGGATATTTGAGAATCTCCGGTTGAAAGTCACTAGTTCATGTAGGGCCTTAGAAGCAAAAGTAGCAGGCAAAATACATTAATAACCCAGGTGGCATGAGCATCAGCCAATCAGGCTAGATTCTGTCTGTAAATAACCCACCAGGCTATACCAGTGCATCCTGGGTAAATATTAGACCTGTTATACCTCATGGTAAGTAATTTAGATTTTATTATGATTGTGATAGAAAACTACAGTACTGCTTTAAAAAAGAGTGAGTGGCATGATATCTTCTATGATTTCAAAAGGACCACCTTAGTGGCTAAGCAGAGGATAGATTTTGGGGCAGGGCAGTATGAGAGGAGGGGAGACTGGTAGGAGGCTACTGAAGAAATGCATGTGCAAGACGATGGTGACTTGGACTAGGGTCAGAACCGTGGAGATCACAATACATTCTACAGTGGGGGCAACCAAAGAATCAAGTTCTAAAACTAAGTTTTGGCTTAACAATTGAGTGGATGGTGGTCATTTACTCAGATGAGAAGACTAGAGGAAGAACAGATTTTTGAAAAAAAATCAAGAATTCTGTTTTAGGTATGTTAAGTTTCAGATACCTATGAAATATCTAAATAAAGTTATCCGACCTGTACCAGTGCCAGTTGGGTATATAAGGCTAGAGGTTTGTATAAATTTGATAATCACCAGCATATGATATAGAAACTACCAGAAATATCCAGAAACCAATGTTTATATAGACAATCAACAAAAGAGAGATCACCAACCATTTAAACCAGGTTTAAACCATTTAAGCCTGCCCATTTGCTGAGGAATATATTTCATGGCCTGCTTCCCATAACTTCTGATTTCCTCCTTACATTTGACAAAGATCAGCCTCATTTAATTTCAGTTAACAGATAGTCTAACCTTTGTACTTTGTTTTCTACTGAAAACTCTTAAGCAAATACCACTGTACATTTTTCAAGGTTTCCCTGATGAGGCCAAATTAAATGAAATCTATTAGGCACCAGAGTGGGGAAGGGGCAGGGAGAGAAATTCACAGAGCATGTTTAGGTCACAATATGAGTCCTTATTCTTAATCCCAGATAGTCCAGGAACCCACATTAAATACCATCTATTCTAATATTCAATACATTTTTCATCACATGTTTTATTTAGTATTACTAAATTGCTGATCATACTATTGGCTTTGGAGGACAAGTATCACTCCATTAGATTCAAGCGTGGTTTTAATAGACATCAGCATACAGTACTGTTAATAATAAATAAGGACTTAAATAACACATTGTGATTTTTCAAAGCACTTCCTATGCTGAAAAATTTAATTTTCACCATAATTTTGTGACATAGAAAAGGCAGATATTCATATACCTATTTTAAAATGAGAAAACTATTGTTCAATGAGATTAAGTAATTTGCCCATGGCCCTACAGTTGGTAAGTGTTAAGGGAAAAAAATGGAACACAAGTGTTTTGACAACTAATTCAGTACTGAAAGGGTGCAAAGCTCTGTGCCACTGCATCCCACAGTGCGAGTCACACTGCATGACACCAGAGGTGCACTCTTGTTTGACTTTCTTCCTGAAAAGGATCTGAGGTGCTTCTCAACTCAGGCCTATTTTCCTGTGTTCCTTCTCTGTAATCTAACTTTCCCATGCTTGATAAATTCATGTGGCTGCCTTCTGTATTAAACATGCTATTTTTCCTTCTGTTTCTCGTCCTGTCTCTATCCTAGCTGATATCTTCCTGAGACTTCTTCGCTGGCATTCTAGCTTTTCCCTGATTACTTCAGTCCTTTATGGCTGAAACAGTGGAACAGACTGTAAACTTAAATTATATTCTTCTCCTTTTCCATGTATAGTGGGTTTACTCTAACTTTGTCTTTCACTATTAATTGTCTCCTTTTTTTAACCTAAATTTTTCATTCAGCGCTGATAATATTTTTACTGATTTCAAAACTAATATGTGATACCGTAGAAATTATATAAATGTACAAAGAAGAAAATATACATTACCACATTCCCATTGATCAAACATCAGTACAATTAAATTACTTGATTACTTTTGTTTTTTCTTCAACTGAATGCTTAAATGACAATTTAAAATTCTAGTTAATAATGAATTTTAGTCAAAGTACCATTTTAGTCATGTTCCATAACCTTGGGGCAGAGTGGTAGACCATGAATTTGGAGAGGCCACATGACAGTTTATTTCATGTGTGGGCCACTGCAAGAACTTTGGCTTTTATTTGAGTGAAATAGAAGACCACTGGAGAGTTTTAGGCAGAGCAGCAACATAATTTAACTTAAAGGATCAATTAACTAAATTACAAAGTTAAAATGCCACAGAAGGACAAAGAATCCTAAGAAAATTAATATGCAATTTAGCCTTCTCTGTTTACGTTATGAGCCCTATGATTTAACAGAAACATATTTTATTACATATAATTGCAATAATGGAAGTCTCATGAACAGTTAAGTAAATATTCATTATTACATTTTCATCTGATCCTAGCATTTTATATTTACAAAGTCTAGAATCCTGAATCTTAAATAATAACTAGTAAATAACTGTTGGATTAAAAAAAGGAAAGGGAGGAAGAGATTAAGAGTGAGTGGAAAGAAGAAAGGAAGAAGACAGGAAAGCTATTTAGTATAGTAACTCCTGCAAATGGGAAAATACACTGTTTAAGACAAATTAGGCTAATACATTTGTTAATTCATTTCTTAATGTTTAAGGAATACAAAATATGATGAGCTTACATTTCAAGAACAAAGAACTGAGAATCTTGTATTTCTTAAGACTGATCTTAAAAACTTATTGAGCATACTTCCAGCCAAGATGGAGGCGTAGATAGACACACTGTGCCTCCTCACACAACCAAATTAAGGACAACAAAAATTTAGAAACAAAAAAAACAACCAGAACTGACAGAAAATTGAACTGTACGGAAGTCTGACAACCAAGGAGTTAGACGCATATATCCGGTCCGGTAGGAGGGGCGGAGTTAGGTGGCCTGGCTGAGTTGGGCAATGGGCGAAGAGGAATCCCAGCAAAAAAAAAAAAAAAGCTGTGGCTTGCGAACCCCAGCTCACAAGGCAGTGGCTGACAGACCCAGTGAGGTGTGCAGAGTGGCTGGCAGACCAGACAGTCCCACATTTGCACGCAAACAAACCAGGCGAAGCTAGGAGCAAGATAGACCACGCAGCCCAGGATCCCAGCACTAGGAAATAAAGCCTCAAACCACCAACTGAAAACACCTGTGGGGGTTGAGGCACAGGGAGAGACTCCCAGCCTCACAGGAGAGTTCATTGGAGAGACCCACAGGGTCCTAAAACATACACAAGGCCACCCACCCGGGAATCAGCACCAGAAGGGCCCAATTTGCTTGGGGGAAGCGATGGAAGGAACTGAAATCTGAGAGAGAGCAGAGCAAGCACCATTGTTCCCTCTCGGGCCCCTCCCCCACAGATAGCATCACAACCCAGCAACTGGGTTGACCCACCCTGGTGAACCCCTAAGGCTCTGCCCCTCATATATAACAGGTGTGACAAGACAAAAAAAATGGCCCAAACGGAAGAACATATCAAAGCCCCAGAGCAAATACTTTTAAGCAACGAAGAGATAGCCAACCTATCAGATGCACAGTTCAAAGCAATGGTGATCAGGATGCTCACAGAACTGGTTGAATATGGTCACAAATTAGATGAAAAAATGAAGGCTGCACTAAGTGAAATGAAGGAAAACGCATAGGGAACCAATAGAGATGGGAAGAAAACTGTGACTCAAATCAATGGAGTGGACCAGAAGGAAGGAAGAAACAGCCAAACAGAAAAGAATGAACAAATAAGAATTCAAAAAAATGAGGAGACGCTTAGGAACCTCCAGGACATCTTTAAACATTCCAACATCTGAATTATAGGGGTACCAGAAGGGGAAGAGGAAGAACAACAAGTGGAAAACTTACTTGAACAAATAAAGGAGAACTTCCCCAATCTGGCAAAGGAAATAGACTTCCAGGAAGTCCAGGAAGCTCAGAGAGTCCCAAAGAAGTTGGACGCAAGGAGGAACACACCAAGGCACATCATAGTTACATTACCCAAGATTAAAATAAAGGAGAGAATTCTAGAAGCAGCAAGAGATAAGGGAACAGTAACCTACAAAGGAATTCCCATCAGACTGTCAGCTGATTTCTCAAAAGAGACCTTACAGGCAAGAAGGGGCTGGAAAGAAGTATTCCAAGTCATGAAAGGCAAGGACTTACATCCCAGATTGCTCTATCCAGCAAAGCTTTCATTTAGAATGGAAGGGCAGATAAAGCACTTCTCAGATAAGGTCAAATTAAAGGAGTTCATCATCATTATTATATGAAACCATTATTATATGAAATGTCAAAGAAACTTATCTAAGAAAAAGAAGATAAAAATATGTATAGTAAAATGACAGCAAACTCACAATTATTAACAACCACACCTAAAGCAAAACCAAAAACAAACTAAGCAAACAACTAGAACAGGAACAGAACCACAGAAATGGAGATCACATGGAGGGATAGCAACAGGGGAGTGGGAGGAGGAGAGAGGGGGAAAGATACAGAGAATAAGTAGCATAGATGGTAGGTAGAAAATAGACAGGGGGAGAGCAAGAACAGTATGGGAAATGTAGAAGCTAAAGAACTTATAAGTATGACACATGGACATGAACTAAAGGGGGGAAATGTGGGTGGGGGGGTGTGTAGGGTGCTGGGGAATGAAGGGGGGAAATGGGACAACTGTAATAGCATAATCAATTAAATTAAATTAAATTAAAAAAAACTTATTGAGCATATAAGTGTCTGTTCTTACTGTAAAATATTTTTTTGCTCTCTTTCTCAGTAATATGGATTTTTTAAGAATAGGTATTCCTAACCCCTACCCTCTCACATACATGCACACAAAGACAAATACTTGTGAAAAACTAAGATGTGCAAGAAGATGGACATACCGCTGAGTTTCTTCCCTTAATGCAGACCAACAAATAAAGTGCTAAAATTTTCACATTTGAGCTTGGTTTTGCTATCAGTATTTTAAACATCAATTTTTATATAGATGATTAAAATACTTAGTATTCAAACAATCCCTGACAGACAATGGTTCTACTTATTATTTTTTTTACTTTAAAATAATGCAAAAATGATGTGCATACACTTCGAGCTTTGAATTTTGATCTTTTTCTGGACTAGTCATAGTTGGGTGAGACACTCTTGGTGATGCTGGGTGGCAGCAGCCAGCTGCGGATTCCAGCCAGCCACGGATCACAGGGGTAAGTAATCAATGCTCTCCAGCATGCTGTGCTGCCGGCATTTTTCAGATACTGTGTTTGTGTTTTCCCATCCCATGTCTATAAAATGCCCATCTGTGTCTCCTGCTTCTAGTAAGAGGAAGGCAATTACTCTTGAGATGAAACAAGATAGTTGCCCAACTATGGGCTAATGTAAGTGTTCTGAGCACATTTAAGGCAGGCTAGACTAAGCTATGATGTTTGGTAGGTTAGGAGTATTAAATGCTTTTTCAACTTATAGTATTTTCAACCTATGATGTATTTATTGGGATATAACCCCACTGTTAGCTGAGGAAGCTCTGTATGTTAGAGTTATTCTATGCACTTACAAAGTGCATGACGATCTGTTTCTCTTTTGTTGTATTTAGTAGTTCAAGATATCATTGGGAAAAGGACTAGAGTGGTAAATTCACTCTCCTGTGCAAAGCAGACCTGCTTCTAGGCCAAGTAGCTTCTACATCTTCATGATGCATTTTTGGGTGAATCTCCACTTATCCTTTCATAAGAGCTTGCACATCAAATGTGTCCCATTATGTATCCCATCTACATGTCAAAGTTTTAATTTTCTAATACGCAGTTCCACCAGAGCCTCCACAATGAGCCGTGCTCTCTTAGCCTTTCCCGCCAATGCCAGATAACAGATCGAGCAGCAACACTCATCTGACACCTTTGTGATGAGCCTGGGAGGCCCAAATGGGTCCAGATTGCTCCGCCATTGCTGCATTATCATCCCTGCAGTTCTAACCGTGAAATCCCTTTTGTGGATTAAAGAGACAATTATGATTAAATGCCTGGGCCACAGCTTTATTTTTGTGATTTCTTTCTTTCCATGTATAAGACTGACTTGATTAGTAAGTCTCAGGCAGGCACCACATAATTTTCTGTTATCATGTAATGCAGATTTACAAAAGAATATAAATTACTGGATTTGTTGTAGACTAGAGTGGTGTTATCTTTATCATTTCCTTAAATTCAATTATCCTCAGCTAGCCAAATTTATCTTGATTATACTCTGGTTAAGCAATCTGCACTTCTCATTGTCCATATACCTCCCTGAATTTTTACTCTGGGTACCAAAGAAGGATAACATTCTTTGTAGTCTCTGACATGGAATCATGGTAAATTTTTATAAATATAGGTTGAATAATGAATTTGTCACTTACTTTGCCAGAAGGTAATTTCAATCATCTTTTCTTCTATATTGAGGATTCTCATTGGGAAGTTCATGGAGGCTCGAGGTGTGGGAGCTAACTGGCTGCCGTCTTTGTGATGCAGGTTGACGGCGGGGTCCTCACCACCAGAAAGGCCTTAAGAACTGAACAACTCAAAGGACCCACTTAACCTATCATAACTGCCTTTCTCCCTGAGAAGAAGAAACACACAGTAAATTACAAACTGTATCTCAGGTAAGATTCAAAAAATATGAAAGATGCTAAAGATAAAAGTGCTTGCCAAGTACGGGTTCAGGCACAAAGTTATTTGACACTATCAAGTCCCTGGGCTGTGCAACTTGACCTCTGTGACTACCAAGGACTCGGAGCTCTCCCAGGAGATAAGCCTTCTGAGGCCACTGGAATCACTGCCAGAAAAGAAAGCCCATGAGCAAGGGACCTGGTCTGTCTTGTTCACAGCCAGGATGCATTACTATGTTCAGCTTTTTAAAACACAGGTTTCCAAATGCTAAGTTATTTTTTGACTAGTTTGTATAACTACTGCTGTGCATCCCTTAAATGGTCTCCCCCCACTGCAGCCCCTTCTTGGTCCTAGGTGCTTCTAAGGGGCATCCCCGGGCAGAGGCATAACACTTGGCAGAGGAGAGCACCTACAGACTCACAGGACACTGCTGTGCCACACCTGCACCATTCTGATAGTTACTCAAATGACACGGGCTGTTATGTGTCCTAGAAATCGGCCCTGCACCTCACTGTTCTGCATACCTCTGCACACAGAGCAGTGTCTGCACACCCTGGCTGCTCAGGAAATTTTCTGAGTAAATTAATGATGAAATGACCTATTATTTTCCTTATTTTGTATTTTTATACTTATGCATTTTCTCAGAAACATTGCCATTTGCTAATACAATCCAAAAATACCAAATATCTGCACTGGTATTACCCACATTTCCAATGCCATTCGTCAAGATGAACCCTGACCCAATGCCTGCTACGGAGCAAAAATCCTCCTGGGCCCTAGAGGGATGCCCCAGCAACCTGAGTGAGCTGGAGATGGTTTGGACTTCCTCCCGAAAGCACAGATCCCATAAATAATTCACAAATACGTGAGAAAAGGGGATGCTAAAGAGATTAAATGACTCATAAGTATACTCCTCTTTGGGCTCAACTTGACTTCTTTTTTGCTTTTGTCACAGGGTCTAAAAGTTATTTTTATGACCAGCTACGGACATAAAAATAGGTACACCCATATGACAGATTGCAGAAGCTTGAGGAAATCTCTAGAAAGACATGTAGAATCCAAACCCCAAATAACTTACACTCATTGTCTACCCACTATGTGCTACTCACTGTGTGAGCCATATTCACACAGTCCAGAGCCATCCGCGAGTAAATACTAGCCTTTGCCCCATCTTACAGACAGCAGAGCTAAGTTGCGGGGAGGTCAAATAATTTATCCAAAGTTATGGAGCTGATAAGTGACAAGGAGAAAATACAACCTCCTGTCTTTTTATCTCTAGAATTCACATGGTAAGCACTGCACCATCTACCTTGCGAAGTTGCGTAGCTTCTCTGAGATCACAAATTGTATGCTAGCATATTTAACTGAATATTTAACAGAATATTTAAACTGGAGCAGTCCTTGCACATTTTGGCCCCTTCAATTTTTCTCCCTGGCTTATGAATTGGTACAAGTTGCTATGGCAACACATTCCAGACTCTTCCTTCCACTCTTTGTTCATCATACCTTTCTCTCTGACTCCCTCATCTAGTCTGGTGTGGTTCCCATAAGTGACTGAACCCTGGCAAGAAGGACTAGTGTCTGCCCAGCCACATTTTAAGTGGAAAATATAGAAGACACCTACTATATAAGACACTAACCTAGATACTCTATACTGTTTAACTAGATACCCCCCAAAATATGCAAAGTAAGTGTTAGTATCCCCTTTTTACAGTTAAGTAAAGGCAGGTTAGACAGGTTCAGAGAGGTTAAGTTACTATGCATGATCTTTTAGGGAGTAAGAAAAAGAGCTGTCACTTTAATTCCAAATCTAAGAGTTCACTCTTTCTATTGCACACACTGCCTCATTATTGAGAGAGTCCTATAAAAATGTTTCTCTTAAAGTTTGCCAGAGTTTTCAGGACATGGAGAACTGACTAGCACACTGTCTTAAGTCCAGCACCGCTGACTATTTGACAAGAGCATTAAGCTATTTCTTAACAGAAAAAAAATTACCTTGTAGAAATGTAACACACGATAAATTTTGATGGGAGAAAGGGAAGTTTAAGAAGATTCAAATAGACATCTTCCCAGAGTAACAGGGATGGGTAAATCTTTACTTCAGGGCCTCACATGACCAAGGACTAAGATGAAGACACAGAACAACCAGAAGAGAACCTCATCGCTGGTGGTTAGAGGCATTTCAGAAGCTTAAACACTCAACTCTCTCTGATATGAACTTAGGGATGTGCCCCAAAGTCACTGTCAGGGGAACGCCTTTACATTTTTGCAAAAATATTGCTTGTCTCTTCCATTCCTTCTCTTGAACTACATCAACACATTAATAAAATAAAAGTTCTTTCAATTGTGGGCACAGATAGCCACTGAACCCAGCAATAGCAGATGCTTTAAATCCAGCCCAAAGCCCTCAGACCCCTCTGGCCATTTCTAGGTGTCTTTGTGCTGGTGGTGTTGTGCTATTACTTTCTGGGGCCTTATCACTGACTTGTCTCTTGAGGACTCCCTCAGACTCCTGGGCTGCACACTCAGGAAACTAGACATGCCTGGGACTTTGCATTCCCCCAGGGTGGCCCTCAGCTAGTAACTGATGGTGCAGGACAATTAAAGTCCAGCTTTTGGGTCTTAGGTCAGAATAGATCTGAACTATAGACTGCCTGAAACCCCACCGTACCCACCTCCTCTCTTACAGTGCTTCCTGCACCTCCTTCCAGTGTCTCTTGGGAGTACTTCCCTAATAAATTACTTGCATATAAAATTCTCATCTCAAAGTCAGCCTCTAGGGAACCCAAGCTGACACTAGCCCAAAGAAAAAACAGCCAGAGTGGTTTCGGTAAGGCTGCAAGAGGCAATCACAGACACAGAAACAGAGCGCAGCACTGCCTGGGGACCTGGAGCTTGAGGGCATCTCGGTCCTGCTGATTCTCTCCCTGCTGCACCTCCCTGTGGTACACATGTAGTGGTTTGGTGTCTTGTGTGTGTGTGTTTCTCTGGGCATCCGTCCTATTTCCCTCACTGCAAACAGCTTTTTTAAATGTCGGGCAGCCTTGTCCAGGGATGCTCAGGTCAGACAGATAAGGCTGGCCCAGAGGCACACCCTTTCATCAGAGGCACATGCAACCCATTTAAGTTGTAAAGTGCAAGTGTGAGTAAAGAGGAGGAGAAGTAGAAAAAAAAGACAGTTTTATTAAATACAGATACATTGGCATGTTACTGTAAATCTTTTATACTTGAAAATACACTAGTAATTTTTACTATGGAAAATCTAAGACAGAATATTTAAGCATATCAATTAATAAGTTTTACTAGCCTTTCTCACAGGGGTAGCTACCTTATATTCTTGAATGGATGATTGCAAGATAATCTGTCTTGCCTAAAAAAGATATGTGTGCGGAAGGACGGTGAGCAAGTGAGAGGGATGACGTGAACTGCGGCCTTTTCTTTCCATCCGACAACTGTGTGCATTTTGGGCCCGCCTCACATTTAGTGGTGCAGGCAGTCATCGGGCAGCTCAGCACACTGTCTCCCAGTCCTTCCTTCTGCTCTTCTGCCAAGAGATTTGACGCACTGACCATCCGTCACATCTACCCTGCGGCCATAGCTCCCAAACATTTTTGGCCCATAGTTACACTACAACCCAGTATATGCCCACACACGCACATATGTGCAAAGTGCATAAACACAGTCCAAACAAATATTTTGTGAAATAGTGCTTGTTCTTTCTGCCTGTGATGCACTCTGTTTTCCATGGTTTTCTGTTATAATTGAGTCTATTTCATTTTTTTTTAAATGCCAGCAGCAACCAACTAAATTGATTTCAGGGCCCATTAATGGGTTACAACCAGTGCTTGGCACATTAAGGGCTTGCATCTAAATGCTGGTGTTACTAGAAGCATTGCTTCTGTAAGTCATTATCATCCACTAACACTCTGTTGTGCATCAGTTCGTTATTCATGTAACAAATTGTTTTGAGCACCTGCCGCTTGCAGGGCTTCTTCTCTGGGAGCCAAGAAAGATACAAATGCAAAGAAGTACCCAGCCCTACCTTTAAAAGCTTGCTTACAATCAGGGGCCTTAGTCACAGGCAACAGGAGCCTATTTTGGCTGATATGATATATAGGAGCTATATTTTATATATAGTATATAGTTATAATATAGAGCTTTATAGTTACATGTATTAGAGAGAGAAAGAGAGAGAGAGAGAGAGATGCTGGTAGTCTCTCCCTTCAGGACTAACAGGAGGGGGAGAGAACCAAATGAGACTTGCATGTCCAGAGCCACAAGCCACAATGACAGTCACAACCCAGCAGTGGTCTGCAGCTGCCCTGCTGGCACTCCAAACTGTGCTGCATGTGGCCTGCACCAAAAGCCAGCCCTGCACCCCAGTCACTGTCACTGGCCATCGCTGCCACTGTTGCCCTGGGAGAGTCCATGTGGCAGCCGCAGTGGCCCTCCCCAGTCCTAGATGGAGTCTCCCATGGTGGCTTCTCTGAAGCAGTTAAGTGTACACTTGTTAAGTGCAGTCTTGTGAAATCTCTTACTATGCAGAGTTAGTAAAGGGAACATCTGGGGCTTTTAGATTTTACCATGGGAGATGGGTTCAGCATCCAGTCAAGACCCCAAATTTACAGACCATATGATGTGCAGCCAAAAAAGAAAGACTTTTGTCCATTATAAAAGCTAGTGGGCTCTTTTAAAAATGAGCTGATTAATTTTATACCTGTTCTTGGAGGTCAGAGCCCTGAGGGAATGAAACCCAGAAGGGGACAGAGCATGGACTGAGGAAAGGTCTGGAGATTGGGGGCCCTGGACCGGAAAGAGGAAAACTGCAGGAGGAAGGCAGAGCGCAGAGATGAGGAGGAATGAATGTCAGAGGCTTCCTCACATGGTAGTTCTGCTAGAGACCACGCCTGTTCCTCCCCACCCAGAGATGATATGGCATTCTAGAGCAGCAGTCTTCAAATATTTTTGCTCATATATCCCCTGAAAGAATTTGTAAACTACCTACATTCCACAGATTTTTAACATCTATATATTTTTTATCTTAAATTTAAATCATTAAAAAGATCACACCCTTATGAGCTGTGAGGTCTCAAATTGTCCCTTTGGTACTTTGATGGTTCAGTCCTGAACAATGTGTCATTGTCAATTTAGGACAAGCAAAGTGGAAGGAAGGCAACTACAAAGGGGAGATGGGAAGAGAGAACCCATGGACCACGGACATATTCTTAGCTGGCCAATTTAGTAAATAATACATTTATAAGTTAAAGAATGAAAGCGTATTTGTTAAAATGATCTCAGCTTCCATACTCACTGAAAAATCTTCATGTACCCAACTAGAGTGTATATGTGTCCCAGTTAAAAAACAAAACAAAACATATTCCAGAGCACATCTGAACTTGGCACTCTACGTCACTGTAGGCATATTTTCCATTAGGCATTAGGATATATATAATAATTATATATGTTTTATATCTAGAGGTTGAGCCAATCAGGACCAATATGATACAGTGGGTAACATTCTTCTCCCCACCCACTCCACAACAAAAGGATCATTTAACAAATGGTGCTAATATTTTAGATTATACATTTATTTCTACCATCTTTAATAGTAGCTTAATTTCTTAGGCAGCCCTATAATGCTTTCAGTTCCAAATTAATCTTAGCAAAATATTGCATTTAATTGTGAAATGATATGAATATTTTATGAACTGCTATGCTACTTAAATATATAATCCAAAAAGAGGCAACATTAAGAAACTAGGGGACTTTGCCAAGGCATTTTAAACAGGAGGGTGGTTGGGCTGGGGAATCACTGAGCCAGCCCTGCACCCACCCCCACGGCCAGCCCCTGGGCCTCCGAAGCCAACGCCCACAAACCGCCTCCAGGAAGGCCCTTTCCTGGCTGCCTGCTCCGAGGAGCTTGTGCCAGCTCCAAATATTTAGATGCTTTCAAGCTAGATTTCCACATTATTGTCAAAGTGATTTTTTTAAAAATCTTTTTTCTCTTAACATGTGAGTGACTGACATAGCATTCTATAGGAAATGAGCAGTTGCACAGGGACCTTTACATATTTTCAGGGCAGGCTAAATCCTTAAGGATTTAATTCTGTGAGCTGGAACTCCTATGCCACTCAATTTGTCGAGGCAATTCCTGTGTGATGGACAATGTCTTCCACTCGCAATCATTCACTTGCCTCTGAATGATGAGCCCCTAGAGCCCTCAGACAGATTCAAAGCTAAAAAGTAAATGAATGAGTGAATGAATGAATGAAGGAAGGAAGGAAACCTATTAATGGCAAAGCACCTAAACAAATTTCTTTGGACTAAGCAAGTTTAGCTTTCCTCCTAAAATAGACAGATAATTTTGCTTTTTCCTCTCCATTCTATTCCCCTGAGTTTGTCTTCAGGCAATTATTCAGCAATTGTAAAAACTCCATGAAGTGACTACAGCAGAGTAAAGCTGAGGCACGGCACACTGCTGGGGACACACACTTTGGGTGAGCATAGCTCTGCAGGTCTCAGGTCATAGAGAGGGGAGTGAGGAGGCCTCTGGCCCGCAATCCCTGCCTTAGCAGGGCTCCAATGTAGGGGGCAGACGGTGGGACACCGAGGGGAAATAAAATGAAATGAGATACTAGGTCATTAATACACAGCTCAAGACTACTTTTTAAATGTTAGGCTGCCATAAGGAAAATGACAAATTTCAGCCTATGTGTTGCTAACACCAAATGAGAAGCAATGTAGCCCTTTCACCTCAGCCTGAGTGTTATAATCATTCCCATATAAGTGTTGAATTTAATCTCTAACCCATCTCTTTTGCCAAAGCTAAACATTGTTAAAGATGTGTTTTGAGATTACATTTTCTAATTTTTTTTACGTTTTAACTAGAATGAGGCTCCTATCAAGAGTTACTGAGAGGATCCCTAAACTCAATGCTCCGACTGAAGTGTAAGCTTTTACTCGAATACCATACAGAGAATGTAACATGGTCTTGTCCACCTGGCAGGGCGATGGGAAAACTGTTACGGAAGGAGGTCAACGATCCACACAGTTAGCTACCTGTTTGTCATCAGCCCAGGAACCATTTCTCTCCCGTCCCTGTAAAGGGAACTTGAATTTGTTTGTGTCCACCTCAAGACAGGTGTCCACCTCAAGACAGGTGTCCTGATCCCTAGCTCAGGAATACTTCTTGATCTACTGAAGTCACGCATGGCAATCCCACTCCTCTCACTTGGGAAAGGACTTGGGGTCGGTTTAGTCTTGAATATGTAATGCAGTTCTGACAAGAGAGTCAAGACAGGAAGCCATTAACAGTTTCCAGGGAAGTTTTCCTTACTCAAAAACCGTGTCATGGGAAGACCCGACCCGTGAGTCTGCTGGATGTTGTTGCCACTGGACATGATAGCCAGTGTTTGCACGGTCATTTTGCAGCCATGTTGGGAGCTAACCTGAGCGTGAAGCCAAGGGAGCAAGCATGGTGGGACAGGAGGTGGAAAGAACTTTGATCCCTGCAGATGGCAATGAGAGGCGGAACTAAATAATCCAGGCACTGCCCTACCTTGTCCTTTTTTTCTTCATTTCCTTATATTTAAACCTTCTGTGGTAGCTTTAAAATATGTCAAAAATTCTTTGATTCATTTCCTTATAAGAGGTGATGCCAAATCTTCTTTCAGTGTAAGCTGGACTCAGTGACTCACTTCTATCAAATAGAGTAAAGCAGAAATGACACTATACAACCTCAGAGACTAGATCTTAAAAGGCACGATAGCTTCTTCTTCACTCACTCACTCAGATCACTCATGGTGGGTAAAGCTAGTTGTCAAGTCATGAAGACTCCCAAACAGCCTGAGGAGAGGCCCAAGTGGTGAGGAACTGAGACCACCTGCCAACAGACACGTAGGTGAGCCATACTGGGAACAGACCCTCCACCCCAGTCAGGCTTTAAGAATATTACAGCTATACCCTGACTACAGTGTCATAAGAGAATGAGCCAAACAATCCAGCTAACTCACTCTTGAATTCCTGAGTTGGGGAAACTGTGAGGTGATACATGTGGTCTGTCCAGAAAAAGTCCAGCCATTGTTTATATAACGAGAACAGTTTGCACGACATTGATATAACCTGGCAACCAAGGAGAGTGGACTGGAATGCGCATGTGTGAACAATGACTTCTTCACTGTACTAGTCAGTGGGGGTGGTGGACACCGTTCAGTGAGCATGTGTACTGTGTGGTCATCACATTCAAAATGAGTGAGTAAAGCAACAAATCTCCTTTAACAAATTTTGTGTTAAGCTTGAACATTCCTCCATGGAAACCATTCACATGATTCAGAAGACTGCAGCCATGGGCAACTGGTGATTGGCAACTTCATCACGACAGTGTGCCCACTCATGCATCACATCTCATGCAGAGTTGTTTCATGAAACATCAAATCACCCAGGTGGCTCAGCCCTGCTATAGCCCAGATTTGGTGCCCTGCTATTTCTGGCTTTTCCCAAAACTAAAATTACCTTTGAAAGGGAAGAAAGTTCAGGCTGATGATGAGATTCAGGAAAATACAACATGGCAGCTGATGGCAATTGGGAGAACTGTGTGAGGTCCAAGGTGCCTACTTTGAAAGGGACTGAGGCATCAGTGTCCTATGTACAATGTTTCTTGTATCTTGTATCTTCTTCAATAAATGTCTCTATTTTTCATATTATATGGCTGTATACTTTCTGGACAGACCTCACATTTGTTGTTTTAACCTAATACATGTTGGTAAAATTGTTACTCAACAGTAGACAGTGAAGACATTTTCTAGATTTGGTTCTCTAACTTTTTCAGACAAAGGTATACTAATCGATAAAAGGTTCTAAAAAAAACTGTATCCTAAAACCAAAGAATTGCAAGGTCCTTCATGGGCCCTCTGCTTCACTTTCCTCCTTCTTTAAAAGATTTTATAATGTTATCTGAGACAAGTAAACGTCTCTTTCATAAGACCTTCTGAAAAAGGAAGAGACCGTTGTTCTAGGGCTTTACTTTCACAACCATCTGCTGACAGGCTCAGATCCCTCTGGTTCTAATTAAACCAATTACATCTCATTGTCTCCCCAGAATCAAGTAGTGTTTCCCAAACTTTCTTACAGGAAAAGTATCCTGAATAATATCAAGAGATATTTAGCCAAAAAGGGTTGGGCAGGGGAGGTAACAATTAAAATACAGAGAGAGCATATTAAAGACTTTGGAGAAATCTCTCTGAAAAGGAATTTAATTTTTGTTTAACCCAGAATTTCTCAAACTTAGGGTGACTACTGACTGTATGAGCAGTTCTTGGGATATAAATTTTACTGAGAACACAGGGAAACAGGAATGTGGATGAGAAAGGGCTCTTCACAATGCACTAAATGAATGCACAAGCATGAATGATCAACATAACCCAACACCATACTGAAAATGACCGTCCTACAGAGGCACAGTCACACCTGTCCCCTGAGCAATCCAGTGCTAAGTTCAGACTTAGACAAGCCCAGTTAACGGCAAAATAGAATCCACACACATTTACTCAGAAAGATTAGCACTTTTCTCCAAAATCCAAACTTTCAGATTAGTTTTTTCTTTCCCACCAAACAAAAATACCCATATTAAAATTTTTATTTTAACAGTTCAGGAGATGTTTCCTCTCAAATATTTGGTATAGGGAAAAAATGTCTTACAGAGATTTCTGAAGCCTTGATATTTGGGGTCTTAAACACCATGCCCATGCCAGTGAAAAGTCAAATAATTCACCAGTCATGCAGCCAGTTCTGCCAAGGAAGCTAAGCCCTCTTGACTGGCAGTGCCAGCCCCAGATTCCATGCCTCTGTTAAGCCCCAAAGCCAAGTGAGCCGAGCCCCACACTCCCCAGCAAGCAGGAAGATCCCTCCCAGCAGCTGATTAGGACTTGCCCTAACCGGACAAGGTCCTGTAAGGTAAACGGTTCTGCCCTGGGGCTGGGCCAAATCTAACATGCCCAGAATACCTCTGACTTCTCCTTAGTATTATAACTTGGAAGGAATTTCTTTACCTCTTAAAATCAAACTACTAACTCTTTAAGATTCCAGCAGGAACGGGATCTATAAAAACAAAAACCTGCAGGTGGGTATACGAGGAACCCTGATTTCCCCTCCATCCCCACAGCCTTCTACCTCTGATTCCTGCTGTTGTCACCATGCCCACCACACAGGAAGGGAAACTGTTTTTTTAAACTCTGGTTCAAGTGAGGACACAAATGTGCTTTCTTAGTTCCCTTAGTACAAATGAGATATGCTGTCATTTAAGAAAGTGTTTGGTATCTGAGAAGGAATCCCCAAAAGAAACAGAGTAAGAATGAAGCAATCTTTAGTCTGGTTTCAAAAGGACAGGATTTCTGATACTACAATAAAACACCTTGGCCCTAATGGTTAGTGAATCTGTTTGAACTCCTTCCTGGCTTCCTGCATTAGTTAACCCACTGGCTTGCTTAACCCATTGCCTATAATCCTTTACTGAGAGAGAATATTACCCACGTGGTCCAAGGACAGAATGACTACATTCTTTCTTACCCTATAGCATCACCCCTCAATTGTTCAAGTTCTATTTTTTTCTCTAATTGAGTTACTCTCATCTACAGTTTTTCTAACATATATCCAATTGCTCAGCAAATCCATGAAAGGTATTACTCAGTCCCAGAATTTCTAAAAATTAAGGGCACTTGCACAATTCTTTTTGTTTTGCTAAGGAAAAGACAGACGTTACATGGCAGGCAGCACTCATAAAGCTGCCAGTCTAGAAGCTAGTGAGGACTTAGACAGTCTCAGAAACCAGAGAGGGTCCACTGAGTGGAGCCACACAGGACCTGAAAAGACCAAGTCTGCCTCAGCCTGTTTTCTCCCCCAGGCCAGACGTGAGTGGCTCAGAGACTTCTCGCCTCTCAGGAGGAAGCACCACGGCTGCAGTCCCACACTGGGAACCAGCCCACATTGTCTACCACTGTAAGCAATGAGTTGTGAGGCCCAATGGAAGTGGGAACATCCCAGGTGGGAAGTTCTGCCAGTACAGGTGGCTGAGCAACCTGGACACAATAGGACTGTCCCAAAAAGACAGAGAATTTCCTGGGAGAACAAGCAACAATCCCAGATGATGGAGGTAGTAACTTCAGTTAGGCTTACCAACATAACTTGGGAGAGGCTAGAGAATAGAGCACCCACCTGGTCACGTGATGCTTTGCCTGTGGGAGTTACTGTTCAGTTGGAGACCTAAATCTTGGTGAGGTGGGTCGTAGGAAGAACATGAGAGGGCAACCTAGAAAAGAAAGAGTACCTTTGTAGGATTTTTTGTAGTTTTGGTAATTATTTTTCCAGAAAACTGTGGATATACAGCATTTTTGAAAACTGATCCTTTCCCCCCAGTATTCCCACACCTTCCCTTCCCCTGCCTCACACTCAGAGCATCCAGGCTCTACAGCCATGCCTGAAAGAAACTTACCTAACACACAGCTTTCTTGCACACAGGGACACTGGATAGCACTTCAGCACGACACTTGGGAAATATTTTAAACAGTGAAATCAACAAAAGGCACAAAAATGTGAGAAATGTGCACTAAATAGAACATGAAAAGGGTACTTGTTCACAGTGTGAAAGCTGAAACAAGAAGGCGGAACATTGCCTTGTTCAACCTCAGCCGGAAACTTTTTTAACACTCTGTGCTTGCCCACTAACAACCACAAAAGTGCTGTGGGTATTGACTTGGGATTACAGGTAAAATTTAGCAAGCAGACAAATTCACAAAATCTGAATCCACAAATAGTGAAGATTGACAGTATCAGCTGGGAAAAATGCCGATTGCTCTAAAATGTCTTTAAAAGAAAATTGGTACTTTGGTTAGGACGATCATGTCCCTATATATATAAGAAATGAGCATGCCTTATATTTTTCCTACGCCATCATTCCAAAGGGACCAGGCCAGGACTCCTGTCCCTTCAGTGCAGCAGTGTGTAGAACAGCAAAACCTATTTTTATTGTTCTGCTTTTGTGGTAAGAGTAACTGTTTCAGGGATCAATTCCATAATGCATTATCTTAGTCTCATAAAAACAATTATATTAACTTAGCCTCACAAGAGACATTCTCTCCATTTTCTTATGGTAATCATCTTAGCAAAATCTGCTGGCCAGTATTCAATAGCTATTTTAATAAATTTTAATTCTGATCCTTACCATAAAATGTCTAGCATCACTTAATATGTTAATTGAGCATGACAAACACCAAGTAACAAAATAAAAATAATTCATATTTACTTTGTGGGTATTTTTAAAATATATTTTATTGATTATGCTATTACAGTTGTCCCATTTTTTCTCCCCTTTATTCCACTCTACCCTGTACCCCCACTCCTACCAGCATTCTCCCACCCTAGTTCATGACCCTGGATCATACATATAAGTTCTTTGGCTTCTCCATTTCCCATACTATTCTTAACCTCCCCTTGTCTATTTTGTACCTACTATTTATGCTTCATATTTCCTGTAACTTTTGCCTCATTCTCCCTCCCTCCCACTGATAATAACCCTCCATGTGATCTCTATTTCTGTGAATCTGTTCCTGTTCTACTTGTTTAGTTTGGTTTTGTTTTTATTAGGTTGTTGATAGTTGTGAGTTTGTTGTCATTCTACTGTTCATACTTTTGATCTTCTTTTTCTTAGATAAGTCCCTTTAACATTTCTTATAATAAGGACTTAGTGATGATGAACTCCTTTAACTTGGCCTTATCTGGAAAGCATTTTATCTGTCCTTCCATTCTAAATGATAGTTTTGCTGGATAGAGCAATCTTAGATGTGGGTCCTTGCCTTTCATAACTTCCAATACTTCTTTCTAGCCCCTTCTTGCCTGCAAGGTTTCTTGTGAGAAATCAGCTAACAGTCTGATGGGGACTCCTTTGTAGGTGACTATCTCCTTTTCTCTTGATACTTTTAACATTTTCTCCTTCTCTTTAATCTTGGGTATGTAATTATGATGTGCCTTGGTGTGTGCTTCCTTGGGTCCAACTTCTTTGGGACTCTCTGAGCTTCCTGGACTTCCTGGAAGTCTATTTTCTTTGCCAGACTGGGGAAGTTCTTCATTATGTTTTCAAATAAGTTTTCAATTTCTTACTTTTCCTCTTCTCCTCTAGCACCCTTATGATTCAGAAATTGGAACTTTTAAAGATATCTCAGAGGTTACTAAGCCTCTCCTCATTTTTTTGAATTCTTATTTCTTCATCCCATTCTGGTTGAATATTTATTTCTTCCTTCTGCTCCAAATTGTTGATTTGAGTCCCAGTGTCCTTCCCGTCACTGTTGGTTCCCTGTACATTTTACTTTATTTCACTTTGCATAGCCTTCACTTCTTCCTCTATTTTGTGACTATACTCAAGCATTTCTGTGAGCATCCTGATTACCTGTGTTTTGAACTGTGCATCTGATAGGTTGGCTATCTCCTTACCACTTAATTCCATTTTTTCTGGAGCTTTGATCTGTTCTTTCATTCAGGACATATTTTTTTTTGTCTCAGCATGCCTGTTACATTGTAAGGGGAGGAGCCGTAGGTATTCACCAGGTCAGGAAAGTCCACATGCTAGTTGTGGTGCTATATGTGGGGGAGGGATCAGAGAGGCAACAATGCCACTTGCTCAGCTCTCATCTGGCTTTCAGTCACTTTGTCCACTACCCACAAGCAAATTAGGCCCTTCTGGGGCTGATTCTCAGGTGGGTGAGCTTGTGTACATTCTAGAACCCTGTGGATATCTCCAATGAACTCTCCTGTGAGGCTGGGGGGTTCTCCTGCTTCCTCAACCCACATATGATTTTTCAGTCAGAGGTTTTGAGGCTTTATTTCCCCACACTGGGACTCTGGGTTGTATAGTCTGTCTCATTCCCTAGTTGTTCCTCCCAGTTTATCGGCACACATATGTGGGACCACCCAGTCCTCCAGCCACTGCCCTGCCACGAGTCCTCTCCACCCTGGCTGCCCATCTCCACCCCTTCTACTGTCCTGGATGAATGTTTCTTCTTTAACTCCTTGGTTGTGGGACTTCCATACAATTCAATTTTCTGGCAGTTCTGGTTACTTTTTGTTTTTAAATTTGTTATTGCCCTTCTTTTGGTTGTGCGAGGAGGCAAAGTGTATCTACCTACACCTCCATTTTGGCTGGAAGTCTAACTGTGGGTATTTTAAATTTTCTCACTTAGTAAAGTTTCATGAGATTTGCATTCCTATCTGACAAGTGAGAACCATGATCACATGTACTGGAGTCATTGCTCAGATCCCTAGTGCAGGTGAAAAACAGTCTCTGAAACAGGCTCTGTTGCTCTTCTTGGTGTCTTGACTGCATGTTAGTGCATCTGCATTTAATGGCATTTCAGGTGTTTTTTTTTTTATTGTGAAATTGTCTGTGCCATCAAGTAACAATAAATATGCACATTCAGCTGTTTATGTAGCTTTGACCTTTTGTTCCCCTTTCATACCTCCATTCTGTCCCTCAGTGACTTTAACACCACATTAATAAAGCACCCTGCTATTAATGTCTCTTCAATAATAATAATAATATGATAATAGCTAACATTTTTAGCACATACTATGTGCCAGTTATGCTTCCTTTTATGAAATACACCCTGCTCCCTCAAATAGTCTTTTCCCTAAATATCATGGGAACATATTGTTCTAGTTTTCCTTGCATCCTCTGCCTTTTTCTCAAACACTGGGCTTTCTGGGCACTCTTTTCCAGTCCTTTCTCACTGTACATACTTTCGTCTGGGTGGCAAAGATACACATCTATTTAATCACCAACTGTATATTTATTATTCTCAAATCCGTACCACAAACTTGAACTTTCCCTCAGAGGTCTAGAACCTTGTACTACAGTTATGCACTGAACATCTCAACTTGGATCTCCTGCTGTACCACAAAGCCTGCATGGGCAATCTGAGTTCATCCTCGTAGCACACCCTCTCTCTCCTCTTCTTTCCTTACTATCTGAGGAAGTAACCTCATCATTCTCATCCTATCCCAAGACAGAATGTGTTATATACTGGGCTGCACAGCAAACAGAAATGGGCTCTGTCCTCATGGAACACAGACTCTAACTGGAGGATAAATGGGAGGAGATAAGCAAATGGGCCACACTTCATTTCCTGCCCTGCGCATTCTTTTCCTGGGATTTTCCCATTAGCCTTTTATAAAACTGATTAACTGTCAAATTTGGCTCCACATATTTTTCTACTCAGTAACTTGTGTTTTTTGCATTCAGAAATTTGTTTTCATATAGTCAAATCTAATGAGCATTTCTTTTATGATTTTTTCCTACTACTTCTAAGCTCACAAATGTTTCCTCTACCAGAGGATATTATAAATATTCAATTTTGTCTTCCAGTTTTTCTATTTTTTTTTGTCTTCCAGTTTTTCTATTTTTTTCAATGAGGTAACAGCAAATTTTAATTATGAAGATTTCCAAAAGTCTTCATAATAGGTTGGCTGAGGTATTCCTGACAGCATTCTTTTTTTATTGAACTATTTGAGACCACCAACTTTTCTATCTTGAAGTTTGAATCATCCTTGCTTTAGCAGTACAATCTTTAGATTTCTTTCTACTCTTTTGAAATTCAACATCTCCCTCCTATTTTCTCATTTCTCTTTTTCCTTGCTCTTCCTAATTGTATTTATTCTCACAGCTAGATTCTTGAGTATCTGTTCTTATCTTGTTTGTTTTCCTTGACTCAGTTCTGGCCCACAATATCAAAGATCACTGTGATTAGAATGACTTCCAACCTGATATTTTCAGCAATATGTTTGACTCCCAATCTCCCACTGCTATCAACTAGTTCATCTGCACCATTTCTTTATTTATAATAACCCTATGTTCCATCATAGTTGCAGTCATATATGCCCAAAACCTTGGATGCATCTTCAACTCTCCTTTATCCTTCTTATTTGATTAGTTAAAAATTCCCACCCATGTTTCTCTTAAAGATTTTATTCTTTGCCTCTCTCTCTGCATCTCTGTTCTAATACATTAATACTCTAAGGGGAGAACTATTCTGTGTCAGTTTGGACAACACCCTAATTGCTCTTCACGTAAATATTCTCTCCATTCTTCATTTATTATGCCCTTCTACTGGAGTAATCATCCTACTATACAATTCTTGTTGTACTATTCATTTCCAAAATTAAAAAAACTTCAGGGTACAAATGATAAAGCTATAGACTGTTATCCTAGTTTTCAAGGCCCTTTATGATCTGACTCCTATATTTTCTTATGAAGGACCTTTAAAGGAAGGGGGAAAGGAAGAAAGAAAAGGATAAAAATAAAAGGTAAGAAAAATGAAAATTGAAAGAAGAAATGGAAGGAAAAATGAACAAAAAGAGTAATTTTGCTGGAAATAACGGACACCAATCTCAAAATAAATTAGTCATAAAAGTAAAATTGTTGACACATATAATGAGAAATGCAAAAGCTGAATCTGGCTTCAGAATAGTTGGATCCAGGGTCATACATTAGATATTACATCGATATTTCACAGCCCTATTTTCCTCAATATCTGATTTATTATCAGTCAGGGTCTATGGAAAAGATAGTATCCATGAATTTCTGTCACGAACTCTGACTCATCTTGTGCCCAACTCTGAACCAATAGATGTGGTCACGGACAAGTGAAACACCTGTGAAACATCCCTATCCCTGGAGCTAGTTAGTGGGATCCCCACCTGAAGCAAACAGAAGAGAGAATGGAGGAGAGGAGACTCTCCAAAGAGATTTGGATACAACATAAAATAAACATATACAAGAAAAACTAAATTTGTAAGAGCTTGGGACCAGAAAAATCTACCAATCTGAAATTGATAATTCTGCTAATTATCAATTGGTGAGGTCTTGTCAAATTTATTTTCCTTTGTGTTTTAGTTTCTTTCACAAGAAAATGGACATAGAATTTATGCCATGAGCTCCTCCCCCCAAAATAAACAAGATCCTTAAATGAACCTTGACAAAGTATGGCCAAAATCACAAATGGCAAATGTTTACAGGGTTAACTATGGGCCTTACACTGAAGCTCTTCACAATGTTAATTTATATATGTACAGAGCTTTAGATTTTAAAACAATTTCATGTTGTCTTGTTTGACCTGAATGACAACATCATGAAATACACAGTTTTTCATTGAAAATTCTCAGCTGTCACAGAGAACTGGTCATTTTCTCCCCTCCTACTGTCACTCTTTCCAGGAAAGTCCCTTGTAAAGAAAGCATACTGCCTCCATCTGGGCCCGTTTTTTTAAGGAGCTGACATTTGTTCCAGAGAACAGTTTTGTCTCTTTACTCTCTTCCCCAACTAAAGCATAAATTCCCACTGACCCCACCTCAACCCCAAGAGCAGCCACAACTTCCTCCAAAATTATTTCTCCTTCTCCTTCCAATCGTACATCTTCTTCTAGACTTTTACAATCAACCAGCTGGGAAACCAAAACCAAAACCAACCAACCAAGAGTCATATAAAATTTATTATAACAAAGAAAAATAAGAAAATGCTAGTCCCCTCACTATTACTTCAAATTTTTTCCTACAACCTAATTTAACCAATACACTTTAATTCTTCTGAGGGCAGCACCTCTTTGTAAGACTCAGAAGCACAGTTTATAGTTTTCATGTCCTCTACAAGAACAATTTTGACATTTTGAAAGATATGAACTCAAAAAAAGTGTGTAACTATGGAAGTCCCTGTTTCCTCTTACAAATATTTCATAGTAGTCTACACAAAATAGCTACCTAAAAATGCTTACTTAAAATTAATTAAAACATTGTCATTAGAGATCCTAAATGCCAAACTTGCTAGAGAAAAACTTTTTTAGTTCAGATCTCATTAATTCAGGTTCTGTGCTTTTTCAGTGAAGAGCTGAACTAAATTGTCTACCTTATTATTTAATAAGAAATGTGATTTGGTAAATCATAGGTGATATTGAACTACATTATAAAGGGATATTTATCAACTTTGAAAAAGAGTTTTTACTTTTATCCTGTACATATCAATTATAAAATGTCATCACAGAACTGTATTAAATTCTTTAACATCAACGTTACACTTGTTAGAATAAAACAGCTGTTAGTCCCAAATTTTAAATAATAAAGATATTATTCTTTTGAGAGAGGTAGGAAACTACTCTTCCTTATAAATCCAGAAATATTTAATTTCCCACAAAAGTCTTAATCTAATAACTTCATCTTTCCTGTAATGTTGTTTCCCTAGAGGCAGGATCAGGCCGATGTGTTCCACATTTGTTGGACAACTTTGCATCTTGGATCAGAAATATATGGCAGTGAACAACTGTGGAGAAAATAGAATACAATGTGCTGGATAAATGCTGGCCAATTCACTCTGAAATGAACTCTCACTACTTCAGAACAACAACCTTGCAAACTATACACTTCCTGTCTTTTGTGTTTATGCTTCCAGTCTTTGTTGTCACTCAACCCTTCCCTTCTAGTCTGCATATGAGAGAGATGCCCTGATGGTATTTGCTTGCATGCCAACTCTCAGTAGGCTAGAATCTGTCTCGGATATTTCAGTTCTATCAAGTTCAAAAATCATTTGTCTTATATGCCCAGTAGACACAAAAGCAAGAGTCTCTCCCAGACAGCTGTGTCTAAGTGCCATGCAAAAGTAAGTGTAGTCCAAGGGATATCTTCACAGAAAAAATTCCTAAACACTAAAACAAATCCAACACTTCTCCCTCCTGCCCTATCAGTCTGTTACCTTTCCCAAGCATGGAACAGCTCACTGTAAGTGGACGATATGTTCCCAGCTGCGGCTGACTCATATCATGACTGTGAATCCAAGTCAGCATCTTTGCAGTGTGAGAAAAATTTGAACTTAATCAATTCCCCATGTGGAAGGCATTTCCAATTTTTCTCATCTTCCCCAGAGAACAAGAAAGTCACCTGACTTGGAGACTTGGTGATCTAAACTCATCCAACTAAGATGTGAAAAAAAGGATAAAAATTGTTGCTGAATCTTTTACTACAGTGTTCAAAGAGATTAAAAAAAAAAAAAAAGAACAACAATAAACCATAGAATCCGAACAAGAAACTGGAATAATGGTAAAGTATCTAAAGACAAATAAATGTATAAATGGTATATACAAAATAGACAGGGGGAGGTTAAGAATAGTATGGGAAATGGAGAAGCCAAAGAACTTATATGTATGATCCAGGGACGTGAACTAAGGTGGAAGAATGTGGAAGGGGCGGGTACAGGGCAGAAGGGAATAAAGGGGAGAAAATAATGGGACAACTATAAAAGCATAATCAATAAAATATATTAAAATTAAAAAATATATAAAAGAAAATCCTGACAACCTTTTTTCCCTTCAACCAGCAATTTTCCATAGCAACCTATCACACCTGTCGCAAGTCAGAGTGTTGCTGCAAGACCAAGGCTATTGAAAGCATTTTCATTAACCAGCACAAGTATTCTCATGTTAAATGTGCTATCAAGCAGGCCCCATTATGAAGCATGTAGGCCACATCATTGAATGAGACAGTGAGATTCAAGGTAATTGCAGTTGTGTATCAACAAGAGGTCAAGACTTACAGACCAACACAAAGGCTTTCCAAATTAAAAACCCTAGGAATTTTTAAATCTTAAGATATTTGAGGCATACAGAAAGGTCAAGGATATAATATAATAAGCAATTGTTTAGCTATCATTTGTTTATTCTCCATAAGCTTAAGAAATAAAATATTAAATTGCAATTTAAGTCCCCCAAGTACCCCTCTCTGACCACTACCTTTACTCTCTGCCAGGGGTTATCACTATTCTAAATAATGCCTTTACACTTTTTACTATATATGTATATACCTCAAAACAGTATGTGTAATGGTTTTGTATATTTTAACACTTTAAATAAATTATATTTTAGTGAATGAATCCTTCTTGCTTGAACACTATTTTCGTGAGATTGACACACAATGATATAGAGGTATCTTGTTTATTCATTTATCCCACTATAACATTTTATTGCACACATATATAACAATTCATTCTTCTAGCGATGAAATTAAAGTCATTTCTAATTTTTCATTACCAACGATGCTGTTATGAATGTTCTTGAATGCTTATCTTTCTGTATAAGATTGAGTATTTCTTTAGGGAAGGACTTAGCCACTAAATGCCTGGTGGCCCAATCTGGCCCACCATCTGTTTTTGTAAAAAAGTTTTATTGGAACACAGTCATGCCTATCTGATTGTATATTGTCTATGGTTGCTTTCTCACTCCAGTGGCAGAGTTCAGTAGTTGTGACAGAGAACGTGTGGTCTATAAAGCTGAAAATATTTATCACTTGGCCCTTTTCATTTTCTGAAGCATTTTCAGTTTGCCAAACCCTACTTTAGTATATAAACTTAGCAGTGACATGTTTGAGTGAAAGGCTACATGTGCATTTAATTTTACCAAACGTTGGCAGATGCTCTCCAAAGTAATGTACTAATTTAGACTCTCATCAATGATGTAAAAATATCCTCATTTCATTGTTCCTCATCCTCACCAGCCCCTGAAATCTCAAATTTTTCAAATTGTGTCCATTTATTTTGTGGTTTCATTTCAAGTATCCTGAAGTTGTTATAACAATTCATATCTATATTTGTGAGGTATACCATATGTTTCAGGGTAATAACAGAAATGGTAGAGCAATGGTATAACTATCCCAAGGCCAGGCTGAGGCACAAGAGTGCCAAAGGACATCTCCCTGTTTGGTTCCAGGTAGAGCTCTTCTCCCCAAACCCTACATCCCATTCTATTTCACGATACTTCTACCCCAGCCACACTGACTGTAAGCATCTCTTGGTCTGGATCATGTGTGCCAAGTTCTTCTATAGCTTTTCAATTGCTACCTGTTAAATAGAATTCCCTCTCTTTCCCTTCACAGACATATTGTGCTACTAATTCTAGTCCCAGAGGCTTGTGTTGAGTAGAAAGAATAATAAAAATCCTAGTTTTCAGTATGGACCACTGAGTCTTCACATTGTACCACCTGAAGGCAGTTCTACCACCTACACATAAGGCCTGCCAGCTAGGCAGGAACAAGGATACGGTAGAAGAGGCATCTGAGCCTTTGCCTATTCTGAGGGTGATGTTCCCTGCCTAGCTCCCTCTGGGATTATCTGGTTTTGATCATATTTTTAAGGGAAAGAAATCAGCTTTTTTAAAATCTTCCTGAGGCCTGTAATATTATTCTAGACCACAAGTATTGTTTCTTTCATTTATTTAGTTGGCTACAGTAAAGAAAATTCTCTTCCTTGTGAATAATTCTATAACTTGGGTAGGTAAATGAGGCAAGAAGGTAGCAGAAGATGGTCGAGAAGAACTGCATATGTGGCAGTTATTGGAATATACACAGAGCATTGAAATCATCAAATTATGCCTTCCTTTATAGTAAAGGCTGTTGATCTAAGTGAATTTAAGAAAGGGAGAAGGAGCAGAAAAAAAGAAAAGAAAAATCACTTGAGGGAAGGAAGAGAGGAAATTATGATGAAAGAACAGAAAGCCAGCATAAAGAGAAGTTGAAGAAGAGGGCTATTTAATAAAAGATAAGATAAATAACAACTAGTCCATTTTCAGCCACAGTGAAGTATAGATTGGGCTATCATAATACAGGTACATGTGCTGATACTTAGACAGGAGGCAGGGCCTTCCCCGCTGCAGGTGAAGGATGTGGGGCAGCAGAGCTCCAAGCCCGTCCAGTACCAGCTTCCCAGAGAGGCCATGTGCAAGCAGGAACTGTTGTGCAGGGAGGCTGCTGTGCAGCCCATGTGGCCATGGCTATGATAGACTTTAGGCCTGATTCAATGAGTTTCCTTTTGAACACTGTGCATGGGTACAGAGTCATCTGAGGCCAGTGCTTTTGTTCCCAAAGATTTTCCCCTGAATTCCTGACAACCTCTTCCATGAGTGTCTTTTTCTCCATCAGATTAGTTGTCTTCCAAATGTTTCTGGCTTTTAAGCTTCGGCTGAGTGTGTCCTCATTTTCCAAGTGTCATGTGTCCCACAAGTATTTATTAAAGGACAACGCAATTAATGAGTTTAAGTACTGGGAATACAAAAATTGAAAAAGATGTGGTCCTTGCCCCCGAAAACCTTACAGACACGTATGTCACATTACAGAGTGGAAAGGAGGCAGATGTGAACCAGGTGTCCAGCGGGGGGAGCTGGGAGCAAAGGACTCCTGCTGAAGGAGCAAGGAATAGACTTCAGAAGGTTTGGGCTGGGTCTGAAGAGTAACAGTGAAAATGGAGGATGGTCTCAGTGGAAGGGCCAACATGTGCAAAGGCACAACAACGTGGAAACACACGGCACGTTTAGGGGAAATATTTTGAAATAGTCAGTCCCAGGGGGGTGGGAAGCTCCAGCCTCATGTCCTCTGAGCACAAGTACCAGCGGAAGTAGCAGCGAGTTGAGGACAGATTAGGGCCAGAGGGTGAGGTACACACCAGCTGAGGATTGTGCCGTTATTCTCAAGGGCCCTGCCCATCTCACTAACTTGAGTTTAACTGAAGTGAACTGACATCCAACTTTCAGCTGGGCACATGATTAAGTCTCTATGACATTTTTTGGCCGAAATGGGAAAATATGGGCTCTGTGGTGGCACATTGGATATATCATGTGATCATCTTCAGACATTGGAAGAACTGTCAGGTGGAAGAGAGATTTCACATTTCCAGGTCTAGAGGAAGAGCGGAAACTAATAAATGAAAGCTACGGAGATGTGGATTACTGATCTGGGTCAGAAATGAAGAAATTTCTAGGCCACACTTAACTCATTATTAACCATCTATTATTGTGAAATAATTATATTTATGGGGAAAGGCGCCGTTTCACCGTGTGCATGTTCTTGGGTTGGCAGAAGCTGTCCATGCTGTCACGGCTTCAGGGGTGCTGCGTTTGAGTTCGTTTTTTTCTGACTGCCCCAAACTGTCAAATAATGGCATTTTTAAAACCCCAAATAGATGCACTTTAGTGTTATTTAAATGACGTTCTCTAACAACTACTTCTCTATACTCACAGTGCGTGTTGTTAGATTGGAGAATAACAGTTTCTCATGTACACACACACAGGGTCCGGCAGAAGTAATGCCTGCTGGGGTGTGGTTGGTAGGGTAGTAATATGGGTGTAATCATTTATAGTTTCAATTTGAACATACGGTGTGCTTGAGTGTGATAACGTTATGGTACAGAATTATTTGCTTATGATTTGGTAATAAAATATTTTATTATAAAAAAGGAGCATTATTTGTGCTGGACACTGTGTATATATATATATATATATATAAATATAATGAGATGGTCAAATGGAGAAAATAGAGAAATAAAGAAAGGTAGAGAACAGGAATGCAAAGCAAGAAATGGAAAGTGATAGGTTCCCCTCAAATTATGGGGGGGATGGTTATAAGCAATTAAATGCTTCCAGTATTTGCACAGATCTAGAAGTTGGGTCCCCAGATTGTCTGGGCCTTGACCTCAGACCATGCTGTACCTACCTCCTGCTAGCAACAGAGAGAGGTAAAGGATATACATCTTTTTGAAAAATATATTTTTATCACTACTGGTATCATATGAGAGATTAAGTGTAAAATGTTGCAGATGATAAAGGGACTAACTTAGAGTCAGATGCAGATTAGAATTCTTTTAAAAAGAAAAAGAGAGAATATGTGTTCTAGTCTGCCAAGGCTGTCATAACAAAATACAATACTACAGACTGAATGACTTAAACAATAGAAATTTATGTTCTCACAGTCCTGGAGCCTGGAAGTCCCATATCCAGAGTGTCAACAAGGTTGGTTTCTTGCCTTTTTCTTTGGTTTGCAGATAGCTGCCTACTCTCTGTGTCTTCATACCGCCTTTTCTGTTTGTGCTCACAACCCTAGTGTTTCTTTCACTTATAAAGACACCAGTCCTGCAGGATTAGGGTCCTGCCCAGTTCATCTTTAAAGGCCCATCTACCAATACTATCACAGCACGGGTCAAGGCTTCAACATAAGAATTTTGTGCAAACACAATTAATTCCATAACAGTATGTAACACAGAGAGTGATCAGTCCAGATAAAAGATAACCATGCCTGTATTCCTGTTTCAAAGATTCACTTCAGTCTCTACCTTGCAAGCCCTGTGGCATCTTGCTGACCTCTGACATCTTGCTTTTACCTTTTAGAAATTGTTAAAATAACTACATTTATTTTTCTTAACACTCAGCTTTTCAAGTCTTATTTTTGGAATGCTGAACTCTATTCAAGGACCTGGTACCAACTGGTTTCTAACACGAAGACTTCCTCCCCATGCATTCTGTCTGGGACTTGCCCCAGTTTGATCCTTTCCTGTACAGTGAGTTGAATGTGAAAGTCTTCCTCCCCCAGCCTCATCCATCTGTGCCCACTCTCAGGCTCCCGAGCAGGCCATACCTGCCAACCCAGATGCTCGACAGAGCTTAAAATATCTGCCAGCATTGTTCCTACCCCCACTAAACTGGAGGATCCTTGAGACAATGACTGTGTCTTATTTGTATTTGTGTACTCAAAGCCTACAATAGTGCTTGAGTATGTATTAATTCTCTAAAAACTGTTTTTGAATAAAGGACAAAGAACAAATCAATTTTACAATGAAAATACATGAGGAAGAAGGCTCCATGAAGTTGACAGTGAACCTGAATTTTTTGTTTGCTCCAGAAAGGAGAATGCATCTCCTCATGCACTGATACTCTCCTCTGTAGTCAGAATTAAATGCTCTGCCTTTCTGACATACAGAGGGGAAGGGAAGAATACAAAGAGGAATACAGTTCGGGTCCTTCTTTAGGTCATAACCTATTACAATTAACAGATATAAATTAGCAGGATGATAATAGTCATGTATTTTATTTATATGTCACCTATTCTACAAGAAATTGAGGAATTATAAAAATTCCTCAATTCATTGTATGAATTATAAAAAAATCATACAATGCAAAGTGTAAAATGAATAGTTCAGAGTTAGAAAAAATGAAAATGTCTAATGAATGTAAGCGCTCCAGGATTCTGTACCCATAGGTGCTAGAAGTAAGCAACAAATTTGGCCATAAACAACCTAGCGGCTAATACATTGAAGACATATTCAAATTATAGGATTTGTGGTAAGAAACACAACTCTTCCTTGTGTAGAGATCTGTAAGTAGTTTCTTTCTTTATCTATATATAGGGAACACTGTGCAGATTTGCAAGTCAAACCAATATATTAAGGACACATGGAAATCTTCACTTCCACTCAAGTAATTAGAAATAGTAAATAGAATAAACTACACTTACATTATGTACATAGCCTCTATGAAAAGAACAATAAGAAACACCCAAAGTGCCAGAAATGTAGTGATTTTGAGCTGAAGTCTGGCAGCTTTCAGTATAGAAGGCAGATCCAGGAGTTAACAAAATTACAGGGTCTGGATTTCTACACTAACAGGAGGATGTGAGCTGGAATTACAAATCTCACCCCTGTGGTTAAAAAAAAAATTGGGCTTCCTCTGAGAGAACAGGAGCTGAGAAACCAATCATTCATTCAAGCAGCTGGGAAGCCAGTCACTCATTCAAGCCATGGTTGCATATAGTTTCCATGTAATTCTAGAATCTTGGGTCTGTGTCACGTGATGGTAGAGGCCTAGTTATACTATCGCAGTCCAAAATATTCTGAGCCAAACAAAAGAACTTTCCCAACCACAGAGCAATCTCCCCTCCCCTGCTGGGACCGAGCAGGGAAACCTCCACAACCCAGGGCACACACAGAGGAGCTCAGAGAGAAGACAACATCCAGAAAAAGGAGCTTCTAGACAAGAATGACAAAATGTATGAGAATGTCTGCACCAAGAAAGTAACAGACATAACTCACAGCAAAGAAATAATAAATAAATAAATAAATAAATAAATAAATAAATAAATAAGGGATTTTAAAATAAGTACATTTAAAGTCTTCAAAGACTTAAAGAAATTCTCATGAATCAAAACCAGAAAGTTATCAAATAGTACACTGATATTTAAAAGCACAATAGAATTTAATATTAGATTAAGATGATAGAAAAAAAGAATAAATTTGAAGAGAAACCTAAGGACATTTTCTATAATGAAAGAGGGAAAATAAATTGAGTTGAAAAAATTTAACTATGAGACCTGAAGGAGAATATGAGAAGGTCCAAAACACATGTAAAGAACATTCCAGGAAAAGATGGTAAAACTGGGAGAGGCAACAATATTTGAAAAATCATAGTTGAGAATTTTCCAAAGTGAAGAAATATATGAGTCTTTATTTTCTAAATGCCAATTAACTACACTGACATACAGTGTAGTAATATTGCAGAATATCAAAGTTAAAGTGAAATCTTCAATTTCCCAGAGAGGAAAATAAGAGATTGCATCCAGTGAATAACAACAAAAGAGGGAGGCATGCAAATTAAATATACTGTAAATGAAAAAGGGTAACATCACATATAATTGTGATTTGAAAAAAGTAATATCACTACCTTAAGCAATTTAAGGCCAACAAATTTTAAAATGTGACAAAATGGGAACTTTTCTAGAAATAGTTGAATTACCAGTATTGAGCCACAAGGGATTTTAAAAATCTCAATGGCTCAGTATATATTAAAGAAGTTGAACAAGTAGTATACACCCTTTCACAAAGCCAGAACCATATAGCTTTATCAAACTTAAATGACAGATAATCTCTATCTTACATAAATTCTTTCAGATAATGAAAAAATGCTATCTAATTTATTTTATATTAGAATAATATTTATGCAAAATCTAGAAAAGAAAATTAAAGCAAATTTCACTTATGCAAAAATTTAAAATAAAGTATTAGCTAAGCAAGCCTAATTTCATATATATGTGGTCATGTTGCACAAAATACAACATGACCATGTAAGCTTAAAAGTGTAGTTTATCAACTATTAGTGAGCAGAAAAGGAAACTATAAATACTATGTATTACATGGCCACAGCTTCATACTAAGGGTATAAATATATTTATATATTCAAACATATATATTTATATATGTGCATATGATACTATATCTGTGTGTATTTGCATCTTGGAGGCATATATAGTCTTTTAATATTTCTTATTTATGCCTACTGTGATAATAATGTAAAACTTTATTCTCATATTTTTTGCAATAAAAAATTATTTGGGTAATTGTAAAAAAAGAAGTATAGTTTATCATTAGAAAACTTATCAAGATAAATACATTAAAGAAAAACATAGATTTAAAAAGTCATAAGAAATGCATAAAAGATGAGATACATAAAAAATTGATAACACTGAAATTTAAAATGATTATCTCAATAGATTTAAAAAATGATAAAAATGCAAAAATACTTACTCTTGATTCAAAGAATGAAAAATAAGCCCAGCAATACAGTGATAAAAAAGAATTTCCCTAAGCGGAGCTTTCAAAAACTGACAGCAGACATCCTGTGTCATGACAAACTTGAGAAGCATTCTCAAAAGTAAGGAAATACTGTTCATTAAATAGTAAAATTTATGTGCAGAGTTGAAAAAGCATTTCTATTCAAACAAGAGTAATGTGATATACTCTATTATGTTTTTATATAAATACTCCTATAAATTTTTCAGAGTCAAAATTCTGACAAATTCTAATACTTCCACATGTCTAATTTACATAGAATTTTCTTTATCCATAAGACTTGGAATACATACCATTTAATGCAATAAGAAAAATAAATGAGACATAAAGATGAGAAAAGAAAAAACAAAACTGCCACTATTTATAGATGATAAAATTTACTACATAGAAAACCCAAGAAAAGCAAAATACAATGTTTTAAAACTAAGGTACTTCAGCAAAGTATCTAGATTAAAAGTTTTTATTCAAGCACTGATATTTACTTTTACACTTAATAATTAGATGTTATAGTAAAAATAAATCCATTCAAAATAATATCAAAACTCAAAAACACAAAATTAGATATAATGCAACATATAAAAGAGATTTTTTAGCTTGCTAAAATATGCACAAAGCTATTATATTAAAGGTAAAAAAGAGAATTAAGTTATTAGAAAAACAAACCTTGTTCATGGATAAGATTTAACATTTTAAAAAATGTTATTTCCCTATCTAAATAATTTATATATTTAATGCAGTTCCAACAAAAAATTCTTCTTTTTATTGTTTTTCAATGTTTTGCTAAATATGTTTTATTGATTATTACAGTTGTCCCATTTTTTCTCTCCATTATTCCCCTCTGCCTTGCACCCCCACCCACCAGCATGTCCCCACATTAGTTCATGTCCATTGGTCGTACATATAAGTTCTTTGGCTTCTCTATTTCCCATAACCTCCCGCTGCCTATTTTGTACTACCAATTATGCTTCACATTCTTGTACCTTTTCCCCCACTCTCCCTTGTCCCCTCCCTGCTGATAACTCTCCATGTGATCTCTATTTCTGTGATTCTGTCCCTGTTCTAGTTGTTTGCTTAGTTTGTTTTTGTTTTTATTCTTAGTTTCAGTTGTTGATAGTTGTGTTTGTTGTCATTTTACTGTTCCTACTTTTGATCATGTTCTTTTTCTTAGATAAGTCCCTTTAACATTTCTGCTCATAAGGGCTTGGTCATGATGAACTCCTTTAACTTGACCTTATCTGGGAAGCACTGTATCTGCCCTTCCATTCTAAACGCTAACTTTGCTAGATAGAGTAATCGTGAATGTAGGTCCTTGCCTTTCATGACTATGAATACTACTTTTCAGCCCCTTCTTCCCTGTAAGTTTTTTTTTGAGAAATCAGCTGACAGTCTTCCATGAACTCCTTTGTAGGTCACTGTCTCCTTTTCTCTTTTTTTTTTTTAATTTTTTATTTTAGTTTATTCAGTACTGTTTCTATCCTTTATTCCCATTCCAGCCCACCCACCCATTCCTCCCCTCCTCCCTCCCCTTTCCAACCCCCCTAGTTTTGTCCATGTGTCCTCTATATTTGTTCCTGTAAACCCTTCCCTTCTCCCCTGAAATTCCCTCCCCTCTCCCCTCTGGTCACTGACAACTCTATTTCAGTGTCTTTTGTTATATTTTACTTGT
>CM052540.1:123150807-123169222 GCA_028533065.1 Trachops cirrhosus | reverse complement strand
ATGAACTCCTTAAACTTGACCTTATGTGGGAAGCATTTTATATGTCCTTCCATTCTAAATGCTAGCTTTGCTGGGTAGAGTAATCTTGGATCTAGGTCCTTGCCTTTCATGACTTTGAACACTTCTTTCCAGCTCCTTCTTGCCTGCAAGGTTTTTTTTTTTTTTTTTTGAGAAATCAGCTGATAGTCTTCTGGGAACCCCTTTGTAGGTCACTGTCTCCTTTTCTCTTGCTGCTTTTAAGATTTTCTCCTTATCGTTAATCTTGGTTAATGTAATTATGATGTGCCTTGGTGTGTTCCTCCTCAGGTCCAACTTCTTTGGGACTCTGAGCTTCTTAGACTTCCTGGAAGTCTATTTCCTTTGCCAGATTGGGGAAGTTCGCCTTCATTATTTTTCCAATAAGTTTTCAATTTCTTGCTCTTCCTCTTCTCCTTCTGGTACCCCTGTAATTCAGATGTTGGAACGTTTAAAGTTGTCCCAGAGGTTCCTAAACCTCTCCTCATTTTTCTGAATTCTTGTTTCTTCATTCTGTTTTGACTGAACGTTTATTTCTTCCTTCTGCTCCAAGCTGTTGATTTGATTCCTAGTTTCCTTCCTGTCACTGTTGGTTCCCTGTACATTTTCCTTTATTTCACTTGCATAGTCTTCACTTCTTCCTCTATTTTGTGACCAGACTCAATCATTTCTGTGAGCATCCTGATTACCAGTGTTTTGAACTGTGCATCTGATTGGTTGGCTATGTCTTCATTGTTTAGTTGTATATTTTTTGGAGCTTTGATCTGTTCTTTCATTTGGGCCATATATATATATTTTACCTTGGCATGCCTGTTATGTTATAAGGGGAGGAGCCTTAGGTATAAGGGGAGGAACATGGGGCAACCCATGTAGCTGCATTGTGGGGGAGAAGTGCAAGAGGGAACAATGCTGCTTGCTTGGCTCTTGGTGGGCTTTTGGTCACTTCCACCACTACCCACAAGCAAATTGGGCTCTTCTGGCGCTGATTCCCAGGGGGGTGGGCTTCTGTACATTCTAGGACCGTGTGGGCCTCTCCAATGAATTCTACTGTGAGGCTGGGAGTTTCTCCCACTGCTGCAACCACTACAGATTTTTACAACCAGAGCTTTTGAGGGTTTCTTTTCGCATGCTGGAACCATGGGTTGTGCAGTCTGTCTTGCTTTCCAGTTTTTCCTCCTCGTTTATCCTGCACAGGAATATGGGACTGACTGGTCCGTCAGCCACCACCTTGCTGTGTATCCTCTACACCCCTGCTGGGAGTCTGCACCCCTCTTACTAGTCTGGGTGAATGTTTCTTCTTTAACTCCTTGGTTGGTCTCCCATACAATTCAATTTTCTGAAGGTTCTGGTTATTATTATTATTTTTTAATTTGTTGTTGTCTTTCTTTTGGTTGTGTGAGGAGGCAAAGTATATCTACCTATGCTTCCATCTTGGCCAGAAGTCTCATTTATCATTTTGCTATCGACTCTCTGTATTTATATATATGGGTCAGGGTTATTTCTGTTTTGTTGTTGTTGTTGTTGTTGTCTATGTTTGCTGAGAGTAATTTTTAAAAGAAGAGGGCAAAAATGTTTTTACTATTTTGGAGCCAGATGTCATCTAATTTATGTCTTTTTTAAATTAAAAATAGATTTTTTCATTTACAGTTATATTCAATATTGTTTTATATTAACTTCAGATGTAAAGCATAGTGGTTAGACAGTCATATACTTTACAAAGTGTTCCCCCAATATTTCTATTATCCACCTGGTGCCATACATAGTTAATACAATATTATTGCCTATGTTCCCTATGCTGTACTTTACATCCCCATGACTATCTTGTAACTGCCAATATGTACTTCTCAATCCCTTTATCTTTTTTATCTATTCCTCCAATCCTCTTTACCTCTGCAACCATCAGTCTGTTCTCTATTAGTCTGTTTATGTTTTGTTTGTTCATTTATACTGTTTAGATTCCACATATAGGTGAAATCATATGGTATCTACCTTTCTTGGATTGACTTATTTCACTTAGCATAATACCCTCTAGGACTGTCTATGTATGCTCTTGCAAATGGTAAGATCTTATTCTTTTTTATAGCTGAGTAATATTCCATTGTATATATGTAGCACCACTTTTTTATCCAGTCATCTACAGATGGGCACTTGGATTGCTTTCACATCTTGCCTATGGTAAATAATGCTGTAATGAACATAAGGCTGCATATACTCTTACTAATTAGTGTTTTGTGTTTCTTCAGATATATAGTATATCCAGAGGTAGAATCAGTGGATCCTAAGACTGATTTTTAGGTTTTTTAGTTTTTAGTTTTTTGAGGAAACTCCATACCATGTTCCACAGTAGCTGTACCAATTGGCATTCCCACCAATATTACAAGAGGGTTCCCTTTTCTCCACATATTTACCAACACTTGTTTTTTGTGATTTATTGATGATAGCCATTCTGATAGGTGTGAGGGGATATCTCATTGTCGTTTTAATTTGCATTTCACTGATAATTACTGCTGTTGAGCATCTTTTCATATGTCTATTGTCCATTTGTATGTCTTCTTTGGGTAAGTGTCTATTCAGGTCCTTCACCCGATTTTTAATTGGGTTGTTTTGTTTATTTTTTTAGTGTTGAATTGTATGAGTTCTTTATGAATTTTGGATATTAACCCTTTGCCAAATGTATGATTGGTGAATATGTTCTTCAATTCAGGAGGCTGTCTTTTCACTTTGCTGATGGTTTAATTTGCTGTGCAAAAACTTTTTAGTTTGATGTAGTCTCATTTATTTATTTTTTCTTTTGTTTCCCTTGTCCAAGTAGACATATCAGAAAAAGTATGAAAAATGTTTGAGATTTTACTGTCAATGTTTTCTTCTAGCAATGTTATGGTTTTGAGTCTTACATTTAAGTTTAATCCATTTTGAGTTTATTCTTGTATATATGGTGTAAGAAGGTGATCCAGTTTGACTTTTTTTCATGTACCTGTCCAATTTTCCTAACACCATTTATTGAATACACTGTCTTTACCCTATTTTATGTTCTCACCTCCTTTGTCAAATATTAACTGGCATGGGTTTATTTCTGGACCCTCTGTTTTGTTCCATTGAACTATATGATTGTTTTTATACCAGTACCATGCTGTTTTGACTATTATATTCTACTAGTATAGTTCAGTGATTTTCAATCATTTGCATCTCATGGCACATATAAACCAATTACTAAAAACTTTTGTGGCACATCAAAAATACATATTTTGCTAATCTGGCAATAAGATAGGTATAATTTTGATTCATTCACACCAGATGGCTATTATAGTGTTGACCATTGTTATTTTGTTTATTTGACAGTCTAAGGGAAAAGAGGTTATTGTCTCTGACTAAAGAGTCAGGTACTGCACATTTAAAAAATTCTTACAGCATACCGGTGTGCCATACCACACCAGCTGAAAAATTGCTAGTACAGTTTGATATCAGATAGCATGATACCTCCAACTTTCTTCCTCTTTCTCAAGATTGCTGTGGCTCTTTGCAGTCTCATGTGGTTCTATATAAAAGTTTGGATTATTTGATTTACTTCTCTAATACACTATTGGTATTTTGATAGGGATTGCATTGAACCTATAGATTGCTTTGGGTGGTATGGACATTTTAACAATGTTAATTCTTCCAATCCACAAATCCAAAAGAATTTTTTAAATTTCTTTCTTTAGTGTTGTATAATTTTCCAAAAACAGGCCTCTTACTTTCTTGGTTAAATTTATTCCTGTGTATTTTATTTTATTTTATTTTTTTTCTTGGTGCAATTGTAAATGAGATTGTTTTCTTAGTTTCCCATGCTGAGAGTTCATATTGGTGTGTAAATATAATTTATAACTCTCTTGACCTCAGTTTTCTCATCTGTAAAATCAGCTAAAGGAAAAAGTTTTATCATTATTGTTTTCATATTTATATAAGAGTGTGTGTGTATATCTTTTACATTTCTAGTTTATTGGTCTAGGACTAAATTTTCCTGTCAAGGAGGCCTGAAAAATTAAACATCCTATATGTTTATTAATTTTATTTTGGGTATCCCATATAAATGTGGTTAGTTAATTGAAATATATCTTAAAATGGACAGCTTCCAAGCAGACCAAACCATACAAAAAGAAATGTGATTATTTACTAACTGCTATAGCATGAGATCTTCATAGCTTTGAAAAAATGACTTTCTAAAATGGAATAAATCTAATCATAGGTGATACAACTAGAAGGTTTTAAAATTTATAATTTAGAATTTAAAAATACTAACTTTATACAGGAACCCTAACACATCTTTATTTTTTAGTTGAGCCATTTATTCTAGTAGGATTCAGCTGCTAACTCATGAATTGGAGAACTAATGATTTTTCTTCTTTTTCTCTCTCTTTTTTTTAAAGATTTTATTTTCTTTTAGAAAGGGGAAGAGGGGGAGAAAGGGAGGAAGAGAAACATCAATGTATGGTTGCCTCTTGTGTGCCCCCTACTGGGGACCTGGCCTACAATCCAGGCATGTACCATGACTGGGAATGGAACCAGCAACCCTTTGGTTCACAGGCCAGCACTCAATACACGGAGCTACACCAGCCAGGGTGAATTAATGATTTTTAAAACATTTTTTAAAAGTCCTATGCTCTTCCATTGTTAAATCTTGGGATATAAAAGGTCCTCTTTGGGAATTCACTCTTATCAAACTGATTATAAAATAATACAATTTAAAACAAATTTCAAACCATATTTGGGATTTGAGTATTACCCATAATTCTGATACATAAGACCAATTAGACATATTTCTTATTTATGTGTTTCTATTTTCCTTTCCCCCTTCCTCCCCTTCCTTTATTTCTCCCTTTCTCTCCCAAATGCCTTTAGTTCTATTTTGTCACTAAGAAAGTTTCTACATGTCTGGCCAAAAGCCAAAGGTGAATGCCAAGTAAACTCAGTCATCTCTTTGAGGATTAATAATGGGGTTTTACCCAGCATGCCTTAGGTTTGCTGTGTTTAAGTTTTGCCAAGGTAAATCTCTGGGCAGCCCAGTATTTGTTTTGAAGAAGACTTGACAAAAGTTTAATCACTTGGTTGGGTTTATTTTTTGACAGGTCAGCATAAAACTGCTTTATTTAATCCACATTAATACATTTAAGTAAGATTCAGGAAATAAAGAGGATTGGCTTTGGCAGCAGGGCTGGGCAACAACAAATGCAGGGAGTTCTTGGGTGAGCCACCAATAGGCATATTTATCTCTGGGAAAAATATCACATGAATTCATAAAGAAACCAGTTTTCTAGTTATGTGGACATCAATTGTTTCTGGGCAAAGTTGGATAGAGAGGGGAACACTGGGCCCTGGCTTAGGTTCATCATATGACCATGGTTTCTCACAGTAGTCACATCAACAAAACCATGGGTTCCCTGAAAATCTTTCTGGAAACTTTAGTGAAAACCTTGCAATGGAAAACATGAAGTTGAATTACCATGCACTAGGGATGAAGGACTAAAAATCGGGGTTCAGGTACAGAATGGAGAGTACCAAAAGCTAGAGGGAGAGGAGGGCAATGAAAAAATAATTAAAGATGTTCCAGATAGACATGTGGTCCTGAACACAGTGTCATCTAAAAGAGAGGCCAGTGGCATTTGGTCATCTTTTGAAGTCCAAATGGCTTATATTTCCCAGGAATGACCAGGCCCTGAGAATCTGACTCATGCTTACCAAAATATTTGCATGACTGAGGTAGACACCAGAATGATAATTTATTAACAAAGGAAAATATAAACTACTCTGTGGCCTGGGAGTACACATGAGAGTATGATCAACACTGTTCTTCTCTGTAGACAAACCTCCGTGAGAAGCTTCACATTGTTAGAAACCATGGAAAAATCCAGTGATTTCAGGAATAAAAATTTGTGTCATCAGTCTGTTCTTTCCCCAAAGTTCAACAACTTGGGAATTAGAGTTCTTTTGCAATCCTGGACTTAGAACAAGGGGGCTTTAAATAAACTCGATGTGACGTGGCATAAATTCAGGAACATGTTGATGCCTCCATCTCTTGAGAGGGATGCACGTGCCAGATGGGCCAGGGTAGTCACAGTCTGATGGCAATCGCTTCCAGAATCCAGCTCAGCAGCAGAGAAGCTTTGCAACTGGGCTGGAATAAATATAGCAATCTCCTTTTCAATTTACTTTTTTCAGAATTTCTCAAATCCTACCCTTAAACCCACTTCCTATTTAATAACTGAGTGATCCTGGGAAGAGCTTTATTCACAGATTATGTTTACCCACTGTGACTCTCCAGGATCCAACCCTCTCTTTCTTTGACCAACCAAGCTGGACAATTAAGTGGCAATAGAATAGAAGTAACCACCCATATATTTCAAATTTCCACATTGGCCAGTCCTTAGAATTGCAGCATGGCTTTTGGCTGAATATTGTGGTAGGGAGAGAGGTGTTTCAGAATGTTTCATTTGTTACTTACTCCTATGTTCTTTACTCTGTAGACCAGGAAGCTATTATGGTGGCTCTGTGATTACTTAAGGACATTAGTTCTTTGGCCCCTGAGTTTGTAATTGCAGATAACTCCATAATTGATCCAGATACCTCCTGGACCCACTTATGAGGCCGTCAGTGTTCCATTTTCATTCTGAATCCCCTATACCCTCCCTCTGGGCAGCAGACTACAGTTACAGTTCTGGGTCTCTAGAAATTGGCATTAACTCGGAGCCAGAGTGCTGTAGTACACTTGAGTATCACATTCGAGTATCGTTCGAGTATCACATTCCCTAGTGCAGTTATCCCAGTTAATGCTATAGGTTTCTGTATAGATAGATAAGAATAGATGTTGATTGAGCACTTATTACATATCAAACACTATTCTCCTACTTGTTTTTAAATGTTCTAAATTGCAGTATCACCTTTGCCAAGTATCCAAAGGCATTGGCATAAAACATATTGTTCTGGGTCCAGCCAGGGAGCACATAGAAGGGATGGGCAAGTATTCCTATCTTGTGAAAGGAGAATTGCCTTAAAATAATAAATAGTTCTGCAGGCTGGATAACCAAAAGCAAAACAGAACAAACACAGAGACGTGGGAAATGTCCCCTATTGTACGTATATGCAGGTCCACCTCATCCCTTTAACTGCTGTATGGTATTCCACTGATTCAATTTCCCATAGTTTATTCACTACTCCTTCAACAGACATAGTTTTCCTATTTATTCCTACTTCAAACTATACTTCATGAGTATTTTTATGTCTCTGAGCACATGGGTGAAAAGTTTTTCTAGGATTTGTGCCAAAAGAAGGGTTTCATTTTGAAGTTTGTATTTTGCCTCTATGTTGAAGGGGCCTGGGAAATACAAGCCATTTGGACTTCAAAAGGTGACCAAATGTTGCTGGCCTCTCTTTCACATGACACTGCATGCAGGAGCACATGTCTGTTTGGAACATCTTTAAATTTTTTTCATTTCCCTCTTCTCCCTCTAGCTTTTGCCACTTAAAGGGAAACTTCAAAGTAATTAGAGTTATGAATTATGGCTTTTCAGAAAAAATACCCTGATGAATAGGAAATGGAACTTCTCCAAACAAACAAACACACAAGCAACTACAACAACAAAAAAACCCACTTCCACCAACAATCTTTTCCTAATAATGAAAATCAACCTTTATAAGGATTTCAGAAAACTGAAAAAGCTTGGATAGATAATTTATGTTCCTGAGATTCTGAGTAGGAACAATAAAAAGTAGAATGGGCTCCAACTTTCAAAAGGAAAATTTTAAAAATATTTTGTTTTCTAAGTCAAATATATATAGCATGTGGTTTTATATATCCAATGCCCTCCCCCTTACTCCCCCCATGAGCTTACAGGAAAGCACTGTTTATTTTTGACATTTGGGAAAGCTGTTTCAGCCCAATGTTGACTGATAGCAGTAGATACAAGGATTAATAAAAGAGATGTGTTCAGTGAGTTACCAGCATAAGAGCTAAAACAGGTCACATCCCAAGGTAAATGAAGCGGGTCTCAGCATCACCCCATAGGGTTTTGAAGATGTGATTGAAAACTCAGAAGGGAGAGATATATATTCACCAAGAAACATCAATGCTTTTGACTGCTTTCAACCTAGACTGTTGGTGGCTTTACCAGACAGCTGATGAGGTCTGGAGGTGAGGCTATAAAGCTAAAGTCAAAAACCCTATTGAAGTGAATTTCCTTTAGCTTTTCATTTTAAATGCATGGATGATTCTGGGTGAAAAATTTGAAATGAAAGATGTTAGCATGAAGTGATATGCCAGTTCTCACTCATGTCTAGGAAGGTCTTTCTAATTTTTCAGTAAGGGTCAAAAGCCAGAAGATTTCATGTTATACACATATTCCTACTCATATCCTATTAATGTTATTTCTCAAGAAAATCAACCTAAAAACAAAAAAGCTTGCCAATCATATTACCTTAATAATGAAAGTTAACCTCTATGTAGATACCAGAAAACTGAAAAAAAAGTTAGGATAGACAATATTATTGATTTTCATATTGGTTGTCACATTATAGTAACATCACAGATACTTGACCATGTTTTCCAGTAAAGGAGCTTCATACAGAATTAACTCTGATCTCATCACAAATAATCCTAGATTATCTGTTCACTTTGCAATTAAAAAGGTTTCTCTAATTTGTTGATGAATCGATACTGTTGAGTATTATTGTTGTTAGTATGAGTTTGTAAGGGCCAAATACGAGGGCCAATATTGTCTCCTTCAAGTTACCACTGCTTCTTTTCTAATTAAGAATATCTATGCCCTGGCTGGTGTGGCTCAGTGGATGGAGCACTGGCCTGCGAACCAAAGGGTCGCTGGTTAGATTCCCAGTCAGGGCACATGCCTGGGTTGCAGCCCAGGTCCCCAGTACGCAAGAGGCAACCACATATTGATTAAATCAATGTGTAAGGTTTTCTGAGAGAATTCCTTCTCTTTTGCCCTCCCTTCCCCTCTCTAAAAATAAATCAATTAATAAAATATCTTAAAAAATTCTTACAAAAAAAAGAATATCTAGGATTCTTTCCTTCATCTAGTGTGGGCTCTTGTTTGAACTTGGAATTTAATTCTGTTGTATGGTCTCTGGTGAACTTACTTATTTGGAATTAAGTGATATGACTTTGACTTTCTTCTTCATTCACTGTGGCTCTTTTAAAAAAACAACTTAGCAAAAATATATAGCATTTGCTATGGGATGAATTGTATCCCTTCAAAAATTCATATGTTGAACATTCTGGCCAAGATGGAGGTGTAGGTAGAAACCGTTCACTTCCTTGCACAACCAAAAGGAGGGTAACAACCAATCTAAAATCAATAAACAACCAGAAGTACTGGCAAATCAAACTGTGTGGAACTCCAACAACCACAGAATTAAAGAGACAGTCAACCAGACCAACCAGACTGGTAAGGTGGTGGACAGAGAGAACCTGAAAGCCTGTGGACTGTGGGGGTGGGGCTGGCTGTGGTGAGGTGATGGGCTGTGTGGGTGGGGCTGGCTGAAGGGAACTGAGACTCATAGCTGCTGTGGACTACAGCAGTTGGGCAGTTACCAAGGTGGGAGAAACTCCCAGTCTCACATGAGAGTTCGTGGGAAAGTGGGCTAGAGATGAGCAGACGAGCTGCATTGTTCCCTCTCTGGCCCCTCCTCCACAGGCAGTGCCACAGCACAGCAAGGAGGTTGCCCTGCCTGGGTGAATACCTAAGGCCCTGCCCCCTTACAACTTAACAAGTGCCCCAAACAAAGAAATATGGCCCAAATGAAAGAACAGAGCAAAACTCCAGAAAGAGAGCTAATCAATGAGGAGATAGCCAACTTATCTGATGGAGAATTTAAAGCCCCGATACTCAAAATGCTCACAGATCTGATTGAGCTTGGTCAAAAAATGAGAAAACAAATGAAGGATACCCAAAATGAAATAAAGCAAAATATTCAGGGAATCAACAGTGACAGGAAGGAAACCAGAACTCAAATCAACGATTTGGAACAAAAGGAAGAAATAAACATCCAACCAAAACAGAATGAAGAAACAAGAATTCAAAAAAATGAAGAGAGACTTTTGAACCTCTGGGACAACTTGAAATGTTCCAATATCCAAATTATAGGGGTGTCAGAAGGAGAAGAACAACAGCAAGAAATTGAAAACTTATTTGAACCGATAATGAAGGAAAACTTCCCCAATCTGGCAAAGAAAATAGACTTCTAGGAAGTCCAGGAAGCCCAGAGAGTCCCAAAGAAGTTAGACCCAAAAAGGAACACAGCAAAGCACCTCATAATTACATTACCCAAGATTAAAGACAAAGAGAGAATCTAAAAAGCAGCAACAGGAAAGGAAAGAGTTACCTACAAAGGAGTTTCCATAAGGCTATCAGCTGATTTCTCAAAAGAAATCTTGCAGGCAAGAAGGGGCTGGAAAGAAGTATTCCAAGTCATGAAAGGCAAGGACCTACATCCAAGATTACTCTACCCAGCAAAGCTTTCATTTAGAATGGAAGGTCAGATAAAGTGCTTCCCAGGTAAGGTCAAGTTAAAGGAGTTCATCATCACCAAGCTATTATTATATGAAATCTTAAAGGGACTTATCTAAGAAAAGGAAGATCAAAACTATGAGCAGTAAAATGAAAACAAACTCACAACTATCACCAAAGAACCTAAAAAAAAAGAAAAACAATGAAAACAAAACCTAAGCAAACAACTAGGACAGGAACAGAATCAGAGAAATGGACATCACATGGAGGGTTTTCAGTGGGTAAGAGGAAGGAAGGAATGGGGGGGAGGTACAGGGAAGAAGAAGCATAATTGGTAGGCATGAAATAGATGGGGAGAGGTAAAAAATTGTATAGGAAACAGAGAACTCAAAGATCTTATATGTACAACCCATGGACATGAACTACAGGAGAATGGGGGTAATGTTGGAGGGTTTCAGGGTGTGGGGGGAGGGGTAGAAAAGGGGGAAAATTGGAAAAACTGTAATAGCATAATCAATAAAGTCTACTTTAAAAGTGTGTATGCTTAAAATGGATAGGAAATACATAGAACAAAATGTTAAAAAAATTTTATATGTTGAAATTCTAACTTCCAGTAGCTCAGAATGTGACCATAGTTGGAGACAGGGTCTCTATGGAGGTAATTAAATTTATATAAGCCCATTAGGGTGGGCCCTCAGCCAATGACTGGTGTCCCTGTAAGAGGAAATTTGGACATAGACAGAGATAGAAGGAAGGTGCTGGGCAAACTAATACAGCACAAGTCCTTTATTCTTCAGACTTTTCTGCTTAAAACTCCTCATGCATTCTTAAATTTATTTGTACAATACACTTTATACACAAATGAAAGGTCATAACAGAATTGTTTCTCTTTGAAACTGAACATGGTATGACACATGCAATCTTCACCTAGGACATATTTTAAACTTGGACCATCAAAATGAAATCTATTATCTCTGCCTATGATTTATGTGTCATTTTAACTCTCCTAGAACCCTGGTTCCCTGGAACCCAAGGCAGGTTTTACCTGCATTGTGTATATACTATAAGATCTCCACTAGCATGAGCATTGGCTTTCTTCAGATTCTTTCTTTTCTGAACAACAGAATGGTTCAGTCCTTTCACCCCCTGCTATGCTACAAGATAGGCAAAGTGGAATCCAGTGTAAAGGTAACCCCCCAAAATATTACCAAAATTAATCCTTTAGAGGTCTGAGTGAGAAGAAGAGCAATCATGTGGTGACAGGCACAGAGGGGGAAAAAGGGGCAGTCTGCTCTGCCAAGGAGGTTCAAGCTCTGAAGTGCTCCTCTTCCAAGTACACATTTTCTTAGGTTGGCGAGGGCTAAAAGGAATGGTCCCTCACCTGCCTCCCATTCCAACCAAACTCAGGGAGCTGTAAGGGATGCTGTCTGGTTGACTGGCCCTAACCATTTATGTAGAAACTAAAAGCAGCCTTTTCAAACAAAGTTGAGGCCCGATGGAAGATCAGAATGATATCACTGCAGAAGTAATCCATGCCAGCTATGAATGGACGATCATGTATCACCAGATAGCTGATGAAAACCAACAGAAGGAACAAGATGACCTAATGGAACTAGTGACCCAATGTTATAAAGAAAATGATTCAAGGAATAGATGAAAACAATAAAAAAAACCACTTAAAATATCTTTACAGAGTCCAGTGGCTATTATTTATTGTAAGAAAAACAAAGAGGAGGGGATGGGGAGGAAGAGGCTCCTATAAAGATGAGTAATTGGAGAACACAAATTGGTTCTAAAAATTAAAAATCTCATTGGCAAAGTAGAAAAAAAATCAAATGCAAGTGATGAAAACAGAATGAACATTGCTGAAGGCTCTGATTTACTATTCTGGGTAATAAATATTTCAAAATCTGGAGAAAAATAATAAAGTGGTAGAAAAATAACTAAATATTGAAACAAGGATTTTAATGCACAATGTTAAATACCCACCTAATAAGAGTTTCAGAAAAAGAGAGTGTAAGAAATGGAAGACATGAATAAGTTTAGTTTAGCCCTCTCTTTCCCAAAACATACTGATCATTCAGTCACCTGGGAAGCTTTTGGAAAGTGGAGTTCCATAGGCCCCATTCCAACGGATATGGGTTTAATTGGTCCAAGGTGTGATGAGGGACTCTGGATTCCAAAGTGCTCCTTATTGGGAAATAATTGGCTTAGTCCCTAGACACTGGTGACTCAGCTCCATTAGCTAGCTCTTTGGCCCATGCGGGCTGTACTCAATGGACATGAGCTCCAATCTAGGACTTGTTACTCCTCGTCCTAAACCACAATGCTGACTCAGTGTGCTGTATCTGAGGTCATATGTATCTCGTGTGGTCAGAACCCAAGCCACAAAAAATAATATCCGTGGTTTCTGCTTTATTTGAGACTAAACATGTCCTAGATGACAAACTAACAAAATTTGTAAAATATGTTTTGTATTTCTAACTCTATTAGAAACTGTTATCGTGCATTTCTGACCCACCAGTTGATGTTGGAAGGCTTAAATTTCACAAATAAGATAAAAAGCTTGGCAAGAATTTTGTGGTCAAATTGCAGCTATTCCATTCATGTGGATTTAATTGAGATTAAATTATGTTAAAAATTAAAGATTTATCACATCACTACAGGATTGTCTTATCTGTAGCGAAGCCCCTAGAGTTGCCTCTTCATTCTATCAAATTTATTATTAAGAGAGAATGTCTTACACTGACCACATCTTCACAAGTGACATTAAGTAAAGCTTCTAGAAAAAGGTACATGCCAGAAGGACAGAGCGGTAGGATCTGAATCACACAGGAAACTACCAACCCATAATCCAGTTGGATCAATAAAGTCCTTATTCATGCCGTGGATGATTGAATTCACTGCTCTTCTTGCCTATTTAAAGGTAGAGAATACAGATTCTTTGCGGAGAGCCACTGAGAGAAGGTATGCCGTCCCTATAGTGGAATGCTACAGTATTAGGTGGTGTGAAAATAAGTCAGATTTTTCTCTTTTACCTCAAAGAGTTATTGTGAGAATTAGGAAAGAAAATGTGTGTGGGTGAAAGTACGCTGTAAATTCTGCACACTAGTCAGATGGGAAGCACTTATGTTAGCATTATTTTTATTATTATTGAAGCACTGGCAGACTGCTGAAGGCTCTCTCCTTTCTTTCCTGTTTGAATTTATTTTCTTGCGGCGCTCTAATACGATGACGTAGATCCATCAAACACTGTGACCGCGTTTCTCTGCATGGCTCCTTTTCCACTCCCTGACTTCCCTCCAATGTGCTTCTTTGTTCCCTTCCTTAGCCTCCTTTAAAAATGCCTTCTGACTTTTTTCAATATTAAAGAGGAAGAAAGACGTACACAAGTGGAAACATTTGTATTAATCGGTTTTATGAGTGACTGCTATCCATTATGGCTAAACTGAGCCGCACTGTGCTGAGTTTCTGTTCGTCTGTCCAGCTGGCCGCACTTCCCCTTGAAGGTTCAGACAGCCCGCCAATGTCTTTGATATGCCTAATGGTTAAGTATTTCTCATTCTCATTTTCTAATCAGAAAAGAGGGCTAAAATAAAATTTGGCTTCAAGGAAATCTCTTTGTTCAGCTAAGTATGTGTTGGAATTTTCAAAAGATTATACTCCTCTCAGGTCCAATACGTTAGAGGGAAATTTTGATTGCAGTCCCTGGTACTTGTGGTGAATGTGATTAAAAACTGATTAAAAGCCTATCGAAAAGGCAGCAAAGATACTGGCTATAATTTTAGAAGTTAATAAAAATCATGACCTCCATGTTTCTGAATTTCTTTTGAAACTAAAGAATATTTGCTTGAACTGAGAAAATAAAAACAAAACTATGTCCTAGTAATCAGCTCCGAAAGATTGCGTGTCCAGGCCAGAGGAGACCCCAGCAATTCTACTTCAACTGTTACATATTTATGATACTTGTTTATGTTAAGAGGCCAGTATGACACATTCTTTTTTCCCTGTCTTTAAATTGAAGACACGCTGAGTGCCATCAGCACAACACAGGAATAAAATACTGATTCTACGAGATAAAAATGCTAATGTTTCTTTGGTCTTGATTTAGACCCACTGGGGTGTCCAACCTTTTGGCGTCTCTGGGCCACATTGGAAGAAAAATTGTTGTCTTGGGCCACACATTAAATACACAAATACTAATGAAAATGGATGGGCACAGAAGAGGTCCGTACATAATTTACGATTTTGTGTTGGGCCGCATTCATAGTCATCCTGGGCCGTGTGTGGCCTGCAAGCCATGGGTTGGACACCCCTGATAGAGTAAAATTTATGTAAGTTGTCAAAAAAGGGCAGGAGCTATGACCTTAGTAATTTCCTGATAATTTTTAAGTTAGATCAACATATTATTGGTCCATACCAAATGATAAATTTTGCATTCATCCTGTATAAATTTGTTCTGAGATTTATGATTATATTTTTATTATTCTTAAGAGAAAACAAAATGTAGTCTGGTCACATCTTACAGGTAGTGAGTGGTAACCTTGACCTCCCTCTTGGGCATGTGGTTATCTGAGAGCTTGTATTTGAAAAATGTCTGGAACTGGCAACATTACTGATGTGCAGCTCACTTTTTGCATTTTCAAAAAATTATCACAAGTGGATTTGATGTCCATAGAAATATGTTTGGAGTTTTAAAACAATAGTACCATGTCTTTTGTTGTTCCTGTTATTATAAAAGTCTTTGCATAGAAAGTTATAAATACAATATCACATTTAAGTATTTATGAGAAAATAGCAAGTTTATACTGTAGTTAAATAAAAAGAAGTGAAGACTAAAATTTAAAATAGGCTTTGTCACATTTTTGACAAGGCTGGCACTTTTGTTCTCAGTTTCTATTTTTTACTGTAGAAAAATGTTTCTAGGGAACCTCAAGTGAAGGCATGTTAGACATAGAATCACATTGTAGATATATATATATGGAGTAAATATAGCTCTTTATTTGTACTTCTAAGAAGCAAGTTATATTCTTCCTTATATATAATTATTTTTGATATATAACATCCCATTCTTAAATTCCACACTCTTTGAGAGTCCAATGCCTTCCCCAGGTGCAGCCAAATCCTTGGCCTACAGGTGCGTTGATATTAGATACATGGAGGAAAACTCAAGTTTGTGCTTCACATCTGTATCATCAGGCCTGGAATCAGTCTTGTCTATTGGAGGAGAAAGACTCGTAAACTCTTAATGCAAAGCAGGGTGAAACAAGTACTTTAGTGATGACATAAGAAAAATGATGGTGAAACTTAAAGTAAGTGTAGTAGCGTAAACTCAGGGTGGAGGAAGGAAGTGAATGAGGAGACCTTCACAAGAGGAAGCCACACTGAGCCAGAGTCCTCCAGGATCAGGAGCAGGCCCACCAGGAGGCGGAGGAAACGGCAGTGGGCCGCCTACCTGCATTCCTTTCTCTGTTACCCTCGCAGCGTGTGGGGCTCCACCTGTGTGGGTCTCTGCTCCGTTCTTCACGGTCTCACACTTCCCTCCGATTTTGAAAATTTTATTCACTATGCCTCATGTATGTTTCCCTTCTCTGTAGTTTCTGAAAATCTATTCAGTTTTTAAAAACTCAACTCAGATGTTCTCTCCTTTATGGGTGTTTTCCTAATCACACCTCTCCTGTACCCTTGTATATTGTTGCTCCCTTCCCAGACACCCAGAGCAATAGGTTTATTCCTCTTTTACAAATGAATCACGTGATACTACACCCCATCAGAATGGCTAAAATAAAAAATAATGACAGAATTAAATGCTGGCGAGAATGCTGAGGCGCAATCACTCATGCATTGCTGGTGGGACTGTAAAATGGTACTGACATTTCTGGAAAAGTTTGTCAGTCTCTTAAAAAAAAATCTAAACAATATACTATCAAATGACCCAGCAATATCCCAGAAAAATTAAAGTGCATGCTCACACAAAACCCTGCACATGGATTTTCATTGCAGCTTTATTTGGAATAGCCAAAAGCTAGAATCAGCCTAGATATCTCTCAACAGATGAATGGTTAATGAATTGTTATAAATACATACCATGAAATACTACTCAGCAATAAAAAGGAACAACCTATTGATATATGTAATAATTTAGATGAATCTCTAGGGTATTATGCTAAGGAAAAAAAGTCAGTCCCAAAAAGTTCTATACTGTATGATTGCACTTGTGAAACATTTTGAAGTGGCAAAATTTTAGAAATGGTTGGCTGCCAGAGGTTAAGAATGGGGAGGTGGTGGGGTGAGGTGGGTATGGTTATAAAAGAGCAACACAACACTTGGAGTGATGAAACTGTTCAGTGTCTTCACTGTGGTGGTGGGTACAGGAACCAACACAGGCAATAAAATTCTGTAGAACTAACCACACACACACAACATAAGTCCAAGTAAAACTATGGAAATCTGAATAAAATGGGAAGATTGTATCAATGAAAATACATAGTTTGATATATTAATAGTTCTGTAAGGTGTTACCATGGGAGGAAATGGGGCAAACTGTACAAAAGACCTCTCTGTATTATGTCTTACAACTGCGTGAATGTACAATAATCTCAATGCATTTTTAAAAAAAAACAACCAACCTAATTACATGGGACTGAAAGTTGGTTTTAATGGCCATAAACTTGAGGGAAAATACAGTGACATATTTCTTTGCACTCCTAACCCCTAGTATGGTGACAGACATATAATAGAAACCTAATACATTATTGCTAAAAAGAATTAATTCAGGGGACAAAGGAGAGTGAAGATTCAAAGATGGCTGACTTTTCTATTCTGCAATATTGGGAAGATGGCAGTACCCATAAGTAAAATAAGAGACATGAGTACAAGGTACAGATTTGAATTGAGGTAAATAATATCTCTTTTGCTCTCTCACACTCTTTTCATGATGTATTGAATTTGAAATTTCAGTGGGATATACAAATAGAAAAGTCTAGCAGACAGCTTCAAATATTTCTATACTCTCTAGTGTTCTAGTTAAACAACAAATGTCCTAGGTGTGACTCTGTATTTTAAAGTTATATGTACCTCAATACATTTCTTTTTTATTGAATTTATTGAGGTGACATTTTAAAATAAAATATAGAGGTTTCAGGTGTACAGTTCTTTAATACATCATCTGTATATTGTGTTGTGCGTTCACCACCCCAAGTCAAATTTTTCCCCATTACCATTTATCCCTACCTTACTCTCTGGTAATCACCATACTGTTGTCTGTCTGTGTCTATGAGTTTCACTTTTATATTCCACCTATGAGTGAAATCATGTGGTTCTTAGCTTTTTCTGCTCGGTTTATTTCATGAAGACATAGAGACAACCAAAGCATCCTTCGACAGAGGATTGGATAAAGAAAATGTGGTACATATATTCAGTACATTTCTTGAAAGGGACTTGATTGAGCTTTTGTAATCCATTTTCTAGCCTGTAATGCTAGATTGACCCGGCACACCCCCAATTAAAATAGAGTTGATTATCACGTTCTGAATAATCTTCTCATTTTATAGCTATAATCTGTTTATTGGCAACAATCTTGATCCAGAGTTTAAATTATTAACTCTTTGTCAGAGAGATTATCAGATGTTTTTCCTTAAATCTAAGGAGTTAGGTAATGCTTTTAATTAAAGATGAATAATAAGTGGATATAAGAATATTTGACATGAAATCATGTTAGTGCAATGAGTAAAGATAAATCACTTATATATATTATAGTTATATAACACCTTTCATATCACTTTGTAGGAAACTGTGGACTGTAAAACCAGGGTACAGATTTTAGCATTACCAATCTAGAAAGGAACTTAAGCAATCATCTAGTTTTATAATTACAAAAATCTTTTAAATTATTTTTAAATATA
>CM052540.1:123071700-123150307 GCA_028533065.1 Trachops cirrhosus | reverse complement strand
TAGAAGAATCCTAGGAGGTAATTTCAAAAGATATAGACTCCAACCTTCAGGCATCCAAGCTCTGAGAGATTTGTTGACCTTCAGCTGTAGAGCCAGGATGATGTGAAGCCCGATTAACCTGAAGCCCCGATGACTAAACTAGGATGACACACACCATACCGTCACTTGCTGTATTGGAATGAACTGTGCTGATCTGCACATAGAGAACTTTTCAACTCCTTCCCTTGATCTCTTTATTCTGTTCTCCCTCTCCCTCCTTATAAAAACCACTGCCTGCACTGAAATGTTAAAATGGGCTTTGAGACATGAGTTCCCCATCTTCTCAAGTGACAGGTGCTTAAATAAACCTCTTTTCTTTACATTAGCACCTGTCTCTTGAGTATTGGCTTTTGAAGGGGCAGGCAGCCAGACATGCATTTGGTATATTCATGACGCTATGTACTACGAGGTTTTGAACTTCATCCTCAAGTTGTTGAAAAATGTGAGTAGCACGGGTATATGCAGGCATCAATATCACCTAGTTATTTTTGTCCTTTGTTGATAGTAGCACAATTATTTTAGCCAACACATACTCTAACCACACAAATAAAAGTCTTTTAAACCATAACACTGGGGTACCTCGTTAGGAACAAGAGAAGATGGCACCATGAGAGCATGTGTATATATAACCATGCTTCTTGAAGTCTATAAAAAGATAAAATGAACCTGTTTTAGATACCAAAATCTCATCCATAATAATACTATGGAGCTACTACAATCTATACTAAAGACTTGCAATAATATCTACTCTTCCAGATACAATGAAACTTGGATCCAACTGGAGTCAGCCATAAGAGAATGCTAAGAACTAAAATTCATCTCCATAATCTTGATGAGGGTGCAGTTTTGAATATTTTTTAGAGAAAAGATAACATCCCTTCATTAGAAATGGAAAATACCAATGGCCTTGTTAAGCCATGGAGAGAAAAAAAAAAGATGCATCAACTTGAGTCATATTTGTTTGTTCAAGGACAAACAATAGGCAAGTTTGAAGAAGATACCATGTACTGTCCGTCTTTATTTTTTGTGAAGCTAACTGGAACCGTCCATCATAACAAGCTTTCAAACAAACAAAATCAGGAGACAGTCCACTTTTCCTGTATACTACCCCTACTTCTTACCCACAACCCCCACCCCCACACTGAGTGAGACATGACTCAAAGCAGACGATTCATCAGATCTGGAAAGTGATTAAAAATAACATACCTGAACCAAGGTTATTAGCTGCCCATTACCCTAACTCACACATCATTGTCTCCCTTGCACCCCCCAACATACACACACTTGAATATTACCTTCCACCAAAGTTTTAAGGGAACAATTTAAACACTGCCCATGTAAATATGATGGAGACCCATCCCATTTACTCATTAGGCATCAAGAAGGCTGGTTCTCAGACTGAGACCTATCCTACACTAGGCCATCTACTTAGATTATCAGTGAAGAGTAAGGTTTGTGCACATAAAGTAACAAAAAGCTCTCCTAGGATCCCAGTTCCACTAAGATTCAAGGTAGAGCCTCTTCCCCACAAGTCAAGAGAAAATCCTGAACTGTGTCTAGACAGGGAAATTCCTCCCTAGGCTTTTTAACCCTATATTATAGAGTCAAGTTGAAGTCCATACTCTGAATCAAAGACCCACTTCCCCATTTCTTGTTGCCTCCATCAACAGGACTCAAAAGGGGTCTCAAGCACCCAATGTCCCTGCCCAACACACTCAATCTTGTTACCATTCTCTGACCTGAATCAATCAGGGTGAAACTCCTGGTTTATGTTATTATCTATAGCCCCAGATATCTAGGTCCTCCTTCATCTTCTACCTTGTAATCTCCATAAGGCTCTGAAAGCTCCTCTTTTATGCCTCTCTCCCATCTCTACTGAAGTTCTTTGACTAGATTTGGAACTCCATTACTGGTACAATCCTTACCCTCTTCTTTGATACTGTCTTTAACTTTGTACTCGAAAGGAAACCTGGCAATGCCCTGAAGACACTACTTTCTGCACAGCCATCTGAAGGAAAGACTGATTTCCTCCCACAGCCCTTATATCACTGAACATGGGAATGAAGTGAAAATCCTCTCTTTCACACATTGCTTTCTACTCCCATCTACTTAAAAAAAAAAAACAGCTTTATATTTTATGGCATCAGATATATTATCTCAATTGCATATAATTGAGATATTATATAATCTCAGATTATATTACTCCTCAATATTGCTCTGTCTACAAACCTTCCTCTTGGTTATTTCTTCTTACTTTTCAAAGACTCACTTCTGGTTTATTGTCCTTCTTTTCATGATGACTCCTTTCTTAATTTTTGTAGACTTCAATATAAATGTAGATAATCTTTCAAATTCCCTAGCTTCTCAGTTCCCTGAATTCCTCTCCTCCAGTGATCTTGTCTTCCACATTATTTTAGCCATCTATGCCCATGGTCATACATATCATAGACTTCATCATCTAACTTCTCAGTAACAATAATTTCTCAAATTCTACTAGGGAGCGAGGGGGAGAGAGAGAGCAAGATAGACATGAGAGAGAAATATCAATCAGTTTCCTCCTGCATGCACCCCAGCAAGGGATCAAACCCACAACCTAAGTATGCACCCTGACGGGAATCAAACACACAGCCTTTGGTGTATGGAACGATGCTCCAACAAGGGAGCCACCCAGCCAGGGCTTGTTGACAGTATTTAAAAAGAAAAGAAAAGAAAGGAAAAGAACCTATCTAACAAAGAAAATAAAAGAAATGGGAGATACTCCAGAAAACAGAAGAAAATTGTGGGCAAAATATCTTAAATATAGAATTAGATCTAAGAAAAGAATTGCAAGAAAACTAGGTGAGATGCAATTTCAATTGAGAAAGTTTTAAAAGGGAGCTAGCAAAGTAAGGCAAAAACACTGTTACAGAAGTAAATGCCAAATTGAAAGCAGCAAGAACCAACACTGGTCAAAACACACTTGTAACATGGAGGGGAAGCTGAAGAAAATAACAGAGAAGTGAAGATAATACATTTAGAAGGTAGTCAAAACATAAAGAAGAAACTAGAATATGAAAATTATTCATCAATAAAAATATTCCTTTTCTAAAAGAACACCCATATGTTCATAGGGCTAAGTGTGCTCCATGAAAAAAAAAAAACAATTAAAGCACATTTACTAATGATATTATTGAATTTCAAAAACAAAGAGAGACTCATGAGTATTTGAGAAGACAAATTAGACCTCTTCTAAGTGCTTAAAAAAATGGTCAGAATGATTCCAGACTTCACTTCAGCAATACTAAAGCCAAAAAAAGACAAAGGAACTACATCTACTGGGTTGAGGGGAAAGAGATGATATCCACAACTACATATCCAGGAAAAAATGTCTGATTCTGCAATACTCCTGGAAAAAAAGTACTAAAAGGTCTTCTTGAAAAATAAATATAAATGAATTTTTAATAGACCCAATTGAAAATGAATCAAAACAAAAAACTGACAAGAAAACCCACTATGAAAGAACTGGTGGTACATACTGATTAAAAACAATATACTATAAGAGTTATAATATAAATATTATAATATATTAGTTATAATATAAATAATATGAGATAGTATAATTTTTTAAAGCAAAGCTATGTAAGTATTAATTTTAATGCAATAAGTGATTAATGCAGAAATTCCACCATGGTCCAATAAAAACAACAGAAAAAAGTAAAGAATATTTACAACCTAAAACCTCAATATTACTGAATATAAAATAATAGAAATAAACTAATTAATCAAATAAAATTAAACTACAAAATAAATCTAAAGAAAGTAGAATGAAGTAATAATAACAGGATTAATAAATTAGAAAATACAATACAATAGAATTTATAATCTCAGAGGGAATTCATAAATAATAAAATAAGTAACTTCATACTTATGTATTTTAAAATAATGCAATATGTGCCAAATTAAAAATGAGAATGAAAGAAAAATACAAATATACCATAAATTAAGGAACATATAAGGAAATACTTGTACAACATTAAAAGCTAGAAAATCTTTAAACCAGGCTAAAATGGACAATTCAAGTCCTAATTTAGAATTTATTACAAAAATTATGAAGATGGCCCTATGAATAAATTGAGATTATTCAATATAGTCCATGATTATTACTTTAATTTTATAGAGCTACTTCCCTAAATGCCACTAAACCCCAACAATTTCACAAATAAATTGTTTCAAATCCCAGGGAATAAAATTCCCATGTTATTTAAACTGTACTGTAGCACACAATAAAAAAGGGAAATGCTTCCAAGATTCTTTATAAAATTAGCATATCACTGCCATCTTTTATATATATATTCCTTATCTGGTTTTAGTCACCCCTGGAAAGCAGGGATGAATCAAAATTATGAATCCTATTCATAATATTCAACATATAGTCATCTAAATAACAAAAATGCTTTTGCTAAAATTTAATTTTTATGAAATCTGACTTAAGAGTCCTTGATTTTTGATTTTTTAAAATTTCAATGAAGGAAATAGCACACATAACACAAGGGGCAGCATCATGTCTAATGATGAAACACTAGAAGCATAAGTGTCAAAGAAAGGAGCAGGGTGCGAAGATGCCTAATGTTACCACTATAGGTTCACTTAGCTCTGGAAATATGAAAACAGCATGGCAGTAACTTTAGAAGTATCAAAAAAATGAAAAAGAAGAAAGAAAGAAAAAGGCAATGTCATTACTGTTTAAAGACATATGACTGGAAAACCAAAGATAAGCAACTGAAAAACTACTAAAAGAAAACAAAGTATTCAGTATTTAGCTGAACCCAAAATTAATATGCAATAATTAATATGTCCTATTTTATTATAGAAGTGGGAAAATATATTTATAATTGAAACAGAAAATACAAAACATCTTGGGAAACCCTTAATGATAAGTACATAGTCACTATAAGAAAAAGAGTATAAAACTTCACTGAGGGACATAAAAGAAAACTTGAAAAACTAGTATTTTATTTTGGGATAGAAAGATTCAATAGTATAAATGTGTGATTTTCATCAAATTAATTTATAAATTCAATGTCATAAAAATCGATGGCCCCACCTTATCTTTAAAGTTGGGTCCACAATTTGAGCAACAGAAAGTGGAAGATCTCTTAAATATCCAAATATATAGAAGCTACAGTAATAAAAACATCCCAGAATCAGCACAGAAATAAGACAGGCAGAATTAATGCAGCAAAACTGACCCAACTGTATAGAAATGTAGTATTTGATAAGGATTGTATTCCAAATCCATGGAGGGGAAAATGAACTATTAAAAGAAGTAGGTTGTAGTATGAGCCAGCCACTTGGAAAAGGATAGCAATTTGGAAAAATAATTAAACTGAATCTATACTTTATATCTTGTTACACAATAAATTCCAAAAGGATGAAAAAGTTACATGTGAAGGCAGAAAATAAACTTATAAATAACCTAAATGAAACAATGGTAAATATTTGTTATAAACTTAGAAAAGTAGAAGGCATTTCTAAGCACAGTATAAAACCTAGAAGCAATACAATAAATTATAGACAGATAGGTTCCCATAACAACTTGAAAGTTCTGCGAGGCAAAAGATAACATAAAGAAAATTAAGAACACAGAAGCAATCAAGGAAAAGTATAAACAATATAGTGAAAAGACAAATGTCTAATGTGCCTAATACATATTAGCATATATTAACATATACATTAAAATCAGTATTTTAAAAGTCAAATAACCCAATAGGAAAAAGTGTACATGAATAGGCAACCTACAGAAGAAATATTGTAGGCCAATAAACTTATAAAAAGAACCTAAACCTGATAAATAACTTTACAGAATTAAAACAGAATTAGCAAGATTAATGATTGACACTAGCCAGAATTGAAGAGTGTCAGGAAAGGTGTAGCTTAAAACAACTTTATTTGGCAAAGCAATTAATAACAGCGATTGGCAATATGCTAAAATTTGAAAAGTTCAGAATCTTTGATCCAGCAACATCACATGTACTAATTTAGAGAACAGAATCAGAAAGAAGTAGGGGGATGAGAACAAGGGGCATGGGGAAGAGGAATAGGAAAAGAAGGAAGGGGAGGAGAAACATACAGAGGGGAAAGAGAAAGGAAAAGTGGGGTGGGGTGGGGACCAAAGGAAGAAGAGGAGGAGGGGAGAATCCCATAAAAATTTAAAAATAAAGTCTGGAAGAATATACATAAACTGTTAGTTATTTCTGAAGGGTAATGAGATTATAGGGGGATTTCACCTTACTGTAAATATTTATGTAGCATTTAATTTCTAATCACAAGAATATACTGTATTTGAAATAATCAAATATTTCAAAGTAAAATGAAAATGCAGGTAAGCTTAGAAGAGGGTATTTCTTCTTACTTGATTTCTTTGTTACCTTTTTTCCTGCTGAATGCATATCTAGAGCTCGCATAGACAAAATTTCTGGTTTTCATCTTAGTCGTGGCCATTTCATCCCCTGTGTTCATGCAGTGCAGACACAGAGGAGAACGAAATGGTCTCCATCAAACCTTCACCCCTTAACACCCAACACCAGCACAATCTATTTCCCTACAAAGGGCTCAGATTGTTGATTTTAAGAGCCATTAAGCAAGAAATGTTGGAAAGCTAGCACTGAGCTATATAAATAATGATCTGAAAGGAATGAAAATGATTGTGCTTTGCCAAGTCAGCAATCTAAGAATCCTGTTGGGGAAGGAAAAGAAAGTTGCTTATATCAAAATTGTTTGTGGTGTTTCCAATAAATCTAAAAATCCAAGAACTTACTTGGACAGGCCTGCTTCTTATTAATATTTTGGAAATGTCTTATCAGCAAAAGGCCTCCTAGGAATTGCTATCCTTGCCCAGCAGAGTGAAGAAGAGGGTGTTCACTTTTTGTACTAAAATGTTTGACCCTTTCCTAGCATTGCTTCAGTACTATAAAGATTTAATTTTGTATTGGCATCTACATAATAAACAATTTATACCTATTCATTTGTATGCCTCTACATACTTATATATTCCCAGCATAGGTAATGATAAAAATCATGAAAGGAACTTGGAAAATATACTTTAGTAACCAACTCTCCCAATCAATATATAAATTATTGCAAAGAATATTATGTCAAAGATCCCTGAGGAATACTTTTTTCTTCCCACTGATAAGCACAGAGATGACTCACAGAAACTGAAGTCAGCACCGACGCAGCATCAGTAGCTGGGGAAATACCTTGAGTGTCCCTGGGCATCCTCCATGAAGAAAAGCAACAGCTTGCCTCTTTACCCGCTTCTCACCTTCTGGATGACATCTCTCACAGTTGCTAGACAACTGTAATTACAATCACTTCAATTCAAACCTCATTTATGTATTTAGTATAAAGTAGTCTTTGTCTTTTTTAGTCTGCTTCTAGATAGATCTTTAAGTGAAGTACGAGTATGTGATCATCTTAAGACAGATCCAAAACGCAGAACGAGGGCTGTTCTGCGAGCAAAACTCTACCACAGCTGACCTAGGAAAGAAATACTGGTGTCAGGTGTTCAAGGGTTAAAATTAGAGGCAGACTGTGACTGAGGATCAACAGAGAGCATACAAAAGAGAAGGATGTTAATTCAAAAGATGTCCTGATCTCACTCAGTTTAGGACAAAAACACACCTCATACTGTGGTTGACGGTGTTGGGATCCACCCTGCCTGGTTTCAGGAAGCTGTAACCCGCCCTGGCTAAGGCTGAGTGAGAGACCTCTGAACCAGGAGACACTAAGGAAACAAGCCTGTCTCCCTGGCATGAGCGCTGCCTGCTCCCTGTCTGACTCCCATTACTTGGTCGGTTAGCCAAAGATGGGTAACAATCCTCAGAGGAGGATGGACCTAAGACAGGCATGATCACGTGGGAAGGCCCTCAGGGAGAGACTCAGGGGGCTGTGGAAAAGAGGGGGTGATCCACCCCTGCCCCCTTGACTTTGACAAGCCTGAGCCTTTATTCTGCCTGTGAGAAATCCAAATCCCCCAACTGCCTTTGTCTCCTCCGCCCGACACGGGGCGATGCAGTCCAGACCAGAGTCATCGAACCTCCGGGATAATTTGGCCTGAAGCATAGAATATGCAAGATCCTGTGAAGCCTACTTTGCTGGAGGATGCTCTTAAATTAGAATGTGAAGGCACAGGCAGGAAACGAAACTAGCCTTTTAGGTCCTATAGTTTTTAGGTGATAAGACCCCAACTCAGCATGAGCCCTTTTAGCTCTTTGAAAGTTATCTACTTGTTTGATCTTCTCTGCCAGACTATAATCAACAAACTGTATCTGTATACCTAGTAAAAGCCTACTCAGGCAGTGGCTCGGGCACTCTCCCCTTGACAGAATGGCCATTCCGTTCCCATTCTTCCACAGGACTCAGTAGTCCATGTGTATTTCTCTTGTATCTTGAGCATCTGCAGCACCCAGTTACCGCTGGCCAGTGACTGTGTCAGACAGGACCCATGCTGACATGCAGGTCTTCCTGCTGGGACAGAAGACCTCATCTCCTGCCGCACTTGTGACTGGGCAGGGCCTAATAACTAATTCTGGTCAATTTTATGAGTGGAAGTGCTGGGTGCCTGTTCCAGGCAGAAACATTTAATTACTAGCATGAGGCCCTGCAGAGCTCTCTCCACCTGCTGTTTTTATCATATAAACACATAAAATGGCAATGTCCTGAGATGGTGGTTCATTCTTCATCTTGGGTCCCTGAATGACTGTGAAGGGCAGATATCAGCTACTAGGCCTCACTTGATGTATTCTTGTTTTAAGCCACTGACTGAACATTTCAAAGTGGTTCGTGAAGTTTTGTGCTAGAGATTTATTTCTAGACGATGCTCTACAGTTGGGTAGTAGAAGACCAGTTGAAGTTGATAGCGATCGAATCGAGACATTAATTGGGAACAATCAATGTTATACCATTCAGGAGATAGGCGACATACTCAAAATATCCAAATCAATATTGGTAAAAATGAAGAATGTATCTTTTATTTTATGGAAAAAAATTAATGAACTTTTTGCCAACCCAGTATTTTCCATTTACTTAATGCAGATCCATTTCCCCTCCCACCTACCCTGTTCTTCTTATCCAACAGGCACTCATGCATTTGTCTTCTGGCTGGGTTCAACCAACAGGGATGCTCAGGCAGAAAATAAGGACAGAAAAGAATATGGTCAGGGTATTTTTCCCCTAATTATCTCCCTGGGAAGTCACTTCAACCTAGCTGTGTCCCTCAAAAAATAGTCATTGGTCTCTCAAGGCCTTTTGCCTTATTCCCATTCTTCTGGCTTCCAGTCTACGGATGGTAACAGCTCTACTAGCCCTATAACACCACTCACAAATTTGTAATTAGCCCCTCATCAAATTTCCTAATTTGTGTGTGTCATGTATTTCCTTTTAGGACCCTACCTAATTCAGCTAGCTTGTTGCTTACTGTACCAAAAGATTAATGATGATAACAATTGTGCCTGAAATAAACAGAGGCCATGCAGGTGCAATTAGCAATGAATTTTCCCTATATAATGGGAAATTGCATAAATGTTTTAACTATATATACATTTACATGCACATACAAATATGCATATGTACAAATATGTAGATGTATATATACATATACACACATTTAGTTGCTCACAAAGAACACATGCCAGGTCAACTCTAGCATGTAGCAGAAAGCTAGGGCAAGGAGTATGCAGTATGAATTCACTGTCCTGTGGGGAAGAAAGTGGGCCATACAGATCAAGCCACACTGAACATCATATTGTGCTGACAGAATCATCTTCCCAGCAGCTGGAGCTAACACTGAGCTAATCTGGAAAGACTGCAGGACAGGGAACTGGAGTCATTCACAATGTGCACATCAGGAATGGTCAGTAGTTACAAGGACCAAGATTAGTGGATTTGCTGAGATACAGCTGGAAGCAGCTGGCCAGCCAAAGATAGTCTATTTCCAAGAGTGGTCTAGCAAACACTGAGAACTTTTCATTTCTCAATATTTATACAACATTATCTTTCATATCATCTTCCAACCTAAACTCTATTAATTGGTCTGTGGATTAGTGCATATAAGAAGAAAAAATATAGTTTTAGAAAAACAAATCCTTCCAGACAAAAAGTTATTAATTTCTATCACACACTTTGGACAATGGCCAATATCTACCATCCTCATTTCACTATTCTTAAGATACATATATTTTCAAGACTTAGGAAGCAATGATCTATGGAGCTAAAAATCCACACAAAGAGCAGAAATATGGATTTGTCTTATTTATATCACATTATTTTAGAGAGTAATATCCAACACCTTCTAAGAAATTAGAGAATGGACTAAAATTCCACAACATGTCAACTGAAATTCTACAACTCTATTTATATATATATATTTTTGTTATTATTTTTTAATCCTCACCTGAGGATATGTTTAATTGATTTCAGAGAGAGAGGAAGTGGGGGAGAGGAATAAAGATAGAGGGAAACATCAATCTGAGAGAGAAACATGAATCGATTGCCTCCCATACCCACCCTGAATGGGGATCAAACCTGCAACCTAGGTATGTGCTCTGAACAGGGATCAAACCCACAACCTTTTGGTGCACAGGAGTATGGTCCAACCAATAGAGCCACACAGCAGGGCTATATATATTTTTAAATGTTAGCAATTGACTTGAGACCATGTAAAGGAACTGAACATCCACTGCTCATGTCAACTTAGTGGCAAATAGAGTAGCATACACAGGATCTTCCAGAAGTTGGACTACATTACACATTGGCCATTTAGTATACTCACTCATGAAATAGTCTTTAAATTTTACTACCTCTCATAAAAATGTTGTTGTTAATAAATTAACATTGCAAAGCTCTTGTGAAATTTAATTTTTATTTATTTTTCTAGTACTGCTCTCATGTTAAATAGCAAGTGTTTGAGTACTGCACATATGTAAAAATCGAACATAACTAAATATGACTACTGTACCGTTACCTCAAGCAGTAAGTAACAAAAATAGATGTTTTTGTATTTGTACTGTTTGTTGAGGTCCTGAGGATGGCAAGGGTGAAATAAGTGATATAAGAAAATAGTATAATGCATTAAATTATTTTGATATCTTACAGAATTCTACAACAGGCTAGACTTAATAAAAGAAACATTTAAGCATTGATTCTTACTGGCTATTGAGTTGGGGAATAAAGAATTTAACATTATTTTTGCTATTGAATCACACTTGATTTTTAAAAGGAAAATAACAGAATATATTACTTATAAAATAATACAATTTGTTCTTTCATTGGAGGTATCACTTCATGTTGATATAGTAAAATATTTTTGTAAAGAATTTCACATAATAAGAGCAATAAACTATATGGGAGAACAAAATGACTTTTGCAACAGAACCTGCTGACAAAATAGCCCCACAAATCCTCAGATACAAGGAGGTAACAATAGACTAGACATCTGCAAGATCGACAGTTGTCAGTGTCTGTGTGGCAGAAAACAGAGGGAAGCAATGAGGTGTCTGATGGGTCTGAAAAATAAAAGAGAAAAATAGCAAACAGGTTTTTCCTGAGAAGCAAGACCAGACAATATGAAACAGTAGCATTTTGGAAACTGGAAAGCATTTTGCCCAACCTAATAGTGGATAATTAAAAGGGCCCACAGTAAAGTATGAAAAAGACTGAAGTAGTCTGGGTGATATGAATTATCACAACCAAACAACCACAATTCCATTCCTTAAGACAGAGCTCCACACTGAGGAGAAACTTCCAGAAATGAGATCAAAAGTCAGTAGGAATTTGGACAATAAAGACAAATGAAGGAGATGTTCCAAGTAGCCAGGGAAAATAAAGTCAGAAAACCTGAAAAAGTAAGTAAATATATGTTTTACCACTTCAAAGAATATAAAAACAAGTGGGAGCTCTAAGAAATTAAGAAAGCTGCCCTGGCTGGTGTAGCTCAGTGGATTGAGCACGGGCCTGCGAACCAAAGCATTACCAGTTCAATTCCCAGTCAGGTCACATGCCTAGGTTGCGGGCCAGGTCCCCAGTAAGGGGGTGCAAGAGGCAACCACACACTGATGTTTCATTCCCTCTCTTTCTTCTTTCTTTCCCCCTCTTTAAAAATAAATAAATAAAATCTTTAAAAAAAGAAATTGAGAAAGCTATCGAGCAAAAGAGTCACATCTTCTCAAAACTTAAAAACAATCTAGAGCCCTGGCTGGTGTGGCTCAGTGCATTGAGTGCCAGCCCGCAAAGGAAAATGTCACTGGTATGATTCCCAGCCAGGGTACATGCCTGAGTTGCAGGTCAGGTCCCCAGTAGGGGGAGTGCAAGAGGCAAGCACACACTGATGTTTCTCTCCCTCTCTTTCTCCTTCCTCTCTCCTCTCTCTAAAAATTAATAAATAAAATCTTAAAAAAAAACTAGAGTCACATAAACAGGAGCAACAAAAAAGTATCTAGGACAACTCTAACAAAGTTATAAAAGAAAAAAAAATAGAATAGCATCGATCTAAACAATGACAAGATGCCAGAAATATATATAACCACGAAACAGATCGAATCACAACTCCCCAGATCAAATGGAGCTAAAATTTAAGAAAATCATATAAGACAAAAGAAAAAAACACAATTCAGAATTAGAAAGATTCAGAAATGAGATGGGCCATGTAAGGGAAAGATTAAAAAAGAAAAAAAATTATTTTATGGCAAAGTTTAAAGACAAAGAAAGAATCTTAAAAGCAGCAAGAGAAAAGCAGTTAGTTACCTACAAGAGAGCTCCCATAAGATGGTCAGCTTATTTCTTAACAGAAACATTTCAGGCCAGAAGTAACTGGCATGAAATATTCAAAGTAATGAAAAGCAAGAACCTATAACCAAGACTAGTTTACCCAGCAAGGCTATAATTTAAAATTGAAAGAAAGAAGATGGAGGCATAGGTAGACACACTTTGTCTCCTTGCACAACCACAAGAAGAATCACAACTAAACTCAAAACAAAAGATACCGAGGACTATCAGAAAATTGAACTGTATGTAAGTCCAACAACCAAAGATGTAAAGAAGCCATATTCATCCAGACAGGTAGGAGGGGCAGAGCTGGAGAGTTGGATCAGAGAAGATGTGGTATGGTACGGAGAGGTGAAAGCAGTGGCAGCTGCAGAATGTGTGGTCCCACATTCACATGTGGTGGATAAAAATTGGGAGGGATACCTAGGGAATGAGTGATCCCAGCCCCAGACCACATAGCACAGCACAGGGTTCCAGGACCAAGAATAGATAGCCCCATAATTTCTGGCTGGAAAAACCAGTGAGTGTTGGGGAGGTAGAAGAAACTGCCAGTTTTTCAGGAGAGTACATTTAAAGGGCCCTGCCGAGTCTTAAAATGAATGCAAACCCACTCACTCTGGGATTCAACACCAGGGCAACAGCTGGAAGGGTGACAGTCCAGAATGGGGAGTGGGCGAAGTGATGGAATAGAGCAAGTGCCAGACAAGCTTCCAGAAGCCAGGCAGCAGCATTGTCCCCTCTCCGACTCCCCCCACCCCCCACAGTGCCACAAAGCAGTGAAATGGGTTGCCTCTCCTGGCGAATATCTAAGGCTCCGCCCCATACAACTTAATAGGTGCACTAAACAGAAGTCAAAGCAGCACCACCTAATACACAGAAACAAACACAGGGAGGCTGCCAAATTGAGGATACAAAGAAATATGACCCAAACGAAACAAGAAAACAGAACCCCAGAAAAAACAGGGATAGTCAACCTATCAGATACAGAGTTCAAAACATTAGTTATCAGGTTGCTCAGATAACTCATTGTGTACAGCAAAAATGTAAAGGAAGAAATGAAAGTTATACTAAGTGAAATAAATAAAAATCCTAGGGAACTGACAGTAAAGGGAAAGAAGCCAGTATTCAAATCAATGATTTGGAACATAAGGAAGAAATAAACATTCAACCAGAACAGAATGAAGAAACAAGAATTCAAAAAAATAAGGAGAGTATAAGAAGACTCTGGGATATCTCCAGAAGTGCCAACATCTGAATCATAAGGGTACCAGAAAGAGAAGAGTAAGAGCAAGAAATTGAAAACTTATTTGAAATAATAATGAGATAAAACTTCTCTAATTTGGTGAAGGAAATAAACATACAAGTCCAGGAAGCACAAAGTGTCCCAAACAAATTGGGCCCAAAGAGGACTACACCAAGACACATCATAATTAAAATGCCAAAGGTTAAAGATAAAGAGAATCTTAAAAGCAGCAAGAGAAAACCAGAAAATTACCTACAAAGGAGTTCCCATAAGACTGATTTCTCAAAAGAAACTTTGCAGGCAAGAAGGGACTGGCAAGCAGTATTCAAAGAGGTGAAAAACAAGGACCTACAACCTAGATTACTCTCTCCAACAAAGCTATCATTTAGAATTGAAGGACAGAAAAGTGTTTCCCAAGCAAGGTAAAGCTAAAGGAACACATCATCACCAAGCCATTATTATATGAAATGTTAAGAAAATATTTAAGAAAATGAAGATCAAAATGATGACAATAAAATGGCAACAAATTCACAACTATCAACAACTGAATCTAAGAAACAAAAACAAACTAAGCAAACTAGAACATAAACAGAATCATAGATATGGAGATCATTTGGAGGATTATCAGCTGGGAGAGGGAAGGAGGAGAATGGGAGGAAAGTTACAGGAATTAAGAAGCATAGTTGGTAGGTACAAAACAGACAGGGGGTGATAAGAATAGTATAGGAAATGGAGAAGCCAAAGAATTTATAAGTATGACCCATGGACATGAACAAATACCATATAATTTCACTTGTATGTGGAATCTAATGAACAAAATAAATAAAACAGAAACAGATGCAAAGATACAGATAACAGACAGAGCTGTCAGAAGGGAAGGAGTAGTGGGACTAGTTGAAAAAGGTGAAGGGATTAACCAAAAAAAAACAATTCAAACACAGACATCTTGTATGGTGATAACAAGAAGGAAAGGAGGGTGGAGGGAAGTGCAAGAGGGTAAAGAGGGCATAGATGGTGATATAAAGAGATTTGACTCTGGGTGGTGAACACACAATACAAGATACAGATAATATATTATAGAATTGTACGCTTGAAACATATAATTTTATTAACCAATGTCACCACAATAAATACAATAAAACTTTTGAAAAAGAAAAATTCATTTTAGAAATGAAGACTAAACAAGAAGAAACACAAGAACAAATATACAAAACATATAATTCCTCAGAAATAATAGGTAAAAAAGCAGAACAGAGATAAAAGGAGATAGAAAGAACAAATATTGAAAACAAATAAAAGGTCTTGTTTAGATAATAGAACTCCTTGAATATAAAAACCAGACAAAAGGACCTGACAAATATAAAAGTATATAACTCAAGAAAACTGTCCTGAAATTAAAAAATGAATAAAACTATACAACATACATGAGACTAATGACCCAGAATGACCAACTTCAAGACACATTCTTATACAGCTATTAGACTTTAAAGAAAAAATTATTTGAATATCTAGGCAAAAAAGAGAAAATTTTAAGGGAAAAAATGTAGATTATAAACAAATTTCCAATAGCAAGATTTTATACCAGAAGGAAAAGGAGTATACATGTTACTCAAGGAAAGAAAGGTGCAAGCCTAGGTATTATATCTAGTTAAGCTAACTTTCAAGTATAAAGCTCATTTTCAAGATGTTACCAACATTAATAATTCAGGAAACATTATTTCCATGACACTCCCTATCCTACAGAAGAATTTTATATAATGTAAAAATCTAGAAAGACATTCATATAAGGATTATTGGTTTGCATTAAATATATACTTGCTTATAGAATTATGACTAAATGAAAAATAAAGGGGTGAAAATAAAGTATGTAATGGTTATGTGATTTGACAATGTAGATATAACAATACCATTTTTTAACAGAGCAGAGCACCTGTTTAAAAATTCAGTTTTTCAGATATCATACTGGTGGTGGTAGTATCAATATTACCATTCTGGGATTACTGTCTGTAGAATATGGAATGTTCTAATTTTAGTATCCACTGTTCCCTTGAGAATAAGCCATTAAGAATTCAATGTAGAAGACAGGAGATTCAGGTGCATTCTATAAGATGTCAAGTACAAGCTCTAAAGTCTTAAATTTGAATTGGAAGTATTAGAATAAATTTTGTCCCCTAAAAAGACCTAGAAACAACAATCAATATCATAGCACTCTATGCACATTTGTCATCCCAGATTGTGGTCTTGAAATAACACTTCCCACTAAAAGAAATTAGAGGTACTTGGAGAAATGGTTGATAACACTACGCCCAGACAAGAAATGTACAATATGGCCCCAGAGTATTTTGTCACACTATGATAGGTTGGATAATGTCCCCCAAAGATATCTAGTCATAGTCCCTGGAACCAAGGAATATTCCTTTATATGACAAAAGGGGCTTCACAGGTAGAATTAAGTTAAAATTTTTGAGATAGGAGATTATTCTAAATTATCCATGAACACACTAAACATAATCATAAATGTCCATACAAAAGGGAGATTGGACACAGAACAAAGCAATATGCAATGGCCCTTCTGACACCTTGATTTCAGTCCAGTAAATTTCATTGCAGACTTCTGACATCCAAAACTGTAGGAAATAAATGTGTGTTGTTTGAAGCTACCAAATTTATATTAACTTATTATAGTGGCCATAGAAAACTAATACCCATAACAAATAGGACAGATGAGACCTATGACTAGAGTCATGTCAAAGAATACAATAACCAATCTGTAGAAGCTCTCACTGGTCAAAGTTGGGAAATTTTACATTTCAATAAGGAGAAAAATTACAATAGATTAAAAACCATCAAATACACTTAAATCTATTAGTTCATATTGATTTTAAAAATTAATTGGATACCTTTGGAAGATGATATGAAGCAAAATCTTTATCTGGAAAATTATTGAGTAAGTGGAAAGAATCAAGTATTAAGGCTTCCTTTACTACACAGGTGGCAAGCACAAGGCCCTCGGGCCGAATCCAGCCCTCCACCTTGTCTTATCTGGCCCAGCACCTTGCTTCTACCTGGCAGCAGCACCAAGCTCTCACTTAACGGTTAAGGAGTAGTTCCATTTATACAGTCCTAACATTACATTCAGCCCTTTGAAGGCAACCTTGAGGCTGATGTGGCCCCTGGTGAAAATGAGTTTGATACCCCTGCTTCATTATATGAAGTACATCACTGGATAACCAAATAGTAGATAGCTTCTCTTTATAAAAGTATTTTAGTTAATAAATGGAAAAGAAATAATAGAAGTGAGTATTATTGTTTGGCAACCTCCAACGTATTAATGAATGTAGGCATAAATACCAGTGGCTATTACCATCAGGAAAAACAAGACAACCAAATCTTTTATACCACCTGGTGACAGAGTGCCACTGCCATTGTTTGTTCTATCAAGGGGAATGAACTGAAATTCTGACCAAGCTCTGGATCCAGCTGTTAGTTTGGAAGAAACAGACCAGACAGACACATGCTGAACTGCACCGTGGCTGTGCAGTCAGCAACACCAAGACTGTGGGCAACTCCACAGGCCAAACACCTCATGTCTTTCCACAGATGAAGTGGTAAGGAACAGAAAGGACTGGAGAGGAAATTTGTAGATTAAAAAATTTGAAGACATATCCAATTTTTTAAAAGGTAGGTATGACCAAACTACAGTGTCTAGAGACACATGTTAGTAATAAATTTTTTTAAATGCAACAAGGTGGTAATGTTAGTATATTGGCTATTTTTGTTGGAAGGAGGTGATTTGACAGGGTCTATGCACGTGGGAGGAGCATCTATTTCTTGACCTGGGGTGATGGTTACAAAGGTGTCTGTCTACCTTGTAAAAATCTGTCATCTATATATGTGCTTTCTGTGATTTTCTCTAGCTATGCTTTATTTTACTATAAAATTACTTTTTAAAACAAGAAATACAAAGAGCAAGAATTAAGCTATAAAGCAATATTCAGGGTATTTTTATGAAGCTGCATCAGAGAAATGATTGATTCCAGGCCCAGGGAAAGAAATATACAAGATGAACCCAGAATATCTTGTCATACCAAATGGCAAGACCATTTGAACCACTCCTTCCCACCACCTCATCACTTTTGAGTAATAATTGATGTTTTTAGAATTAAAAATAAGTAACAAATTGAAAGAAAATAGTTACACCTTACACACTATACAAATGATTAATACCCATAGATTAAAAGCTTCCAAAAGTCAATAAGAAAAACACAACCATCACAGTGAACAAGTGAAAATGAGAAAAGAAGGAATTATATAAATAGCCTATAAATATATGGCAAGACACTTAACCTTGCTAAGTATAAGGAGAATCCAAACTAAACACAAAATAAAACTAAAAATAAGATTGAATTTTAACACCCAGATGTAAAAGATTGATAATACTCAGTACTGACAGGAGCGTGAGCAAATGGGCACTATTATACCCAGTAATGGGAATGAGGGTTAGTGCTGCTTTTTTTGAAGGGTCATAGGACAGTATCTTCCATAATTTTGAAGGTGCCTATCCTTTGACCACTTCAGAAACATGCACAAGATGCATGTACAAAGATCACTGAAACATAGTTTCAAAGGATAAACAATGACAAACAAGCTAAATAGCCCTCAATAGGAGAATGACTAATCGTAAAACCGTTTATGGGTATAATTCAATAGATAACAAGAATGAGATGGATCTATTTACCTACGTGGATTACCAAAATACACTTTTGTAGCAAAAAGACAAATATCAAAACAACATATACAATATAATACTTCCCAAAAAAGACCCTTATGTTTTCACATGGACACATATGTAAATAGAAAAATATCTGGAAGGCTACATAAGAAGCAAACCCTCAACCCAGGACAGGAAGCAGTAAATGCATTTGGTAGCATTTGGGTAGCTGCCATGCAGAGACACGATACAAGCTTGGTCAGTTTAGACTCACACGTCCCATTCCCTCTCACCCTCTTCCCCACCCTCACCCTGGAAGAACAGGAAACAATTTTGAGGATAGAAATGAAAAGGTGGAAAACACAGGAAGTGAAATCAAGAAGCAAATTGTGTTCCTCTTGCTTACTGTAGGTTTCCAAACCTCAGTCAGGAGCAAGTGGCAAGTTTTTAATTGATTAAGAAATAGACATTTAGATTGAGACAAGACTGAACTTTCCAATGTCTGAAAATGAGACTGTCTCTAATTCCTGAATGTGACTATAAAACTATGACATCTGCCCAAGCTAGTTTCCTGGGATGGAGAAGGGAGATCAGAGAGAGGGGCTCGAGGACAAAGTAAAAATAAATAATGTAATGAAGTTGCTTCCCGCTGGATCCTACCAATGATATGCGCACATGGTAACACCTCTGGATCCAGCATAGAAGAGCTGCCGTCTTTGGAACTCTTGAGGAAAGAAAACTAACAGATAATGAGAACTGGCTCTGTACCCACACTCAGTGTGTGCCCTTTGTTCTTACAAGCTAACAATGATAAAGTAAGGATTCATATGTTCTAAATCTTACAGACGGAGAAACTGAGACTCAGAAAATTGCCCAAGGGCACAGCTGCTAATAACAACAGCTATAACATTAACAGCGCGTAGTCTCCACCAGGTCTGTTCTGAGAGTTCCACATGCATTTCTCGCTTAATCCCAACAACACCCTGTGAGATAGTGCTGTTATTATGCCCGAGACAGGAAGTCAAACTCAGGTCTTTCCTGACTCCTCCTGTATCCCCATCCTGGGCAACCTGGCACTTGAGGAAGCCAAAGAGAAGCTTAGTGCAAGAACTCTCACCTGCTTTAATGCATTCTTTAGTGAGGAAAAGTTCTCATAGGCAGCCTCAGAGCTAAAGAAAATGGGTTCTAGATTTAACGTCCACTCTTCTTTTCATAGCAGGAGCAGGTAATTACAACAAACTTAGAGAATAGAGTAAATTTTACTCACTACACATTTGTAGTCCCAAATTATGTGATTCGTAGCAATAGTTGCTGGGCTGTTTTAAAAATACTCATTTTCTCTGATTAAAGCTTTCAGATACAAACTCTTGGGTTGTAGCCTGATATAAAATTAACTACCAAGCATATCTCCACTGCCAAGAATAAAAGCTTAGAACGATCAAATGTGGATGGCTTACTGCACTATAGTTAACTTTATAGTTAACATTATTAGTTTTCTTCTTAAGGAAGAGCACAATATTAGACTTAGGACATATTGCTCAGTGCCATGCAGTCACAGAGAAACAAACTTCCAGAAGTTATTGGAACTGTACTGGCTGGAAAGGAGGGATAGATAATTACAGTACACAAGTTCACAAATTATACAAGTCGAAAGGACAATGGGGCAGAGGGGAAGATAATCATCCTGGGTTCCTTAGGGCAGAATAGAACTTGGTTTTTGTAAATCTTAGTTATGATGGTACTGAAATCCACAGAGACACCCTCGGCCCTTTATCTTAAGTGCAAGGGAAGTTTATGGTCTGCTCTGTTTCAATGAGAAATAGATTTTGTTTTCTATTTTTTATGCTGTTATTTTTTTATTATTGTTATAGTACAGTTCTCTCCATTTTCACCCCATCATGTCCCCCACCCCACCCATCCCTGCCTCCCAACCTCAATCCTATCCGCCTTTGCTTTGTCCATGGGTTCTTTATACATGTTCCTTGATGGCCCTTCCCCTATTTTCCTCCATTATCTCTCCCCCCGCCCTCTGGTTACTGACAGTTTGTTCTTTATTTCTGTGCTCTGTTTTAATTGATAAATCCTACTCCATGGAAACTTAAGGTTTAGAAATTAATTTTATAACCAAATCTGTGTCTTCTCCACCCTTTGGCTGAGCTACTTTTTAGAAAAAAATGTATTCTGTAGCCAACCTCTTTTGTTCCTTTGCTATGTTAAGATATATAAGGGGTGGGCAAAAGTAGGTTTAGAGTTGTTTGTGTGGAAAATAATAATTAATAAATAATAATACAAGAATATACTCTGTGTTTTACATACTCCCAACTGTAAGCCAACTTTGCCCACCCCACAGACATACACTCTTGCCATTATGGAATTGGTTTTCAGTAGGCAACAGAATAAATAAAGGATTACAAAAGAACATGAAGGAACCAAGAAACACTTAACTTCATGGAATTGCTCATGTTATTATAATATTTCTTTCCCCCTCATGAGGATTAGTTGTTAAACCACTAAAATAAAAAAGAATTCTGTGTTCTGTCTTTGGATACCAAAAGTAAAGGAGTACTAGAAGGCATGCATATAAATCCTCAGACAGAATAATGGAAAGAGGAAACACACACACACACACACACACACACACACACACACACACACACGAAGCATATAGTAGCATCATTAAACAAGGAAGGATTCCAGGATTGGCTTAAAAAGAAGACCTTCAAGAGAGAACTCTTGAAACGCCCAAGGACCAGCCTTATCTGGGCCAGGTTAAAGCGAATGAGGAGAAGGTCACATCACAGCAATTACAATCTGAAAGACCCTTGTTCTGCCTTCCCTTTTGGAGATAGTGTGGATGGGTTTGCAATCAGGTTAAGAACCAGGCCACAGTAAGTGTACCCAACCCAACAAGGTCACCTTACACAAAATGTTTCTAGTTGATTTTCTCTGCCTTGAAGAATATATGACCAGACCACTTCTCCCTACCCAGAGTTCAGTAGAGAATGTCCCAGCACTTACTCTTCTCTGGTGCTGTGGGCCAAGAAGCCAAGCCAAAATCTCCCTTCAACTAAAGGGCTGAAGTGATTCTGCATGACATGGTGTTTTGAACAGTCTCAAAATCCAAGGACAATGAGTGCTAGAATTGGAAAGGGGAGAGAAAAAATGACAGCTGCCTGAGTCATCACACAGACAAGTTCCCTCCAAAGCAAGGGTCCCTGACCTTCCTCCTCCTGGCCCATGGATGCCAGCTGTAGCTGCTTTACTGCCTGAGCTCTGCCTCCTGTCTCCCACCACCACCAATCCTGTTCATGGAAAAACTGTCTTCCACAAAACCGGTCCCAGGTGCCAAAAACGTTGGGGACTGCTGCTCTTTAGGAAGCCTATTTTTAAGAATGAGATCTTACCATCTGCAACAGCATGGATGGTCCTAGAGGGTATGATGAAATAAGTTGAACAGAGAAAAACAAGTACCATTTGATTTCACTTATATGTTGAATCTAAAGAACAAAATAAATAAAGAAACAAAACAGAAACAGACTCAGAGATACAGAGAACAAATTAATAGTTACCACAGGGGTGAAGGGTTAGGGGACTTGGGTAAAAAAGGTGAAGAAATTAAGAAGTATAAATTGGTAGTTACAAAATAGTCATGAGATGTAGACTACAGTATAGGGAATATAGTCAATAATATTATAATAACTATGTGTGATGCCAAGTGGGTACTTGAAATATCAGGGGGATCATTTTGTAAAGTATATGATTGTCTAACCACTATTCTATACACCTGAAACTAATACAAAATAATATTAAATATAAACTGTAATTGCAAAATAAAATTAAAAAATAAAAATAAAATAAGCTTTTAAAAAATATCCCTCCCAAAAGCAAGCTGTCAAGGGGTAACAGAAAAAAGATGTGTGCACTTTGCATATATGTGGATATTCGTGTTTGGAAAATCTTCTGAAACCGTCAACAAAATGGCCACAGAATCCTGGATAAACGCTGGCAGTTCTTAAAGTAATGACTGCTCCTTCCAAACCAGTCTCAGAAGAAACAAAGACTATAGTGCTGCAAGGAATAATTCAACAGTCCATAAAAACAATTCTGCTTTATGAAAGTGGGTGATACTCATACATTAAAGAAATAAGGAAACATTCTCTATTTGTGACGCATTTATGGTTCATGTGTTAGTATTTATACTAACCTGGATTATTCCCTCTTTAATTTTAAGTAACAGTGTTATCTAAATTTAGGTGTCTTTTTTAACTTTGTTTGTTTTCTTATGTACATTTGCTCTTGGGTCAACATTAATATACTGCAGTACGGAAACACACATGCTAACAATTATATTTTCCTTCCTATGTGTTTCTTCTTTGTTGTGGATTAATTCTTATGATCTTTGTCATGAAAGCCAAGCAAATCAGATTTGTGTTCATGGAAATATAACAAGAATTTTGGAAATGTTTGTAATAAATCCCACATGTTTCATTTGCTTAGATTCATAAAGCTGAAAGGGAATCTCATTTGGTGATTTTAGAAATGGAATTTTATAGGGTCTGATATCATTTACTAATTTTCCAGAAGGACACATTGCCTGAGCAAATAGGTAGTTTCTCTTAGACCTCTAGAGACCTAACTGATAAGACTGAACCCACTTTTATGTAAGAGAATACCCTGTTCCCACATAAAGGGAATTCTAATGTCCCCTTTGTGAAAGTTCTGGAAGGCAAAAGGCAGACATCACAGGATACCTTAAACAATTATGGTATCAAGAGAAATAGATGATGCCAGAATTCCTAAAAGCCTAAAGACACCTATGAAGCATCTAAAAGTAGTCATTGTTTCCTAAGTGTGCTAGTGATATAACATGCAATATAAAATATGTAATATTCTGAATATCTGCTCTTTGCATGATGGATCTACATGAGATGATCTTGCTAGGAAGTTACTCTTCCTTCAGAAAATTAGTTTACTATTTGATCTCCCCAATATTGTCTGCTTTAGAAAACTAAAAATGTTCAGTCATTTGGGCCACCTGCTGTTGCTCAGTTATCCATATTTAAATCATCCAAAATAGGTGGCTGTTCTAATTTTTAAAACACTTCAGAAACTGGAAATGCTTCCTACACAAAAACCCGCTCTTTGGATTACTACCACATTTACTATGGCCAGAGTAGACCGTATCATGGCAGCAGATAGACTTTGTTAATAATAATGAACTTACAAGGCATGGTAGGAAGCAAGGAGATGGCAAGAAGATGGTAGAAAACAAAGAAAAATATTGGGACTAGCTCAGTAGGCATGGGACTCCACAGTGGGTGTCAAATAGTGGCCTGTATCAGAATCACCTAGGGAACTCACTAAACAGATTGCTGGACCCCACCTCCAGACTTTCTAATTCAGCAAGTCTGTTTGTAATGGAATGTCTGAAAGTTCACACCTCTAAAAATTTCTGAGTGAGGCTGACCACATTTTGAAAATGGCTGGCCTACAGTGTTTGCTCCTGCAAAAAGCCCTAGCTTGCCAAGATACAAGGATGTATACAATATAAAAACAGAAAAATCTTAGAAAAAAAGAGTTGGCTTTCATTTCTCTGACAAACATTTTTTACACTATGTAGGATTAAATCTGCAACCATTCGTTTCCCTAATGATGGAGTTAATTGCTCTGATCCAAAAAGACCCCAAAAGATTACAGCCCAGACTGGAGTGTTATCCCCTTATGTATTTACATTTTAAGAAGGAATAAGGTCCAGAACTTGGAGGCATCTTTTGGTAGTACAAGCCAAGACCCACAGGGCATTCTGGCTCCTGGACAGATTTTATTTATAAACCAAGGGGTTGGAGCAAGGATTCACGCCCATTATGTTTCCAAGGAGATCTTTACAGGAGGGGAGACAGGGACAGCTGCCTCCTTCCTCATTAGAAGCAAAGAAAAATCCTTTTCCTTGTCTCTCACCTAAGGAATGTTCAGCCACTCCAATAGGACATTTGGCCTGACTTTCATCACATCGTACCCAGTTCTGGGACAAGAGGGGCCATGTACTTAAGAAATCACTCTCTTATCCAGAATACTTTGGGTATGCTTTTGGGATAAAACTAGTAAAAACTAATATTAAAAACCCAATAGCCTCCAACCCTAAATTATCTCTACTGTGACTAAGATACATAGCATCCCATCATGAGAGTCAGGATTGCACCCCATCAATTCTGTAAAAGGAATGTCACAAAATTTTATCCAAATGATTTCTATCTGGTAGAAAAAAGTATCCTCATTTGTTACAGTTTATTGCCTTATAGGCCATCAACCAGGTTCCAGTCTAACTTAGTGATCTCATTCTAATATCCTCTTACTAAATTTCCTATGAATGTCCACATTTCTCAAAATGTTCTTAGAATCAGCCTTCCATCTTACTGAGTCCTTCATTAATTGATGAGCAAGTGAAAGTGCTGACAGGTATTTATATTTGTATGAGTTACACTTTCCACTTTTTGAAAATTGTGTTCACAGAAGGGTCCAACAGCATCATTCCAACAGGGCCCGTCACACCCGGGTCAACCCCTGGACTCTGCTGGGGTTGAATCTCTACTACCTACTCATAGAAGTGTGATGTCTTCTCTTGACAAAAAAGGACTCAGCAAGCACCATCATCTCTCTTCTAATATCAGTGTGCACTCTACCCTGCTCAAAATGGGGGGAAGCTTTAACCCTTACATCTTCTCTCTGACAAAATAACCTCCCAGAACTTCTAGGTAGCACAGTGCCAGGCACCGATGGACAGTCAGTTAACATTTCATCCAGATGATGCCCTCTGGAGTTGTGCAATGTAGGTGGCTCTGGGCGGACCCCACGTGGTCTTGTCCAGGGAAGATAGGAAAGATCATTAAAATGTATTTGTATTTTATCCATACTCTTTGAGCCTGTGGTTGTAGAACTACCCACTCATCCAGAGGAAAGTAAATCTACTCTGTCTAGGTCCACATCTGGAATCATGTAACTAATGAAAAAGACGTAGCTATAGGCTGCTTCAATGTGTATAATGAGCCTCAGTTGTTTCCATTTTTCTAGCTTTTATGCAGAAAGTCACTTCCTTCTCTGTATAGGTAAATGTATTTGCTCACTTTTTGACTCGAGCACAGAGAAAGTACAAAAAGCCACAAAAGCAGAGAAGGCGCAGCTGTCTCTACTCACTCCTTGTCCAAACAACTTGTTCCTTTGCCTCAGAAGCAAAATCTGTTTCTTCCATCCAGTTTTATATATGGTTTATAGTTCAATACCACCTGGTAGGAATGATTTATTGTTGGGTGCGAAGCCACAGAGGCCTAGGTAATCAACAGCATCAGAAATGTATCATTAGAACCACAGAGGACTCTGTTGAGAATATTATCCATTATATCACATGATGCCAGCTCCATTAAGACTTCAGAAAGTGCCTGACCTCAGGGATGCTTCTATACCTCTGGAGCCAGAAATACATCTGTGTCCCATATACCTCTTTTTCTGAATGGCTTCTAGAATATCAGACACAAACTTGAGGCCCTTTGTGGATGTCTGTGGAACAAGGCAGGCAGTAGAAGACACTGTGAATTCTCTGAGTCCAGGGTTTAGTACTCTAGCCCTTTTTACTTTATGCCCTTGTGACTCTACACATTATTCATCCGTGACCTTCTCCACCCTGTATTTTCCAACCTTTCTTCCCTACTTTTATCGTGAGCACTTAGTCAGCTTATCCGATATTCAAGAAATGCCATTAAACCATTCTTGCTATTACGTCATTTCTTTCAATATTGTCAAGAAACTGAAACATATTGGTTAAAGTGGAGTTACCGTTCAGGGGAAGTGGTTTTCTGAATTAGTAGGAAGCAATTTGTATATTCATGTCTCTGTGCAGCAAAAGTAAAATTTATTACTGCAGAATATGTTTCTGCTTGTGTTTTAAACTGCCACAGACCACCAGCATCATACAAAGTACCAGGAACAACAGCATTAGATCTCATTACAGCCCAGTGGGCGTGCTGCCAAAAATGACCATTTTCTTGCTTCTGTCTAATATATTCTATTTATTCGGCTTACACTGGCAATTTAGGCTAGTCATCTCTTATTAATCATTATTTTTAAAGGCTTATATCTATCACATAAAATTCCCAAGCAACTCTAGTTATATGAAGGAAAGAAAACTCTAATTTGTAGAAAATATCTGAGTCTCAATTTTGTTTTAAACTCTAAGATTTATTCCTGTAATAATGTATCAAGAAAATTTGAATAATAGTCTTTTTATAGGTTTTAATGTTGTAAATTCTAGATGTTAAACTTTTTGCTTTAATTCTTATTTATTTTTAGGAATATAAGGAATTTGGGGATTATTCCTTCAACTGAATTCCTTACTAATTCATTTTAATTTCTTGTGTGTTGTGATTACTTGTATAAGGCTGTGATACCGTGTATTACATTTGATGAGTGCTACCTAAATATTCACTGACTAGGAAAGGAAGACATGCCTTCCAGCGCCCACCTCCATCAGCCAGTCTCCCCACAGGCCTTGCGATGCCCATCCTGTGCTGCTCCAGATCTCACTTTCCCTTTCAGTTCTCCAGGATCTCTGGCTCATTTGCAGACAACATAAGTGGAAAGCATCACTGTCGAGAACACCGGCCCACAGTGTCCACAGCATTATGGATGAGACATGAGACAAATTCACATGGACTACCAAGTCCTGTGGAGGAAAAGGGATGGCACAGCTACTCTCTCAAGGGGAGAGCGCCTCAGAGCAGCCTGACTACTCTCTCAAAGGAAAGCACCCCAACCCTTGCCTTGACAGGTTTTTATTGGCTTTTAATTTGCACAGGAATACAGGCAAAGCTCATTAATCATTGTCAGGCAGTAAGGATCAAACAATAGATAGTATGCAAAGAACTATGAGGGCTTATTTTGAGTCAGGGTCTGTTAGCTAAAGGACTACAAAACTCTGGGAAACAAACTCATTTCCTGCTCAGACCATTATCATTTAATTGAGAGCATTCTTAGCAATGCAGGTTTCACAGGATTTTATATATTTTTTCTTAGGCCTAATCATCTGGGGAACCCACCCTTTCCAGCACAGGGCTGCACTGCATGTCTGTCATTGTTTCAGCCTTAAGTCAGGCAGGGGAAGTAAGGCAGCCAAGAGATTAGGAGACTTCTTGCAGACAGAATGAGGACTCAGGCTATGTCAAAGCTGAGGGGCAAGTGTCCAACACCCCCTTTTGCTGTAGTCCCCCAAGTCCTTCCCTGGGGGTCCCTGTGATCATGCCTGTCTTAGGTCATTCCTCCCTTGAGGAACCTTACCCATCATTGACTAACTGATCAAGCATCGGGGGGCCAGGCAGGGTGAAGTAAAAGGAGCAGAAGCTGCGCTCCTGCCAGGGAGATAAGCTTTGTCTCCTTAGTGACTTATGGTCTGAAGGTCACTCACTCAGCCTTAGCTGTGGCAGGGTTACAGCTTCTGAAACCAGGCAGGGCAGTTCCCAACATATCACTAACATCAAACATGGGGGAAAATGGGGATGCAGCAATCCCTCTTCTGTTATTTAAACTGCATGAAGGCTCACAGGATAATCATATAAGAAGAAATCATAAGCTCAGATAGATAGTGGTAGAAGTCTCCACATCAGGGCAGCAGTGTAAATTGTGAACTATCACTCATCCCTCCAACCCCACTCCCAATCTGGTGATATTCCAGATCTTCCAAGTTCTAGGGCTGGATCAAAATTTCATGCTTGTTTTTCTCAGACTACAAGGGCCTGAAACTAGGAAGCCACCTCAAAGGGAAAAAAAAAACTCAAAAACACTCAAATTCGTGGAGATTGAATAGCATGCTACTAAACAATGAATGGGTTAAGAATGAGATCAAGGAAGAAATCAAAAAGTTTCTGGAAACAAATGAAAATGAACTCACAACAGTCAAAAACCTCTGGGACACAGAGAAGGCAGTCCTGAGAGGGAAGTTCATAGCAATACAGGCCTACTATAAAAAGATAAAAACATTTCAAATAAACAACCTAACACTACATCTGCAAGAACTGGAGGAATGACAACAAACAAACCCCAGAGCAAGTAGAAGGAAGTCAATAACCAAGATCAGAGCAGAATTAAATGACATAGAGACTAAAACCACAATTCTAAGGATCAATAAATCCAGGAGCTGGTTCTATGAAAAGATAAACAAAATCGACAAGCCTTTAAACAGACTCATGAAGAAAAAAAGAGAGAAGACCCAAATAAACACAATCAGAAATGAAAGAGGAGAAATTACAACTTACACCACAGAAATACAAAGGATTATAAGAAATTACTATGAAGAACAATATGCCAAAAAATTTGAAAACCTAGGTGAAATGGACAAATTTCTAGAAAAATATAATCTTCCAAAACTCAGTGAAGAAGAAGCAGAAAGCCTGAACAGACCAGTAACAGCTGGCAAAGTCAAAGCAGTAATCAAAAACTCCTGGCACACAAAAACCCTGGGTTGGAAGGCTTCACGGGAGAATTTTACAAAACATTTAAGGAAGAGCTAACCCTTATCCTTCTCAGACTATTCCAAAAAAATCCAAGAAGAGGGAAGAATCCCAAACTCTTTTTATGAAGCATCCTAATCCCAAAACCAGATAAAGACACAACAAAGAAAGAAAACTATAGGCCAATATTGCTAATGAACATAGATGCTAAAATCCTCAACAAAATATTGGCAAACTGCCTCCAGCAATACATTAAAAAGATCATACACCATGACAAAGTGGGATTGATCCCAGGAATGGAATGATGGTATAATATTCACAAATCAATAAATGTAATATATCACATAATCAAAAGACAAAAATCACACAATCATATCAATAGATGCAGAAAAAGCATTTGATAAGGTACAGCACCCATTTATGATAAAAACACTCAGCAAAGTGGGAATAGAGGGAGCATACCTCAACATAACGAAGGCCACATACGAGAAGCCTAAAGCCAACACCATACTCAATGGGCAAAAACTAAAATCTTTCCCACTAAGATCAGGAATAAGACAAGGATGTGTGCTTCCACCACTTCTATTCAACATAGTATTGGAAGTCCTAGCCACAACAATCAGACAAGAAAAAGAAACAAAAGGCATCCACATTGAAAAGGGGGAAGAAAAACTGTGATTGTTTGCAGATGACATGATAGTGTACATAGAAAATCCTATAGACTCCACCAAAAAATTATTCAACCTAATAAGTGAATTTGGCAAATAGCAGGATACAAACTCAATATTCAAGAATTGAAGACATTTTTGTACACCAACAATGAAATATCAGAAACAGACATCAGGAAAAAAATCCCATTTGATATAGCAACAAGAAAAATAAAGTACCTAGGAATAAATCTAACCAAGGTGGTAAAAGACCTGTACTCAGAAAGCAACACATCACTGAAGAAAGAAATTAAGGAAGACACAAACAAATGGAAGCATGTACCATGTTCATGGATTGGAAGAATTAACATCATCAAAATTTCTATACTACCGAAAGCAATTTATCAGTTCAACACAATCCCTATTAAAATACCAATGACATATTTCACCGATATAGAAGAAAAATTTCAAAAATTTATATGGTGACCCTGAATAGCCACAGCAATTTTGAGAAAGAAGAACAAAGTAGGAGGGATCACAATACCTGATATCAAACAGTATTACAAGGCAACAGTAATCAAAAGAGCCTGGTACTGGCAAAAGAACAGACACATAGACCAACGGAACAGAATAGAGAGCCCAGAAATAAACCCAAGTCTCAACGATCAACTAATATTCAACAAAGGGGGCAGAAGCATAAAATCAGTAAAAATAACCTCTTCAGAAAATGGTGTTGGGAGATCTGAACAGCTACATGCAAAAAAAAAATGAAACTCAACAACCAAATTACACCATATACAAAAATAAATTCAAGGTGGATAAAAGACTTAAATATAAGTCATGACACCATAAAAGTCCTGGAGGAGAACATAGGCAGGAAAATCTCAGATATTACACACAGCAATATTTTCACTGCTATGTCTCCTTGACAAGAGATAAAGGAAAGAATAAACAAATGGGACTTCATCAAAATAAAAAGTTTCTGCATGGCTAAAGAAAACATCAGAGGAAAAAAGGGGAGCAATCATTTTGGAAAATATATTTGCCAATGATATCTTGGACAAGGGTTTGATCTCCAAAATATATAAAGAACTCACACAACTCCATTCCAGAAAGACAAACAACCCAGTTAAAAATGGACAAAGGACCTGAACAGACACTTCACCAGGGAGGACATACAGAGGGCCCAGAGACATATGAAAGGATGCTCAGCATCACTAGCCATCAGAGAGATGCAAATTAAAACCACGATGAGATATCACTTCACACCAGTAAGAATGGCCATCATAAACAAAACAACAAACTACAATTGCTGGCAAAGTTGTGAAGAAAAGGGAACCTTAGTACACTGTTGGTGGGACTGCAGAGTGGTGCAGCCACTGTGGAAAACAGTATGGAATTTCCTCAGAAAACTTAAAGTGGAACTGCCTTTCGACCCAGTAATTCCACTGCTGGGATTATACCGTGAAACACCAACTCAAAAGAACCTATGCACCCCAATGTTCATAGCAGCACAATTTACAATAGCCAAGTGCTGGAAGCAACCTAAGTGCCCATGAGTAAATGAGTGGATCAAAAAACTATGGTACATTTACACAATGGAATGCTAGGAAGCAGAAAAAAGGGAGCTCCTACCCTTCACAACAACATGGATGGATCTGAAGAGCATTATGAAATAATCCAGGCGGTGAAAGACAAATATCAAAGATCTCATCTATAAGTGAAACCTAATCAACAAAACAAACAAGCAAGTAAACTATAACCAGAGACATTGAAATAAAGAACAAACTGACAGTAACCAGAGGGGAAGTAGGAGAGGGTAATGGGGGAAAAGGCGGAAAGTTCATCAAGGAACATGTATAAAGGACCCATAGACAAAGTCAAAAGGGGGTCGGAATGAGGGTGACAGGTGGGGATGGCTGGGGTGGAGGGGAGTGCTAGGGGGAAAATGGAGACAACTGTACTTGAACAACAATAAAAAAGAGAGAGAAAACAAATTTCATGCTTGTCATTGGCTGTTTCCCAGTAAGTTACAGCCATTTGGATGTGCTTCCTTAAGTAACTGAAATCTGGGGACAATTCCCCTCACCCGGGGGGTGGGGAGTGCCATGAGAGTCACTCTGAAACATCAGAATAATATATATTCTGGCAAAATTTCCATTCTCCCCTCCTTGCCACTTAGAAACTCATTGAAAGGTTTCTGGTTACACCTGGTATATATAGACCACATGCATTTACCCCATAAAACCCTAGTAAAGTGACAAGGAAAGATTTTTTAAAAAAATAAATTAAAAAAAAATACTATGTCTGTATTAGTTTACTGAAGTTGCTATTTGTGGTAAAAAATTTCCACAACCTTGGTGACTTAAAACAAAAAAAATTAATTCTCTCACAATTCTAGGGGCTAGAAATCTCTAATATCACTGGGCAGAAATCAAGATGTCAGCAGGGCCTCTGGAGACTAAAGCCGTTTCTTACCTTCTGCAGTCTCTGGTGTCTGCAGGCATTCCTTGCCTTATGGCTGTATCACTCTGATCTCTGCCCCAGGTCACATTTCCTTCCCCTCTCTTGTCTGTAACAGATCTCCTCCTTCCTTCCTCTTACAAGCATATTTGTGATTGCATATAGGGCCCACCTGGCTAGCCAGGCGACTCTCCCATTTCAAGTTTGTTAACTTAAATCATACCTGCAAAGTCTGTGCCGCATAAGGGAACACTAACAGTTCCCAAAGATTAGGACATGGATATCCTTGGGGTAGGGGTGGGGCCATCATTCAGCCTACCACATACCCAAGAAGATATCAGGCAAGGAATCAACATAAGCATTTAAGCATCTAAGAAAGCACAGCTTTTTAGAAGATTAAAGTAGATGGAGCAGTGAGGACAGAAGAGTAAAAGAGAATACTAAAAAAAAAGTGAGCTGCTGCATGTATTGGCAGGAAAGCAGAGATTATTCTCTGGAGAAATGAAGTCAGAAAGGCCTCACAGCCCTGGCCATCAAGTATAGTGGAGACTTGGAACATAGCCAGGGATGTAAACTAGGGGATGAGCTCAAAGTCTATCTAGTGAACTAAGCGACTTGCAAGCCTCTTCACCTGACCCAGCCCCAAAATGCCATCATGTAGCCTAGTCAGGGGACCAAGGGATTCCTCCTCAGACGAAAATGAACAATTTCAGAAAAATACACCTACAAACAGTAACAGTTGAGGTCACCCCAATGAAAAGACCTGCTCCCTTCCCTTAAGCTCAATAGTAGCAGTTCCCAAATTTTTGGTCTCATCACGCCCTTAAACTCATGAAATCACTGGAGACTTCAAAGAGCTTCATTCAAGCTAGAGCTATTGAGTGTTACCATCCTAGAAGTTTTTAAAAATTTGTCATTAATTTGTACCAAAATAACAACCTACTGCATAACATAAATAACATTATTTTTATGGAAAACATATTATCCTAAACAAAAAAAAAAGTTTTAGTGAAAGAGTACTATTTTTGGCAACCTCTTTGATGTCTGTCATCATAAAATACATCTGGGTTTTCATATGTGCTTCTGCATTTAACCTGTTGTAACAAGTTGTTTTGGTTGAAATATATGAATAACATGCAGCCTCACATTACTATATAGGTGCAAAAGGAAAGAATATTTTAATAGCCTTTTTAGGTAATATGGATTGAAACTACACCAACATTTGAAAGGCAGTAGTTTCTTAATGGTAGTGGCAAGGCAGAATACGAAACCATACTTGTGAAGTATTTGTTGAAATGTATCTATATTTGTGTGTGTGATGTATCTATGAAATGTGTATGTGATATATAATATAAATGTATATTGTAAATGCATATTATTAGAATATGCATATAGCTTTCAAATATAAATTAGAACACATATGTGTTCTAATGGACAATTTAGTAACACATACCAGACATAAGACTGTATACCTAATAGTAAATTGTGTTCCATACCAAGTTTCATGACAGCAGTAAACTATAGAAAAACATGAGGTTACATTATAAAACTGAACAAATTATTTAAAATGCTGCATTATAAATATCAAGTAGAAAAAAGGTTTTCATGCTACAAGATGAGACATAGTCTTTTTTTAATATTTTTTATTTTATCACATTTATTGGGGTGGCATTGGTTAATAAAATTATATAGGTTTAAGATATATGCATCCTTATGTTAATTGCAGCACTATTCATGGTGGCCATGACATGGGAACAACCAAAGTGTCCTTCAATAAATAACTGGATAAAGAGGATGTGGTACGTATTTACAATGGAATACTACAGCCATAAGGAAAGATGCAATACTACCATTTGCAACAACTTGAATGGATCTTTATAATACCATACTAAGCCCAAAAAGTTGAGAACCATATGATTTCACTCATATGTAGGATATAAAACTTAAAGCTACAGACAAATAAATAAGACAAACAAATAAAACTAATAGACATGGACAACAGTTTGGTGATTACCAGAGGAAAAGTGGGTGGAAGGAGGTAGAAAATGGTAAAGGGGGTCAAATATATGGTGATGGAAGGAGACTTGTGGGGTGGTGAGCACACAATGCAATATACACATGATGTATTATAGAATTGTGCACTTAAAACCAGTGAACTTTTTGTACTCTGTTACATTGAAGTCCATTGGTCTATCTTGCAATTTTAGTGTCTCTTTTACCCATGTATAATTTTGTAGCATTATGCATTTATCATTTGGAAAATCTCTGCTCACTGAGCTATACAAATCTTCCAAATTTTGACACATTTCTTTATACAGTATAAAAAATACATTTCTTAATATTACCATTGACCACATCAGAATACTCTGTAAGTATTGGGAAGCTGTCAAGTTCCCAGAAATTTTCCAAACTTCTGATTTTTCTTGAAAGCTTGAATTTTATCATTGGCATAAATATTGACAGTTGTTTTTCTTAAAGTGACAGGCTCATTTTATTCATTTTCAAGAAAACATATGCCAAATACCCAAGTTTGAATAACCATAGTTTGTCATTCTTTTGAGTAAAAATGGTTTCCATGAAAAAAAAATATGGTCACTTCAACTCTCAATGGAAGTGACTGCGCTAGCATTTTCCTGAGACAGCCATTGCATTGTAGTGTGCAGCGAAACTGCCGCAGGCATGCTTGCCATTTTCTCACTAAAATATCCAAAGACGTGCATGTGCCCAATTTCTAAGTGTTACTGTTTCACCAATGGCATCCTTAAGAGAAACCAGCATAGTTTTTACCACAGCTTGTGGTGTAAAGAATGCTGGTATAAGGTAGTACCACTTCCTTTATTCATGGCAAAGTCCACAGCAGTTTTATCCAGCAACGTTCTGCACCATCAGTGCAAATGCTAACATAGATGAAAGGCAAATAATATCTGGTATTAATACAAAAATAGTTTTAAGCTCGTGAAACTCTGCAAGATTCTCTGAGAACTCAAGTATCCTTGAACAACACTTTGAGAACCTCACCCTCCAGTAAAGCAAGCCAACCCTATCCTCACATTCTGAAAATCCGTTGTGCATTTAGTCCCTTACTTAAAAATGTGAGGAGTTAATTAAGTATCGCCTTTGTGTTGGGAGTTTCCAAGACCACCCTCAAGTTTAATGATTCATTAGAAGGACTCATAACACAAGAAAAGCTGATGTACTCATGGTTTTATTTTGTTACAATAAAAGGACACAGATTAGAATCAGCAAAGGGAAAAGGCACATGGAACAAAGACCAAGAGAAACCAGGCACAAGCTTCCATGTGTCCCCTCCCAGTAGAGTCATTTAAGGATGCATTTCATTCTCCCAGCAGTGATATATGGCACATGTAAAGTACTGCCAACCAGGGAAGCTCACCTGAGCCTTGGTGTGCAGGGGTTTCACTGGGGGTCAGTCATGTAGACAAGCAGTACCTTTATGACTGACTTCATCTACTTAGATTTCAGCCTCACTCCCCAGAGCAAAACCAGGCTTTCATCATAAATCACATTATTAGTTAGCATAAACTATCAGATCAAACTGGTATAGTGTGACCCAAGGCCTCAGACATACAAAATCAATCTTTATCAGCAAAATATTCCAAGGGCTCAGAATTTATCTTGCAGGTGTCAGCCAAGGGCCAGTGCTGAAGACAGGCCTATCTTTGTAGTGAGCAGGGTTTAAGCAACCCAGGCCTACCAAGTTAACCCTTTTCTGCTAAACCTGCCTCCAACCTCAAAGAAAAGAATAAACAGCTGTTAAAAAATAATGAAGAGACAGAAACAAAGCAAAAGCAGAGCAAATTTCAAATCAATTATAAATAATATCCTCAGTGACATAAGAATAGATATTGCATTCATAAAACAATATGAGGAAACTACACAATAATCATAGGAGAAAAAGCTTTTAGAAATTAACCATCATAAATCATCCAAAATAAAGAAATCAATCAAATGGTTGGAAGTTAAAAGAGAGAACATCACCAAAAAAGTAAAACCAAAAAACTAAAAAGTCAGAAAATACAATTAACAATGGTAAAATAATTCCTCTACATTTGATCTAGGATAGCCAATGAAAATAATAAGAGTACTAACATGAGAGAAGAGGGAGGCTGGTGGAGAGAAATAGTGCAGAAAAGTAATAAGACATTTTTCCAAAATGGAAAGAAAGGAACCTACATTTGAACGAGTCAGCTAAGTGACTAGAACAATGAAAGAACATGCATCATTACAAAATTTCAAAATGCCAGGGATAATGACAAGATCCTAAAAGCTTCCAGAGAGAGAACACTTATCAATACAGAAGAATGAGATGCAAGTGGCATCAAATTTTCCAGCAGCAATACTGACAGCTAGGAGACAGTGGTGCAATGCTTTTTATAATGGGCCAGAGAAGGGGAAGGGTCATCAGGGAGCATGTGTAAAAGACCCATGGGCAAAAACAAGGGTGAGGAGAGAGGATCGAAGGTGGGAGGTGAGGGTAGGTAGGGTTGGGGGAGAGTATTGGGGGGAAATGAGGATAGCTGTAATTGTACAATAATAAAAAAATAAAATTAATTTTTAAAAACATAAGGAAAAATATTTTTGTACTTAAAATTTGTTCCAGGCCAAAATATCAATCAAGTGTGAAGACAAAATTGAGACAGCTTAGACACAAAAGAATTTTTTAAATGAATGTCCTCATGAAGGATAGGCTTCAGAAAACAAGGGAGTCAGTCAAGAAAGAGAAATTCGTGCATTCCAGGCTCCAACAAAGGAGAGTGAGTGTGTCAAAGAAAAGTCCAGAATGACCCCATGTATTGCTATTCCATTACAACTAGGACAACCATACAACCTCTGTTTGCTGGGATAATACCAGTTTACACAAATTGATCACAAAACCCCCTTCAACTCTCAGTGATGTCCAGGTTTGACAACATACTATGTGATCACTTTAATACAAGCCATTGTATCAGACAGCTTAGCTGAATTATGCTGTGGTTCAAATGACCCTGAACTCTGAGTGGCTGACCACAACATGAGTGGGATTCCCATTCACATTCACCATGGGTTTCTCTTCTCTACATCTTCATTACAGGAGCAGGGCTGAAGGAGTATCCCCTAGCTGGAAATGCCAATTTTGTAGCAGAAAGAAAAGAATGATGGAAGAAATATACTATGGCTCTTAAAGTTTCTTTTCAGAAGTGACACAGGTCACCTCCATTCACATGGTATTGGCCGAAAAAACTTACATAGCCAGATCTGACACTACTGAGTTTAGAATTAAAAACCTATGGTGTGAGGTCAGTAAGAAGAGAATTGTTTGGTGGTTCAGTAGAATAAATTAATTTTGAATAGTAATTTATTTAACTGCAGGTATTTTGAATCATTTAGTTTTAAAACTCTACCTGTTTCACTTTGATCAAAAGAAAAATTGACTTTAATTTCAGGGGGAAAGGGGAAGGGTTTACAGGAACAAGTATAAAGGACACATGGACAAAAACAAGGAGGGGTGGAAATGGGAGGGAGGTGCAGAGGGCTGGGGGGTGGGCTGGGATAGGAGTAGAAGACAGAAAACTGTACTTGAACAACAATTACCATTAAAAATAAATAAAGAATAAAAAAATAAAAATTGACTTTAAACAAGCAATTCATGAAAAGCCCCAATCTTGTCTGGAGAGTAGTTGCTTGGATAGCTATACAATAAATCATGGCATTATTCTTCGACACAGATCTAATGTTGTTTCAGGGAAGTTAGAAATACCACCAGAGCTCTCGGGATGAACAGTCCAGACCCCTGAATAAGATTCTGCTCACTCATGACTTACCACATCGTAAGTAAAACCTTTCATCACAGCCACACAGTCATAAATTGTCCTAACTTTGCTTATCCATTCACTCCTGCATTTAGCACATGTGAACACTGAAAATACAAACTCAAATAAGATTATATAACTGCCTACAAAAAGCCCTAAATCTCATTGAGGAAAAGATATAAAAATACTAGTAATACAATGGAATGGGCACTATCATGTTTTTAACAAAGTACTTTGTGAGCACTTTGGGTTGACTTTGTTCACTGGTCTATATCTCACTATCTCCCTCCTGCTGTGTCCAAATACTCTACAGAGACACACTTTCTTTTTTAAGTTCCATGCTAAATAATCATCTCATTCCACCTGCCCAGAGCCCCTTTCTCTAGATTGATGGTCATTTCTACAGCACAAAGGAAATGACCAATAATACAGAAGCATTATTGTAGAAGATGCCATTTCCCAAAGAAAATCCAATTCCAATTGGATCCAGTTACACAAGAACTCTGATTAAGGCAATCTACAATTTCACAACTGTAAAAACCCAAATTACCAGCTAACTATAAACTTTTAGTGGTAAGAAAAAAACAACAACAAAGAATGAAAGCATATATAGAGCATCTTAAGTCAAGGAAGACGGTGAACCAGAAGTACCACAGTGGAGGAAATGTCGGACTCACAGTGATGATGCCTGCCTGTAACCCCTCCTTATCGGTCTGCGCACTGAGTCCGCGAGTGATCACTGGGTTCCTTCTCTGGGTTAAATATTCCTGTCTCTGCAATACATGTCTTCCATCTTCCTTTAACTTCTATTTACTTCCCAGATTGGACATGGCTGGTATTCCTATGAGTCAAGGTCGATCTTGAGCACTGTCTCCACAATCTGGGGGAGAATTATTTCTTTTTCCCAAAGTTAACATCACCTCAGAGTAAAGAAAAAAAAAGAAAATGTAGGCAGAAACCTTCTGACAGCTGTGCTTTCTATCCATTGGGAATAGCTCTAAGTTCTTTTTATGCAACATCTCATTTTATCTTTTCAAGACACCCATGGGAACTTTTTCATCTCCATTTAACAATGAAATAATTGTGTCCCAGGTAAATTAATACTTTGCCCAAGGTCACATGACTAGTAACAGGTGGAGCTATGATTTGGACCCCTGTATACCCCAGAGCTTATGCCCTTCGTCATATACAATACTGCCTCATGGCAGCCAATACAGAAGTGAACGTAGTGGTAGAAATTCCAGTATAACAAATAACTTGAATATGTGCCAGTTCAAAATTTAATATGCAGATAAATGAAAAGGAACTAGTTAGAAACTCCAGTACTATTTTTTTGTCCTAACCCAAGGACATGTTTATTGATTTTCGAGAGAGGGGAAAGGAAGGAGAGAGAGGGGGAGAAAAACATGGATGTGACAGAGAAATGTTGATTGGTTGCCTCTCACATGCACCCTGACAGGAGATGGAACCCACAACCTAGGAAGTGCCCTGACCAGGATCAAACCAGTGACCTTTTGTTTTATGGAATGATCCTCCAAACAACTGAGCCACACTAAGCAGGGTGAAACCCCTGTACTCTGTTATGTGGAACATTCACCTTTCCTTTCAAACAAGTCCAGCTAGAACAACAATTGGTCAAATAAGTTGAACAGAGTAAGAAATTAATGAAAATTAATCGGGTGAGTTAACTCAACAGTACCAACAAGGACCAATTCAAAATATCTCAGTAGCTAAAATGTTTCCATAGGTAGTTCATAGAGCTATTACAGCAGCTTGATTTATACTCAACAATTTGTTACTTGTTGGGAAAAATTTGTATCATACAGTAGATCTCATGTGCATACTCATTCCAACTTAGTGACAGTATGAATTTTAAGTAAAAGCATTGATAATAGTTACCTTTTAATTGATAAGTGTCTAGTTTTGATATATATCATTTCTGTTCAAGATGCAGTTTTAGCAACATATGCTGGCAAATGTTAAAATAATAATTGTCTTAACTGATTAGTAATCATATTTCAGAGAATCAAGTTTTTATTTATATTTTTAATCTATTATCAGTAAGAAGGAGGATATAGTAACACACTTATAACACTTAAAATTTATTTTTCAACAAATATAATCAAGAGATTTCTATTTCAAATGTTAGATATAATCCAAATATCTAAACCCACTTGTATTTATTCCTTAAAAGAAAAAATGAAAGGAAAAAAGGTCAATTTCTAATTTCACAGAACATTAGTGTGTACTTTGAAAATATTGATTTTGCCTCTAACAGTTATTTCATTCCATTAGAAAATCATGGCTTAGAGGTTATTAGAAACATAGCAGACTATTACATGCGCATGATGGAAATTTATTAGTGAGCTTTCTCTATTTTATTCTCTCTAGATCTTCACTTTCCTTTATGTGGACTTCCAGACATGCCGTTCTAGAAAGTACAAGTCTTAGTGACAAGAAATTTTAATTTGTTAATTGGATTAGAAGAATTTTCAGAATCATTATTTAGACTATTGGTATATTTAAAGTTATATTATTTACATATTTTAGGAATGAAAATAAATATAACAGAATTTTTACCTATGTTCATCAATCTCTTCATAGAAGTATTCAAACTAGATTATACATAGCAAAATTCTTCAATGTTTACTTTGATTACATCTCTAGCTGTTTTTATTTTCCAAATTCAACTAAAAATAGAAATTATTTTATATTGTAAAGATTGAATTGTCCCATCTCAAACATATTACACAGCATTCTTTAGAACAAGCAAAATGATATAATGAAACGGAAGTCTTGGGAAATTCAATTATTCTCGGTCTGCATAAATCTGGGAAAAGAAAAGGCAGGGAGAAGTTAAGAACTTCATGTGGGATAATTCATGTACGCCTTTTAAGCTATATAGCACTGTGCAAAATAAAGATATTCTTTATTCAGAAAATTTGATATATTTTCCTTTTTATTGTTCAGCATCAAAAAAGATAAAACATAACTCTTTAAAATTTTGGAACTGAAGAGAACCTAAATATTTTAGCTCGAAAAAAAGTGAAGTGTGCTGTAATCTAGTTGACAGCAGAACTGAGGCTAAGTTTCTATTACTTCACTTACTTTTTACTTCACATATTCATTTTTATAAAATTTCTATATTGTTTCTACTTGGCTCTTTTTTAGTACACATATTTCTTCACTCAATGTGGCAGCCACTTCCTTGCTGATTTGAACATTTTTATAAAAGTGCATGAGAAAACATTGAAGAGTTTTTAATGGGGAAGTGATGTGACCCAATTTATGTTTTTAAAAGGTCTGTCCCCTGTATAGAGAATGAATGGGAAGTATACAAGAGCAGAAGTTAGGACACCTGTAGTATTGAAATGATATAGCTAAGATTTGGGTAGGGATCTAGAGATGGCAAGAGGTAGAAAAATTCAAGACACATTTGAAAGTACAGTCCCCAAGACTCAATGGTAAATCTAATACGTGATGAGAAAGAATGACTCTTGGTTTTAGCATTTTATCATTTAGGGATAACTTCATTTTCAGTCATTGTTTTCTCTATGAAACTTGTATCTTCACTGTATTAATTCAGAGTATACTTCACTTGTCTTATAATTCAGTTTTCTTCATACTTCATCAATCTGTCAATATAATTTATTTCACACCATCAGTGCTACTGTGCTCTTGTTGCCCCATGTCCTGATGAGTGATCTCCCACCGCCTCACAGAAATTATTTTGAAGGAGTTCTTGCTAAGGCCTTGGGAAACAGAGGTCTCATTTAAGCATTAAAACTCCATAGCCTTGAGTTAAGAATAGATTACATATAAGCAAAAGGTTTCCTGGAAGACAATTCTCTTAGGGGAAATAATAGTATGCTGGTATTTGTCTATACTTAGAATCCAGCTGATTCTATTTGAATCTGCTTATGTTTCATAATTTTTCTGACTTTCTATTGTCATTTAACTGAGTAACTACTGGTTTTGACAAAGTCTTCAGAAAGCCCTTCTAAGTGTCAGACTCCAATGTGATTATGAGTACAACAGAAATTATGTGATGGAATTAAGAGCTTATTAAAAGTAAAGATACCCATATAACACAAAGTAATCTTACTTTAATAAAATTAAAACTCTACATTATAAAACTCTTCAATAAAACTCTACATTATATTAGAAAGTAAATTGTCTCCCCTTGTAAACAGATTTGAAAGCTATAAAAATAAGATGAAATAGTCAATTGAAAACTCACCTTGTCATTAATTGCCATTTATGTGTTTCAACTATACTGTTATTAAAATATAAAATTTTAAATATTATACAAGAACTTCATGAAAATTCTTGTCTCAGAAGAAAAATATCACCACTGCTTATCACACTGCATATGTATCAACCGAAAATTAAACCTATAATGCTGCCTAAAAAGAGATCAAAAAGATGTCCTAAAATACTAATTCCAGTTGATGGTATTATGAGTGGTATTCATTTTTTCTTTATTTGTTATACAGGGTCCAGCAGAAGTAACCCCTGCTTGAGTGTGGGTGGTAGGGTAAGAATATGGCTGTAATAATTCATAGTTTTAATTTGAGCATTCCACCTAAGATTTCATATGATGTGCTTGAGTGTGATATTGTTATGTTACAGAATTACATGCTAAGGATTTTGTCATAAAAGATTTTATAATTTAAAAGAGGCATTATTTGTGCCAGACTCTGTGTTTTTAAATTTTTATACTATTAGTATGTAAGCTTTAGAAAGAAATGTAAAAAAGGTAAAATAAAAATTAATGTAGAAAATAAAAGATGTGCATCCTGACTTCAAAACTTACTACAAAGCTACAGTAATCAAGAAAGTGTGGAACTAGCACAAGGATGGAAGTACAGATCAGTGATATGAGACTGAGCACAGACACAAACCCTGAAATTTATAATCAATGTGTGTCAGCAAAATACCAACGCAATTCCATGGGGAAAGAATAGTTTTGCAACAAATGGTGCTGGGACAACTAAGCACATACACATAAAAAATAAAGTTGGACCCTATCCAATACCATATACTCAAAAATGGATCAAAGACCTAAATGTAAGAGCTAAAACTATAAAAGCTATTAGAAAATAAAACATAAATCTTTAGGACTCTCCACTAGTCAATGGTTTCTTAGATATGACAAAAAAGCATAAGCAATGAAAGAATAATTGATAAGTTGAACTTTATCAAGAGTTAAAATGTTTATGCCTTAAAGAATGCCATCAGGAAATTTTTTTTAAAAACCCACAGAATGGGAGAAAATATTTGTAAATCATATATTTAAAAAATGGTCTGTATCCAAAATATATAAAAAATTCTGACAACTCCACAATAAAAAAGACAAATAGTCAAACATTAAAATGGGAAAAGGGTTTGGATATACCTTCCTGCTCCAGAAAAAATACATGAATGGCCAATAAGCACATGGGAAGATGCTCAACATCATTAGTACTAGGGAAATGAAAACCAAAACTACAGATCCCAGTTCATACCATTAGGATGGCTATTATCAAAAAGATATATACTAACAAGGCAGGGATGTGGAAAAATTTTAATTCTTATACATTGCTATTAGAAATGTAAAATAGTACCACCATTCTGGTAAACAATTTGGCACTACCTAAAAATATAATACATAAAGTTTACTATATAAGCTAGCAATTTCACTCCTAGGCATCTACATATGAAATTTATGAAACCGTATGTGAAAGCAAAAACTTGTACATAATAATGGAAACAACCCAAGCGTCCATCAACTGATGAAGGGATAAACAAAATGTGGTCTATTCATACAATATAATAGTCTTTGCCAGTAAAATGGAATGAAGTACTGACACATACAATAAAGATAAACTTTGAAAACATTATGTTAAATGAAGGGAGCCAGACACAAAGGCCACATATTATATTATTCCATTTATATAAAATGGCCAGAACAGGCAAATCTATAGAGATAGGAAGTAGGTGAGTGGTTGTCAGAGACTGAGAGAACATGTGGAGTGGAGATGGGGAGTTACTATTGATGAATCCTGGGTTTCTTTATGGCATATTGAGATCTTTGAAAATTAGATTTTAGTGATAGTGTCACAATTTTATAAATACAAGAAAAAAGTATTGAACTGTATGTACAGTCTAAATTTAGAGTAAACTTTATGATATGTAAATTATAATCAATAAAAAATTATATAAGAATATTCACAGTAATAATGTTTATAACATTAAAAGTGGAAAGTAATACAGTATCCATCAATAGTTGAACAGACAGCCCTAGCTTGTGTGGCTCAGTGGATTGAGCACCAGCCTGCAAACCAAAGGGTAACTGATTCGATTCCCAGTCAGGGCACATGCCTGGGTTGTGGGCCAGGTCCCCAATAGGGGGTACCAGAAGTAACCACACATTGATGTTTCTCTCCTTCTTGTTCTCCCTCCCTTCCCATCTCTCTAAAAATAAATAAATAATTTTTTTAAAGAAACAGTAGAACACAGAGATAAACTTGTATATTTCTACTATGCAATGTCCACAGCAGAAATAAGTGAGCTATTGACTAAGGGTGTAAATAGAGAAGAATCCCCAAAACATATCATTTAACAGTAGAAGGCAGTTACAGAAGTACACAGAATGACTCCATGTATAGAATTCCAATAGGTAAAACTAAACAAAGTAATTCTTTTCTGACTTGATTACTTACTTAAAGGAAAAAAATAGTAGCATAATTAACAATTTGTCCATATTATAAAATGATTGTCTATATCATAAAATTTGTGACTTTAATTATAAAGTTAATTTTTGTGTGTGAAAGGAGTCCTTCTTCTCTAAAATAGACACCATCAATATCTTTATCTTCATTCTGTACTTTACCAAATTCTTACTTAAAGGAAGTTAAAAGGAAAAAATTTTATGACACCAGAAATGTCAACAGGGATGATGAATAAATACTAAACATTATAAAAATGTCATCTAAACATCACAAACAAAATAAGTTCATATTCTATCCCAGAGTGTGATGGCAGGTTAAGAGAGGGCTGTTGAGGACCACAACGCTTCTATCCAATTAGTCATGGAAGACTTCAGAGAGCTTCAGAATACTTCAAGGTCTTCTGTTTCAAATTGAATCAAGTTATGAAATAGAGAGACTATATAACTAAACTGTCTTCATCTTGAAACCATTTTCTCTTTTTAGAATTCTCTGCTGCTATGTTTAAAGTCAGATTAAATGAGAAATAAAGCTACAGTACCCCCACTTATCAATTTACTACGTGGCTTACAGATGGTTTTGGTGGTATAACTTCTGAAAAAGAAGTGATGAACAAAATCAGTGGGTTCTTGGGTTCCACTAACAAAAGATTCTGGTTAAATGATGTTTAGATATTTATATATTTTAAAAGGCCTCACAGGAAATTTTGAGAAAATCACTGAATAGAGACTTCTTAAAGTCTCAGTTACAGTTTTACATTGTAAAATATGATAATTATGTAAAGCAACTAGTTGGCAACATCAAAATGGTACTGAGCAGGTCCAGCCATCAAATCACAGGTCTTAGAATATAAACACATTCTGCTTTGTGATAAGCTGAGTAGCCGTATTATCTAGTAAACAAAACTGAAATCTCATCCCACTTAGAAGGCCTGACAGGTGTTGAACAGAAAATATCTAACCAGAATTCATTCTTTAAATAATGTACATTCTTCAAGGCACTTACAGGGCAAATGAGAAATTAAGTAATAAGTAGTTCTCATCCTCTTTTAAATATGTGTGAATAATCTCTATGCTGTAACTGGGTCTTAGTTTTTACCCAAAGGTTTTCATGCCTTTCTTCAAAAATGAAAATTAGGAATTAAGAGAAAATTATTAAAATTCAGACTTTTCTATTTCCCTAAATTGGCAATGAAGCAGTAGCATGTCATGTCAAAACGACCTAGTACTAGGCACAAGTTTAACTCTGCATATCTTACCCATTTGTAGTTATTTACATAATAGTCATCTCCTATAGACTTCACAGAAAGTTTACAAGGTATCTGATGAATACATATTTTTGCCTCATAATGTCCTTAAATTCCTTTCAAGTGTAGATTCTCTCATAGGTTTTCCCTGGGTGTCACTTCCTGCAGACACATGTTCATGGAGAGTCAGAGGAATTACCTAAGGAGGATGGAGAAAAGGCCAGTGCAGCAGTCCAGGCCTGCACCAAATGGCTGCCCCCTTTTTGGTGTCCACCTAATCCCATCCTTAATCCCACCAGGTTCCTCTCCAGCCTGGCATATCTGCCCCAACTGGTCCTGCTTCTGCAAGGCTGCACATCCCAAAGGAGTTTACTCTCATCCATTTATTTCCACCTTGGATTCAATTACTGGCTCAACTTCTGTAACTATTTTTGGGAAAGAAGTTACATTAATAAGAACTATTCTCTGTTTAGAACATACTGACTAGAACAAAGTCATCTTTGAATCCTAATATATTATGAGACAACACATACTAACAATTATACATTAGACATTAATATATTTTATTTTTATTCTCTCAGGAAGAATAAAGATATGAAAATAAGAAAACAAACAACTTGATTTAAAATAGGCAGGGGGGCAGGGGAGGAAGAGAAAGACTGAGCAAAAAGAAAAAGGACTCATGGACATGGAAAACAGTGTGGTGATTGCTGAGAGGAGGGGCATATAACAGGACTAAATGTTACCATTGGTAACATTTATGTATTGGAAAAAATACAATAAAAATAGATAATAAAATAAAAATAGGCCAAAGAACTTAACAGACACTTCATACCACAGAAGATATACAGATGGCAAATAAGCATACAAAAAGATTCCCCATATTATATGTCATTAGGGAAAAGCAAATTAAAACAATGAGATACCACTACACCTCTACTGGAATGGCCAAAATCCAGAATGCTGACAATACCAAAAGTTGGTAAAGATGTGGTTCAACAGGAACACTCATATGTTTCTAATGGGGAACGTATATAATGTGTTTATAATGGGGAAGCTATTCATGTGTGGGCAGGAGATATATGAGCAATCTCTGCACAGCTCTCTCAATTTTGTTGTAAACCTAAAACTACTCTTAAAAAATAAAATCTTGGATGGGAGAGGGGCATAAGGGGAATAAATAGTAATGGAAAAAAATACAAGTATCTTTTTTAAAATAAGCTTCTGGTCAAGATGGAGGCATAGGTAAACGCTCCTCACCTCCATGCACAACTATAGCCAAAAATACAGCTACACTACAAAACAAATATCACCCAAAATAGTCAGGAAATCAAACTGTGGAAGTCCGACAATGAAGGATTTAAAGAAGCCACATTCATCCAGATGGTAGGAGGGATGGAGACACAGAGAGGCACAGAATGACAGGAACAGGTGGTCCCACATCCACACATGGTAAATAAAAAATGGGAGGGATGCCTCAGGAATGAGGGATCCAAGCCTTGGTCCAGACCACTCAGCCCAGGGTCCAAGCACCAGAAAGACAAGTCCCCATAACTTCTGGCTGTAAAAACCAGAGGGGGCTGGGGCAGTATAAGAAACTGTGTCTACTTAAAGGGCCTATAACGAACTTAGGACCACACAGACCTACCCCTCTGGGATTCAGCACCAGGGCAACAGCTGGAAGGGTACCAGGGTATATGGGGAAACAGTGAAGTATGAGTGGGGAGGAAGCTTCCTCCAGGCAAAACTCCAGACTCCAGAGGCCAGGCAGCAGCATTGTCCCTTCTGCAAGTCCTCCCATACACAGAGCAACAGAATGGTGACACAGGTTGCCCCCCACCCTGGCAAATACCTAAGGCTCTGGCCTATACAACTTAACAGGTGCACTAATACAGAGAATCAAAGCAGCTCTACCTAAATACACAGAAACAAACACAGAGAGGCTGCCAAAATTGGGAGACAAAGAAATATGGCCCAAATGAAAAAAGAGATCCAAACTCCAGAAAAAGAAGTAAATGAAATGGAGATAAGTAACCTATCAGAGGCACAGTTCAAAACACTGCGCATCAGGATGCTCCAGGAACTCATTGGGTGCTTCAGTGACATAAAAAAGACCCAGGCAGAAATGAAAGTTACGTTAAGTGAAATAAACAAAAATCTACAGGGAACTGACAGTGGAATGGATGAAGTCAAATATCAGATCAATGATTTGTAACACAAGGAAGGAAAAAGCATTCAATCAGAACAGCAGGAAGAAAAAAGAATTTAAAAAAACTAGGACAAGCTTACTAACCTCTGGGGCATCTTTAAATGTACTAATATCTGAATCATAGGGATGCCAAAAGGAGAAGAGGAAGAAAAAGAAATTGAAAACTTATTTGAAAAAAATAATGAAAGAAAACTTCCCTAATTTGGTGAAGGAAATAGATGTACAAATATTACAAATGTATTTCTCAGGAAGCACGGAGAGTACCAAGCAAAATGTACCCAAAGAGAACCACACCAAAACACATCATAATTAAAATGCCAAAGGTTAAGATAAAGGGAGAATCTTAAAAGCAGCAAGAGAAAAGCAGACAATTACCTACAAAGGAGTTCCTATAAGATTGTCAGCTAATTTCTTAAACTTTGCAGGCTAGAAGGGACTGGCAAGAGGTATTCAAAGTGATGAAAAGCAAGGACCTACAACTTAGATTACTCTCTCCAGCAAAGCTATCATTTAGAATTGAAGGGCAAATAAAATGCTTCCCAGACAATGTAAAACTAAAGGAGTTCATCATCATCAAGCCATTATTATATTAAGTGCTAAAGGGAATTATGTAAGAAAAAGAAGATCAAAACAATGAACATTAAGATGGGAACAAATTCATAACTATCAATAATTGAATCCAAGTAACAAACAAACTAAGCAAACAAGCAGAACAGGAACAGAATCCATAGATCCACAGGATCCATAGAATCCACTGATCTCCATAGATATGGAGATCATTGGGAGGGTTATCAGTTGGGAGGGGTAAGAGGGAGAATGGGGGAAAAGGTACAGGGATTAAGAAGCATAACTGGTAGATACAAAATACACAGAGGGAGGTTAAGAACAGTATAGGAAATGGAGAAGCCAAAGAACGTATACACATGACCTATGGACATGAACTAAGCAGGGGGATTGCTGGAGGGAATGGGGGTACCAGGTAGAGGGGGGCAATGGGGGAAAATTTGGGACAAGTGTAATAGCATAAACAGTAAAATATATTTTTAAAATATTTTTTAAAAATAAAATAATAGCCCTGGCTGCTGTGGTTCAGTGAATTGAGTGCCAGCCTTTGATCCAGGGAGTCCCCAGTCCAATTCTTGGTCGGGGCACATGCCTGGGTTGTGGGTGAGTCCCCGGTTGGGGGTGTACAGGAGACAATCACACATTCTCTCTCTCTCTTTCTCCCTTTCTCTCCTTCTAAAAATAAATAAATAAATAATAAAATAAAATAATAAAGTCTTTAACAAAAACTAATGAATAAGAGGCTGAATAATTTATCAAATAATCAATATGTGCTTTTTATTTTCCCATCTATAAGATATTTCCCCCTCTTTATACCAAGGAGGTTTCTAAGCTTATATGTCCCCTTCCATTGTCTCAAGCATTCTTGTGTCCAAATATAAAACAGAATATTGGCAACCTAGAAGATAACACCCTCTCCTGGCCTTTATGTTCAAAAACTTAAACTTATGGAATGCATCATTGAGTCATTCCAGAGAAAGAGATGAGACAGATGGGGGCTATGATGTTGGGGAGGAGGAAGTAGGGGAGTTGCTTTTGAAAAGTAGGGGAACCATAGCTAATCTCCACCCAAATGTAGCCACACTGTATCCCCAAAAGGTGACAAATCCTCTGATGTGTCTTAAAGGTGACCTGTAAAAGAGTAATGGGCATAAAATACTAAGAATTATATCAAAGGACACCTTGGGGAAAGATCTTGTGCCCAGTTTTGGCACAGAAGTAACAATACTGCTATGTGGCTCAGGAAATAAGGAGTCAAACTTACAGAGTGAGGGACATAATGTTCTGATTGTCGAGGACCCTTAAAACCTTTGGATGATCAGGGTGTCAGGGAAAGAGCCTTGGCGATGATTGAGATTGAATTTCTTGGCAGTCTACCAGGATAAGAGCTTGGAGAAAATCTAACCTAGAAAAATAAAGGGGATACAGCAGTTTCTTATTGTCTCATATTATAGAATAAATATTAAATTTCCTACAATTACAATAATCAACAGATGACCAGGCATAACTCATCCAGAAAAACCACTAATTAATGTTATCAACTTAAGAAAGGTCATCTATAGAACCATCAAATATTTGATGCAGTGGTCACAGTAGAAACATGGCTTGTGTATACAATGAAGAGAATAAAGTATAATAAATTGCTCTGAGTTATACATAAAATCCAATCACTTCTATTCAGTCACCATGGAACAAAACCAAAATGGAATGAAATATTAAAATGTCAGGCCTCCACTTTAAAAGCATCTTATGAACAGTACCTAGTAAAGATATAACATACACTTACTAAACAAAGAAGAGTCACCCTAAATGAATTCAGTTAACCCACAATGCAACTACAGTTCAAGTATGTTTTCCTCCTTCTTTTTAATACAGAACTTAAGAAGATTCCCAGGTCAATCTCACTGAAATACAACATTGGGAGTAAAGTAGTTTAAAGTATTTTAAGAGTGTTCAAGTGTTTTTACAGACTTACTTTTATTTTTTAAAAAAACTATAAATACCCACTCCCTCTTATACTTCCCAGATCTCTCTCCCATCTTCTCACATCTATTTCTTACTGCTTTTACTTAAAATATTTCAGTTGAGTAAACTTTAAGATTTAAATACAAGACTTGAAATTATTTTTGTTTTTATACAGTAAGCCAACTTCACCCGGGGAGGGCTGCCCAAATCCACCCCACTGGGAGTGAAGAAATTCTCCTACAACTTTACCTTGAATTGCTCCTTCATTGAAAAAAGAGTACATGTGATATTGAAATCAAGAACAAACTGACAGTAATCAGAGAGGAGGTGGGAGGGCATAATGGGGGGCCGGGAAGAGGGAAGGTTTTTCAGGAGCATGTATAAAGGACACATGGACAAAACCTAAGTGGAGTAGGATCAAGGGTGGGAAGTGGGGATGGCTGGGGTGGGGGAGAGTGGTGGGGGCAAAATGGAGACTAATGTACTTGAACAACAATAAAAAATATATATTAAAAAAAGGAAAAAGAGTAAATGTGGACTTAATGTATTTTAAGTTCTCTCAAACAGGAAACCTATGTGTCTGTGATGAAGTAATGCTCATATATGCCATTTCCAACTTCCACAGAACCATACGCCGGATCTCACAAATTCCAGCATCACAGAGCATTTCTCATGACTTGATCCCAAGCACCTCATATTAATTAAAACTGTAACACAATTATAAATTAGATGATGGGCAACCATGGACTATGCCTGTTAAGAAAATAAAGGAACATTCTTAACTCCATAACGAAGACCTTGCAAGAACTATTGAGGTTCATGTGAGGAGGACACAAATCCTCTAAATTTTGGGATTGGATTTTTTTAATAGTAATTAGCCTCTGAAAGCCTAGTGAGATAGATCCCTGAGTAGGACAATTGCAGCCACCAAAAGAAAGAATGTGAAAGTATTCATTGCTTAAAATGGTGGAGTTATCTGCAAAAACTGCATTGATCACAAAGCAGTAGAAACTGTGGGACACAAATTAAGCTAGTAATCAAAAGACATGTCCTAGTAAGATTATAACTAAGACCCTAAGGGTCCTCTCTGATTTGTAGTCTGTAAAATGTACATAGTATCTCCAAATCTATCTATGTCGCAGGTACATACCAAAATAGATAGATAGATATATGGATATATGCAAGGCTTTGTTCTTATTAACATTGAACGCTCAGTTCATTAGTAATCTGTTTATTTCACAAACAGGTCATTTCTTGAGTTACTAAAGCATAGACAGATCATTCAAGGGATTCAAGCCCTATCCTTGATTAAAAGTATTCAATGGCTTTCTTTATATATACTTTACCAACTAGAATTGTAAGATTGTAGCAGGGTGCAGTCAAGAGGGGAGCCCCAAATACGTATTTGTAACAGGGTCCAGAAGAGCCTGGAGATAATTGGCTCCACACCACAGGGCCACACCGGCCCAGAATGCTGGCAGCTGTGGCCAATTGTGAGCGGAGCCAGAAATGGGGCTGCAGAGGAAGATTGGTGCTGGGATTTGAACAAAGGCACGGCAGCCATTGGGCGTCTCTCTTTTTGGGACCACGCGTCTGTTTAGGACCATGCAGCTCTGGTGTCTTAGTTGGGACCATGTGGGTTGGGTGAGAGTCAGGACCACGAGGATTTGGAAGTGCTCCCTTTTGCCACGTGGAAGGTGCCGGGAGGACTGTGTGCATTTGTGGGGAACTTTAGTTTGTGTTATTTCAAATAAATAATAAATTCCTTTCCTTTTCACTGATCTCTGGTATTAAGAGACATCTTTTTTCAGCCGGTGAGCAAAACAAACCCAGCAGGTGTGGAGGAACCCCTGGAGAAAAACGGGGGATCTTTTATATCATTCAGCCCCCACCCCATTCTGTAACAAGATCACAAATTGTTTTTCATTTTCAACTACAATTATATAGCAAATCTACCCTTAAAATCATATTTTAAGAAGTATATATGTATATATATTTTATAGCTCAGCCTCTAAGTGGGCCTAGGTTCACTGAGGACACATAGCACTCAAATCTTGATTTCTAAATACTATTCTTTGCTCAAAGGAGCAGGCTCTTGGGAGAAATGGTTGGTTCAAGGGCTAGAGTAGGGAAAATAAAGGATAAACTTAAAACATCTTGTTTCTGAAAGTAAGAAGTGCTCAGAATATAATAAAAATTAGAACAGCTTGAGAATTAAAATAAGAAATATAATCACCAGTTATAATCCATTGGATATAATAAGAATATGATTTCATATTGAAATAAAAGAAAAAAGGGAGGGAGGGAGAGAGGGAAGGAGGTGAAGGAAAAACTTGTTGACAGTAAAATGACAACTAATAACAGTCAAGAAAACGGTGTTAGAAAACTTCTATTTTTTAAACATAGTAATAATAACAGTAATAATTGTTTGGTACATTTGTGACATAGCTATGAAAACCCAGCTCTCTTTCTCTCGCCCTAGATTTAGACGAGGAAGCATGTAATCCTGGGAGTAGTTGGCAGTTATATTACAACATTTTGTAGTGTCTCAACCTTCTTTTCAGCTCTCAACCTTGAGATAAAGATGAAGCCAAGAAGATACAGTAGGAAAATAGTGGGAAAATGGACCCTTCGTGTCGTTTTTCAGTTGGTGAATCAAGCCAATCCTAAGTCTGCTGTAACTCAGGACTTCCAGTTACGTAAATCATTAAATGTGCTGTATTCTTTACCCCAGTTCTCTTTACTGCAAACAAAGCACACTTACTGATACAGACTTGTGATAGTGTTTGAGTATGCCTTTTTACAAACTTGGTTTCTATGGCATAATTCAATAAAAGAACTCTTACAATCTAGTCCTCACTACTACACAGACATTGGACTTTTCAGGGCCTCAGTATCATTATTTATTAAATGGTTTTGAATATAATAAGTAACTATAAGTCCATAGAAATACAAAATGCAAATATTGAAAACCCCTTAAGTCTCTGAGTTGAGATGACCTGATTAATGACAACAGTGATTGTGTCAAAATATCATTTTAAATAGTGTCCCTAAATCCTGGTACATAGTCTATAATACAGGCAAAAGTTTTCTTTCCCCACTGAGAAAACTCCTACAGAAATGCATATTAAAACTATATCTAAACATGGATTTGAAAATGAAAGGTCATTCCTGGGAGGTGTGTGTGTGTTTCTTTAGTGTGGAAGAGAAATATGGAAGTTCATCAGTGGCATTCAGATTTGGTCCAACAGTTAGAATCTGCTTGAGAATGACCTCCACAATTTCACCTCCCATATTTTTTCTAATTTCTTTCTCTCTTCCTATCTCATCTTTTATTATTCTTTACTGTATATTCTCCTTTCCTTAATCTATGATGCTCTTTGAATTATTTAACAGTTCTCATAATTCTCCTTGAAGATTTCAGTCATTGAAGCACATGGATTCTTTCAGTGACAATTAATAAATATGTTTTTAGCACAAATTCTCCCTCTTGGCTTAATAGTATGAGAAGTCATCATATATGAGAATGATCTAACTGGGAATTAGGCATCATTAAAGAATAGAAGAAAAAATAAATCATGAAAATTATTTATATGTCCAGGCTAAAACCCCTTGCTAAAATAAGGATAAATTAATTCATTTTATAAATTTAACTAGCAAGAGATATTTCTCCCCCCAAAAAAGGAAGAAAAAATGAAAATGGTGAATTAGTTTTTATAATTTAAAAACTCATTTTTCTTTTAAAACCAAACAAGAGAAAATTCTCACTCACATTCTTTTGATTAGCTTATTCTGTTAAAACAAACAAATCTAGTAGGCTACACTTTGAAAAATTGTAGTGAAAAGCTTCTCTAGATAAAGAAATTAACCCCAAAATAAGAATTAACTGGTTTTTATATGTATTTTTATCTTTTTAAAAAAGTCTTTCTCCCTTAGTCTCTTTTTCTTACAATTACATTGAATTTTATTACTTAGCAGAACAGGATAGTTTCAATTTTTTTTCACCACAGATGTTTTTCTTTATTAACGAAATTTATTGCTGAACCCTTAACTTGTGGGGTCTGTGCTAACTCCAGGTATTTAGTGTCAGAATTGAACTGAATTGTAGAATACTTGGTTAATGTCCACAGGAAACTGGAGAATTGCTTGGTGTGGAAAACCCACACATTTGGTGTCAGAAGTATTGAGATTAGACAAATAATTTAGCCTTTTGCTTAGATAGATCAAGGTTCTGGAAAGGAATCTTGGAAAGGAGGAGGGAAGAAAGGTGGAAGAAAGGAAAGAGGGAAGAAGAAAGAGGGGAGAAAGGAAGAGAAGAAAGGGAAGGAAGGAAGGAAGTAAAGAAGGGAAAGAGGGAGAGAAAGGGGGAGAGGAGAAAAGAAGGAAGGTGGTAAGCAAAAAGGGAAGGAAAAAGGGAAAAGGAAAGAAGGAGGAAAGAAAGGAAGGAGAGAGAGGCTAATGATTTATATCTTGATTGTGGCAATGGTTACACAGACAAATTTATCAAAACTCATCAATATGTACACTTAAAATGGATGCATTTTGTTACATGCAAATTGTACCTCAATAAAGTTAATTTTAAAAATTAAAAAAATTATTGGAGTGACAAATGGGACTACATCAAATTTAAAAGCTTCTGCAAGCCCCGGCTGGCATAGCTCAGTGGATTGAGCGCGGGCTGCGAACCAAAGCATCGCAGGTTCGATTCCCAGTCAGGGCACATGCCTGGGTTGCGGGCCAGGTCCCCAGTATGGACCATGTGAGAGGCAACCACACATTGATGTTTCCCTCTCTCTCCTTCTCCCTCCCTTCTCCTCTCTAAAAAAGAAATAAATAAAAATATTTAAAAGCTTCTGCACAGCTAAAGAACCATCAGCAAAATGAAAAGGGAACCCACCGTATGGGAGAACATATCTTCCAATGATACATTTGGACAAGGGTTTAATCTCCAAAATATGTAAAGAGCACATATGACTCAACCAGGAAGACAAACAATCCAATTAAAAATGGGCAAAAGACCTGACTAGACACTTCTCCAAGCAGGACATACAGAGGGCTCACAGACATATGAAAAAATGCTCAACATCACTAGCAATCAGACAGATACAAATTAAAACCACAATGAGATACCACTTCACACCTGCCACAATGGCTATCATTAATAAATCAACAAACAACAAGTGATGGTGAGGATGTGGAGTAAAGGGAACCCTAGTGCACTGTTGGTGGGAATTCAGACTGGTGCAACCACTCTGGAAAACAGTATGGAGTTTCCTCAGAAAATTAAAAATGAAACTGCCTTTTGATCCAGTGATTCCACTTCTGGGAATACATTGGAAGAATCCTGAAACACCAATTCAAAAGAATGTATGTACCCTTATGTTCATAGCAGCATTATTTACAATAGCCAACATTTGGAAACAGCCTAAGTTCCCATCAGCAGATGAGTGGGGGGAAAAGCTGTGGTATATTTATATAATAGAATGCTACACAGCAGTATAAAAAAAAAAAGAATTCTTACCTTTTGTGACAGCATGGATGTAACTGGAGACTATTATGCTAAGTGAAATAAGCCAGGCAGTGAAATACAAATATCATATGATCTCATTTATAACTGGAATCTAAAGAACAAAATAAACTAATGAGCAAAATAGAATTAGAGGTACAGAAATGAGGAATAGACTGATAGCCATAAGAGGGGAGGGGAAAGGTTGGGACTGGTTGAAAGAAAGTGAAAGGATTAGATAAAGAGCACATATATATCGCCCATGGACATGAACAATGGTGTGGGGATTGACTGTGGGAAGAGGGAGCTGGTGGAGGGAGAAAGGGGGGAAAAACAGGACAACTGTAATAGCATAAACAATTAAAAATTTTAAAAAATTAAAAAGATATCACCATAAAACCCAAAAGAGAAGCATATGAGGATAAGTCACCAACATCTACAGAAGATGTGCATTTTGTCAGCATCTTTGTGGGAAGGAGCAAAAGGTATTAAGAGAGTAGAAGAGGAACGTGAGAATGGGAGAGTCTCCCTAAAAGCCAGTAAATATTCATTGGAAAGCATTGTCAACCAATTTGAGAATGGAGGCTGAAACTGGCAGTTTCTAAACCTAAAATGAGTGAGAGAAAGAAGTATCTGGTAATCTTTGTAGAGACTGAAGCAGTCTGTGAATTTCAGAAGTGATCAACTGGGGCTGTCTTTCAAGACAGACTAAGAAGAAACTGCCATGAGTAGATAAAATTGAACAGGACAGTGACAATATAGACAAAGGAAGAGAAAGGGCTTATGGGAAGACACCAGGGAATCTTGGAATGCAAGTCACAGAAGTAAAAACTACGTGAAAGTTGGAAATACTCTCCTGACCTATACATGCCACCTTCTAAATGCTGAGAAAAACTAATTTCTCATAAAGGTTTGCAAAGACAAGAATTGAGGTAAAATCCTTTGTGTACTTAATTATAAGAAAGAGAATAAGGAGGAGAAAAACACTACCAATGGTAAAAGCATGCCAGAAAGCTGTGTCCCTACAGCAGACCAAAACTATTTCAAAATGACTGAATAGATGTTAAGAAATGATACAAGATGTGAAAGAATGACATCAGAATCAGAAAAAAAGTACTCACAAATTAAGTGGCAGGGCTCATAAAAGAATTAGAAATAAAATTTTAAAAAACCAGTTCAGTAATGATAAATAAACTGGAAGGAGCAGAAAAGCAAATAAACATAGTGCCTTAAGATAATTATGAGGTAAAATTAAGTATTAAATTAAAAGCTAAAAGGGAGTAAAGACAAATGTCAAAAAGTAATGAAGACAGAGTTTAAAAAGGATTTAAGATAAAGTGACAAATATTGCATATAGATAAAAATCCCAGGCTAAGTAGTCTTAGGGAAAAACAAAAAGAGAAAGAAGAGAAAGAAGAGAAAGAACAGAAAGAAAAGAAATAAAAGAAAAGAAAGTTAGTTTAAGCAAAATTTGAGAACATTTGCTAGAAACTAGAAATTCAATAAAACGTCCCTCAAAATTTTACCCAAAACTACATATTGAAAATCATAGTTACCAACATGAAGGCATATGCTAGTAAAATTATTGGACTTTTTTAAAAAAGAGAGAAATATACTTTGGGAATTTAAAAAATGAGCAAATGACACAAAGAAAAAAATTAGATGTTAATCTAATTAATTGTCATCTTCTGGCACTGTTATGCCACAAGAAAATGAGATAACATACATAGTTAAGACATTCTAAAAAAGAAAATGGGAGCCAAGGATTTTATCTACCCCAAACTGACTTCTTTTAAATTATATTTTATTGATTATGCTATTACAGTTATTTTTATTTTCCCCCCTTTGCTCCTTCCACCCCCTACTCCCTCAGGCAACACCCCACCGTATGCATAGGTCATGCATATAAGTTCTTCGGCTGTTCCATTTCCTGCATTGTACTTTACACCACGGTCCTTCTTCTGTAACTACCTATTTGTACTTCATAATCTCCCCACCTCCTCACCCATTCTCTCCCAACCCCCTCCCATCTGGCAATCATCTGTTAACTAACTTATTTTCTCTTGTTGTTTTTTAAGATTCTCTCTTTATATTTAACCCTTGGCCTTTTAATTGTGATGTATCTTGGAGTAGGCCTCTTTGCATCCATCTTGTTTGGGACTCTGTGCTTCCTGGACTTGCGTGTCTATTTCCTTTACTATTTTTTCCAATCAATTTGCAGTTTCTTGCTCTTTCTGTTCTCCTTCTTCCATCCCTATGATGTGAATGCTGGCCCTCTTGAAGTAGTCCCAGGGGCTGTTTACACTATCCTCACTTTTTTTTTCTTTATTCTTTTTTCTTATTGTTCTGCATGGTTGTTTTTTGGTTCCTTGTGTTCCAAATCATTGGTTTGATTCTCGGCTTCACCCACTCTACTATTGTTTCCCTGTAAATTGTTCTTTATTTCAATTAGTATGTCCTTCATTTCTGACTGGATCATTTTTATGCTGCTCAAGTCATCACTAAGTTCCTTTTTTGAACTCTGCATTTGATAGATTGCTTATCTCAAATTTGTTTAGCTCTTTTTCTGGAACTTTGATCTGTTCTTTCATTTGGGCCATGTTTCTTTGTCTCCTCATTTGGCAGCCTCCCTGTGTTTGTTTCTATGCATTAGGTAGAGTTCCTTTGACTATGTGACTTGGTAGTGTGGCCTAATGTAATAGGTGTCCTGTTGGGTCCAGTGGCACTGCCTCCCCTACCACTCAAGCTGGATACTTGAGGTGCACCCTTCCTGTGGGCTGACTACACCCACCTCATCTAGTTGAGCCTTGGCTGCTATTGGCAAATCAATGGGAGGGATTTACCCAGGCCAGTCAGCTGCAAAGACTGGCTGTGACCACTGACCACCAACTTACGCTCTCCATGGAGGGTCAGTTGTGCAGGGGAAGAGTGGTGGTACTCTGAAGTGGTCTGTAGTTGTCCACTGTGTGAGCTGTCCCTGGGATTTTCCAGGTGGTGCAGGGCAAGGTCAGCCCCCTACCTGTGTTTTGCCCAGGGCACCCTGTCTGAGCTATAAAGTAATCTGAGAAAGCTGCTACTTGTACTGGGCTTGGAGATTCCCAGGTGAAACCAAGCTGTGAATCTAAGCTGGCTGCTGCTAGTGCCAGGCTCGGGGCTCACTGAGGCCAGCTGTTGCTTATTTGAGAGGATTTAGGAAGTTGTGAAGCATGAGCCAAGACCAGCCATTCATATGGAAAAGGAGCTTGGGTGGGCCCATAAGTTGGTTGGGGCAGAGTCTCTGGGGATCTCCAAGGTGGATCAAACAGTGTCAGCCAGGTTGATGGAGTCTCGGATATGGCACCAGCTTACCAGTTCTGTGGGGGAAGGGTTTAGAAAAAGGACAATGGCCTCTGCTCTCTTTGATGCCAGACACATCAGTTTCTCACTGAATACCACTGGTGCCTTTCAAACCGCTACCCTGGAGCTGGAGCTCAGAGGGAGTGAGTCTGAGTAGTTGAGTCTGTATGTGGGTTCTCTAAGAGGAACTTCTTGGGGCTCCAGAAGTTTCTTCCACTGACTCAATTCCTGCTGGTTTTTGCAGCCAGAAATTGTGGGGACTTATCTTCCTGGTATTGGAACCCTTGGCTGGGGAGCCTTGTGTAGGTCTGGGACTCCTTGCTCCCAAGATATCTCTCCCAAATTTTTTTTTAATTTTTAATTTTATTTTAGATTATTCAGTACAGTTTCTATCCCTCCCAAATTTTTATCCACCACACCAGGGTCGGGGACCAGCCTGTTCCACATCCATGCCCCACCTACCAGATAGTTCTGAGTGATGGTTGTTCTATAGTTTAGTTGTAATTCTGATGTGGTTGTGTGAAGATGCAAACCATGTCTGCCTTGGCCACCTTGACTGGAAGTCCCCCAAACTAACTTTCAAATGTAAACAGCACAGACAAATTGATACCAATATGCAAAACCTTAGGGATTAGCATTCCCGTGAACCCTCCTGAGGATTCCACTAAAGAACAATCTTCAGACAACCTGAATGGCCAGAGAAAGATTACCATAAGACATGGTGGTAAGCATTAAATAGTTTCACATGGAACTAAAACCAAATGGGAGAGAGTATAGTGCTTGATGGCTGTAAGCTCAGACAAAAAGGGAGGGAATGGGGGAGAGTAAGAAGAACATACACAGATCAAATTTTTAACTGTTGGAATAATCATATTGATGATATTAGCATTAGCATTGCTTTTGTGAGTTTGCTGTGGTACAAAGTGGAATTAAACAAGGGAATAATTATGAGATTCCCAGTGTGGAAAAAAGGAGATGTGGGTAAAGAAGTTAAAAACACTATAATACTAAGATGTCCCTAGTGCTGATTGAGGTCTTGAAATATTTGCACCAAAATAAACCAGGGCTTCTTAGAGCATGCCCTCAATGGGGCAATATTGTCCCATAGGGGCAAAAATAGATTTTGGGGGGGATGAAAAAAATCTTACATTATAATGGTTTGTGTCCTTCCAAATCAGGCTAAGGCTAAACCTTATCCACAGCAACATCATTGCTCTACTCCTGTGCCTTCCCTGTCCTTCTTCCTTCATTCCCTTGGAGATCTGTCCTGAAAAACACTTCCTCATTAACTCACATAGTCCTAAATCCCTGTCTTGGGCTCTTATTTTAGGGAATGTAATATAAGACACAATCATCCTCCCCCCTTTTCTCTCTCTCTCGTCAATCACCCCAGGGAAAGCCAGATGCCATGTAGGGAGGCAGCCCTGGCCCACATGAAGTAGATCACCCAGGCTTGCCAACAACCACAGGAGTGAGCCTGAGAGTAAATCCTTCAGCCCAATCTCAGGAGAGATCTTGAGCCACAGGCACCCAGCTATGCCACAGCAATATTTTGTAACTGTAAGAACCACAGAATCTGTAAAATAATAAATGTTTGCTGTTTTAAGCTGCTAAATGTGGGGGAAAATTTGTAAAGCAACAATGGAAAACTATTACACAATGGCTTATAACACAAACAAGGCCTTTGCGTAAGTGAAGCTCACAGTTGAGTGTGTAGAGATGGATAATACACACAGACACAGATAATATAATTGTGCATAATTTAAAATGCTATGGAGAAAGTGAAACAAAGCAATGGAACAGAGGGAGACTGCACAATGGTTGGAAAATGAAGACCTCTCTACAGAGACCACAGTGAAGTGAGTCTAAGCATTTGACGCAAAGGATATGTGCTATGGCAATAAATTAAATGAAAAAATAGAATCCTGATATCTTTTATTAAGCCAAATATTTTTTAAAAATTTAAATGTAAAGCAATGCCATTCTTTTCAATAATTTTCATTTTGAAAAAATATAGTAATTTTTCATTAAAAGTGTTATATGTATTGTGTATTGTTTTAAAATAAATTAATAAATATTTTAAAATTTTCTGTTTTAATAAATATAATAACCATAACTCAATAAAAAGAAGCCTTCAGAGCAGCCTCAATAATGTTTAAGAGCACAAAGTGACCCTGAGGCTGCAATGACTGAGAACGGCTGGTGTGCGGTATCACAGGTTGCAGTGTGGACTATGGATCTTATTTCAGACTGAGTGGGGGCCAAAACCCATTGCAGGATTTTTAATCAGGATGATATAACCTGATTAAAATTCTAAAGATTATTTTGGATTTCATAAGGAAGAATGGACAATGTTAGAGAGAAATGTAGAAGACTGTCAGGACTAGACAAATAATTACCCCTAGATGCTTTCATGTAAACATGAAGAGGACAGTTCTGATACTAAGGGTAGAAGTTTTCACATTAGAAAAAAAAATCCCTTGTGAAAATAACTGATATTTCTTATCAACTGTAAATTTGCTAGTATCATGTTAATTTAAAAATATAGGAACAAACAAATCCTGATGATTTAGAATGCAACATGGAGTGTCCTTTTCACTTGTTCCTTAGGCCCTGGTGATTTATTTCAAACCCTGATGTTGCACTCTCAGACCTGACCTAGCCACACCATATAATTTCTAAACAAAATAGCAAAATTATATTTTGGTGACATTTCTGCAAGATGAAACAATCAGGAACAGGACTACCCACTGGCTTCATTCAGCTTTGCTTTGCCATTATGAAATTCATGCTTCTATAAATTGGTAGTAATAGAATTTCATCTACCTTATAAATAGCACTTTTAGAGATGGAGAAAATGTTATCTCTAACACCAGTGTGCCACAGAAATAGAAAACAAACAAGTCAAACCAAAAAACCCTCTAATTTTTAAATTATTGAGTGAAATGTGGCTTTTTTTCCAAATATCAACCCACAGAAACAGTAGGATGTAGTGTGAAGTTCTTTGAAGTATCAATTTAATTAAACTGAATCACTAAGGGTGTTTTAGATATCTACTGAACTTTTCTGCCAACTCTAAGAAACACCCAATGATGTAGATTATGAATAAGTTCTAGTTTGATTTTTCTCCCATTAAATAATACTTCAGGAAATACAATTAAAATGCTAGCAAAAACAAATTATATGTGTTTAGGAGTTCTAGCAAAGATGGAGGTGTAGGTAGAAACCCTTTGCTTCCTCATACAACCAAAAGGAGGATAACAACTAATCTAAAATCAATAAACAACCAGAAGTGCCAGAATATCAAACTGCATGGAACTCCGACAACCATGGAGTTAAAGAAACAGTCAAACAGAACAACCAGACCAGTAACGCAGCAGACAGAGAGAACTTGTGGTGAGGCAGCAGAGCCTGCAGGCAGGGCTGACAGAAGGGGAAACTGAGACTCAGAACTGACAGTGGATGATGGTGGTTGCCATGGTGGGAGAAACTCCCAATCTCACATGCGAGTCAGTTGGAGAGTGGGCGAGAAAGGAGCAGACGAGCTGCATTGTTCCCTCTCTGGCCCCTCCTCCACAGGCAGTGCCACAGCACAGCAAGGAGGGTTGCCCTGCCTGGGTGAATACCTAAGGCCCTGCCCCCTTACAACTTAACAGGTGCCCCAAACAAAGAAATATGGCCCAAATGAAAGAACAGAGCAAAACTCCAGAAACAGAGCTAAGCAATGAGGAGATAGCCAACATATCTGATAAAGAATTTAAAGCCCTGGTAATCAAAAGGCTCACAGAACTTATTGAGCTTAGTTGAAAAATGAAAGAACAAATGAAAGATACCCAAAATGAAATAAAGCAAAATATTCAGGGAACCAACAGTGACAAGAAGGAAACCAGGACTCAGAACAAAAGGAAGAAATAACCATCCAACCAAAACAGAATGAAGAAACAAGAATTCAAAAAAATGAAGAGAGACTTTTGAACCTCTGGGACAACTTGAAATGTTCCAATATCCAAATTATAGGGGTGCCAGAAGGAAAGAACAACAGCAAGAAATTGAAAACTTATTTGAACAAATAATGAAGGAAAACTTCCCCAATCTGGTGAAGGAAATAGACTTCCAGGAAGTCCAGGAAGCCCAGAGAGTCCCAAAGAAGTTGGACCCAGGGAAGCACACACCAAGGCACATCCTCATTAAGCTACCCAAGATTAAAGACAAAGAGAATCTTAAAAGCAGCAACAGGGAAGAAAAGAGTTACCTACAAAGGAATGCCCATAAGGCTATCAGCTGACTTCTCAAAAGAAACCTTGCAGGCAAGAAGGGGCTGGAAAGAAGTATTCCAAGTCATGAAGGGCAAGGACCTGCACCCAAGAATACTCTATCCAGCAAAGCTATCATTTAGAATGGACGGGCAGATAAAGTGCTTCCCAGATAAGGTCAAGTTAAAGGATTTCATCATCACCAATCCCTTATTTTATGAAATGTTAAAGGGACTTATCTAGGAAAAAGAAGATCAAAACTATGAACAGTAAAATGATAACAAACTCACAACTATCAACAAATGAACCTAAAATCAAAAAGGAAAAAAAATGAAAACAAAAACTAAGCAAACAACTAGGACAGGAACAGAATCAGAGAAATGGACATCACATGGAGGGTTTTCAGTGGGGAGGGGGAAGGGAGGAATGGTAGGGGAAAGGTACAGGGAAGAAGAAGTATAATTGGTAGGCATTAAATAGACAGGGAGAAGTCAAAAATGGTATAGGAAACAGAGGACTCAAAGATCTTATATGTATAACCCATGGACATGAACTAAGTTGGGGGGAATGCTGGAGGGTTTCGGGGTGGAGGGGGGAGGGGAGATAAAGTGAGGAAAATTGGGAAAACTGTAACAGCATAATCAATAAAATATACTTTAAAGAACAAATTATATGTTTCTAAATTATATGAATTTCTGACATTGTTCATATCTCCTTTATGAATTAATCAAACCTTGAGGTAAATGCCTACCTCTTGTAGCCAAAATACAATACCACACCTTTTTCATTGCCCTCACTAATTTCCCTTACTTACCTATAGAAATATAAACAAGAATAACTCATAAAATAACCTCCAATAATTTTATTGTCCTCAGTCGAAAAGAAGCTAGTTGGCATTAAAGAATGGAATGGAGCAATACAAAAAGAAGTGAAAATCTGCAAAGGATTTCATGTAGTGTGCCTGATTTGTGCTTCAGAGCACTATTTTAGCCTAAAGTGCTCATCCTGGCTTAGAACACTAAGAAAAGCAAGCAGAAGAAAGATCAGATTATTAAATTCCCTTTGGACCAGCCTCAGGAAAGCAGTTTTAACATAGCTATTGACCAGTGGCACGACAGAAATTTTTTTCCTGTACCTGTGGTTAGAAAATCAAATTTGGAATAAATGCTAACAAACCTGATATTAAAAGGTATAGCTTTTATGAAATGAAGTGTGATTATTTTTAAACACTGTTAGCAACCTAATGGAATTTAGTAGAGCAAATTTTAAACAGTAATTTTGAAATAGCACTGTATTTGCAGAAATTAATTTCATGCAAATTTTCAAAACTGTAATTAAAGCACATCCAATTCATTAAATTATTTGCATGGTAGCTAGAAAAAGGAAACCCTGGAAGTAGGTTTAATTTCCTTCCACCTCTCTCCATCCCATATCCTTTTCTTTTACTCTTACTGACAAGCTCTGAAGACCCCACTGTTCCTGCTCTGCAAGATGGTAATTGCCATATGAAACAGGAAGATTTAAACAGAAGAGGCATTAATTACGCCAGAGCCAAGCTTACAGTGTGGCAGCTGCCAGCATTATGTGATTTTGCCCACTGGATTCTTTCTACCTCAGAGCCAGAAATTTCCATAGCTTCTACTCTTTGACCCAAGGAAGTAGACATTCTTGCCTAATTATCAGTATTACAGAGGAGAGGTAGCATAGTAAGGTTTAAGTGGAAGGGAAAAGAATAAACTTTCAAGAGTTATGAGTTTGGCATGTTTATGGGAGACTGTGAAATCCAAGCTAATTAAAGTGGAAATTCACTTCCAATATACTTGTATGGGTGAAATGAGGCAGGAGGAACCTTGGAGAATAAGCAGCTTGGTGAGTAATGGTTGTTCACTTACTGGAGAAAAATTAATTTTCCTACTAGAGCAGAAATCCAAAGTCTTGAGACAAAATTGATTCAAGAGATACAAGGAGAACCAGCCACTGAAGAAGTGAATCAGGTATAGGTTGGAGGACTTTTGCCCTGGAGCATCTTAAAGTCATCATACAACCTCCTTGAAGAACATGATAGATAGATAGATAGATAGATAGATAGATAGATAGATAGATAGATAAGAATTATCCACAGTGATTGATGGAGTGTGAGGAGGTGACATCATCAGCAAAATATATTAAAGAAAGAAGGACAGGAGACATAGCTATGAAGGCCAGGAGGAGACACTGAGCTAGAAAAGAGGCAAGAGAAGAATTTGGGAATGAAAAAGAAGCCAGAACAATGAAGATAATTAAAGGAAGGACAGAATTTTAATGGAAAAAAATGTGTAGGCAACAGTGTCGACAGCCAGAGAGAAACAGGGGGAATAAGGACAATTAAATGATGCTAGGTAGAGCAATGTGGAAGGCATTATGTCCACTGTGTAGGCTGTCAAATAGGAGGAGGGATGGACAGCATGTGAGAAGAAAATGAAGCACTAAGCATAAGCCACTCAGTACCCTTAAAGAAAGTAGAAAATCAAATGATAGCTCAAAGAAGGCGCAATGTCAAGTGAAGATTTTTCTCAAGGTAGTGGAGACCCAAAAGAAAAGGTAGACTTTATCTCCTCCTTCTGGCTCTGAATATGGTGAAAAGTGAGCATATGTAGGCAAGAAGTGTTTTTGATCAGATTCCTCCAGAAAAAGAACAGGGAGAAAATTAACTCCACCTTTAAAGTAACAGATGTTGGGTTCTCTTCTAGGTAGATTTGTTAAGGCGTGAAGGACGGTTCTCCAAATACTCCCCATTCCATTGCATCATAACCTACACCCACCCTGGGGACATTATTTGCTTACTAACAGTTTCCCACCCACAGGGTCTTCACCTTTTTCTTGCACCAGGACTGGTGGTAATAATCATTCCTTTTCCTTGTTTTCAGCTGAACCATCTACTTGCCTCTAAACCAGGGATTCTTAACATGTGCACATCCAACCCAATAATTTTCTGTGGGGGTGGGGATAGAATGGGCGTGAATGGGCATTGTAGAATGATTAGTGGTGTTCCTGACCCCCCTACTAGGTAACTAGCATGCTCTCCTACAGTCCTAACAATCAAAAATAACTCCAAATGTTGCCAAATGTTCTTCTGGAGTAAAATACCTCACCCCCACATCAAGCATCACCAATTAGAGACACTTCTGTCCCCTGATTCTCCCTAAAGGCCAATACAGACACCCTCCCTCACCCTGCTTCTCCCATACTGGCTATTACTGAAACAAGCAAATGACACTTTTCTCTTCAACAGTATTTCACAACAGGTAAAAACTGACAAGACTTAACAAGTGTAATGCTGACAAATTTCCTGTTTCAGGAATGCTAACAACATGGCCATGCCCTCAAATTCTAAAGCATTAAAGGCAGTGAGAGCTGCAATTTGCATGCCCCTACGCTGGACTTCCTTAGCTAAGTGTGAGATACAGCTGCACCTAGTTACAAGGAAACGGGATCCCAGATGCATCCCTGATTCACAGTCCTGTTGGATGCAGACATAGATCTTGTAGGCTGGCTTCTTTATTTCATTGCCAGGTTTGGGCTGCATGGTCATTCCTTTTTGCCAAAAATCAGTGTAGTTTCTCTGCAGTTTGTTCTTCTGCAGGGCCCCCCACACGTATCCTTCAAATATTAAGATTGCCTAAGTTCCACTCCATCATTTACTGACCTTGCATCATACTTAGAGACTTACAGTTCTAAGCCTGGCACTTTAACCATTTTCTGGGCCTTCGGCTGAGGAACAGCATCTCCCAGTCCACCCCAAGGCTCCTTCCTTGGCTGTCAGGCTGCCTTGCAGTAACCTGCACTCACTATCTTCCTGGTGTTCTCCAGGGCTTTGACTGTGTGATCCATTCCTGTTCCCACTCCCATTTTTCTCTGCACTTTTTACTTGCCTAAAACATCTTTGTATTGGAATAGTAAGATTGGTTGGACATGTTAGACTTCAATTAATTCTTCTCACTGTCCAAACACCGTTGTAGGTCCTTAGTTCATTTGGGGATAAGAAATAACAAATATACCTTGAGTCCAATAAAGTATTAACAAATTTCTGATGGATTACACTAGCTTCGCCTACTTTTCAAAAGCCTAAGTCATTATTTATGTCCTTTTCTCACCCCTCTGTAAAAGTGGTTCTTTACCAGGTTAAGACATTTTACACAGGGGCAATACTAACTGATAATTTACTTGACTTAGGGTTACATCCCTGATCTCCTGACTAGTGAAGACATTGAAAATACTTGCTTCTAAACTGATGGTCTTTCTCTTTTTGAAAATGTATTTGCATACCTCTTTGGAATCCTCTCTCCGAATGGCTTAATTTGTTGGAATATAAAGTGAAATCGATTGGCCCTACAAAAAAGGGAAGAAGTATGATCTCTCTGCTACAAGTTTTTATCATCTTGAGGATGGTTACCATTTATCAAAAACAGAGTCTCTCTCTAGCAACACTCTCCAACTGGCACCCAGATCAATCAACATGCCTGTAAATATTTTGTTTTCAGCCCTCTGCCCTCACATAAACACCCAGAGGAATAAATGCCTATTTTCCAACCACTTTCTGGCTAATTCATTTACTATCTTCTCCAAAAAATAAGCAGACACTTTCCCTAAGGCTTTCATTAAAAATCCGTTCCAAATCCTACCAATTTTCCTCTAAAGTATATAGCCTAACATAGCCACTGACTCTAGCATGTGCTTAACTTGCTTTGAAAAAAAAAAAAGAAGAAGAAGGAAAAAGAAAAGAAAAGAAAAAAAGGCCCTAAAATGTCAATACAAGAGTCTAGGAAATCCATCACTTTACCAAGTGACAGAGCACACATACAATGAGGCCAGCCCCTCCCTCCCCCGAGCCACGTCTCTTAAGAATTTGAAGAATGTACACACTGAACTGATGTACCCTTGTCATGGATAAAAATGACAGGAAAGAGGCTTTAGATTATTCTACTCCCTAATCTACAAGATAAAGAATTATCGTTTAATAAATAACAGCAACTAAAACTCTTGGTTTGTACCCAAACTTTTTATTTAACTGGTCTAAGAATGGTGATTAAAATTCCATTTGGTGTTATAATTTAAAAACAAGTGAGATGACACCTCTAAGAATACATACACATCTACTTTTTTGAGTCACTTGGGAGGATTATAGAAATAAATGAAATTCACAATAAAAACAGTACAAGTGAGAAATGGTCCCAGTGGGTGTGTGGGGGTTGAGTTTGAGAGACGAAGTGGTAAATTGGGGAAGGAGAACAGTATGCATCCCTCTTTAGGCCACAGAAAATAACATAGGAAATGGGAAGAGTGTAGGAAGGGTTTTCTCCTACTTCTTTCCTCCCACAGGAAATCACTAATACTTTCTGAGAAAAGAGATAAGCTGTCCTGTTTCTACCCATTAGTGAAACAGCAATTTCTAGACTTAAGCATATTAGTGAGCACTGCCCTTTATAATAGCTCCAGAAAATTCCGCTTAGAAATAAAACTCTTGACAGCACTCTCCATTGTTTCTAAAGTAAACTCACCCTATTTTAAATGTAACTCTAAAAGTGTGACTTCTAAAGCACAGCAAGCAGATTAATATAAGAAATTCTAAAACCCTGCTAAAAACACTTCAGTGTAATGTAATTTTTATCCAGAACTAACTGAAGCAAAATGGGCAGCGTGCAGAAATGTACGCTTTTACAAGGGCATTTTACATTTTAGTATGTACCATGCCAGTCTTTTTGAGAACTTTCGGTAGAAGCAACTGCGTGGAGCTCTCTGGTGCTCCCATTTTCCTCCTTTACTCTCTTCTGAACGTGACCACTGTGGGAGAGTAATCTGGCTCATAACAGATCTGGTCTGGCATCCTTAATCCAGAGTGACAATTTACAAGGCCTGGTCACTTTCCCTGGAGGAGGAGGCTGGGATAGCTCCCTTCCACACTTTCTTTACCTCTACAGGACCTTAATCCCTGGGCTGTACCCAGAATTAATCAGACCAGACAGACATAGATTTCATCTGGTAAAAATCCCCAGGCTCAACCCCCAGGCTAACTTCCATCTCTAGAATTTAACCACTAACCAACCTTCCCCAAAGTCGTTTTCACTAGGTCATGATGAAAAACACATTCAGATCCCTAGTTCAATCACAACTTCTGATTCAAAGGAAGAAATAATGGCATTAAAAGTCAATGTGCCCTGGCTGGTGTGGCTCAGTGGTTGAGTCCCAGCCTACGAATCAAAAGGTCGCTACTTCAATTCCCAGTCTAGGGTACATGCCTGGGTTACGGGCCAGGTTCCCAGCAGGGGTCATGAGAGAAGCAACCACACATTAATGTTTCTCTCCTTTTCTTTCTCCTTCCCTTCCCCTCTAAAAAATAAATAAAATCTTTAAAAACAATTTTTTTAAAGTCAAAAGCTATTTACAAAGCTTCTAATCTCATCTGCCTTCTAGGAATATGTGATTCTTTATATACTTCTATTTTTTATACTTCAAAGAAACAGGTTCTGATCTGTTTTGACTACTCTGGAATTATTATACAATCTTTATAATCATTTCAGAATCCCTTCCTACATTTAAAGACTTGAAAACAATAGAGAAACTACATTGTTGACACCCATGAAATAGTACACATTCAGTACAATACCACGCTGAAATTTGGGGATGGGTGAGTTCTACTTTACATGTGTATATTGTAACCTTAATTAAAATACCTGTACCTGATTAAAAAGAACATCTCATTTTTGTTACCATTTGGTAGGCTCTCTTTCCTGTTTCTGTTTTAGAATCCCTACTCCCCAACACTTGCTAACTCAGCTTGCATTTTTTTCTTTATACGTGAGGGGGTGGGAGTGGGTGGAGGGTTAGTCCTACCAAGGTAGCATTCTGCCTGCTAGAAGACTAATATCACTATAGAACACATCCAAATGTTTCTTGCCTGATAATTAAGATCTGTATTTTTGAGATTCCTGGAATCTCAATACCCCTGAAATGCCAAGTAACATTAAATATTTCTGTGCTCACCTTTCCCGCTGTTATGGGCTGAATTGTGTCCCTACTCCCAAATTCATGTGTTTGAGTCATAACCCCCAGTACCTCAGGATGTGGCCATATTGGGAGATAGGGTTCTTACGTAGGTAATTAGTTAAAATGAAGTCATTAGTGTGAGCCCTAACTCATTTGACTGATGTTCTTATAGGGAGAGGAAATTTGGACACTGACAAGTATGAGGAAAGACAATGTGAAGACATAACGAGGAGATGACTATCCACAAGCCAAGGAGAGAGGCCTAGAGCAGATCCTTTCCTCATGGCCCTCAGGAGAAGTCAATCCTGTGGACACCCTAATCTTGGACTTTTAGTCTCCAGAACTGTGAGAAAATAAATTCCTGTTGCTCAAGTCAAAGGTTCTTTGTTATGGCAGCCAGAGCAGACTAATACACTTACCAATGGAGGAAGAGGGCAGGAAGCTTTAAGATGCCAAAAGGACAGATTGTAAAACAGTAGGAAATGGGGAAGTTCATTAAGATGACGAGTGGGAGCCAACAGGTTACATAAGAGTACAACTGTTATGCACTCCCCATAAAGGAAAGGATTAATTTTAGGTCCTGCTGGCCCATGTAAAGGTGTAAATTAAAGAATATTATCTCTCCAATCCCAGGTTTAAAAAAAACATAAAGAACACTGAAATATATGAAAATACAAAATAGCAAAAGAAACCTGCCATATTGAAAGTATATTAGGATACTGAGTTAAAATAAGTTGTCCTAACATTTGAGTACATAAGATATAATACAAAGATATAAGTGTCTCAAGCTACACATTGGCAAATCCTAGGATTCTTTTATAATGCTGAAAAAAAAAAAGTCTCACATACTGGCTTATTCACTGGAAAATGGTAGTAAAACCAGTCCTTAAGATAACTGTAGTACAGCGCAATTTAGGCTGGTAAGAAATAGATTTCAATTAAATTTATAGATCATTAATAATGGATTTTCCCAATATAATTCTTTAATACGTATAAATTTCCTTCTAATAAATACTACTACATAAATAGCAAATTGAAACAAGTCATTAAGCAGTTGCGGCCCCTGTTTACCCATTATAAAATGGAAAATATATGGGTTCTGAATATATAAATATCTGGAATACCAAGATTGAACTTTTTATCTTCTGGGATAGGAGCCATTAGAAATAATAGCACAAGCAAAGAGCATACAATATATAAGTGACTTTATTTTTGCTCTGATCATCCTCATTGCATCATCCTGCTCACTAGGGTGGAGAAATGTACCATTTCATGTTTCACAAAAGAGAAAGCATTTTTCCATCTTTCAGGCATAGAGAAGATTGAATTCTCTTAATTGTACTTTGTGCTTTTGTCTTATGCTTTAACCTTTCCCTCGTTTTCTATCCACGAGCCAGAATATTGAGCTGATTTTCCTGCAAGCACACTCCTTGCCAAGGTTTACCATTATTTTCCATTAGTTTCCATTCTGGAGGGAAGGAGATAGAGCCATATAGGTGATGGATGAGGTTAAGGGCCCAAGGACTAACACGGTTGTATAAGAAGCGACTGCTGGGTGATATATGGACGTACTGGAGTAATATGTGCTAAAAGTGGGGAGGCAGCATGGAGCAGTTGGCAGGACAACATGCAGCCTAAATTACATCATTCATTTAATAGGTCTAACATATGGCAGCTATTAGATCTCCAAAACCAATGCAAGACTAACCAACACTTTCATAGAAAAGGAGCTTCCATTCTTAATTTTTCTATGAAAGTCCTCTGTCCAAGTTGCTGCCAATTCAAACACAATAATGACATATATTTCTAAATGCAATAATAATGTAGACCTTGCCAAGAAATTAACAGTTTCACATGATAATATATAAAATGTTAAATATCCTCGTTTCTGTCTTTTACAAATTTTTAAAGGAGCTGTGTAGGAACACAATTGGATAATTTAATGAGTTTAAGTAGCAATTGAATTCTTTTATATATAAAGCAGTTCATAATAATTTTCAGAATAAAAGACACAAATGCTCTATATTGAAGCTGAGCTGACCTTTTTTTAAAGCAAGTGAAACATATCTTCAATTTTCTCATTTTCCAATTAATCTCATTTTTGTGTTGCAAAAAAACACAGGAGAAAGCTCCAGTGATGTTTTAGGGACCTAATTTTCCCTTGTTCCCCACAGTTTCCAAATAGTTACCCTAATCAGGAAAAAAGAGAGAAAAGAGCATAAATGAGCAAGGTACAACCACTCTCACTCCATTAATAATCATTGGAAATTATTTTTACCATACTTAAGTGCAATGCTCCTCTAAATGCCAGCTCTTCTGGTGAGCTATACTTAAAATCCCATGCCCTCTGTGAACACTGCAGAAGGAAAAGGGCTTAGGATTGACAGGTGAATACAAAACAACTTTGCATCAAAACACAAGCAGGGACCAGAAGTCAGTCTGTTCCTCATTGCCTACTCTGAACTCTTGCTCTATCCATGCCATTGCAAGGCAGGACCCCGGTGCAATTCTCCCTTGTCCCTAGAATTTAATTCCATCCAGTTTAGCCCTTTGCTCCCTTGATCTGACTTCTCCCTCCCATCATACCCACTTTTACCAACTGTCTAAGGCTTTACAATGCACCCTATGGAATATCATTCTTTTTCCTAGAAATACTCACCATTTGAAACTTTTTTTAAGAATGACATTTCTCTACCCAGTATCTATTTACCTTTTTCCAGATTGTGTTACCCCCATTTTCCTCTGGGAAACCAACTTCTTCCTCATTCTGTCCAAGTGCTTATTGTGGAGTTAACTCAACGCCTATCTCCAAACATGTGCAAGAATTAAAGCACAATCAATCAAAGAATTATATTCTACCATATAAAACCATATAGTACCATACACTCTTTGTGGTAATGATGAGATTGGGATGGGCATGTGAACCAGTCAGACCCAATGGGATGCAAAGAGCTAGCTATTTTGGAACTGTGGACAAACCCTGTCCTATTGACATAACCTGGAAGGCTGTAGACCTGAAGTATTGACAGAAATATTCCCAGTACATTAAACCTAAGAATGTAGCCACAGGGAATGATACAGAGGCAAGAGATGGTGCAAAACCATTGTGAGACTTCTATATTGCCATGTACTTCTTACGTTACTATTCAATTATCTCAGGAGTGTAACTGTATGTTCCTTGAGAACAAGTTCTTGGATGTTTCTTAGTACCTTCAACCATGTATAACATAGTTCTATACTTGCTCTACCAAAAAGAGATAATATAATAAATGTAATAAGTAGTATACATAATTGCTCCAGATTCCATTCATCCCCCAAATGGAGATTAATCTGAGAGATGTAACGTACACCCCCCTTGATGTACCTCTCACAAAGTGAGCATCTCACCACACTCCACAATTCCAGAATCTAAAGAAACTTAAAACACAACACTGTCCCTAAACACAGGGCACCTACTACATATGGAAATTGACTGAAAATTTAAGAAAGCTTCAGGGTAATTTTCACTGGGACATGTTGCCATTGTGTTGATTTTATGACCAAACCCCTAAATAGTATGTAGCTCTTCTGTATGTGACAGGCCAGTGTAGACCGAGCTCACACCAGATTCAGAGGAGAGGGATGTGATTCGGAGGTCTGCTGCAGGAGCTTGACCTGACATTTCTCCATACCACACTCATCTGCTTCTCAGAGCCGGAATTCGTTGTCTCCAGAAACTCACTTGGAATGCTCAAAGTGCTGTCACCATGCAAACGATTCCAGTTCACCTCCATGAGAGTGAACTGTGCACCTTTGACCACCACTCGTTGTCATGAGTCCAGGCGGTAGGGGAAGGAGGCCCAAGAGAATTTCCAATACACATATGAGAATGTGTAAGCCTTTGAGTTCTTATAAAACATTTTTTTTCCTTTTTAGCAAGGAAAAATATTTTTCCTTATGCTTCTCTGAGCCTCATTATGGTTACTGCCAAGGAAAGGTGATGAGTGAGAACACAAGAACCTGAAGGTGCCAGTACCTGGCATCAGAGTGAGACTTCAGAGAGGTACCAGGGCCCCAAACACCAATTGACTTTGAAGTACATCAAGGCAGTTAGGCCACCAACAGCCTCACACAGATGTCTGTGCCCTCGCATGGTAACCAAACACAAGACACTCCTACATCCTCTAGCCTGACACAGAAGAAGCAGCAGAGAGGGCTATTTGACCAGAAGGGGCCAGGAAGACTGCTCAGTGTAAAGAACGGAGAGGATGCGGAGACCCACAGTTAGGACACGTGTGATAAGGCAGGGTCTAGAAACCTCAGTGTGAGAAACTGCTGCTTCTGCAAGGCCCCTGGTGTAGAGGGACATGAGAGGCTGTTTGGTGCCACTCAGCATCCCAAACAGCAATTCCTCCAGGTCTGCACTCAGGCGCCAGGGCTTGGAGCCCTCTTCTCTTTGAGGCTCAACTGGTTCCCCTTCTCACCTTCCAACGCAGGAAATCTTTCTCTAACAGTGGGGAAAACCCTGTTCTCTTCCTCTGACTTCTTCTAAATATTTAGTCCATACCCAAAATACTCTTAGTTCCCTCAGGACCTCAGGTTTTGGAACACAACTCTGAAGAGGCTCTTCCTACTCTGTCACTTCCCTTCCCTGAGGTGATGAGCTCAGACCTGACCATCTGCTCCAATGGAGAGGGGAGGGAAGTGCCAAAAGAAATAAAATAATTAATCCCAAAGGAATTATTCAGTCATATCCTCCTCCTGGATTAAATATTTGCATCCCTGCAAAGAAAATGTATTCTACACACAGGTATTACTCCTCAACCCCTACATTTTGCCACAAGGAAACAAAGGCCCAGAGAGCCAAAATATGCTCATAGTTACTTCAAAAGTACAAAGTAGCAGTTAGGAGCATGAAATGGAATCAGCTACTAGGGCTAAATCCTGGCCCCACTACCTACCAGCTCTGTGCCCTTGGGCAAGTTCCTTAATCTCTCTGGCCTCGATCTTTTCCCCTACAAAATGAGTGTGGTTGTAATAGTCCCTGCCTCACTGAGGTGTCGTGATGAAACACGAGAGTATAAGAGCCTGGAGCGGTAGCTAGCGCATAGTGAAGGCTCTATATGTTAGCTTTTGGTTTTTATTTGTCCAGAAACATAAGCCAATTATTAGCAGAGCTGGAACATAAGTTGAGTTTCCCAAGTTGCTCTCCCCTGTGCCAGGCGCCCTCTCGTTGTGCCATCAACACAGCACCTGGGCAATGGTGAGCAGTCAATGTATGCTTATTGGGTGAGTGCAGAGGTGTCCACAGGACAGAAACTCACGTGTGTGGGGATTTCAGTGACAACAATGGTGAGTCAAGCAGGTCCATGCTAAAACAATTATTTACTTAGGAAAATATTCAGAATATATTTCTGAATGGTGTTAAACATATGGATCCACTATGTGTAAATATGTATAAATATGTGTAAGAATAATGCAGAAATTTTCTACCAAAATGTCAATGCTATGGTATATGATTTGGAGTGGCTTTTGTAGTTTTTCTTTGGATTTTTCTTCATTTTCAAGTGTTCTGAAGGGAGCATAATTTTTTTCATTAGAAGAAACAATTTTATTTTAAGGTGGATTTACCTAATTTAAAAACAAATTGAATTCAAATGGAAGAATTATTGATATTATCCTTTTTTTCAGTAGTTCTTCAAAATTCCCCAGTTTTTTAATGTAATTTTTGAGGAACTCAGTGTGAACAACTCAAGATTATGAAAGTATTACATTGAGGTTCTATTATAATTCCTTGTTCTACTTCTGGTCACCAGACAGCTGGTAGAAGTGGTGCTCAGGTGGTTGGACCTAAATGGCCTATAAGGGCACAGGTGCTATCTAATAAAGAGGAAAAATGTTTTCCAAAAATCTCAGGTAGAGCATATCCTGGGGTCAGAAATGTCATATTTGCCTTGAAGCTATCATACATTGCTAAATGAATGAATAAATATATGTACAAATGACAAATAAACCATGCAGTATGTGACACTATGTCAAAAGTTGCTGCAAGCAGCCCTGACCAGTATGGCTCAGTTGGTTGGACACTGTCCTGCAAAGTGAAAGGTCACCTGCTTGATTCCCAGTCAGAGCACATGCCTGAGTTGTGGGTTCGATCCCCAGCTGGGGAGTGTACAAGAGGCAACTGATCGATGTTTCTCTCTTACGTGAGTTTCCTTCCCTCTCTTTGTCCCTCCCTCTCCAAAAATAAATAAATAATAAAAATATTTTTAAAAAGTTGTTGTAAGCAAAACATTTAATCAATCAGTGGTTTTGTTTTTCAAAGCTTCTCCACTCTCTTCCCCCTCTCCACGTTTTAATTAATTGAAGTGGGTGGATATAATGGTGAAATATAGGGTGTGGTAGGCAACCTCTAAAATAGGAAAGGGAAAATAGTGACCTAATAATGGAGAAAACTGGAAAACTCTACCTTATCTAAGTGATCAAGATTAACAGGGATTATTGGGGATGAATCGTGTAGGTATACACACATTTAGGATGTGATGAGAGAGGGGCGCAACACCCCTGTGGCATTCTTCTCCAGGACTCATAACCCAGTCTAATCATCTAATAGTGAGAAAAGTAGTGAACAAACCCACAGGGGGGACAGTCTACAAAATATCTGGCCATTACTGCACACCATCCAGGTTGTAACAAACCAGGACAAACTGGGAAACTGTCACAGGCCAGAGGAGACCCTGGAGACATGATAACTACTGCAGTGTGGTTTCCTGGATTGGATCCTAGAGCAGAAAAGGGATCTCAGTCAAAAAATACAAATAAAAAACAGCCTTCTTCTCTCCTGTGTGTTTTTATGAGGACATTTGTCATCACGTTTAAGACCCACTCTGATAATCCAGAATAATCTCATCTCAAGATCCTCAATTACATCTGCCCAGACTCTTTTTCCAAATAAGTCCACCTTTACAGATTCTGGGGGTTAGGGTGTGGACATATATTTTGGGGGCCACCATTCAATCCACTACAGATGTTAACATGAGGGGAAGATGGGTGAAGCATATGTGGGAACTTGCTATACTCTCTGCAAATTTTCTGTATATATAAAATTATTCCAAAACACAAAGTGTATTTAAAAAACAGTTAGCATGTTTAAGCAAAGTTGGCATATTTGGTTTATGACATAAAATTCAGAGACAGATACAATAAACAAATCCACAGACATCCTTTTGTAGGCAGCAAAATTGGGGGCAATGATTACCTCTAAGTCTGTAAAAAATAACACTTAGATTAATCACAATGCTCTAGAAGATGCTTGGATTACATTTTGTTTTTGTAAGCATGTCTAAGTCACCAAAGATGGAAAACTGCCTGATTTTTAAATATCTTCAACCAGAACTTGGAGGTGAAGAATGTGAAATTGCTTTCATATTTGGTTACTTTTCCTCCCCCCTTTTTTTCAATTTTTTTAAATTTATTTTTAATCATTATTCAAGTACAGTTTGTATCCTTTACTCCCATTCCAGCCCACCCACCCATCCCTCCCTTCCTCCCTCCCATTTCCAACCCCCCTAGTTTTGTCCATGTGTCCTCTATATTTGTTCCTGTAAAC
>CM052540.1:123037098-123071200 GCA_028533065.1 Trachops cirrhosus | reverse complement strand
TCCTTATCTACCAATAATAACTTTAAATGTAAATGTATTAAAGTTTCCAATGGGAAGACATAGAGTGGTTGAATGGATTTAAAAAGAAATAAGACCCAACTATATTCTGCCTACAGTAGGCTCACTTCAGTTTTAATGACACACATAGACCAACAGCGAAGGGATGGAAAAATGTATTTCCTAACCTGGGGAAAGAAAGAGAGCTAGCTATACTTATATCAGACAAAACAGACTTTAAGACAAAGACTGTAATAAGAGACAAAGAAGGTCATTATATAATGGTAAAGTGGGTAATTTGACAAGAGCATCTAATAATTATAAATATTCATGCACCCATCATAACAGCACCTAGATATATAAGCAAATACTAACAGAACTAAAGGCAATACAATACTAGTAGGGGACCTCATTTCCATCAATGGATAGATACACCAGACAGAAAACCAATGAGGAAACACTGGACTTAAACTTCAGGTTAAAACAGATGGCCCTAACAGGCATTGACAGGACATTCCAACCAAAAGCAGAGAATACACATTCTCCTCAAGCACAAGAAACATTCTCTTGGTTAGATCAGATGATAGGCTACAAAACAAGTCTTAATAAAATGTAAGAAGATTGGAATTGTATCAAGCACCTTTTCCAACCATATTGACATGAAACTAGAAATTAATTACAAGAAAACTGGACAATTCACAAATGTGTGGAGATTAAATAGTATGCTACTGGACAACCAATAATCAAAAAAGAACCAAAAGAATGGCTGATGTGGCTCAGTGGATGAGTGCCGGCCTGCAAAACAAAGGGTCATCGGTTCGATTCCCAGTCTGGGGCACATGCTTGGGTTGTTTGCCAGGCGTGCAAGAGGCAACCATACATTGATGTTTCTCTTCCTGTCTTTCTCCCTCCCTTCCCTCTCTAAAAACAAATAAATAAAATCTTTAAAAAAATCAAAAAAGAACCAAAAGATAAGTCAAAAAATTCTTGAGACTAATGAAAATGGAAATATACCAAAATGTATGGGATTTGGCAAAAACAGTTCACAACAATAAATGTCTACATTAAAAAAAGAGAAGGATCTCAAATAATAAATAAATGTAAAATAAAAACATAATCAGATAATATAATTAAAGTAAAATAAAATATAGATATTTGGTCTTTGTCCCTGGTTTCTAGCACAGAGATCCTAAAACCCTTGGATTTCTTAAGTGATAGGAGAATCTTTTGTTATTCACAACAAACTCCTTTCAATCACACCTGAGTTTATGTCAATAAAAGTGACCCTTGGTCAGCTCCCTTGGTAGCTTCAAGATGGGGCTGCTTGCCAGGGGAAACAACCATGTGATTAAAGAACTCGAGCTTTCAGCCCTACCCACACTACCCCATCTTTGGGAAGGGGAGAGAAGCTGGAGATTCTGTAAACTCACCAACAGCCAATGATGTAATCAATCATGGCTGTGTAATGGAACTTCCGCAAACTGTTAACAACAAGGTTCAGAGGGCTTCCGGGTTGGTTAACACATCCAAGAGGTTCAGAGGGCTTCTGGGTTGGTTAACACATCCAAGTGCCGGGAGGGCGGCCCACCCAGGGAAGGCATAGAAACTCGGTGTCCCATCCCTACCCCCGTACCTTACCCTGTGCACCTCTTCCATTTGGCTGTTCCTCAGTGGTGTCCTCTGTCATAAACTGGTAGTAGTAAGTAAAGAGTTTTCCTGAGTTGAGTCATTCGAGGTAATTATCAAACCTGAGGCTGGCGAGAGAGTCATGTGAACACCTGTATTTGTAGGCAACTGGGCAGAAGTGCCGGTAATCTGGGCACCCCATTGTAGCTGACAAATGAAATGGGGACAGTCTTGTGGGAGAGAGCCCTTAACTTGTGGAGCCCGATAATAACTCCGAGAATTAGTGTCAGAATTTAATTCAATTGTTGGACACCCACTTCACAACAATCAGAGAATTGGTTGGTATGAGGAGAAAACAACTAACAATAATGAACAACTTTCTACCAACAAATTTTAAAACATGGGAGAATGGTCACATTCCTAGGAAAGATGACTTAACTGACTAAAGAAGAAAAATCTAAATGGTCCTAGGACCTTTAAAGACATTGCATCAGTAGTTTAAAATCTTCCCACAAAGAAAATGCTAGGCCTAGACAGTTTTCAAAGTGAGGTTTACTTTAAAAGTTAACAAAATATAGTAACTCTGATATTGTATTACATTTTCCAGAGAAGAGAAATACAGGAAAAGCTCTCCAACTAATCTTACAAAGCTGGTACAGGCATATTCCACAGAACATTTTCCTGATTGTTTTCCCAGTAAATCACTTTTGTATTTAACATCCAAGATCATACAACATACATATCTCTCAAAACAACATTTCAACTGATATTTATATAGGAAAATTACATTTAGGTCCCCAAAACTCAATGCAACATTTTTACCAATAACAAAAACCTGGAAAAAAACAAAGCAAAACAAAAACAAAGCCCAGGTGTGGGGAATGCTTTGAGTTACATTACAAATACAATGAATCAGATATCTACTTTATGTATCAGCAAATCAAAAAGCATACTGAGCCCTGGTCAACGTGGCTCAGTTGGTTGGAGCATCGTTCTGTAAACCAAAAGGTCACAGGTTTGATTCCTTGTCAGATCACATGCCTGGGTCGTGGGCTTGGTCCTTGGTTCAAGAGGCAACCAAATGTTTCTCACATCGATGCTTCTTTCTCCTCCTCTCTCCCTCTCTCCTTCCCTTCCCCTCTCTCTAAAATCAAGACGCATGTCCTCAGGTAAGGATTTAAAAAAAGCATACTGAATATGAAAGAAGGGGCTATTCCACACAAATACTACCGGTGATAAAAGAAGCATCAAAGTATCCTCCTCTGACACATTTCCATAGTGCCTTTCATATTTCATATTTCATATTGCCCTTTCTTTCTCTAGTTTTGTAGAATGAGAACTTAAAAAGTTGAAAAAGTGTTAAGGAACAGTGGAGAAGGAAGCAAAGCAAGCAGAAAAGAAATAACAAGGAAAGAATCTGTTACTGCTGACAAAGCAACTATTTAACAGCTCTGTTGTTTGGCAGAGTCATGAAAAATGACAGCCTAGAGTCATATTACGTATATTTTAGATGCATTTCATGAAATTGGTTAGGCTTAACAAATAACCCATTATATTAATTTCACCATTTAAAATAAAGGGAGAAAAGCTCCCAGTTAATGTTTTGCATAGAACATCTGATTTGCAAGAATGAACCAGTACTATTAAGTAAAGGTCTGTAATTTTAACATCAAAACTATCAAAGACGGTTTGAGAGAGATACCCACAGTCCCATCTTATCCATAAGTGTAAATGCAGTACTTCCAAACAAAACATTTTTTTAATGACAAGTTTGGTTTCTTCCAGAATCGCAGGATTGGTTCAACATTACAAAATGTATTGATACAATCACCTCATAAACAAATTACAAGAAAAACCCTCATTTCATTACAGGCAGAAAAGACATTTAATAAAAGTCAACATTCATCTATGATAAAAAACAAACAAACAAACTCCAAACTAGAAATATAAATAGACAGAAACTTCCCTAACCCAATAAACAATGGAAAGGCACAAAAATATCAAACATACATGCTGAAACTTTAAGAGCCATTCCTTTAAAACCATGAATAAGACACAGATGTCTACTATTATCACTCTTTTCAACATTGTTCTGGGGACCTCTGCTGGACATGCTCGCACGCACAGACAGAAGAGATGTAAGAATTGGAAAGGAAGAAATAAAGCTTCTACAGATGATACAATTGTTTAAGGAAAACCCCTCCCCACAAAATTTACAAAGTATTTTAAATTATAAAAATTATTCAAATTATTGCCCTGGCTGGTGTGGTTCAGTGGTTTGAGCACCAGCCTGCGAACCAAAAGGTCATGGGTTCAGTGCCCAGTCAGGGCACAGGCCTGGGTTGCAGGCCAGGTCCCCAGTTGGGGGTGCACGAGAGGCAACCACACATTGATGTTTCTCTCCCTCTCTTTCTACCTCCCTTGCCCTCTCTCTAAAAATAAATAAATAAAACCTAAAAAAACTTTAAGTATGCAAATTATTTAACATGACTTGGATATTCAGTTGAATCCCTAGCACCCACCATAATTAAAATAAAATAAATGTGCATACTCCTCTGCAAAACCTTATGATCCTGATGAGAATATTGGAGGGGGACAAGGAGTGAAGTAAGAGAACAAGTCAATTCTCACTCTCCGTGTGTTACAGGATGTATTAATTTTCTCTTGCTGCCATAACAAATTAACACAAATTGAGCTGCTTTTAAAACAACACAAGTTTATTATCACAGCACTGTAGGTCAGAAGTCTGCCATGAGTCTTACTGGGCTAAAATCAAAATATAAAAAAGGCTGTGTTTTGCCCTAGCCAGGTGGTTCAGTTGGAGGGGCATCCCCTACAGCAAAAGGCTATGGGTTCAATTCCCAGTCAGGGTACATACCTAGGTTGCAGGTTCGATCCCCGGTCAGAGCACATACAGAGGTGACCTATGGATGTTTCTCTCCCCCCCACACCACATCCTCTTTCTGAAAATCAATAAAAACATATCCTCGGGTGAGGATCTTTTTTTTTGAAGTCTGTGTTCTTTTCTGAAAACTCTAGGGAAGAATCTGCTTGTATTCTCATTCAGGTCATTGGAAGAATCCAGTTCCATGCATTTGCAGAAATGAAATCCATGTTTCCTCACTGGCGTCACCTGAGAGCCATCCCCAGCTTTAAGAGGAGACCGTTGGTATTTTTCAGACCTACTTTTCAGATCTTCTGCGAAGATCTTCACCCATCTTCAAATCCAGGAAGTAAGGTTAAGTCCCTCTCCTGCCTTCTCTTCTGCCCCAGCTCTAAGTCTTCTGCTTTCCCCATTTAATTTTTATCTCCTCATATTATGGCCCCAAACGTTAACCACATCTGCAAAGTACCGTTTACTATGTAAGGAAACATTCACAGGCTCTGGGGATTCGGATGTGGACATCTTTGGGGAGCCATCGGTCTGCCTTCTACACAAGGAAACGGAGGTTGTTCCATGTTTACACCAATACTGTCCATAGCTTGTACATCCTTATGTAACGCCTCAGCCCCAGCAAGCAAGCAAGGGTGGGAAGGAGACTAGATAGAAAATATCCCCTACCTTTTTCTCATGTACTTTCTCATGTACTCTCATGCCTTTGCTTAGTGACTGAGTTTTCCTTACCAGGATGTGTGAGGTTGAAGCAGACAGGAAGATGAAGAATTTAGAACAGATTTCCAGATACCGACCCTACTCCAATAATTGGAACAAATGCCTTCCCCTACTCTTGAATCACCCAGAATTTAGGGAAAGCATATAAAGAGGAGAACAGAAAAAAGTAAGGCAGAAGCATTCAAAGAAAAACAGCAGCAAATTCCCCCTTCCTTAAGAACTCAATCAAAGAAGTTTCCATACCTGGGTGGTGGTAAACAAGAGGAAGAATCTGACCCCTTAGAGTCGTTTATTGGATGTTACTATGTACTACACACTACTAGAGGATTCCACAAACCTTTCTCGGTTCTTTAAACTAACCTACGTGGTCTGAGGTATAGCATGTTACAGTCAACATCCTGTAAGTGAGGAAGCTTGGGCTCAGAGAAGTGCTCTCTACCCAAGGAGACACTTGTCAGAGTTGGACCTAAGCTTGGGTCAGCTGGCTGTGCCGGCCCAAGGCGATGTCCTCTCCCCCACTTTCTCCAGCAAGAAGGCAACATTAAGGTGTTGCAATCCCCACACTGTACCCTTCAGTGTCATTAAATGACACTCTTGGAGCTGTCGTCCTCCTTCCCCAAATTTCCTCTCCCCGGGGTGTTGCAGTGACTTCCTAATGAAGGTCTTAGAATTATTTACCTTCTTGTGATTACACACTTACTTCTTCTGTGTGGCCATTTTCTTCCACACTGTCCCCAAGTTGACATTACTGTCCAGGCTAGCCCTTGTGTGCTGACCATTCCGGGCAATGGGCTTAATTTTCTTTCCTTCCTTCCCTTCCATGCCTTTCTTTTTTTCAGCAGTAAACCTCAAATAAACAAATAAAGGCGTTCCAATGTGGTGTCTGGACAAGTGTCTACTAGGGCTTATGGGAGCAGACACCAGTTGTTCCCACATAGCCTGTATCACTGCAGTCCCACCCCTTCAATGAGTTATGATTATCAGCAAAAAGCCAGCAAAAGACCTTTGCTTCATTTTTATGGTAAAAATCAATTCTAAAATTTCAGCATAAAATCCGAACTGCTTACCACAAATACAAAGCTCTACACGATTTGCTGTTGCCTGTATCTTCTGCTGCAGCGTAGGCCACTGCGCACTCCTCTGGTTGCCCCAGCTACGTGGGCCAAGGCCTGCTTCCGAGCACCTGAAATGTGACTAGTCGGGATGAAATGTGCTAGAAATAGAAAACATACCCCGGCCTTTTAAGGCTTAGTAGGCATAAAAGAATGGAAAGTATATCATTAATTTTTGAATTAATATCATGTGAAATGATATTTAGCCTGTGTTGAGTTACTATTAAAATTAATGTTTCTTTACTTTTATATGTAACATTTTGAAAAGTTTACATCACCGTCGTGGTTCGCAGTGTATTCTGTAGGGCAGCACTATTGTTCCATTGTTGGTGCTCACACTATCCGGACTGACAGCGACCGGGTGTTACCTGCTCAGTGTCTCCCTCACCCAATCACAATGCAAGCAGGAATCTTGCCTGTCTCCTTCACACCTGATTCCCAGGCATTTGAAACGCAGCCTGAAGCGAAGTCCTCAGTAAATATTTTTTGAATGAATGGCTTTACTCTCCTCAGCTGGAGGTGGTGAACTCTCTGTCCTCCCCCAAGAACAAAGTCTCAAGTCCCTTCGGCTACACGGGCAGCTCGGGGCTGACCAACTGTTCCCGACACTGGGAGCCGAGGTGGGTGGAGATAATATTTGATTATTAAAAAAATCCCGAAAAACAACAAAAAAAAAACCTTCTCCGCGGAAAGAACTGGGCGCACAAAGCAAGAGTGCAGCAGAAGACCCTTCCGCCTTGGAGACCCGCCCCACTGTCAATCACTGGGCACCTCGCCCTCCCGCCACAAGGTGGCGTTTCTCGAGCGCGCGGTGGTCGATGGTACAGCCCGTTCTCCCGGCGCCCTTTGGACAGTGGTTTCTCCCAGTGGTAGAAAAGCATTGTGGGAAGGTTGCTCGGCCTTTCTTGCCCTCGTGTCCCGTCTGTAAGGAGCAGCTTTTGTGATTCCTGGATGGCGGAGGCTCGGGGCGGCGCGACTGGGTGGCCTCTTGCCGGCGGGGGCGGTAGGCAGTCGCGCGGCCACCCTGAACCCAGCGAAGCGCCCTCAGCAGCCCGGCCGGGTTCGAGGTCCCGATCCCTGAGTGCTAGGATGGCTGCGGCTTGGCCTGTCCTCGGCCGCGTTGTCGGTGGAACCTCGCGAGGCCCGAAGCAGACCGCAGACTGCGTTCCCACGCCAGGCGGGAATTGGGGACATTGGTTTGAGTGCATTTGAGTTTATTGGTCGTCGACCGTGTATGCCAGGGAGTTAATATGAACGAGGATTTTTGTGAAAGGGAACGGCCTGTCACAGCGTGGAAGTAAAGAATCACTTAAGATTTAGATCATAACAGCCGTGTCAAGATGCAGAACCTGGCGGAAATCGAATAAGTAGCACCAACTCTGCAGGTGAGTTTTCATTGTTAGTGTAAAAAAAAAAAAGAAGAAGAAGAAGAAAGACCAGTCTCATTAAACTTAAGATTTTAACCATGGGAGAACACTTTGTGTCTGTTTTCATTACGCTGTCGCATTTTGAATTGTAAAAATATAGAGCTGGGATTAGTTCGTCGTTCCCGTTCCTGCTCTAATCAACAACGGTTCATCTCAGCTGGTTGCCTTAGGGTCAGCAGCCTTGTTCCCTGGATCCGGTGGTATTTGTGTAGCAACTTAGTGTAGCCTTTGTGTTGCCCGTTCACTTTTGGAAACTAGTGAATGTGGTGTCAAGAAAGGCGTAAACTAAACACTTCGCAGCCCTTTCCTGCCCTTGAATATGATGTCTTGGGTGTAGGAGCTGCGTAAGTAACAGTGTATGCTCTTACATTAATTTGTTCGCACATGGGATCTTGAGTTGGCCAACATTTAGTGTAGAGTTTCTCATGACCGGTTTTAACTAATTTTTGTCCAGGTGAAAGATGGATGCTTGAAGCATGGACTGCTGCTAGCTGAATACTACCTGGGAGCACATGTGACCCAAGGTGAGGAGATGTTGAAGTAGTTCTCTCTAAAAGCAGTTACTGTAATGTGAACTTGATCACCTTTCTACGTTGGGGTGCCTTCTTTTGTGGGTGTTAAATTGGGTAGTAATGACTCATTAATATTGCTACATCTGTAATTAACAAGGTGAAGTTAATAATAGCAAATGGGATAGCTTGTTTCCAGCTATTTTTGATAACTGATGTTTCTGTGTATAGTAAAGGGAAAAAGAACCACTTGTCAAATCTCAGGCATGTTTTAGGTTGACATTTAAACCTGCCTCCAGAAACGCAGAACAGTGCAGTGCAGTGCAGAAGCATGTATTCAGAGTTGATTAGGGTATGATGCACGTAAATATTTGCTTGTAAAGCTGAGGGTTTTTTTTTTCTTGTAGGATTTTCAATGAAGAATTTGAAAAGCTGATCCTCAGAGGAGTTGCTTGGATCATTTAAAATTTTCAGAGTGTGTGGAGTACCCTAACCACTTTGCCACAATCCATAAATACACAATTCAAACAATGAGTCTGTGAATAAATATTTAAATGTGCTTCTTGGGGATTTGTGTATTGTATGACTGCCAGAAAATAGCATTCTTTTACAGAAAAATCAGGATTTCTCCCTCCTCGCCCAGCAACTTCAAACTTGTTAAGTCTCAGCAGTTGAGATTAACATGCACTGCTATAACTGATAGGCAGGCCCAGGGAGAGACGCACTCTTACGGTGCCTCGTGACGTACTGAACTAGACTAGTTGGTGTGTAGGGCACAGGTGTGCTTTTGCATTGTCACTGCATTTTTTTACTAAATTGTAAACTTTGCATCGGCATATCTTCTGCCTTCACATTTCAGGAAAGAACAAATAATGTATTAAAGAATTCAGAAAATTTATTGTAAGTGCTAGGATCTGGGAACACAAAACAGTCCCACCCTTTGGAAGATTGCAGACGAATGGAGGAGAGTGTTACCACAAATGTGAAGCCTCCTTTGTGAGACAAATGCGACCAAGTCAGGAAACCTGAGAGCAGAGTTGGGACCAAGGGTAGGTGACAGTTTTGCTGGGCCAAGTTGGGGGAAAAGCATGTGCGGAGGGCCTTTAGCTAGAGAGGGTATGGCCATAAGTCCCTACTTGTGACAGTTGTAGCTGCTTTCCCTCATTAGTGCTCTGATGTAGACAGAGTTGAGTGCTTAATGAGGCATGTTAGGTGGCCATAATGAAAGCTGGGAATATTAGACTGAACAGGTCAGATGCTAGACCACTTAAGGCTATGTTTGAAGCAAGGGGAAATCCTATAGTATAGAACTAGTTCATGTGTGCAAGAAAAAGGATAGAGGTGGGCCAATTGGAGGCTACTACAGCCAATTTGGTGGCAAATTAGTAGAGGGATAATTAAGCTATGGAGAGCAGAGGTAACAGGACTTGGTAATAGGAGAGGGAGGTCTCCATACTATTACTAGGTGTATAGATCGGTGAGCACAATAATGCCCTAAATCCAGCTGAGGAAGCAGCATTTTAAATTATTTGGTCTCCTGGAAGAACACTGGCCTCTTAGCTACAGAAACAAACCTTAAGGACATGATCCTGAAAGAACTGCTTGGGGAAGAGATGTGGTAAGGGGAAGGTAAAACATGGCTCGTATTAGTCTATTTTTCCATGTAAAGTACATAGCAAAGTCATCTGCACAGGGAAAAGGTCTGAAATAGTCTTTGAGGAGCGTTAGATAGCCCAGCAGAATGGAGGGACCATTTGAGGTTGAGGATAATCACAAATTTATAAGCCAAAATCCACATATAGCTTTTTTTAATGAAAACACGAGAAATTAAAAGCAATGCTTTCAAACAAAAAGCTTTACACTTGTAAATAACCAGTGGAACTCAATGCCACAAAATACAGCTTTACAAAGAACATTTATATGAATAAAAATATCTACAGTCTCAAGGTGATGTGACCTCAGTCATGCGTCTGCACAGGCCAAGACCCACCTAGAGCTGGGAAGACCCTCCTCATCCCACCTGGTGTGCTGCTGTTGCGCAGCTAGGCAGCTGCGGTCCAGGATTCCAGGCCTCGGGTCGGAAGCATCTGGTTTTGGTTTGTGGATATGGATCCAGTGAAAGAGTTTTTACAAGACTGTCCTTCCACTTACCAAATAAAAAGGCCCTTCAGCACAAATATACTGTTAAACCTTTAAAAGAAGCAACAGACTCAATTCTTCTGAACAAACACTTGCAGGTCCAAGACACTTGAATAATGATAATTCACAGCTTCAAAGTAAAGGCGGCACACACATCCTCCCGCCCCACCCCCACCCCAAACCCCTCACGGGGATCAAGTCTCTGTCTTGAGGCGTGAAGCTTGGATAGTTTTTATTGTTTTTGCTATATGTTTTCCAGCCAGATTGCTTGTAGATGCCTGAGATTTTTCCTCAATCAGGCTATCTTTAGACCCATTTCTTCTCTAGAAGAAAAATAGTAAGATTCAGAAGAAAATACAGGTAAGTTAATTCATGAATATATCAAATTAATATTACATGAAAGACATCACATTATAAGAAAAGTTTATAATATCAAAAGCTGTTCAAATATTCATTAAGTCTGGCAGTTATATGAATAAAAATGTTATTCATGAAAATTAGGCATAAATCTCAACCCAGCTCTCCCTCTGTCATTTTCTTTGTAGCCATTCCTCAACCTGGCTCTCCCACCTCCCCTTTTCTAAGGAGGGGCAAAGAACATAGGAAGTTGTGGACAATTTATCATCTTCCCTGCTTATATCCCCACAGTCACTGAATGAAACTCCCATAACACAATGCCCTGGGGGCCCCTATCACTTGGGGCTAGAGATACCTGTCAGCTGGGGTGGAGGAGAGACAGGAACCAAACTACCAGAGCCTGGGTACCACACCCAGCACTTCTGGAATTGGATCCTGTGCTCCTGCCCCCACCCCATGACGCCAGGCGGAGGCCCTGAGAATGACACTAACAGTGCCTCACAGCTCCCTGCTCTGTTGAACCTTCCTGCTCTTACCTCCTAGCTATGGCCTCATGGGTCAGTAGTTCAGGTAACAAGCATATTTACTATCCCCCAAAGCTATATGACACACAAAATGAGCTTTGCTATCCAGAATTCTATTTTGGATTATTTGGGTTAAAAAAATCATCACTTTAAAAGTTCCTATGACTGGCTTAATTTGTTTTACTGGCATTCACAGAAGCACTGAAGGAACACCACATGTGGGGAGTATTAATCAAGACAACTTCGGAACATGTGACCGTCTGGGATGGAAGATCTCCAGACAAACCAGTGCACGTGAGAGTCAGGGCGCAGGAAGGGAGCTAATACATCAGAAGCATCACCAGATAGGGGCTGGGAGGTTACCTGAAACAAACATTACGTGCTTTTAAGTTTGTCTGGGACAGACAGAATATGCCCCTGTGCCTGCAAACCTTTAAGGAAATGAATGAAGGACACGGCAACTGCAGTGGTGGTTTCCTTTTGGCACTTGGAACAAAATCCACTCTTCCCATGGCATCTAAGGCCCAGCATTACCTGTCCTCCCCCACTCCACCGTGCTCAGACCACAGCTTCTCAAGCACCCAGGTCTGTGCACCCGTCCTCTGTGCTCTCCCAGCTGCTTACACCAGCCTCCCTCCTCCTCCCCTGGCTGGCTCCTCTCCTGTCACTTTCTGAGAAGGCCTTCTCTGACTGCCCTAGGGCAGAAAGGTCCCCTTCCATGTTCTAATCAGGCCTTCGTTCCTTTGTAGTGCTTACCTAACTTTGTGTGTTCTGTCTGTTTACTTTTATGTACTCCTCCATCCGTCTAAGCCAGGAGGCAGCAAACATTTTTCTGTAAAGGGCCAGATTGTGAACCACCTCTGGTTTCTGTCATGTACTCCTTTTTTAAAAACTCTTTAAAAATGTAGAAATCATGACCCGCTTCTGAGCTACACAGACACAGGCAGCAGCATTTGGCCCGCAGGCTGTGGTTTACTGATTGCCCAGCCCAGTGCCTGCTGCTCCTCAGATGTGCTCATTAGCTATTTGTTCAGTTCAAAATCAAAGGTGTTCCAGTGACCAGCTTAGAACCAGTGCCGCTGATCAGAAGACATAAGTGAATTGTTCTGTGTGGCATTTAATGTGAATTCTTTAGGTTTTTTAAGATTCCTAAGAGGTGGTGATCACCTAGGGCATTGATTTTCAAGCTTTTTCATCTCATGGCACATGTAAACTAATTACTAAAGTTCTGTGGCACACTAAAAAATGTATTTTTTGCCAATTGACCAGAAAAAAAATAGGTATAATTTTGATTCATTCACAATGGATGGCTATCGTCGTGTTGGCTGCTGTATTTTTTTATTTGACAATCTAAGGGGAAAGAGGTCAGTGCCCTGACTTGTCCAGTACTGCATGTTTTTAAATTCTGGTGGCACACTGGTTGAAGATTGCTGAGATAGGGAGTAATCAGAAAAGCAAAACTACAATAAAGTAAAATTCCTATTTGTATTAAAATCACCTTAAATTTAAGATTGAAAAATGCTCTGAAAGATAACTGCTTATTACTCCTCATAGTAATTTAAAAGGCAGGTTATTATCTACACTGCACAGAAATTGAGGCTTAGAAGTGGAACTCTTTGCCCAAAGTCACACAAGTAGTTAAGTATGTGGAGATAAGGAGACACAAATGCAGGTCAGTCATAATGCAAAACCCCAACTACGAATATGAAAGCAATTTTTTAAAAGTGCTACTGATCTCAAACAAATTGTCTGTTGAACAGCCTATTAGCTCTCCCAGACTCACCTAATCAAACATTATGCAGATTGTCGTGGAAGCTGGGTTAACCACCTCACCTCCTTCTAGACTGAGGCATGCATTCCCCCAGCTGCTGGGAGTGAAGACTGCAATACAGCTCAAAACCCAGCCCCTCTGCAGGAAATGTCCTCAGCTGAAGAGAGCCACCTCACCCAAGGTCATGCCCCCCCTCGGAGGCCCCCTTAATACAAAGACTGCTACATAGTGAGTGTGAGTGTGTGAAGGCCTAACCCCCTTGAGTCCAGGTGAGATGAACCAGAAGAGCCGTCTCAACTCCAGAGCTCCCGTGGAATCAGTGATGTCTGTACTGGGGCTATGTGAGTACTACACAGTTCCTCCCTCCTTTCTGCCCAAACCTCTTCCACTCTCCAGCGGGTGTTAACCCTAAAAGTGCTTTGCAATAAACTTCCTCCATGCAAAACGCTTATCTCACAATCTGTTTCTAGAGAACCTAACATAAAAATGAGTATAGGGTGTTTTCTGTTTTTGGCAAAATGAATCAGAACAAGCAAAGGTCAACACATGAAGAATACTGCCAGGGTCAGGGTTCTTGGGCTGTCCTTGAACTCCAAGAATTTATATACAAAGCTATCCATGTGCTTACATGCACTTTTGTGGGAGAGAGACAGTAGTTATATTGGCTTTTTAAAGGGATCCACAATCCAAAAAGGACTGAAAACCACAGCACTGCAAACAGGCTAACAATGATCTACTGTAAACATCCCGTTAGATCCATTATAGACATCAACTTTGTTTAGAGTGGTTGTTTAACCAGATATAAATCCACCCACTGATCTTAGAGAGACTACATTTTCTTCCTAGCTTATTAACAAAAATACCATGAGAGGTGATGTCAAACACCTTACTGGAATGTTTGCTACAGTACCCCCTGAAATATCTAATTCAGCTAAGTGTTAAATTGATTTTGTTAAGGCAGCTAGATTCTTTGCTATGTCCTTGAATTCCCCTTTAACCACATTTTTAGAACATTTCCAGAACAAAGGTAATTCCCTCTGATGGAGAAGACAGAAATGAAACAGGACTTGAGTAATCCCCTTGTCTACCATCTGCCCAGCCAAGAGTCGAGAGTCGATTACTTTCTCCATGTTTCTCTGGCTCAAAAATATCTAAAAGTCTTATAAGGGTTTTTGTTTTGTTTTGTTTTGAATTAGTGAAGCCATTGTTACTTTATTCTCGTTCTAGTCTTACAACCTTTGTTATGCTTGGCTTTGCCCCAAGCCTCAGATCCTTTAGATCTTGCACTCTCTCTCTCTCACTCCCAACATAGCTCTTCCCCAGTTGTGCCTAGTCTGGGCCACACAACCCCTCCTCCTTCCTTCTCCTTCCATGTTTTGTACATGTTCTTTTAAAACACAGAATCTCAGAGTAAACTTAAAGATTCATTTTCCTACCTCCCCAAATAACTTTCAGAAAAGTGTTTCTCAAAACTGTCATCACTATAAGACCTCCTTAAAATTGGATCACTACCAACCTGATGAACCGTGGCGCCCCCAGAACCCCGGGCATCCGAAGAGCGGGTCACGGGAAGCGGAGGCACGAGGTCCGTTTTTGAACTGCAGAGAGTGAGTTTTAGAATTATTTCTGAGAATCACAATTTGAGCTGAAAGAGGGCTACAAACTAGAATGCATGTTTTATACTTCTTTGCATTCCTTATAGTACCCACCACAATGCTGAGGTGTTGAATAAATGTTTCTTAAATAAATTAAGTTAAACAGGTTAAGTAATTTGCCCAGAATCAAAGCAAATAAACAGAAGAACCAAGAATAAAACATGTGCTTATCTTACCGTGCATGTTGTATAAATGACTTTTTGTTTCTAACATTTACTAGCCATTTGTGCTTTTTTATGAACCTATGGTGCTATAGACAGCCATCTCCTACATTTTATAAACAAAAAAATAAACAAAACCTTGCCTATCTATGCCTCTCTCCACCGGGCTAGCCCATCTCCCAATATATTCATGTTTATCAAAGTTTTGAGCCTTAATTCAGAGTTTATTGGTTAACATTCCTACTCAGCAATACAAAGAACATGAATTTCTATGATTATAGTACTTTTACAAATGGATGCATAATTATTCCATTGACATACTCATTTAAAGTATATCACCTATCATGCCAAGCCAGATAATGGTCACTTTCCTCACAAGAAAAAAAACCCACAAAGAAATAAATGACTGTAATATGATATTTGCTGTAGGAAAAGAAAAGGCAAAATGCAATCAAACCAAAAAACAAAATCTCTTATGCTACCTTCTCTCAAATATGGCTGCATCATTCACAATAGAATAGCTTCTGCACTTTTTCCCTTTCTTCTGAAAGCTCTAGTGCAGAGCTTGGAAGTGCCATGATTTAGCCTAAGTCTGGTCTAGATCTGCACTACCCAAAGTTGTAGCCACTAGCCAGCCACTCATGGCTACTTACATTAATTAAAATTAATAATATGCAATGTTTAGCTCTCGGTCACACTACCCACATTTCAAATATTTAATAGCCACAGGTATAAAACATTTCTATCATCACCAGAAGTTCTACTGGATTGTGCTGTTCTGGAGCCCCGAGGGTGATGCTGCACCTAGGCCTGCCTACGTACGTACTTCACTTCCGACAGAACCGAGCGCTCTCCGTCTGAGCACTGGGACCTTCGATACTGGCGGTAACTTCGCGGAGAGTGAGAATGTCTGATGCGGATCGGGTCACCTTGAGTCCTGAACAGGCAACCAAAAAACGTGGAAACAAAAACACCATAAGTCAGAACAGGATAATTCCTTAATATTGACACCACGAAGGAATAATGACTTTGAGAATTAAAAAAAAAAAAAAAACTTGACCCCTATGGGTTTGGAAAGTCTAAATGGCTTCAATTTCACAAGTTAAAAACAGAACACTGCTCTTCAACCATACACAAAAACAAAACTCTTTACACTATTTGTATATACATTTACTGTGTGCATATTACTTTCAACTGCTAGATTGTAATGAGATTATTCCCTATAGTTGAATTCTTTCCTGTAGTTCTACAATGCAGACAAAGGGCATTCCTACCAGAAGAAGTTGCTGATTGTCTAGCTATTAACTAGCCTGTCATTAAGAATTCAATCTTTGGCCTAAAAATGAGGGAGTTGGGGGATGGAGGTGAGGAGGGTGTGTACCAAACTACAAATTGACTGGAGTGAAAAGGAAGCATGAGTTAGAGAAGGCAAATACAGCAGTGAAGTAGACTCCTACTTTCTCTGACCATCACAGCCGGGGCAGAAAGCTGCGCAAACAGGCCACCTGCTGCCTCCCACACTGAGCGTGATTCGGAAAGCCCTAGGTTTTCACAAAGCACATTCGATGTGCTGGTTCTGTGATAGGGATTGGACTGGACTTACATGATGCGGTTTGTGGTCAGCATAATTCTCTTGATGTTAAATAATGGATAAAAACAAACTTTGTTACCAATCAATGAGTATCTCAGAAAAGGAATTTATTTTAGAACTAACATCGTCATCAAAAGTCCCTTTGTGCCTACCACGTACAAACAGTCAGTTAATAGGAGATATTAGTGACTGTGTACAAAAGGGGAAGGATTCGCTGTAATATACCCTTTCTTCCTCTTTCCCTATAGTTCTTTTTCATTTTAGTTAAAATGTAAAGGCAAATTTAAGCACTGCATAGAGAGCAAGAATGAATTACTGACTTCCAAGTATGAAAAAGATTTTCAAAGACATACTCACTCTACTTTAGTGTACGGGATCTCTTTTAATTGTTCTTCTGACAACCCCGACGGATCCACAAGTTCCTTCCTGGAAGGGAGTGAGAAAATTAAGGTTGTGATGCAGGTATAAATAAATACTAATGCCTTTCACAGCATGTCCCAAAACATGGTATTAGCACACCAAATAGAAACATAAGCCAGGAGCAGGGATTTAAAAACTAGAATGTATTCAAGGAAAAGGGGGAAGAAAACCTTTTCAGTAGCTCTTCCTCTTTCTTCCAATTTATCCATATCCAGTGTAGGTAGCTCTCCAGCCTCTCTTAGTCTCTCTACAAAATTCTGTGCTTCTCTCCCCTGCAGTAGGTAGCTTTTTTCCTTCTGAATCTGTTTTCCTTGGTGTTTATTTGTAAAGTATTTGGCCTGTCGGAGGCCCAATTACAGGCAAGGCTAAGTGGCCTCAGGAGCAGAGATGTCGGGGCTGCTGGCACGGCCAGGCACCACCGCTGTGCGCCCCGTGTTCCCCGTAATGATGGTGAGGAAGGCTGTCTGACAGGCTTCAGCCCTGGGCTGCCTCTCAGTGTCAGGGGTCTTCCTCATCAATGCCTTAAAACCACACAGGTTTTAAAACAATGTGGAAAAAAACAGTACTCACTGAATATGCTTCCATAACTCTTCTTTAGCTTGGATATCAGGGCTTCTCCTATAAATCAAGAAAACAGCAGTCATCTCTGCAAACACGCTCCATCTAACAATCTTGCAGCTAACTTTAGCAGAGCTACAACACTAATAGTTGGGAGTTTTTGGACTGTGAAGTTCTTATTTGCCAGCTGAGATGAAAAGGCAAGGCTGGGCCGGGAGAACTAATGTGGGGTGGTTGGTAGAAAGACACCAGGGATAATTTATCTGCTAGTACCAGTGAGCAAGAACCACATTAAAAGCAGCCACAACAGGGCTTCATTTGATGATGGGGCTTGGAACTGCAGGGGCAGATCTGCACCCCCTCCAGTGGTGATAGTGAAGAATAATTTGAGGCTTCCATTTCTGGTCCTTCTAGCTATTTCTAAGTAACCACAATAACAACAACAACAACACACCTCACCCTGATTGTTAAGAGAAAGAGTCCCAACATGATCTGGGATTGCCTGGTAAAAACAGCAACCACGAGGGGAAAGGAAATGGTGGGACTGCCAGGCCAGCAGACTGGGTGCCACAGACCCATATTTCATGTCACATCTGATGCTGTGACATATCTGGGCAATGGCACATGCCCACAAATGCTGTCACCCCCATACGCCCTTCACCATCCCTACGTATAGACCCACAAATCTCTTCTGCAAGAGTGACTTGCGCAGAAAGTAGTTACACCACTCCCTTTAACTTCCTAGAAGAAGAAATTCAGTCAGCATTCATGTGTTCACACTCCCCACGACAACAGTGAACACTGGAAATCTATTAGCACTGCAATTGTTTCCCCAGAATGTCTTTTCGCTAGTGAGAAAATGATAAGCTTTCATCTGCCCCTTCAAGAGAACTGAGATCTAAAAATGGGCCCAAAGAAAGACCCAAACCCTAACAATGAAAAGGCCTGCAGCTGAGCAAAGCCACGGATGTACATTGCCCTGTGGAATTTTATATTCATTATCTGTGTCAGTATCACTTTCAACATACGGTATTATCATTGCTTTCATTTTTCTCAATTAATAAAGGCACCACAAGGCATTCTGGTAGGACCTTCTGAGCCCACAGAATACAATAAGCTACTTTCTAGCACTGAATTGACTAAGTAGTTTTAACTTTTATAGAGAAAAAAATCTGTCTGGTAAAGATCTTTCATTCAACTCAGAAGGAGTCAAAACATGGACGAAAAAGGAGAGGGAATAAAATCTTGGTCTCAGACATTAAAATATATTGTTAATAGATTTTGTAATAAAAATAAAATTGCATGCTTAAAAATATCTAAAGAAGTGCTTCCTTGGGAGGATTTCCTGTATGGAACCCACCTTTCCTACATTTGGCTGGCCCAATTCACTGGGCAATGTGTCCACCATGCAATAATACTGCCAGGAAAGGTGCCAATATTAAAAGACACTAACGCAGATACTTCTGAGTGTTAGAACTGCAGGAGTTTGACTTTTATTTAGATTCATCTTCTCTTATTTTTTTTCTTAGCTAAGAAAATTTCCTACCTTAATTATCAGAAAAAAAATATAAGGTATTTTCATGTTACAAAAAAAATTAGTATTGCTACAATTCCACAGGAAATGCCTTTCATTCCCATCTCAAAAATATTAGCAGAAATATTATCTTAACCTAAATGAGAATATCAGTCCTTCCAGCCATAAACATTGGTCCTAAAAGATTCAGGACTTTAGTCTAGATGATTAGAGATCTACAGCACCTTAACTCATACATTTAACTACAGAGTTCTGAAATGGCCAGCAAGTTCAAACAGCTTTCAGGCAGGGAAAAGTTCCAAAGCTTAAAAAAATGCTAATTTCCTCCAATTGCTGGACCACCTGTGATTCAACAAATGTAAACATATGCTAATGAGGAATGTATTATTTTCATGCTTACATCTGCACACATTTAATCAATAATTTAGGATGAATTTATGATCAGCAGCTCAAAAGCATGTTGTACATTTAGAAAACTGTGAAAATGTAAGTCATTTTTCTTAATTAAAAGGCCCTTAATTTTGCAGATGTTTTACTTGAACTCTCCAAATAAGTCCCTGAGGCAATAGAATCCTGCATTGACAATATATACAACATATATAAAAAATACACACACAGTCCCATATTAGTCCAATATTCTTTAAAAGCATCCCTCATCCACACCTTATAGCAATAGCCCAATTTAAATTAATATTCATTTTCAAAGAAATTAGTTTGATGCAACATCATTCAAAATCCATTCCCTTCTTCCAAAACACTAAAATAATAACATTCATAAATCTACAAAGCATTTAACCCCCATCATTGCATAAATAGTCTCCTTCCATGTTTTCCAGATTCCATTTATATTACCTTGAAAATATCATACTATATCATATTCTATATTTTGTAAACTATTTTATACTTGATAAGTATGGCAACATTTGACTTACTATTTTTTGTGGTTTTATGACTGACCACTAAGAAGCTAAGGGCTGAAAATGTTATTAAGAAAACCGTAAGTTCACAAAACATCTTTATTTAAGGAATTCAAAGCACTTCACAAATATCTCAGTAACTTCTCATCACATTCCTGAATGGTCAGAATAGATAGGATAAGAAGATGCCTTAACCTTTCCCTCCTTGCCTTTCCCCTGCTCACAAGTAAAGAAGGGTGAGAAGCTGTGGAACCAAGCAACCTGGCTACGGAAGACTGCTCAGGAGCCCCTCCCAGGGGCTTGGCGCTGAATCTTCATCTAAGGCACCAGAGGTCTGTTTTGTGTTTAACTGGAGCCATCACTTCACCCTGACAACCTCATCTCCCACGTTATCAACGGGTTTTTTTTTCCAGTAAAAATAGTAAGACATCATTGCCACCAGAGGGAGCCTGAGCCTTCTCACAGAGACGCGTCGAACCTAGAGCTATTGTTTTAGTTAGCTTCAGTGCCACTTCCAAATGACCCAACAGTAAAGGTTCACTCACGAAGAAAAGCAGTTTCATCAAAGTTTTCTAATGATAAGTAAACATGAATGACATGTCAAAGCAGGTGAAAAATGTACAAGATAGAACTATGCTTCTCAATGTTTTACTAGATAAGATCCAATCATATTTCAGCTTAATGAGTTTTAGGAGAGAAAGATTTTGTGTTTTATACTGGTGTATGTCTCTGGTATTTAATAACGAATACACTTCCCTAGATTTTCATTGGGGATTAAAAAAGAGTGAATAAATCATGTATGGATGAAGTATCATAACATTCTAAACCAGCGAATATCTCCACATAGCGATTCATAGACCCTGCAGTAGGAACTGAGCAGGCGTCCCCCACCTGTGGGGGATACGTCCCAAGACCCCCAGTGGAGGCCTAAACCGTGGGCACTACTGAGCCCTATAGATACTACTTTTTCCTATACACACACATGACAGTTTAATTTATAAATTAGGCACAGTAAGACATTAACAACAATAATTAATAAAATACACTATTATAACAATATGTTTTTTTAATGACTGGTACAGGTCTTTGAGACCAACAGCTATTGTTATAGCCTGTGATCTATGAGAGGAAAAAAAGTCCACATGTGCTCCAGTTTTTTCCACCTGGGGACACAATCCCAGTGTGGTGCTGGGAGGTACAGCTCAAAAGGTAACAGTTTCACAGGGCTGAAGAGGCTGAGATCAGAATACAAGGTTGTGGATAAGATGAAATTTACAGTGCAGAAAAGGGACCGGAAGTCTGCATGGGGTTTTCCTTAAGCGGTTGCTGAGAACATTCAGGACACTGTGTACATGTGCAGAGTGTGACCCTGAGACCTAACAGGGAGCAGCTGCTGCAGGACCGGAAGATGACAGAGGCACGAGAGTGTGAAGTGGCAGGAGACAAAGTTCTGCTGTAGCCACACGTGGAGAAACCGTGCTGAGCACTGTGTGCGTTCAACTGACACTCCAGAAAGGCCAGGCTTTCCGAGTAAGGATCAAGTCTAAAGTAGAGAACACATCCTAGGATAACGACAAAATCTAAAAGCATAAAAAATAAGCTCAACAGGCTCCAGCAGTATTTTAACTGCCTGCCAGAACACCATTTGACACTCTGTAAAGGAAGACAACATAATCCAAACCTACAAACACTGTCATCTAAACTTCCAGTATCCAATAAAAAATTACTGTACAAGAAGAGAGACAAGAAAATATAACCATAATCTAGACAAAAATATGGACATAATAGGTGAAAAATCTTAGCAGAGAAATGCAACGTATTAAAAAAACAAAATTAAAATTCTAGAACAGGAAAGTATAACATTCAATAAGTAAGTTAACAGCAGACTACTGTACAGGGGAGAAAGGTGGCTGATGGAGTTGAAAATAGGTCAACAGAACAATCAAAACTGGAAAAAAAGGAGAAAATTTTTTTAAATATATTGTATTGATCATAATATTAGAGTTGTTCTAATTTTTCCCCTTTTGTTCCCCTTCACCCAGTAGCCTCCTTTCTTCCACACCCCACCCTTCTTAGTTCATGTCCTTGTGTCGTGCATATAAGTTCTTTGGCTTCTCCATTTCCTATACTATTCTTAACCTCCCCTTGTCTGTTTTGTACCTACCAATTAGGCTTCTTAATCCCTCTACCTTTTCCTACATTCTCCCCCTTCCCCCACCCAGCAGATAACCCTCAATATGGTCTCCATATCTATGATTCCATTCCTGTTCTTGTTGTTTGCTAAGTTTGCTTTTTTAGATTCAGTTGTAGATAGCTGTGAATTTGTTGCCATGTTAATGTTCATAATTTTGATCTTCTTTTTCTTAAATAAGTCCTTTTAACATTTCATATAGTAAGGGCTTGGTGATGATGAACTCCTTTAGCTTTACCTTGTCTGGGAAGCATTTTATCTGCCCTTCCATTCTAAATGATAGCTTTGCTGGATAGAGTAATCTTGACTGTAGGTCCTTGCTTTTCATCACTTCAAATACTTCTTGCCAGTCTCTTCTTCTCTGTCAGGTTTCTTTTGAGAAATCAGTTGATAGTCTGATGGGAACTCCTTTGTAGATAACTCTCTGCTTTTCTCTTATTGCTTTTAAGATTCTCTCCTTGTCTTTAACCTTTGTCATTTTAATTGTGATATGTCCTGCTGTGGTCCTCTTTGGGTCCAACATGTTTAGAATTCTCTGTGCTTCCTGGACTTGTATGTCCACTTCCTTCACCAAATTAGGAATTTCTCTTTCACTATTTTTTCAAATAAGTTTTCAATTTCTTTCTCTTTCTATTCTCCGTCTGGCATCCCTATGATTCAGATGTTGGTACATTTGGAGATGTCCCAGAGGCTTCTTATACTATCCTCATTTTGTTTTGTTTTTTTGAATTCTTGTTTCTTCTTGCTGTTCTGGTTGAATGCGTATTTCTTCCTTATGTTCCAAATCATTGATTTGAATCCCAGCTTCCTCCTCTTCACTGATGGTTCCCTACAGATTTTTCTTTATTTCACTTAGGGTAAACTTCGTCTTCCGTTATGTTGTCACCATACTCAATGAGTTCTTTGAGCATCTGGATCACCAGTGTTTTGAACTCCACATCTGATAGGTTGGTTATCTCCATTTTGTTTATTTATTTTTCTGGAGTTTTGTTCTATTCTTTCATTTGGGCCATATTTCTTTGTCTCCTCAATTTGGCAGCCTCCCTGTGTTTCTACATATTAGGTAGAGCTGCTTTGACTTCTTGTCTTAGCAACATGGCCTATTGTAGAAAAGCCTTCTGTGAATTGTATGGCACAGGGCCTTAGGTAATCACCAGGGTTGGGCAACCTGCTTCACTACTTTGTGGGTCTGTGTGGAAGGAAAGCTTGGGGAGGGGACTGTGCTTTTGCCTGGCTTCTGGAGTTTTGCCTTGCACTCACCCTGTTTCCAATTATTTCATCCACTCCAAGTATGTGACTGGCACCTTTCCAGCTTTTGCTCTGGTGGTGAATCCCAGAATGGGAGGGTCTGCATATGTTCTAAGACCATGCAGGCCCTTTAAGGGGAGTCTCCTGAAAATCTGGCAGTTTCTTCCATTGCCCCACCCCCCCACTGCTTTTTCCAGCCAGAAGTTATGGGGATTTATCTTCCTGGTGCTAGAACCCTGGGCTTTGCAGTCTGGCCTGAGGCAGGAATCGCTCACTCTCAAGGTATCCTCCCTGATTTTCATCTACCAGACACGAATGTGGGACCTCTCATTCTGCTGCCCCTCTCCATGCCACACTGTGTTTCCTCACCTCACTGCCTGTCTCCACGACCCACTCCTCCTGCTCATCTGGACGAATGTGGCTCCTTTAAATTCTTGGTTGTCAGACTTCCATACAGTTCAATTTTCTGACAGTTCTGGGTGTTGTTTGTTTGGAGGTTTAGGTGTAATTCTCTGTGAGGTAGTGTGAGGAGGCAAAGCATGTCCACCTATGCCTCCGTCTTAACTGGAAGTCAGAAAACAAATTCTGAAAATGAAAAGAGCCTCAGTTGCTTGTGAGACAACAGCCAACCATCTAACATGTATAATGTTAGTTGCCCTCAGGGAGAAGAAGAGAGAATAGGTCAGAGAAAAGAGTAGAAACATAATGGCCAAAGATTTATTGAATTTGGTGGAAAATATCAAACTATAGAAACAAACAAAATAGGTAAATATAAAGAAAACTATAGTCAAATACCTAAAAACTAAAGATAAAAAAATCATACAAGCCACTAATGGAAATAAAGAGACAAATCCGATACTGTGCACAGATGACAGAGTCTGCCTTCTTATCAAAATGACAGAGATCAGAAGACAACAAAGCAATCTCTTTAAAGTGTGAAAGGAAGACTCAATGCAGAATTCTATAGCTAGTGAAAAAAATACATCTGTTATAAATAAGGGTAAAATGAAGATGTTTCTATATAATAAACAACTGAATTTATCATGTGCAGACTTATACTACAAGAAATGCTGATAGAAGGAAAACGGAATATCAAATCTAGAGGAAGAAATAGAGCATGCTGGTAAAAGTAAATATGTGGGTAACTGTATTCATTTACTATTGTTGCTGTTCCACACAAATTTCTCATCCTGCAGGGGTGTCCAACCTGCAGCCTGCGGGCCGCAGGCAACCCAGGATGGCTATGAATGGAGCCCAGCTCAAAATCGTAAATTTACTTAAAACCTTTTTTTCACTCATCGGTTTTTGTTAGTGTTTGTGTATTTAATGTGTGGCTCAAGATAACCCTTCTTCTTCCAGTGTGGCCCCAAAACACCAAAAGGTTGGATACCCCTGCTTACAGTTCTGCAGATTCAAAATCTGACAGATTTCAGTCACTGGACTAAAATCAAGTTGTCGCATTCCTTTCTAGAGGCTCCAGGTGTGAATCCATTCCCCTGTTTCTTCCAACACTTAGACGCTGCCTCCTTTCCTTGGCTCCTGGCCCCTTCCTCCATCTTCGACACTAGGTTAAGTTCTTCTCAAACTTAATCATTCTGACTTCCTCTTCTGCCCTTTCTTACACTTCTACAACTCTGTGATTATTTTGATCCTACTCGGATAATTCAGGACAATCTCCCTGACAGAAAGTCAACTAATTAACAATCTTAATTAGGTCTGCAAACTTAATTCCCCTTTGCCATCTAACAAAATATTCACAAGTTATGGAGATTAAGACATGGACATATCTAGGGGGCTATTTTTCTGCCCACCATGTTAACAATAAATTTTTTCTCTTTTCTTGATTTCTTTTTAAAATAACTTACTGCTTTAGCAAAGATAATAACATTCCCATGAGGGGCTCCTAACATGCAAAACTAAAATATATAAAATAGAATAAAGAACAAAGAGAGGGAATAAATGGAGTGATAGTTTTCCAAGGTTTACAAATTTTACATAAAATGTCAAATTAATCCTAAACAGACTGTGATAAATTAAGGAATCATACTGCAAGCCATGGAGAAAGCACTAAATAATTTTTTAAAGTATAGGTAAGCTGTCAATAGGAAAAGTATAATGGAGTGCCAAAAACTATTCAATTGACACAAAATATAGTAGGAGGAAACAACCAACAAAAAATAGATACAATAAATAGGGAAAGAGAGTTAGATGATAAACTTGAGCCCCGAAATATTAATTGTAAATATACTAATTATATATTTATATTCACTGTAAATATACTAATCATTCCATTTACTAGGTAGAGATCATCAGACTGAATTGAAAAACAAGACCAACTATATGCTGTATACAAGAGATAGTCATTAAATATAAAGAATACTCAGGTTTAAAGTAAAAAGACTAAAAGGATAAACCATGCAAAGAGTGAGCATGAGAAAGGTACAATGGCTGTGTGTGTGTATGGGGGTATGTGTGTGTAGTGGGCATAGAGAGAAATACAAGAATAAAAAGAACATTTTTAAAGGATCAGGTCATTAGGAAGACAAGAAAACACACACACACACATACACACACACACACACACACACACATATGTATGTACCTAATAGAGTTTCAAAAGAACTTGAAGCAAAACCAACAGAACTAAAAAGTAAAACCAACAAATCCACAATTACTGGAAAATTTAACATGCCTCTCAATGACTGAAAATTAGACAAAGAAATCAGAAAACACAGGTGATCACAGCTCGATCAGCTATTTAGGTCTACTTGGCATTTACAGACAACACCCTGTGACTGAGGGTGCTCATTCTCTTCAGGCCGACCAAATCACTCACCAATGAAAAACCGTGTGCTAAGTGTTAAAACAAGTCTCAATAACTGTCAAAGCATTAAAATCTGAGATTTTTAAAAACCACAATAGAATTAAATTAAAAATAAACAGTAATGAGATATCTAGCAAATCTCCAAATATTTGGAATTAAACAACACCCACTAAAAAAAATCCACTGTCAAAAAAAATAACAGGAGGAATTTAAAAATATTTTGAACTGTATGACAATGAAAATAATGCCTGTCAAATATGTGAGATATATTCGCCCTGGCTGAGGAGCGCAGATGATGAGAGTGTCATCCTGGTAGGCCGAGGTTGCGGGGGGTTGATCTTGGTCAGGGCCCACACTAGAAACAACCAATGAGTACCTAAATAAGTGGAGCACCAAATCAATCTCAGTCTCAGCCCTTCTCTCTGTCTGTCTCTCCCTCCCTCCCCCATTCCTCTCTCTCTAAAGTCAATTAATAAAAGAAAATATGTTAACTATAAGGTTAAAACATAACTATGGTTATTTTTAAAAAGAAGAGAGGTTTAACAAGTGTCCCCTTAAGGAGATAAAAAAGGAATGAATAAGAGACAATATAGAGGGAAGAAAGTAATAAAGAATGGAAATCAATAAAATAGATAAAAGAAAACAGAGAAAATCAACAAAACCCAAAATCCGTTCTCTGAAAAGATAGATTAAGAAAAAGTAAAGATAAAACACAAATTATCAAAATCAGAAATAAAAGATAATATCACAACAGATAGCAAAAGGATACTAAAAATTATTATGAACAAAATTTTACTACCAGATTTGACAACTAAGATAAAATGATCAAAAATGCTTTTAAAAACACATATTACTTAAACATACACATAACAAGTAGAAAATATGAATAGCCAAATAACTTAAAGAAACTGGGTTTGTACATTACAACTTCCCACAAAGAAAATTCCAGGCGATTCACTTGTGAATTATATATAAGGAAGAAATGATGATAATTTGATGTTAACTTTTCAGAGAATAGAGGGAAAAGAATAGTTCCCAAATAATTTTAAGCAACAAGGACAACCAGTAGGACAACCAGTATGACTATAAGAAAATTACAGACCAATATTTTTGTACAATATGACCGAAAATGTTAACAAAACAATATCAAAAAGAATCCAGCAATATGCACAAAGGATAATACATCAGGACAAAAAGGAGCTTATCCCAGGAATGCAAGGCTGTATAAATTACAGCCTTGCAAAACTGAATCAATGCAACTCCTCCACTGAACAAAAAAGAAAATCCATATACAATCACCTCAGCAGATGCAGAAAAAGCTTATAACAAAATTCAAAACTCATTCATGAAAATACTCTCAACAAACTAGGATGGAAGGGATCTTTCTCGGTCTTACAGCTAACTAGACTTAATGTGACATATTGAAAGCCAAGAATGTCATTCTTACCACCTCTATTCAGCACTGTAACTCAACACTGTACTGGAGGTTTGAGCCAGTACACTAAGGGAGAAAACAGAAATAAAAGGCAAAAGTATGAAAAATAAGAGACAGCAGTCTCTGTTCACAAACAATGATCATAAATGTAAAATAGTAAAAAGTTCTAAGAAAGTACCCCCAAAAGCAAGCTACTAGAATAAGTCAATTTAACAAGGTTGCCAGATAACAAGATACAACATCATTATTTTAAAAATAATTTGTTGTATACACTATGAGACAATTGGAAAACAGAAATTTTAAAAGTACAATTCAATACCATTAAAACTGTTAGATATTTAGGATTAAACTTAACAAAATAACTGTAGTAACTCCATTGAAAACTATGAAGCATTGCTAAAAGAAGTTAAAGACAAATAAATGAACAGATAAAACATTAAATTTCTCAAAATGTATCTATAGATTCAATATAACCCTAATCTACAGCCTAAGTCCTTTTTGAATGAAAACTAACAAGTTGATTCAAAACTTAAATAGAACTGCAAATGACCTAAAACAACTAAAAGAACCTTGAAAAAGAAAAAGAAAAACCTGGAGAATTTGCACTACCTGATTCTAGTCTCATTATAAAGCTACAGTAACCAAGACAGCACGGTGGTTCAGGGATAGACAAACAGATCGATGAAACAAAATTGGCCCCTATATACTCAGTCAAAATGATTTTCAAGGAGGGCCCTGAGGCATTTCAGTGAGTGGGGCTGAAATAACCAGATAAACACATGCAAAATATTTCTAAATACCTACCTCTACCTCACACATGCAGAAAAATTAATTCTAGGTAGATCACACACCTAAATATAAGAGCAAATCTATAATGCTGCTAGAAAAAGATATGAGAATATCTCTGTGACTGTGGAGGAAGGAAATATTCCTTAAGATGCAAAAGGCCTTCACCAGGATGGAAAAAATGATATATTGGTTTTCATCCAAATTTGAAATGTATGTTCATCAAAAAGGGGTGAAATAAGGTGACAGGATGAAGAAGTACTAATTAGTAGCTGACAAATAGACATGAGGATGTAAGGCAAACCATAAGGAAATAGTCACAGTATTGTAATAACTATCTATGGTGCCAGTGGGCATTCAAATTATCAGAGGGAACACTTGGTAACCTATATGAATGTCTATCTGCTGTGCTGTACATCTAAAACTAATATAAAATAGTGCTGAATGCAAAAATAAAGCTATAATCAGCTGAAAGCTGAAAAAATAAAAATGAATACAATGAACAAAAGAACCACTCAAGGATAAGAATATGAGAAAGCAAACCCCAGCCAGAAGAAAGTATTTCTAAAGAACCCTAAAAATAAGTAATAAAACAACAACCCATTTAGACTTCTGTCAAGATGATGGCATAGGCACACGTGGCTCATCTCTTTGCACAACCTCATCAAAATTACACTAAGATATAAAACAATCATTCAGAACCATCAGAAATCAAGTTGAATGGAAGTCTGACAAATATGGAATTAAAAATCCAGAATGGTAGGAGGGGCACAGACTCTGTAGAACAGGTTGGTCCTACACCCAAGTATGGTGCATAAAAATTTAGGAGGGATACTTCAGGAGCAAGGAGTCCCAGCCCCACACCAGCACCCCCAGCCCAGAGTTCCAGTGCCAGGAAGATAAGTCCCCACAACTTCCAGCTGTAAAAACCAGCAGGGATTGAGTCAGTAGAAGAAACTCCTGGAGCCCCAAACAGTTCCTCTTAAAGAACCCACACATGGACTCACCTGCTCAGACTCACTCCCTCTAAGCTCCAGCACTACAGTAGCAGCTTGAAAGGCACCAAGGGTATACAGAGAGAAACTGAAGTGTCTGGCATCAAGGAGAACAGAGGACATCGCCCCTTTTCTAAACCCTCCCCACACAGAATCAGTAAGCTGGACCCATCTGAGACTCCATCAACCTGGCTAACACTGTTTGACCCCCTTTGGAGATCCCCAGATACTCTGCCCCACCTAACTTACAGGCCCACCCAAGCTGCTTCTCCATATGAATGGCTGGTCTTGGCTCATGCTTCACAACTTCCTAAATCATATCAAAAAGGCAACAGCTAGCTTCAGTGAGGCCCAAGCCAGGCATTAGCAGCAGCCAGCTTAGATTCACAGCTTGGCTTCACCTGGGAATCTCCAAGCCCAGCACAAGTAGCAGCCATCTCAGATTGCTTTATAGTTCAGGCAGTGTGACCCTAGGCAAAACACAGGTGGGGGTGATCTTGGCCTGCACTACCCAGGAAACCCCAGGGCCAGTGAACACAGTGGACAGTTACAGACCACATCAGAGCACCACCACTCTGACCCTGCACAGCTGATCCTCCATGGAGGGCGGAGGTTGGTGGTCAGTGGTCACAGCCCATCCTTGCAATTGAAATATGGCCCAAATGAAAGAACAGATCAAAACTTCAGAAAAAGAGCTAAACAAAATGGAGATAAGCAATCTATCAAATGCAGAGTTCAAAACACTGGTTATAAGGATGCTCAAGGAACTTAGTGAGGACCTGGACTGCATTAAAAAGACCCAGTCAGAAACAAAGAATACACTAATTGAAATAAAGAGCAATTTACAGGGAAACAACAGTAGAGTGGATAAAGACAAGAATCAACTCAATGATTTGGAACATAAGGAACCAATGAAACAACCAATCAGAACAAGAAGAAAAAAGAATCCAAAAAAATGAGGATAGTGTAAACAGCCCCTGAGACAACTTCAAGCACTCCAACATTTGCATCATAGGGGTGTCAGAAGGAGAACAGAAAGAGCAAGAAATTGGAAATCTGTTTGAAAAAATATTGAAAGGAAACTTGCCTAATTTGGTAAAGGAAATGGACATGCAAGTCCATGAAGCACAGAGTCCCAAACAAGATGGATGCAAAGAGGCCCACACCAGGACACATCATAATTATAATGCCAAGGATTAAAGATAAAGAGAATCTTAAAAGCATCAAGAGAAAAGAAGTTACTGAGAGGGGAGTTCCCGTAGGACTGTCAGCTGGTTTCTCTAAACTTCACAGGCTAGAAGTGACTGGCAAGAAATATTCAAAGTCATGAAAAGCAGAGACCTAGAGCCAAGATTTCTCTACCCAGCAAAGATATCATTTAGAATCAAAGTGCAGATAAAGAGCTTCCCAAACAAACAAACAAACAAAAAACTAAAGGAGTTCATCATCACCAAGTCATTATTATATGAAATGTTAAAGGGACTTATTTAAGAAAAAGATAAAAACTATGAACAATAAAATGGCAATAAATACAAATATATCAACAATTGAATCTCAAAAATTAAGCAAACAAGAATAGAGATAAAATCATGGATATGGAGAGCATTTTGATGGTTGCCAGATGGGAGGGCAGTGGGGGAGAATGGGTGAAGAGGTGAGGGGATTAAGAAGTACAAATAGGTAGTTACAGAATAGTCATGTGGATATAAAGTACAGTACAGGAAATGCAATAGCCAAAGAAGTTACACACATTACCCATGGACATGAGCAATGTTGGGGGGATTGCCTGAGGGAGTGGGGTGCTAGGTGGAGGGCAACAAATGGGGGAAAATCAGGACAACTGTAATAGCGTTATCAATAAAATATAATTAAAAAAAGACAACCCAACTAAAAATGTGCAAAAACTTGAACAGACATTATAAAAATTAAGACTTATGAACAAGCAACAAGCACAGGAAAATGTGTTTAACATAATTAGTCATCAGAAAAACCATAATTAAAACCACAATGCAATACCATTTCAAACCTATCAGACTAGCTAAAATTAACAAGACAGACAAAACCAAATATTGGCAAATAGGGCATAACTGGAACTCTCATAAATTGCTAGTGGGAATATAAAATTTTTGGAAATCATTTTGGTAGTTTCTTATAAAATTAAATATGCAAATATCTTCTAACCCAGCATCCACTCCCAGGTATTTACCCAACGTAAAATACAACATACTCCACAGATACCCTTGTAAGGAATGTCTACACACAACAGCAAAAGTGGAAACATTCCAAATGTCTTTCAAGAGGAGAACGAATAAACAAATTGTGGCATATTCATACAATGGATTATTAATCAAAAATTTTAAATAAGCACTGACAGACAACATGCAAAAATATGTTGAGTGAAAGAAGTCAGATTTTAAAAGAGCACATATTATATAATTACATATATATGAGGTTCAGTAAGGGAGAAACACTAATCTCTAGTGGTAAAAATCAGGACAGTGGTTGCCTATGGAGCATGGGGATGACTAGAAGGAACATGAAGGAACACTGTTATTCTATATTTTGATTGGCATGATGGATACACTCTGTTAACATTTGTCAAAATTCAATGAATTGTATATTTAAGATAAGAACATTTCATTGTATATAAATGTCACCTCAAATTACTGTCAGTTTAAAAAAAGTTTATTCCTTAGGCTGCTAAATAAATCTCAGGTCACTCCATTAAAATGATTAAATTACCAGGCCCATCTACAAATATTAGGTTGGCCGAAAAGTCCATTTAGTTTTTTTCCATTTTTTCTGTAAAATAAAGACACAGCTTTCATTTTCACCAATAACTTTATTGATTTGGATATTCTGAGTATGTCGGCTATCTCCCACATGGTAAAATACTGATTGTTCTCAATTTGACTGCTATCAACTCCAACTGGTCTGCTTGACCATAAGCCTCATCCAATAAGAAATCTCCAGCATGAAACGTCACAAACCACTTTTGACATGTTCAATCAGAGCATCTTCTCCATACACTGCACAAATTTTTTTTCTACATTTCAGTTGAGTTTTTACGTTTCTTAAAATACTAAAGCATAATAAGCTGAAAATTTTCTGATTTTCTTCCATCTTCAATATTAAAATGGCACACAAAAATTCATCAATTTTGGTCACACTGATATGACAGCTGTCACAATACAATCCAACAAAATTGTTTCAAATGAAGTTAAAGACAACTAAGCACTATTAGAGCCATCTTACTGAAAAAAAAAAATGAGCCTTTTGGCCAACCCAGTATTTGCCCTATAATACAACTGCATTATAGTAACTATAATACTTAACAATATTGGATTATAATGCTTATCAATTTTATTTATATAGTTCCATTTATTTAGTATTGCCTCTAGTAATGCTTTTTGACTTCTTAAAAATCTATAGAATTTTTCCTAATTTTATTTTCCTTTTCCCTTTTTTAATACATGAGATTTGCTATTTGTATTTAATTTAGCACTGTATTTAATTTAGCACTGTATTTAATTTAGAGTGCTTTAGAAATGTTTAGAAAAACTAAATGCTATTTTAAAATTTACTATGGAGACTTCCAGCCAAGATGGAGGCATAGGTAGACACACTGTGCCTCCTCGCACAACCAAGATAGGGACAACAACAATTTAGAAACAGAATAACAACCAGAACTGACAGAAAATGGAACTGTATGGAAGTCAGACAACCAAGGAGTTAAAATAGACACTTTCATCCTGACCAGTAAGAGGGGCAGAGTTGGGCAACTGGGCAGAGAGGGACTCAGCACAAAGAGCGTTGGGACCAGGCGCATAAGACCACAGTGGGCAGACCCTGGGCGCGCAAGCGGCAACTGGCAGACCTCGCCCGAGGGGTGGCAACCGGCAGACCCAGCGAAGCAGCAATTGAGAAGCAAAGCACTGTGCACAACCCAGGATCCCAGCACTGGGAAACAGAGCCTTGGGGCACTGATTGAAAACACCTGTGGGGGTTGAGGCACAGGGAGAGACTCCCAGCCTCACAGGAGAGGTCGTTGGCAAGACCCACGGGGTGAACAAGCCCACTCACACAGGAATTGGCACCAGAGGGGCCCAGTTTGCTCGGGCAAAGCGGTGGAAGGGACTGAAGTCTGACAGAGGGTGGGGCAAGCACCATTGTTCCCTCTTAGACCCCGTCCACACATACAACCTCACAACCCAGCAACTAGGTTGCCCCGCCCTGGTGAACACCTAAGGCTCCGTCCCTCACTATGCAACAGGCACACCAGACAAAAAAAAAGAAAGATGGCTCAAACAGAAGAACAAATGAAAGCGCCAGAAGCAGTACTTTTAAGCGACCGAGAGATAGCCAACCTATCAGATGCACAGTTCAAAACACTGGTGATCAGGATGCTCACAGAATTGGTTGATTTTGGTCAACCAATGAAAAAATGAAGGCTACAATAAGTGAAATGAAGAAAAATGTACAGGGAACCAATAGTGATGGAAAGAAAGATGGGTCTCACATCAATGGAGTAGACCAGAAGGAAGAAAGAAACAACCAAAAAGAATGAAGAAATAAGAATTCAAAAAAATGAGGAGAGGCTTAGGAACCTCCAGGACATCTTTAAACATTCCAAACATTCGAATTATAGGGGTTCCAGAAGGGGAAGAGGAAGAGCAAGAAATTGAAAACTTATTTGAACAAATAATAAAGGA
>CM052540.1:123008184-123036598 GCA_028533065.1 Trachops cirrhosus | reverse complement strand
TTTCCAAGCCCCGTAGTTTTGTCCATGTGTCCTCTATATTTGTTCCTGTAAACCCTTCCCTTCTCCCCTGAAATTCCCTCCCCTCTCCCCTCTGGTCACTGACATCCCGTCCTCCATTTCAGTGTCCTTTGTTATAATTTACTTGTTTCTTTGTTTTGTTGTTTAGGTTCCTGTTAAAGGTGAGATCATATGGTATTTGACTCTTTATATCAATTAGCCTATGAAAAAACTGGTTAGTTAAACATTGTTTTGCTTAAAGTCACAGAACCTATTGACAATATTAAGTGAAAACCTACTATACACTGCTTCATGTACTTGCAAATTTCCTATTACAAAAGAAACAGATACCACTCCTTCTGTGGTACTGTAGATAAAAAAAAATACTTCTAATTAAAAAGTAAGCATCTAAGACTGAGAAGCATCCCTTGGAGCCACGCAGGGTTCTGGAGTACACCCTGAGAAGTGCCCCTCTGGCCTCTGTTAACCTGAGCTGGAGCCCTTCTGCCTGGCTCCCTCAGAGCTCCCACCTACCTACAGCTTGTCTCTAACTCCACTCTCCAGCACCCTGCCTTGGCCTTGTCTGAGACTGTAGTCCTTCCTTCCACTAGTAAGCGACGCCATACATCTAACTACCCAGGGCCACAAAGGGATGGGTAGTTAGTACCAGCTCACTTTATAAAGGCAGGCTTTGGGAAATGGGGTGGGGGTGAAGAGTCTAAATCTGAACAATGCACACATTTAAAAAAACTCACATAAACTTTGTCAGCTCAGAAGGAAATTAATTTGGGGGACTGGTAACCTCATTGTTATGGGGCAATTGTGCTCACACGTAGCATTGCCTAGCAACAGAAAGAGCAGGCAAATCCCAACATTAGGGTGTAATGAATCACTCCCTGACTGCTGCTCACAAATGGTAATTTGATGGGAAGATATTCACATCTCATTCAACCTGGAACAAGACTTGAGAGAATTCTGCAGACTCCAACTGACACGAGCAGCAGGTACTTCACCAACAAGGGCTCCAGAACAAAGGAGACTATCCCTACTTTTTCAGTTGAATGTATGCTTTTGTTAATAAACAAACCAAAACACAATTTTGATAGCCTTGGTTTTTTTGGATGACATTTTGGTTTGACTGTGCCCCAACTGCCACAGTTTCAGACACAGTTAATGAATGTCGTGAACATAAGAAGGTAAATATGGCAGATAAACAACAGGATAATCATGGCTGAACTAAATCACATTGGAAGGCTTCAGAGACAGCCCAGTGTGCCCTAGAATCCACATGCTACCTCAAGCTCAGTGTTTTTGAATCCAGGTATAAAAAGAGTCCACATACGAGCGAGATCTGTGTCTGGATCGCCTGTTGTTGGGGTCAGCCTGGGTTTTTTCCTTTTGTCTCCTCAATACAGCTTCCCACTGAGGCGCTGAATCGACCATGTCATTCTCCTGCCGTATTCTGAAAAGAAGGAGCATGCGTCTGCAGTTAGCGCGCACCATGTGGCACTTTGTTTTTCGGTTCATCCTAAAGTGGCTTTCACATGACATTAAGAAATTAGCAAATGAGTTATTTAGAAGTTATTAAGAAGTGAAAAGTTATCTTAAAAAAAGCAATTTCATTATCATCACTCAAAGCTAGAAATGTGTTAAACAGGTTAATATATCCATAAGTATATACCTATATGTATATACTAATGTAGACATATACAGTATGATTTTTATACATAAATATATAAGCATATAATTAGTTACTTTCAGACTTCTATCTTTGGCTTAAAATTTTCCTGGAAAACGATGTGTCAAAGAAAAAAAATCACTTAAAATATATTTAAGGTTTTAAAAAATATTTTTATTATTCAATCACAGTTGACATCCAATATTATATTAGTGTCAGGGGTAAAGCATAGTGGTTAGACATTTATATAATTTACAAAGCGGTCCCCCCAGTAAGTCTGGTACCCACGTGACATGTAACATATTCAGGTTTAGACTAAAGAAAACCATAATGTCTGCTATACTGACAATCTTAAATCATAAAACAAAAGTTTTTTAAAACATGCTAACCAAGACAGCAATAAATACTTTTATGTTAAAATACTCTTTAAAAGTCTTACTAATTGTTGAGATTTTCATGGATAATAGTTGCCAAACATAATTCCCATTTTGTAGAGAACTGGAAGTGTGAAAAGTTAAACATGGTGTCATCATGCGTTAGCAGCTGAGTAGGCACAGAGCACTCCTCAGGCTACAGCTGCTCCCAGGCTGAAGAGGGAGTGAGGGGTGAACACTCGAGGTGGCCAGGGCCAGGCGGGATATGTAAATGAGGGGCCAGGGAATCCAGGGCAAAATCCAGAGCAGGACAGAACTGGGAGCATAGGCACCCACCAAGTGAGATCATAAGACAATGTTACCAAAACTTATTTTTTAAAAGGTTATCTACAAATCTAAATTTTTAAAGTGACTTGTAATGGCAACCCATTCTGTATATAAGTATACCACATGGACCTAATGAAACCCAACCACAGACCACAGTGAAGAAGTTTTGGACCTCCACAATACCATCTTTTTAGTACCACGGGTGAGGTGCTATAGGAGAGAAGTGAAGCAAGTGCTTAATTAATGTGCAGATACTGTCTGGGATGCAGTGCAACAATGCTGTGAAGCTACAAGGATTCCTTGCAAAAACTAAACACCTGTTGTTTGAATATTTAACTTTTAATTTATGTAAATCCTCCAGGAAACTGCTCCAGCATGTTCATTTCACACACTGAGACTCCCAGGGTGTGGGAGAGACGCTCCAAATTGCAAGGTAATCATCCTAGAACTGTGACTATGTGAGCACAGATGCTTCAGAAGAGAAACGAAAGGAAGAGGTATTTTCTCACTGAACAGATATCTTTCGGTTGCCCTGCGACAACACTTCATATCGACTGTGGTGTGGATTCACAGATTTGCTTATAAATGCAAATCAGTAGATGGGGGGCAAATATTCATTTCACAGATAACAGAGATAATGTAAGACAAGTTCAAGTTGAAAAGAACAGTAGATTGTGAGAAAGAAATCATTTAAGCTCCTCTAGATTAAAGAGAAATTGTGTTAAGTGAAAAATTATCTGTAACACACTTCAAGCTTTTGAACTGTGTATGTGTCCTTGCTAAAGCTTTCATTTCTAACAGGCTCTCTGAAAATGGGCAGGATGTAGTCATGGCAAGTTTCACAGATTCAAGAACACAGTTCTGTCTCTCATGGCAGGTACAGGGGAAATTAAAGTTCAATATGTGCTGCCATGGATCTTAATGTTAGAAGTATCTGAAGAAAAATAAGAGTAGGTAAACTACTTGAGATCATAATTATTAACCACTCTTTGGAACACTGCCATTTGAAAACACTATGTGTGTGTATACATACTCATACCTAATGTATTTTCACAGCCAGAACTTACACCTCAAACCATCCTCTGCATTATGTGACAGCCTGGTGGGGAAGCAGTCCTGACCACTCTCAGGACCCAGGGATTTGAAGTTAGAGAGACACAGTCAGTAAGGAAGTATCTCCTCTCCCACTGGAACCCACACCTCACTTTGCCCGGGGACAGACATAAAACGCAGGTCTCCTAACTGCTGGCCCTCTAAAGCTTCCATTCTGAACTAAATCGCTGCATAGTCATGGGCAGGACTAAACTTCACAATGTTAATTTTTTTTAAACTCAGGAAATCAGCATCTTTAAATATTTTTGAGAGGTGAAGCCTCTGAGCAAGGCTGAGGCCTTACTTTGGCAAACATACTTTTCCGAGAGGACAGACACTTAAAAGGAAGCAGCCCTGGCTGGTGTGCCTCAGTGGATTCAGTGCTAGCCTGCGAACCAAAGGGTCGCCAGTGTGATTCCCAGTCTAGGGCGCATGCCTGGGTTGCAGGTCAGGTCCCCAGTAAGGGGTGCACAACAGGCAACCACACACTGATGTTTCTCTCCCTCTCTTTCTCCCTTCATTTCCCCCTCTAAAAATAAATACAATCTCTAAAAATAATTAATTAAAAAATAAAAGGAAGCACAGTTAGTGTATGCTCATTCTCTATTGTGGAATTCAACTGGCTACCTTCATACTCAGACTTTACCCCAAAGAAAAGAAAAATAAAACTCCTGAAACACGAGCCCACAGCATTCCTGTACCTCACTGGTAATAAGAACTAGATGTCAGAAGGAATTTCAGACAATGGCATGTCCCTTTGACTTTTTTCTAAAGTCTGAAATGAGGGAAGTGACACCCTGCCAGGTAATATCCTTGTGACCCACATGTCTCAAAGACAGATGCCCTCTACTGGTGACACTGTTTCATAAATATTCTAACAAGGTGCATTAAAAATGTAAGGCTCATTGGACAGTCACAACAGAAGCACATTTTCCTGAGTAATGGTGGTGTGGCTGCCTCAGTCTGTAATGAAGTTTGAAATTACACCCTTACAAAAGGCCTCTGGTTAATGGGGCTTCATTACAAGGATGAACGTGTCATTTCTTCCATCGGCGAACTGCTCCAGAAAATACAGGTGCTACGTGGAGCTAGCTCTAAAAGCAAGAATATTTTAACTCACAGTCCTTAAGAGACAGACATTGACTATTTTATTTATGCATAAGTGAATAAAGAAATTTTTAAATGTAAAAGACGTTTCCTATCATGCTTCTGCCTTGTCAAGTCTCATCTATCCTTAGGTACGGGGTGCACAAGTATTGTTTTTTGCTCCTTTCCTGCTATATTTTAATTATGATGAATGGATTTACATTAAAATGATGAATTTTAAAAAGTCAGCCCTAGCTGGAGTGGCTCAGTGGATTGAGCTCCGGCCTGTGAACCAAGGGTCACCAGTTCGATTCCTAGTGTAAGGCACATACATGCCTGAGTTGTGGGCCAGGTCCGAGGTAGGGGGCACATGAGATGTAGTCACACATTGATGTTTCTCTCCCTCTCTTTCTCCCTCCCCTCCCCTCTCTAAAAATAAATAAATACTTTAAAAAAATAAAATAAAACTTTCATTTAAAAAAGAAGTCAAAATGTGCTCTTACATGACAGATAGTCAGGAAAGTCTCAAGGGGAAAAAACAGGTATTGCAGTTTACATTTGGAATAGATTCATTTTTAAATGTCGCATTTAAAGTGAACCTCAAAAATGCTAAATGTTTCTTTCCTGTAACCTCACATGCAGTAACTCTAAATTTATCAAATTTAGTCTATTTCTTTATCTGTAACTATGGAGAGTTAATAGTTGTGTTAGAGAGCCTTATCATAACAAGGCTTTTGTTTTTAATGTACAAGGAAGAGGGTTGCTTCCAAACAGAACAAATGTCCATGATATCTCAGAACCAGAGAATTCTAATGTATTTCTCCCATGTCTCACCAAAGTTCAATACCCTACTTTTCCAGACCATGCATGCAATTGAGATTGTAACTGCCTGTGACACTTAATTAAAGTTTGCAAAAGGTTTGAAGATGAAATGCCATATATAATCGTTTGATAACAAGAATGAAGATAATGACTATTCCTAGCCTCTTCTTTCCTGTCTTCCCAATTACAGTTCTGCATCTTCTGCAGAATTCTTCATATTATATGAATTCTTACACAAACCCCCATGGGCTTCACTTTGCTCTCTACTTTGCCCAGGCGATTTTGTTCCTAATAGGGCCTCCCTTTACACCAGTTCTTAATTCACTACTCATTCACCGAGATAAAGACGGCATTTACTGTTGAACCTGAGACATTACAAAGCAAAGGTATAATGAACCTTCAAGGAGATAGGAGTTACTACATGGTGCTCCCAAGTTCTGCTCAGTCCCGGCATCTCTGCTGTTATCTAGGCAGATTGCTTATGTTCTTTGGTCCGGTCTCAGTTTTTCATCTACCTACTCATTGCAAAGATCCTTTCTAGCTTTAAAATGCTCTGTTTCTCTATTTTGTTTTATTTCAAGTCAGTTAGATGCATTGAGACAAACTTCTACTCTTCTTGTACAGCACAGCTTTCCAGACAATTGCTTTATATGGCCACTCCATCGCTAACATTAAGTCCACAGGTCCCAGTTGATGGTACACTTGTGTTTCTCATCAACTGCACTCATTTTTGGATCACCTGCTATAAACCAATCTTATTTTTTTTTTCTTCAGTACTTTTTCTTCCCTAGGGAAATTTATGTTGGTTCCAGGCATCTGTCGACATACTCCCTTAAGACCAGCAAGCAAAAAATTCATTTGCTTTCCCCAATCTTCCCTCACCACCAATAACTTACTCGTATTTGCTCTTAAAGGTGCTTCTGTCTCTTCCACTTACTCCTTATGCTCGCTCTACAAAATGAGCTACCTTTCGTGTGCAATTTCTCTTTCAAACTCTCCCTCTGTTTTCCTAATTCTTCAAGCTGCCCACACTCAATAATCTGACGTCATTCTTCAGTTGCTGCAGCTTTGCATTTCCTTTGCAGTCATCTCTGTCACTTTTGATTATGCTCTGGAAGCCCTAAACTATCCACATCAAATGTCTAAATTTTGATACAACTTATTAGAGTGGAAATCCGAAACGCCCGCAATCTGCAGCATGGCGAACACTCTGTTCCCACTGGCTTTGTACGCACTGCTCTCTCCATACCCACAGTTTCTATCTACCTGTGTGCAGCCTCTCCCTAAATCAGAAACAGGGCAGGAGGGAATGCGAGCTGGGAAACAGTTACTTCTTTTCAGGCTCTCTGGACAAAATGCCCCGCTGGTTTAAGCTTGCTATCCTCCAAAACACACTTCCCCACCCCACCTGCCCAGGGCACAGGGACAATCAAGGTCTTTTTTTAACCACTCCACAAAATCCTACCAAAAATCATGCCCTACTTAGATGTACCGCCTCCGTTAGTTGCAGGGCCACGGAAGACATGTTCCACAAAAGACCTTGTGGAACATATTTAAAATATTTAAAACCATCTTAATCCATTATTCAGATACAGATTCTAAAAGACATCTATAAGGCAGGAAGAAACTAACAACATTTGTGGCAGAAAAGATGCACGCTAGAAACACTGGCATCCTCTTTGTTAAAGGGAGCTGGCCCTGTGTGACAGACACGCAGGGACTCCAGATAACAGGGAGCAGTGCCGACAGACTGCTCTCATTAATCTAATGGCAGCGGCCCATGGGGGCACTTTCTACTTTCCAAACCACATCTATTATCTCCTGGATATTTACAAACCCCTTGTGAGGAAGACAGAACAGGTATTATTCCACTCTGCATGTGAGAAAACTTAAGATTCAGACGTGAGATAACCAGCTCCTGGCCATGGAGTTCTTAAAAGCTGGGTTAAAATCATAACACAGGCTCCCGAATGCTTTGTTCTGTGCTCTACGGCACCTCCGTGTGCACACACACACAGCCTCACAAACATAACTCATGTGGCCCAAACGGTCCCCTGCTGCCAATTTACTCTAGTCCTGCTCCTACCCCAGACTTCTCTTGTTTCTTCTCCTCTTTTACTCCTCGCCATGCTCCAGAGTTACTTCCACTTTCACACTTACGCTAAAAACACCAGTCACTTCTCCAGTCACTGCTCCTCCACCCCCTCCACTTCAAATCTCCCACTTCAAATCCAAAAAGCCTAGCCACACATCAAAGCTAATGACTAGGTAATCCACAGATTCTCCCTGGTGAACACTCAAAGGACTGCTGATTCTCATCAATAGCAGGGAGGATGTTTTGCAGACCGGTGTCTTTGAATGTGAAGGGTATTTTATTAAGCTCAAGGTATTTTCAGGGAAAGCTGGTTTGTGAAAGGTTTCCCTCTGGTAAGTTTACTTCTTAGGTTCTCCCTCAACATATACCTTGGGCAAGTCAAGGGCATGGCCCACAGGCTCCAGCCTCCAGAGACAAGCTGGCTGACCCTTCTGATCTCAGGTACAAGGTTCAAAATTCTAACTAGTGGAAATGAATGCAATCTAATACAATCTAATATTTGCACAGATCATTAACTTCATACTGCCTTGCATTTGGTAGGTTCCCAATTTGATGAATTTAATTAAACAATTGTTTTACAAATCAGTATAGCAAAGTAATCTTGAATGAAAATTTAAGCATTTTAATTTTTAATCCTACCAGTAAATTGAAATACCAATTTCATTTCCCAATATCAATCAGTTCCTTCACTAATTATATAATGACCACTACATAACTTTTGGGGGTTCACACAGACACCCTCTTAAGAATCTGATAAAAACTAGACCCTATCACCAGAAAAATGTATATTTAGAAACACACAGAATTTTACATACAATTTCATGGGTTTAAGAGGTCCCTAAGACTTACCCATGATTCAGAGGACAAAAATGACTGGTCTGAAAATACAAATGTGTAAAGGTAGGGAAGGTAGGAGAATGGAAGACAGGACAAAAAGGAACGTGGAAAAGGCTGGAAAAGGGGTGGAGGGGAGGCGGGACAGGCAGAGAGACAGGAACTCCAAAATGAGACGCTGAACTGTGCAGCGCTGTACCCCAAAGTGCGCTCACCTCTCAGATTTCACTTCATCTTTACAGTAACTCATTCGACCAAAAAGTTATTATTACACCCCACTGTAAAGGAAGAAAACTACAATTTAAATTGGTTAAAAGAGATGCCCAAGGTCAAGTACTAGTGCATGGTAGAACCAAGCCCTTGACCCACATCCTTGAGGCTTTTTAACACGTCACTGGCTCCTAAGCATCAGAGAAGACAGAAGAAAGGACATAAGAGAGAGAAAAAAACTAAGAAAACAAAGACAAAGGAACTGGGTATGGGAAAATAATGTGATAGAAAGATTAAAAAGGGAGGAAAGAGAATAGAGATAAGATGAGAATGTAAGTAGCAGACAGTAAAGGGGGAAATAAGGGCTTTCTGTCATCTTAGACGTTATCACAAGAAACTGCATTCCAACTTCCAGCTAGTTACAAAAAGGAAGAAAAACTCTGTTCTCAAACCTCAAAACCTAGAAAATTATAGAATACTCATTCAGATCATAAAAATAGCAAAGAAAGAACTAAAGTAGGAAAGGATAAATAAAGACATAAACAAACCCTCTCCCCTGAAAAAAGGAGGAGGCTGAGGCCTTCTAGTGCTGCAGGTAACCGCTTGGCACGGGACCCTACGGTTAATGCGGAGGTGGCAAGAGTGCCCTTATACACTTGTCGGGTCTGGGCCCACAGGTGAGAAAGGGGGTTATATTATCCTAAAACTGAAACGAAATAAGAATCCTTGTTTCTGTCCTGGCTGGTATAGCTCAGTGGATTGAATACCAGCCTGCAAACTAAAGCATTGTGGGTTCGATTCCAAGTCAGGGCACATGCCTGGGTTGCTGGCCAGGTCCCCAGTTGGGGGTACCCTAAAAGCAACCACACATTAATGCTTTTCTCCCTCTCTTTCACCCTCCCTTCCCCTCTCTAAAAATGAATAAATAAAATCTTTAAAAAAAAGAATCCTTGTTTCTAATATTAGCCTTTCAGAGTGATGGATATTATGACCTTTTTCTTAAAGGTTGTTAGAAACCACAACCACTGCTTTAGATAAAGATGATTTGTAAACATTCTTTTATTAACTTTTGTTTCTCCTGGCCCAAAATGAGAGGTGTTTAAATTGTTATCCATGGGAATGACAAAGCAGCTTAAGCTCTAATGGGTAGGACTTTGAGGGGGGAAAAAAAAACAGTATCTCCACAGAGTATCCAAAACCTAACGGGAAAGACTTCTTATGTTTAAAACAGAAAATCCAGCAACAAGTGGCAAAGCAAACAACATCCCAAGACCACACACCATCTCCGGAAGTAAACCTGATCCAGAGTTCTACTGGACACAACATGGGCTTCAAAACAGAGACTGAAAAGCAAATCTGCACAGTCTTTGCCCCTCTGGCCAGGCCACGGTTCCCAGGGGGAGACAGGAAGGCAGGGTGTGTCTGGTGCAAGCTCTGGGTTGGAAAGGGAGAAAGCATCTGGGGCTGAATCTTGAGACCTTGCTAGCAGGGAGTAGAACATCAGCATGTTCAAGATGCAGTTTGCCTCACTTCCGGCTGAGCAGAGTCCGTTAATGAAAGCACAAAGGACTCTGTGGAGAGCTTGGCTAAGTCCCACTGTTTCTGGGATAAGGAGGGACAGATGGAGTTGAAGGGATTTATCCTCTTCCCCTAAAACGGAGTTGTTTGCACAAGTAGGAAGTCAGACATCAGGAAACAACCTCCATCACAGATAGAAGAAATATTAGGACCACTAGCAGGGCTGCAGTTTATATATTCAGCCCTACACATCCTGATGTGGAATGAATGGGTTGTGGCAAAATTTGAAAGGCTACTAATGGGATGGAGGGATTACTGGAAGCATAGAATGATGGGTCAGTGGCACCTGGAGGCAGCCTGTGTTTGCAGCCTCTCCTGCATACTCACTGTCACCTGCTGCTCAAGAATTTCCAGGAGTGGTGACTGGCACTGAAAGACGTGTCTCTTCCTCTGCCCACTTTTTGCTATGCCCCTGAGATCTACACTCATCTTCTACAGACACGGGCAACTTATGAAACCCTGGAGCAGTACTTCTTTCTGCAGGTAAAATGAGTTTGAAAGCCTTTGCGCCAGAGTGTTTTGAAAAGGGATTTCTCATTAATAGACTTACATAGCATATTAGCATTTAAATATTTAGAACACTATCGTTCTAAAATACACTACTTATCTAATACAAAGAATTCCAATCTAAAAAAATGTGCATGGAGTGGAGTGGGGGAGAAACTCTTGAGGGAGAAAACACCTATAAGTAATACTGAAACTGGTGCAAGAAGATCAGTAATGAGCTCTTTAAGAATTTGTTGGCAACCTTTAAATAGTGTTTCATTTCAGACAGCAAATGTCACCATGAGTGCTTTTGGTCCCAAAAGACACCATTTTTAAACAGATCACCTTCTGAGAAGTTGAGACTAGAGAGTATCTATGAACACAACTTAAAATACACCAAACATAACAGAAATATATTTGTTAAGATACTGGCTTGATCAGTAAGTATAAATGTGTGTGGGGGTGGGGGCAGTGTAGAGAGAAGGTGAGACATTTTTGCTTTGCCTTCTGTTGTTTGTGAAAATTCTGAATTTTAGCACAGGAAGAGGGCACCCTCAGGGAGAGCTGCCCTCCACCCTTGGGTTTTTACAGGTGAAGAAAATGAAATTATTTCCTTGAGAAGAGCACCAGAATCATTGAGACCTCACCTCTTTCTGGTGTGATTCCAGCCCCTAAGAAGGCTGCACAGAGAAACCTTTCCTAAGAAAATGGTCCAGTCTCACAATGCTGTCTGGGCTTTTATTGCACAGGCTTTGTAGTTGGAGAGGGAGGCTGATTCAATGTGTGCCAAGCACAAGGGCTCCAAATACTAAAGAAGAACCTTGGAGATTATCTCATCCAACTTCCTCATTTTACAGAAGATAAAAAGACGACCCAGAAAAGCAAAAGTAACTGGGCCAGAGTTCCACATCAGGTGAGAACGGGTTTCCAACAGTAGCACTACTGACACATTTTTGGACCAGACACTTCTTTGTTGTGGGGGGCTATCCTGAGCATTGTAGGATGTTTGGCAGCATCCTGGCCAGTAGCAATCCCCCCACCCAATTGTGATATCAAAAGTGTCTCAAAACATGGCCCAATATCCTCAGGGAGTAGAAGGGGAGGATAAATGGCCTACAGTTGAGAACCACCACTGGGTCAGAAACTGGTACAACCAGCAACCAAATCCCTCTCACTTTTGACCTGGTACTCTTTCACTTTGCCAACCCCTGTTTTCAGATAAACATTCTGGAACCAGGGAGAACAGATTAATGCATTAAGCCATCACTAATATTGATTACATGTCAAATGATGTTATTAAAAAGCTCTTAAAAATGATGAGTCTTGCCCTGGCTGGTGTAGCTCAGTGGATTGAGCACGGGCTGCGAACCAAAGCATCGTAGGTTCGATTCCCAGTCAGGGCACATGCCTGGGTTGCAGGCCAGGTCCCCAGTGGGGACCACATGAGAGGCAACCACACATTAATGTTTCTCTCTCTCTCCTCCTCCCTCCCTTCCCCTCTCTAAAAATAAAAAAATAAAAAAATAAAACCATTTAAAAAAAATGATGAGTCTTAAAGATATTAACAAACCGCATTTCCCCACCTAACAGTATGTGCCTGACATAAATATAAATACACGTTTGCATTTATATCCACACAAGGCTGAAACTACGAAATCTATGAAACAATGAGTCCCTCGTTTTTGGTTGGGCAAAATATAGTTACGTCATGTTACAAGATACCTCAGGGAGAAATCTCTCTACTAACAGTAAAATTTTTTATCACCCTAGACCAATTTACTACATGTTGTACCTAAATATAGATCAACTTTTTTCTTAATTAACAAGAAGGAACCTGTCAAGTTGTTTAATCATCTTATTATAAAGATAAGGAACTCAGTTCATGCCCTGAATGGTGTGGCTCAGTTGCTTGAGTGTCGCCCTGCAAAGTGAAAGGTCGCTGCCGGTTTGATTCCCAGTCAGGGCACATGCCTGGGTTGTGGGTTCGATCCCCTGTTAGGGCATCTGAGAGAGGCAACCAACTGATGTTTTTCTTACACACTGATGTTTCTCTCCCTCTCTTTCTCTCTCCCTTCTCCTATCTCTAAAAATAAATAAAATCTTAAGAAAGAAAAGATACTCAGTTCAAAGAGGTAAGGTTTCCTAAAACAGTGCTTCAGGACTGGGCCAGATTGCTGCTTAAACACTGACGAAACCATCAGGCTTAAAAATACACAGGACACCCAGTTCCTACCACCAGCAGCAGCCCCTGAGTTTGGAGTCCCAGTTAACTATAATGTTCTAACATTACCTGTTTCTCTTTTTCCGGTGTTCTCTATTAGAATTTTCTGATTCACTACCACTGCTTGTGTTACAGCGTGAGCGTGACCTGAAGACAAAATAAGAGCAAAAGGAAAAACCCTCATTTAAGACAAAAGAAAAATTTTAGAACGGTTCATGTTGGTTCTCTGGAATTAATTCTGCAGTAAAACTACTAACCCAAACATAAGTTTTATCCCTTCCCCATTGTGTTTCTCAATTCAGTCATACATTTAAATGTGTCTAAAGCAATGTAAAAGTAGATTAAGAAAAATGGCACTAAGCTCCCAGAAAGGACCACAGAACCAAGCACTTCCAACAGAAATCTGACATGCAAAGCTCTACGCCCCTCTGGCACACTAAATATGGGCTCGGAGTCCTGCCAGACCTCCACCCTTCACTGAGAGAGGCAGAGTTTATTTCCCATGCCTTTGAATTAGTGCTCATCCTGTGACTGATTTTACCAACAGAATGAGGTGGAAGGGATACTCTGCCTGTTCTGGGACTACCTCTTAACAGGGCCAGTAGCTCCTGCTTCCTCCCAGACACCATCTAAAGAAGCCTAGGCTAGCCAGTGGAGAGACCATGGATTCTGCCAAGACACCAGATATGAATAATCCAGCCTCGGCCATCATCTAACTAAAGCTTCATCTGAGACTAGCAAGACTAACTAAAGAACTTCCTGTTAAGTCAACAGAATTATAAGAGATCTATATGGTTATTGTTGCTTTAACATACACCAAGTTTGCCCTGGCCAAGTAGCTCAGCATCTTCCCAATATGCCAAAGTTGCGGGTTCAATTCCTGGTCAGGGCACAGACCAGAATCAACCATTGAATTCATAAATAAGTGGAACAACAAATATCTCCCCCAATCCACATACTCCTCTTCCTTCCTCTCTCCCTCCTTCCCCTCTCTAAAATCAACAAATAAAAATAAAATAAATAAAATAAAATACACCAGGTTTTGGAGTGTTTTTAACATAGCAATAGATAACTGAGACAGCTCATGCGAGATGCAGTTCCTCTAAAGAGCAGGAAAAAAAGAGAAATTGCTAAGGATGCTATAGAATGGAAGACTGAGAACCAGTTAAAGTCAATTTGAAAGTTAAAAAACAAATTTACCATACTCTTAAAGCAGTCACTAATAAAACACACCAAAAAAGTCCCCACTCCTGCCTCAGTTCTGAGCTATGTTAATCTGCTGATCCTTCCTCCCTCTCCCAGACCCTCCTTCCCATTTGGGGTGTTTTGTTTTGTTTTGTTTTGTTTTACCTCCTCCTTTGCTTTAGATCTGAGTCTTCACCACTGTTATGGGCTTTCCTATGGAAAACAAATAAATGAAGACATTAAAGAAAATAGAAAATTATTAATTGGCTAAGGAAAGCACACCAAAATGAGTTTTACCTCACTTAATGTGCACCTGTTACATATTCATTCATTACCAAACATTTAAAACACACATACATGCCCATCCCTACAACAGGTCCCAGAAATATACCAACTGGCCTCAAGAAGTCAGCAACCTAGTGGGGCTGTGAATAGTCTATAAATAACAATGCACAACATGTCTATCAAATTCCATTCATCCATGATGGGGTTAGTCTACAATTCCTAGGTCTGCAATCCGCCAAGCCAAATTCTGCCATAATCTAAGAACAGCTCTCACTTGGATGCCCTTCCCAACACCCTGGCCTCCAAGTCCCTTGACCTTTTCTCTAATAATGTCTTCATAATAACTCAGCAACCTTGGACTTTATCCTCACCATTTCACCCTTGGACTTTATCCTCTATAACCACCTCTAAACACTGCTCTCCGACCACATTCTCCTCCCCTTCCTGTTTACCACTTCTATTTACTTTCAAACAGCTTCAACCGGGCACTCTGCTTATATGCAGGCTCTGGAGCCAGACAATCTGAACATGAATCCCATCTCCTCCAATGATGAGTTGTGTGATTTAAATTATTTCTCTACTCAGTGCCTCTGTTTTAAAAATATTTTTAAATTTTTTAAGGATTTTACTTATTTATTTTTAGAAAGAGGGGAAGGGAGGGAGAAAGAGAGGGAGAGACACATCAATGCGTGGTTGCCTCTCACACGCCCCATACTGGGGATCTGGCCCACAACCCAGGCATGTGCCCTGAATGCAAATCAAAACCGTTTGGTTCGCAGGCCCTTGCTCAATGCACTGAGCTACACCAGCCAGGGCCAGTGCCTCCATTTTAACAGAACCTCCCACAAAGGGTTGTTATGAAGATAGAATGAACTGATCTATTTAAAATGCACAGAGGAGGACTCAGCCCATTGTATGCACTCAATAAATGTTAGCTGTTATTACTGCTTATTTAACTATTTCCATTCTACCTTTCTTTGACCTCAGTAAGACTATTTGTCTCTTGACCTTGCAACTTTCCAACAGCTCTTCACTTATTTTTCATTCCCTCCCTGACTCAGCTTAGATTTCTGTCACCCCAATAACATGCATACCAATACTCAAAACTTCCTCCAACTTTCTGTTTGCTGTTCAGTCTTTTTGGCAAGACCTCAAGCATGAGTGAAACCAACTGTCCAGGTTCTCTGGGCCCAATCTCAACATCTTGCTGAGCAGTGCTGGAGGGAGTCACATAAATGAGCATATTAGTTACGCTATAAATCCATCTTCATAAACCTTAAGTGCAGCCACAGCACGGCCCGGCAACCGCACTTTCTTTCTCTGACCTAAGTGTTCTCTCTGTTTCTGCAAAGCAGTTTTCAACTCTTTTACCTCGCAACCCTCTGACACACCATCCCTCTGCTTTAGCAGATGACTTTGTTTTCTCCTTCCAAAGGGAAAAGTAGCCCTCAGATGGCAACTCGCTCATCTTCCTGTTACCAAAAATAAAACTTAGCAACATCTCCCTCTCGTTATTTACAGATCTGTCCTCATAACTAAGGTCAGTCCCTCTCTCCTGTGCTATGTGAGTCCCATCACCTCATCTTTTAAATGACTTTCATTAACTGCCCTCCTACCTCACATATATTCAACTTGTCCTCATGGAAAATTCTTTTACCAGCTTTCCACATTCTCAAGTCTCTCCCATTTAAACACATACACACACACCTGACTCCACACATCCCCCTTCATCTTCCCAGTCTCTTCTCTCCCATTCGAGGCCAAACTTCTTGAGAAAGGTGTCCAAGTCCCTTGTCTCAGCCCCCACACCCTTCACTGCCTGTGCTTTACACTGTGATCGGGACAGACACAGCTCTTCAATGCCGCCATCATAACCTACATTCCCGCATTTCCCCAATACACTTATATCAAATAACATGGCAGGTACATTTTTTTTAGAGCTAAAACTTCTGAAAATATCTTTATTCTACACATCTAATTATAGTTTATCTGGACATAAAATCCTAAATCGAAAATCATCTTCATTCAGCATTTTGAAGGCAATGCTCCATTCTCTCTTTCCTCTGATATTGCCGTTAAGCAGCCCGGTGCCACAGTCCCGACTTGTCACCAGCTGTACACGGACCTCCTTCCCCCACATTCTTCCCCCACTCGAAGCATTAACAATTCTCTCTGGATCTATAATGCTTTGAACTTTAATGATAATGGATCTGGTATGAATCTAATTTTCAATCTATTATGCCAAGCACTAAGTGGGTTCTCTATAAAGTGAGGTCATCCAGTTCTGGCATTTCTTCTTGTATTATCTCTTTAATGCTGCTCTCCTGCATTTTCTAGGAGGTGTGCCTTAGAAATTTTATTAGTTGAATGTTTGATAGCCAGGTTTGATCATTTTGTATCCTTCTTTCCATATATTTGTTTTGTTTTAATCTACTTTCGGGAAGATTTCCTTATCTTTATCTTCTAAAACATCTATTGATTATTTTAAATTCTGCCACATTAAAGTCTAGAAAAGAACTTTGATTCACTCTTTCCTTTTAATATCAAGTTTTTAATTTTCCCAAGATAATATTTATACTTTAAAAAAAATTCTGTTTCTTATATAATCTCTATTTTCTGTGAGCTCCCCTACCACCAACCCCACACAACTCCTAATTGTTTCAGTCTCTGTCTCTCCAAACAAAAGTGTCCTCAAATGCCAGGTGACTGTGGCTCTCTCTCAAGCACTGTGCACTAAAAAGACTGGAAACCTCTGGATGGAGATCATGTTAACTGATGGCTTTGCTGACATGTGGAACAAAGTGATGTGGGTAGTCTCAACCATTTCATCGGTGAATCCTTTGAAAGTTTATATCTATACATCTTTTCTCTTGTATATGTCCATTTCTTTTCAAAAATTTTTTTTCCATCACCATTCATCCTCCCATACCCTCTTCCACCTCCACCCACCCAACTGCCCTGCAATCACCACACTTTCCACTTCTTACTGTGAGATTCTCTAATCTCATGCCTGGGACATACAAGCCAGGCTTCTAGCATTCTGGGAATGAAGAGAGAAGGGAGACATTTAGCAAGCAGATTTTCACTCTCTTGATTTTTTTCCTATGTCCACAATTTTGGTCTCTTTTACCAAGCAAATTCTGTTCAACTACGCCCAATAAATGCTGGAGTTTCTCACAGCTCTGTCATTGACTTGGTCTTTGCATTCTATTTATACTATCTGTCAGGATATAGATAGCAGACAGCCTCATCTCTATGTCATATTTCAATTAATCTTTAAGAAATTTATATTTCAGTTGAGACAGCTAATCCAGTTCCTGACTCATATCCAACAATCCATGTGAATCCTGCACTTGGACTTCTCAAAGGTACCACAAATTCAACACACAAAAAACAAAAAGTTATCCCTTTCAAGCCTATAATGTCCTGGTGATTCTCATTTCAGTGCATTACACTTAAATCCATGAAACTGTACAACTGTGGTTTTCATTCTTGACATCTTTCACTCCCTCACCCTCATACTGATCCTGCCAGCTCTATTAATTTTACCTCCAGATGGATTTCGAAACCACCTACACCCTTATGTCTCCACACCAACCCACTGGCTCAAGATCCCATTCTCTTTGGCCAGGACTCGTAGGAGAGCCTGCTGCCTGGTCTCTCTGTTTCTGTGATTATTCCCTCCCACCTTCTCTCCACAGAACAGTAAGGGTCACCTTTACACAATAAATGTGACCTTGAAATCATCCCTTCTAAAAACTACTGGTCTAACAACCACAATCTTCAACAAAGTTCAGGTGTCTTATGAGGTCTGGCCCCATCTTTCTCTCAAGGCTCATTTCCAGCATTTTCCCTTCCACTCTCAATGCTTGAGCAACACTGGCCTTTTATTTTTTTCATGAATGCGCCCCGCTCCCTCCCATCCCAAGGCCTCTTGCCCATGCTAGCCCCTCTCCCTCTCTTTGCCTGCTTTTGTCTCAGATTCCAGCTCCAGCATCCAGTCTCAGGGAGCCCTTCCTGACCTCCTTGATTCAACAACTCAGCCAAACTTCCTCTAACAGTGCTGGCTACACAGGTGTTTGAATGGTAAAAGTTTATCAAGCCATTATTCTCAGAACACGTGTACTTTTCTGTATGCATGTTATGTTTCAATAAAAATATTTTATTGAATTCCCTTATGTATAACTCCCCCTTGAGAACATATCACAGTCATAACTGTACTGTTCATTATAAAAATACATTTGCAATTTGTATACTTCTTCCCCCCGAAACTGTAAACTCCCAAAGGTCAGAGACTTTCTTTAATGCTGTTTAACACAGTGCCTAGCATAAAGTAGGTACTTAGTAAACATTTTCAAGTATAAAGATGAATGGGGGTGAAAAATAAATTGTACTTCCAGAAAGTATGCAGGCTTTCTTTTTCTAGAACAGGAAATTTAAACAAGCAGGTTCAAGGTCTCCATGAACCTGGAAAATTACAAAAACATTTGTCTATGTATTTCATAATGTACTTTTTCCTCCCTAGAGAATGCATCCAGCATTTCACCAGATTCTCAGAGTTCTATCACCCCAAAAGTTTAAGAACCAATGTTCCAGGCTCTACCAGAATGTGACAGCTGTGTTCACCTAATAACAAATACCTGGCAAAACGTGAAAGTTTGATATCTTTTACAAAACATGGTGTCCCAGTATCCATTACAAAACAGAACTTCACAGTCTGGCAGTTCCTCAAGAAATGAAGAACAGAGTTACCATATGACCAGCAACCCCTCTTCTGGGTATTGAGCTGAAAAACTCAAAAACATTTATTTGCAAAAATATATGCACCCCTATGTTCAGAGTGTCCCTTGATAGAAGACTAGATAAAAAAGACGTGGTACATTTACAATGGAATACTACTGAGCCATAAGAAAAGATGAAATACTGCCATTTGCAACAACATGGATGAACCTTGAGAATATTATGCCAAGTGAATAATTCAGTCAGTAAAGGCTAAGAACCATATGAGTTCACTCATATGTGGGATATAAAACTGAAACTCAGAGACACAGACAACAGTATGGTGGTTACCAGAGGGAAGGGGTTACAGGGTCGTAAAGGGGGCCAAATACATGGTGACGGAAGATGATTTGAGTTTTGGTTGGCGGGCACACCCACGGCACACACAATGCAATATACTGGTCGTGTATCACAGAAATGTGTAGAAATTTAAAAAATAAAAATAGGAAAAAAAAGAATGCCCTATTATTAAAGTCCTTAGATTCTTCCATGCTGATGACAAATCTTGGTTTTAAGTGTTAGAGTCAATGCGTCTAACTAGGGATGTGTGTCCAGGGGCACAGTAAAATGTGTGTGAAGACAGAACAAGAGTAGCAAGGACAGGGACATTTATAGGGCACTTCCAGTGAAAAGAAACAAAGGATGGGCTTTAGCCCATCCACGCCAGCATGCAGCAATGGCTAGTCTCCTCGGGATACACGTGCTGAATGAGACCTTTCAAGCGACACACAGAGCCAGGCAGACGGCTCCGGGGCTGCTCTGGCAACATCGGACCGGCCTCTGCCCCGGATGGTGCTGATGAAAGGGGCCCGGGGACCACTCACCACAATCGCGTCTCTGTTTCACAGGAAGCCAACAGAAAACGTATCTCAGTGTAGAAGTAACTAAGTCTGGATGTGAGACTGTATATGCTCCAAACAATTTCAAGCACTCAGTGTGAAAAAAAAACGTAAATTTTGGTGTATTTTAGCCAAATTTGATAAGCTCATTTTTCAGTATATTAAAATCAAAACGACCACCTGTTCAACATGTATAATTATTTTATTTAAGGAATGATGACAACACTAATAATTAAGAATGAGAAGTTGTTATAACCTATCTAACAATACCACAGTGCCACATTCTTAACATATTCAGTGAATCCCACTGACCCCACCTCCTCAACACTCATATAAACACAAGTGCACTTGAAAGTATTTCCCAGCAGTATTACCCCAGTTTTAGCGTTGTCCTAACTGAACCAATCCTTGGCAGGGAAGGAGGCAGAAAACCTTTCCCCTTGCCTAATTTAAATGACGGTTCATCCTCCCTGCCTTTTCCAGGTGTACAGACCTGGCTCCTAACCCCAGAGTTGTGCTACAAAGGACAGTGACTGCAGAAGTGAGGTGGCAATGCAGGGCCAGGAACTGTCCATCGGCACTCAACCCCATTCCATCCCATCTGCAATCTGCCCTGTAGTGCCAAGACGAGACGCCTGAAAATTACATTTTCTGGGCTCCGTTGCCAGCTGGATTCTACTCAGAGAGACACTCGGGTGAGATCTGAAGGCAGGGGAAAGGGGGAAACAATTGTGCTCTGGCAGTAGGTGTGGCATCCACTCTTGCATTGCTGAGAAGTGGTGGTTCCACAGCATTAGCTACGGTGGTGGTTCCTCCAGCAATGTCAGCAGCAAGCACAGGCTCATGAGAGCCAGCTCAAGGCAGAAGCAGCTTCTGGATCTCTAGGTAACACCCCCTTGTCTCCTTTTATTCCTCCAGCCCAGGGGCAGCACAGCATCCAGATCTCAGAGTTGTACCATGTCTCTGCCTGTTGTTCCTTCAAAACCACTGACACCTGTGCATCAAAATTCCTTGCATTAATGCCTCTCGGCTAAAAATGCCTCAGGAGCCCTGACCTGTGTGGCTCAATTGGTTGGTGCATTGTCCCATGGACCAAAAGGTCACAGGTTTGATTCCTTGTCAGGGCACATACCCAGATTATAGGTTCAATCCCTGGCTGGGGCACCTACAAGAAAGCAACCAATCAATGCATATCTCTCACATTCTCTCTCACATTCTCTCTCACATTCTCTCTCTCTCTCTCTCTCTCACTCCCTCCCTCCCTGCCTCTCTCTCTCCACCCCTCAACCCTAAAAGCAACAAAAAAATATCCTTGGGTGAGTATATAAATAAATAAATAAATAAATAAATAAATAAATAAATAAATTCCTTATGACTGAATGATGCAAATGCCCATTTCTATATGGTTATTATAAGAATCAAGTGAGATAATATACAGGAAGCAATTCGCTCAATACTTAGAACATGATAAACGCCAATTATTATTCTATCATTTATCTAATCGCTGTTGGTCGTGGTTTCTTTCTTCCTTATCAGTCCCACTAGCTGAGGGTGATATAGACCTTTCTCCTCTTAATCATCAAAGGATTTCAGTGGTTTGGACCTGGTTTGAGAAAGCTGGGGAATAAGACTCTGGAAAACTGGCAGAAGAAGGAAGAATAAAAGAGGGTGGATCAGCAGGAAGTACAAACCGGGCACAGAAGAAAGACAGGCCTGTTTGCTTTCCTGATCCACAGTGTGTGCAAAAGGAATCGTGGTGGTCTGAGAACGTGACCTGAACTTCTCATAATTATAAAAGTCACTTATAAAATACTGCTTATGTGAGCACCCAAAGTAAGTCACTGCCCCCGTCATGTGGGAATGAAGAGGTTCCCACTGGTACATCATTTCCAGGTCTCCTTCTATTGGGCCTGTCACATTGCCCAGCCTGCTTTGCAAAGAGAGTCCTAAACTTCTAGTCATGGATTTTTTTAAAAATTAAAGCATACACACATGCAAATGTAATCATACAAACAATCTAACTTGCTGAGTAAAATGTAATAGGATGCATTTTCTCTGTGCTTTGAAAGGAGTTTTACTCATGTTTATACAATAATATCAGCTTGGAGAGCAGGTCACATAGCTTCAGCTGAGATTAATCTATGAACATAATTTTGTCTTCTCAGGCCGAAACGTTTAATATCTTTTATGTATTAATATATATCCTAATATATTATGCTATACAATGCAATCACACACTATACAATATATATAGTTAAAATATATGTATATTCTTAACTTATCAGTCTTAACTACAATACAGACAGCACATTCCTGTTAATATTTTTGAAATCATTCTCTGAAACTCTGGCTGTTTAAGAGAAATGCTCAGGATCCCTAGCTCACCTTTTCTCAGAAAACCTAAGCTTTCTGTTACCTTGGGGAGGCAGCCATAACACTAGGAAAATAACCTGTAATACGAACGTGACTGGGACCCAGAGCTTCTGTTGAAAATGAAAACCAGGGCTGTGTTCAGCTTACCGTCTCCTCGTTGGCTGCACAGAGTCATTGTCGCTCCCACAAGAAGGGTTTCGGCGGCGAGCATAGGGGAACTTCGGGGATTTCATGCGGTCATTGGGAGAGTTGTAGAGTCCACTGGAGTGAAAGAAGAATGGTCAATAATCCCTGCAGAGGGCCTGGAGGAACAGCACCCTAACTCTAAAAACCCAATGCTTCTAGGGAAGAGTTCATAATTACATAGCTGGTACTTTCGGGGGAATATTGAATCGTGGGCAAACAGTTCTTTTGGCTGACAAGGTATACTGAAAGAAAAGACAGGTAAGATCTGGTAAAACAAATCATAAAGTCATTATTTTGCAGGAATAGATCTGTCTCAGTGGACTTCCATAGTAAGAAATGAACAGAAACAAATGATAGCGATAATAACGACAACAAATTGTGTTTATGGTGAACCTACCACAGGCCAGGCATTGACCGAGCTAAAGGCTTTGTATTCATTACCTTAGCTAATCGCATATCAACCCTAAGTACTGCAATACAATTATTAGGCTTATTTAACAAAGAGAGAGAGAGAGAGAAAGTGGCAGAGCTAGAATTGGAACCCCTGGGTGGTCGGTCATACTTGAAACCACCATGAATATCTAGCCCATAAGTTATAATGCAGTTCTGTGACTGGACAGGTCATTATGAACAAAAGAAATTAAATATACATCTTTAGGAATGAAGGTCTTCTAGAATCCCTATTCATAAACTACAGTTTTCAACTAAAGTTTTTATAAGAATGAAGAAATTGGAGAAATTATCATTAATATATTTCATTTAGAGTTTTCAGGAAGACATTACTTTAAACCATCACAATGACCTTCCTGGGCAGTTTCTTAATGCCCACTGGTTTCCCTTCCATCTTTCCAGGAGAGAGTTCCCCGCAAGGACACGTCCTGTGGGTCCCTACATCAGAAGTTGCCAGTCACACTGGCTTAGCCCTCTGACTGCCTTGCCCAGTGCCAGTCCTGAGCAGCTGCAAAGCACTTGGATTCCATTATTTGACAGGAGCAACTGTTAACCCCGTTTCCACTGTTCTCCTTCAGAAAAACAATGATCCCTTTACCTCTGGGGGCCATTTTCTTCCCATGGTGCATGAGATTTGCTTCTCTGGGTATCGGGGCTGTTTTCATTCTTTGCTTTCTTAAAGCTTTAATTTAAAAAAAAGTACAGAAAACAAATTAACTAGAATAAAAGGAAGTTAACCCACACACTTATTTCTTTAGTAAAACTACTTAACAAACATTTAAAAATGTGTGTTTATTTATACCCATGACTCATTCCAAAAAGAATGAGTGGCTGCCTTAAAAAAAAAAAAAAAGAGACAGGTATCTAGCAAATATTGTACTTTGGAGTCTTTTTACCTGTCTTTCTTTCTATTTTTACTGCTTTAAGTGAACAGAAGCCCAGTCATCCATTGTTAAGAAACTTTCAAGAGAGCCCACCTGCAGGACGGAAGCAAGGGCATCCTGGCTAGTGAGCTGGCTCCCTCTTTTTAGTAGTGGTCAGAGACCGCCCCAGCTCTGGATTTGGGTCTGAATCTGTGCAGGCTGGTCAGCTCTGGGCAGGCTGGGGCTACCCACACTGACCTTTCCCCGCCCCCAGCTTCCGCCATTTCTTGGCATCATCCTTCCAAATCAGAATGACTTTCAAATACTATTTCCTGACCTAGTATCATCTTTCTGCCCTAAGAAAGTAAATATATCTGAGTTGTTACTCAATCTCAACAAATTGTTTTAGAAACACATGGGAGACACTCGGAAGGGATGAATTAGAAGCCTTCGTCACCAGAGGGGGAGACGAGGTGCATCACCTCTCACTTCCCGTCCTGCTTTCAGAGTCTCAGCCTTCAAAAAAAAATAGAGCTACTGAACTCCTAATGCACTTTTAACCCTGGCTTTTGGAGGAAAACTCTAATAACTGTCTTCAAACATGGTCATAGCAGGGTTCTTTATAACAGCCAAGAAAAAGGAGAGAAAAAGTTGACAAGGTCATTTCAAAAAATGAAAAGAAACTTGTATCCCATTATGAACATATAGGATATTATAAACATACAGGAATATAAGTCTGAAAATATATTTGACAAAAGCACATAACTCATAGCATCGGTACATAGTAAGTAGTAATAATAATAATTATCATAATAATCAACCTAGTATAGATGAAGAATATGTTATATTTATAAAGTGAAAAATCTTTGGAAGATCAAACTTCCAAAGTAAAAGCTTACGTTTGAACTGAGGAAAAGTAATAAATATGGAAGGTATTGAATACAACAGTAGAAAGTGTGCGCACACATGCGTGTGAGCGTGTTTAGTAAATCACGGGGAAAGCGAGAGAAGGGAGATTGAGAAGTGGAACAGCGAGGTGAAAGGGGAAGTGGGAGAGAAGGCCTAAGTTAAAGAACAACAAAATCCTGGGCAGCAAATTAACAGCATTCACTCCCTAAGCTATTTCTCATCTACAGACTGAGTGGGAAAATTCTGGCAGACCTTTAGGTATCAGGCCTATTGGCAAGAATGCAATTACAAAGGAGAATGAACTCCTTCTATACATTCTAAAGAGCTTCGGATCTGATTTTCACGGAAGATTGCTGTCCTTCTGTTGGATTTACACAGCACACCCTGTACATGCAGATTAAGCCGACTCTCTCCACAGCTGTGAGGCTGACTAAGAGAAGCACAGCACACTAAAGTGTCTACAAAGGCAAAGAACTTGTCAGTCCAAAAAGAGAATCTGTACAGGGAGAGTTCTAAACCTAAACAAAAGGAAACACGATCAAAGCCCTGGGGAAAAAAAAACACTGCAACTCGGAGACTCCTCATATCTTGAAATTATTATGCTGAGAAATAATAAACTGTATTTATTCAAGTAGTTGCAATCCAGACGAATGAAGACACCATTATTTACTAACAAAAGATGGAGTAGATGATCGAAGAATTCTTTCCAGGTCACGCATTTCTGACTGCTTGCACTTCTCCGTGATGTGTGCGGAGCGATCTCTGGAGAGAAAGTGAGCGGATGAAAGCTGCTCATTGTACTTCTAACACGCTGTCCCTTGGACATAATTGGAGATAGGAAAAAATGACACCGAAACTGTGCCTTAGAAAACAAGGCTGATCTTTCAGGGAAACAGTCCGTGTAATACATTAAGGAAGGTTTTTCCACCGGGGAATGCTGCTGGGAAAACTGATGCAGAGGACCATGACAGCTCTTCATACATATGCAGTGGCTGACTTCTGAAGCCCGGCGCCGCTAAACGCTATAAACCCCCTTTCCAAGGCCACAGCTCACTGCGCCACTGTGATGAACATAGTACATTAAACATGAATATCATCTACTTTATTTCTCCGGTCCCTCCGAGTTAGTCCATTATATCACGCCATTTAAAAAATCACACGGAATTTTTACTTCACTGCCGAGAACGCAAACTGCTGATTAACTTGGGAGTTCACCACGCTGTGACAGCAGGAACGTCTCCTTCAAAGGAGACGGACAGGGCCTGGTGCTGCATAACTCACTGGCATTTTAAAGTATTCTTTGGCCCCCAGACTATTTTGATCAAAAGTATCAGTGAATTATCAAAGGGAAAAGATTCTGAACCTTGCTCACAGGGAAAATCATCTTTGTGACAGCCTATATAAAGTGTTATGTTCCTTCAGTTAAATGACTGACCTTTTTACTGGTGAAGGTGCAATGATTTTAGTTGTTCCTTCATTTTCTCCATTTTCCATGTCTGCAGGTACCCGACTTATGCTGTTTGATCCTAGGAACAGAGAGGGAGAAGAAAGGACAGAGAAGAGGACACAGTGATCAGGAAAACACATAGACGCAAAAGTGTTACTTTAAAATGCAATTTTAGGGATGTCATGGCACAATGTATCAAGGAATTACAATTCTAAATAAATAATGGATCAGACAATAAATCTAAGGTGCCACTTTCCGACAGAGTAAAAATAAAACCTCACTCTCAACAAAACAATGTCCTATGGGGTGTGGGCTATGACACCACTTTAAAACGGGACCTTTTGAGATGTTAAGAGTTAACTCCCTAGATCATGGACAGTCTTTGCTTTACACTGTTAGAAATAAGACTCTAAGATATTTAGTACTATATCTTGAAATGTAAAACCTAACAATTGATAACTACATTGTAAAGAAGTTACCATTTGTTGGTATGCCATGATAGCTTCCATTCTAAAACAAGACAATTTCAAACTTGAAAATATGAAAATATTCCAACTCATTATACAAATGGCAAAAAAGAGTAATACAGAAGTGATTTGTATCACTCATGCACACAAGTAAAGTTTTCAAGTGTATTTGTGCAAACATCCCTAAAAACCTACAACTGACTTTGCACAAGCTGTTACTGCACAGATTTGCATACATGCTAGGTGGGCCAGCAGAGGGAGCCCCCAGCAGACACGGCAGGGGAGCTTACACAGAGCTAAGTGAGAGCCCATCTGGAAGTCTGGGTCCCATGCTCAGAACAGGGGCTGGTAAGCCTGCAGGGTGAAGTGTGTAGGCACTAATGATGTCTCTTTGCAAATGACACGCTCCTCACTGGGATGCCGCAGGGGAAACCAGCAAGGGGATGCCCGAGGTCCTTGTTCAAATAAATCAGTACCATGCAGGTATACCCACCTCAGAGAGGCATCTTATGTGGGGGTAGGCACAGTTTGAGTCCTTCAGTACAAAGTGTCATCACCACTAACAGTTTTCAAATCATGAAATGAATTTGTAATATTAATAAAAACTAATATTTATTGAGCACTTACTATGTGTCAGGTGCTTTTCCAAGTTCTTCACATCTCTCTAGCCACTAATGTAATCCTCAAAATAATCATATAAAGTAAATATTGATATAATCCCCACTTTTAAAGATTAAAAAATGGGCCTTTCCCAAGGTCCCCACAGCTTATGAGTGGGGGGAGGAGGAGGGAACAGCTTTGGAACCCGGCAGTGTGGCTGCAGAGACGGCTCTAAACCACCAGCACACACAGTCCCCCATGTGCCCTCTATGCCCTGCCCTCCAAGAGTTAAAAAAGTCAGTCTACATGGGAAGTCCACTAGGACAGACTCTTTAGAAAACAAATGAAAAGAATGTCCCATGAGGAGAGCATCTGAGAGGATGACCGAGAGAATGGCCAAGAGGAGAACTTTTTTCTCTCAAGGGCAACTGAGACTGAAAGTCTACAAGAGAAACACTGAGCACTCCCTCGCTGACCCAAAGTTGGGAATTCCTTCCAGAGCGGTTTGCAGGCAGGTCTGACTTCCCATAGGGAAAGGTAAACATGAATGAATATACCCTGGACGGAGAAGACAAACAGTGATTTCAAATAAGAGGTTTAAAAACCTTTATTCTACCACAAATTCGACTTCCGGCTAAGATGGAGGCATAGGTAGACACACTGTGCCTCCTCGCACAACCAAGATAGGAACAACAACAATACAGAAACAAAATAACAGCCAGAACTGACAGAGAATTGAAGTGTATGGAAGTCTGACAACCAAGGATTTAAAAATAGACACTTTCATCCAGACCGGTAGGAGGGGCGGAGTCGGGCCGGGGGAGGGACGTGGAGCGGAGAGCTGAGCACCCGGGGCAGCGCGCAAGTCCGCAGCAGGCAGACCCTGGGCGCACAAGCAGCAGGGGCTGGTGGGCCCCGGCCAGGGGGTGGCAACCAGGAGACCTAGCAGACCCTGGGCGCACAAGCAGCAGTGGCTGGTGGGCCCCGGCCAGGGGGTGGCGACCAGCAGACCCAGCAAGGCGGCCATTGTGAAGCAAGGCACTGCACGCAACTCAGGGTCCCAGCACCGGGAAATACAGCTTTCGGTCACTGACTGAAAAGGAAGGTCCCACGGGGTGCACAGGCCCACCCACACCGGAATTGGTGCCAGAGGGGCCCGGTTGGCTTGAGGAAAGTGGCGGAAGAGTCTGTGGTCCCACAGAAAGCAGAGCAAGCGCCATTGTTCCTTCTC
>CM052540.1:122971170-123007684 GCA_028533065.1 Trachops cirrhosus | reverse complement strand
GGGGGGGAATGTGGGTGGGAGAGGGTGTTCAGGGTGGAGGGGAATGAAGGGGGAATAATAGGATAACTGTAATAGCATAATCAATAAAATATATTAAAAAAAACCCTTTATTCTAAGGAATTGGACATGAATTCAGTACCTGATTTGGTCCCTGTTTTGTAACCCTGAAATGGAGCAGTGTGCCTGAAGACACACTTGGCATTGAAGACCAGCTCGAGCTAAAGCAACTTTCAGAATCCAGCCACTAGAAAATAATGACATTGGGGCCTACGGGAAATTTCACCAGGAAATCCCATAATAAATGGGGCACAGTTCCCCTGAACAACCCCATGTGCCGTCATACGGTGATGGCCACTGTTCATTTTGCCAGGGCCATTAATAAAATCATAAGGGCAATTCCCAAAATTGCAGGCACAGATTTGAGTAGGAGCTACTTCTCAAAGATGGGACTCTGTGTGGTATGACTCTGGGGCAGTGGCAGGAGGGATTAATTCATTTGGGCCCCAGACATTGTTCCTAATAAATGTGTTTTGCTGTTTTTTTTGTTGTTGTTCTCAGCAGGTATTATTCATTCATATAAATGAAAGGAAACTTCAAGTACCTCAGGCTGCTTTCCCCGGCTGGGAGGGGGAGGAGACACAGCAGAGAGACCAACTCCCACTGCCCACAGCCCCTGTCCAAGGAGCACCGAGTAAAGGTCAACGTCATGTTAACCAAACGCCATGTAACTAGCTCAAGAATAAGCCCAGGTTTGCTCCAACCCCCACCCTGTTAGACTGATTAGTGTCTTCTTAACCTAACAGCTAATCACCATGGGCAACGGAAGGTCGCTTCTCACTTTCACTCCTCCCATCCAACTCTTCCAAAGAAATTAATAAACAGGTACACAAACAACTGAGGAATATTTTTAATAGAAAAAATTTCAAACTATATATGCATATATATTTTCTTAAGGAAAGCAATATTTGGTTTTTCACAATATCCCAAACATAATTTTTAAAATGAAACACTGGACGGACTGTTTTCCAACAGAACTTTGGGGAGGATAATACCATGTACACGCTCTGCCTCTCTCAGACACTCACAAGCAGTACAGCCAGGCTTTCTCAAAACGGACTGTTTGCCTGTCAGGACTCTGTCACTAACACAGCAGTCGTAACTGTCACATGCATGGCCTAAGAAAGGTAAGATACAGCCAATCATACAACCTAATTCATGGCTCTTTCATACTGAAAACAGTGGGCTACTAACTAAAAATCTGTTCACCGGGATTCCCCTACTCTATAACTATGTGAATGGAACAACCCTGGGTTTGGGGGGGGCTTTTTTGCATTTTTTTTATTGTTGTTCTATTACAGTTGTCCCAATTTTCCCATGTTGCTCTTCCCTGCCCTGCATGCCACCCCCTCCCATTGTCCATGGGTCATTCATGCCTGTTCCTTGACCAGACCCTTCCCCTCCTTTCCCTCCATATTCCTTTCTCCCCCTCCCCTATGGTCCCTGTCAGTTTGTTCCTTGTTTCCATGCCTCTGGTTCTAGTTTGCACATTTGTTTGTTTTGTTAATTAGGTACCACTTAAATGTGAGGTCAGATGGTATTTGTCCCTCACTGCCTGGCTTATTTCACTTAGCATAATGCTCTCCAGTTCCATCCATGCTGTTGCAAAGGGTAGGAGCTCCTTCTTCCTTTCTGCTGCATAGAATTCCATTGGGTAAATGTGCCACAGTTTTTTGATCCACTCCTTTATTGATGGGCACTTAGGCTGTTTCCAGCCTTGGCTATTGTAAATAATGCTGCTATGAACATTAGGTTGCATAGGTTCTTTTAAATTGGTGTTTCAGGACTCTTAGGACAACCTTGGGTTTTAAGACCCTTACTAGGAACACAGACTTACAGGGGAAAAAGCTCCTTCCAAGCAATAACTTACTGGAAGCACTTCTGAAGTATCCATTCATATAATATTCAAATGCTAACTAAAAATTATACTCTTTTCTATTCATGGATGTAGGGTTCTTAAAAAGCATTACTTATTAGCTTTATACAACTAAATGTGCATTTAAAAGTAATAACTACACTTTTAAAACACTGTATTTTAATCATCTTCCTAATTAGGTTAAATTAGTGAGATTTTGCTCACACTACCATTTGAGAAGAAAGCTATGCAAGTCAGCCAAGCTAGTTATGTGTTGGTTCCTGAAATATGGAAAGGTGGGAAATACAGGTTATGCACTATTTAGGTTTACTGAATTTCCACTTTGCTGACATCCACTAACGGCCTTTGTTCCCCTCATCAGACCACCCTCCAGAACAGCCCCTTCTACATTAGCTCAGGTTCTCGGGCTATGGAGAAACAGTGATCTGACAAGCCCTACACACGGACAGGCTCATGTCTGCATGGATTATTGGCCACAGAATAGTTCCATTTGAACGAGGAAAGGGAAAAGTCAAATATTAACTGAAATAATTAATTGATAACAATAACATTTTAGGCTGTTCCAGGAGATATTTTGAGGTTGGAGGAATCCTTCTCCATTCCGTAAATTATAACAGACCCCCCAAAAATAAACATATGAACAGTTTAACAATCTATTATAAAGTGAATGGTTACTTAACCACTCATCACCTCAAGAAATAAAGAATGAGGGCAATTTTCCTACACTATACAAATCACTTCATTTGGGGCAACAGTCAGTTTCCATCTAAATATATCTAGAAACAGAAAGCATTATGTGTTTATTTTGTAAAATATTTATAGTATACACAATAAAATCATTAATTTTTAAATTTTTAATAAAAGTTAATAAGGTCTCAAAATCTTTTGAGGCATAATTCACATATAACATGATATTAACAATGTAACTATTTGATATTTTTATACATTGTGAAATGATTACCACAATATGTCTGGTTAACATCTGTCACCAAACTACAGAAAATTTTTTCTTATGATGAGACTTTTTAAGATCTACTGTGTTAGCAATTTTGAAATATGCAACACAACCCTGGCTTGTGTGGCTAAGTGGATTGAGTGCTTGCCTGTTTACTGAAAGGTCACCAGTTCGATTCCCAGTCAGGGCACATGCCTGGGTTGCAGGCCAGGTCCCCAGATGGGGATGTGCAAGAGGCAACTGATCAATGTTTCTCTCACACATCCATGTTTCTGTCCCTTTCTGTCTGCCTCCCTTCCCTTCTCTCTGAAAATAAATAAGTAAAATCTTCAAAAAATATATGCAACACAGTGTTGTAAACTATAGGCACCATGCTGTATGTTACGTACCTAGGACTTATTTATTTCATATGGCCTCAAAATCGTAATAAAATGGAGGACACATCACTGCCCCTCCCCCCAAGACTGCCAGCACAGTTTGTTACACATGGTAGGTCAGGATAATTACATCACATGTAAAAAGTGTCAAAAGTAAGACAATAAAAAACCCGAGTGTGGTAGTAAGGGCGACACGGGCCAAGAGGACATGCGCCACACCCTGCAGGAGTGGGCCACTTCTCAGAGCTCTGAAGGCAGCCCTGGGCTGGGGCACACAGCTCTTTCAAAGGATGGACACAGCTCATCTGTAACAAAGATCGGTTATTGACATACGGTTATCGAGGCTCCTTAGTAAATCTGTATTTAATTTTAGATAAAGTGAAATATTAACTGTAGCAAAGCCACTTAAGAATTTGTCGGGAACATCCAATTCCTTTTATACATGGGTCACATGAAAAACGCAAAGGGCTTCACTGCAAGAGGCTGGCCACTTTTGGGAGAATCGGTTTCTCAGGGGGCGGCTACGGTTTGTTAAGGAGCCAAAGCGAGCTCACCGCCTGGGAGCCTTTCTGTGTCTGGCCTGTTTGCACCTCGGCCTCACCTGGGCCCACACAACCCCCCGCAGTGACACTGCGGTGCCAATGTCCAATGTTCCATGGTCTCGTCTGTTCGCTTTTTAACACCCTAGACGCAAAGGCTTCCAGCCTGAGTGCACCAGACCCCTACCCGGCTTTTGTGTGGCTCAGCTCTGTTCACGTTTGAATGCCCCCATCCTCAGCGACCCTTGCCTTCAGTCTGGGGAGAGGAGCTGTCAGAAACAGAGTCAACTCTCCCCGGATCTATTTAGCTACTTGATCTGGGGCAATTCTTAAAAGTCATCTCTGTGATGTCAAGATTTGCTGATGAATATACATGGATTTTCAATTATAAAACCACTTTGCATTTAAATAGTTATGAGTCTCACAAAATATGTAGCTCACTTTGATACCTGTCAACCTAAATTAAACCTGATGTTACTTAAATGTTGCCACTGATTTTAATTTACAGAGTGGACGTGGAGGATAAATATGTGACATTTAAATGAAAAATATGTATATTTGCAAGTAAAAATACCTTATTCTGTTTTATGAGTAACAAGACAAATATCCAATAAGGAAAGCAGGATTGTAATACCTAAGTAATTTCATTTTAAGAACTCTCAAATATGATAAATTTGTAAACTTTTAGGTAAAATTTCATCCCATTTAATCACATATCTTCTCTAAACTTAAGTGGAAAAAAACCCTCTGTATCTGATGCTTTAAACAAATAACCTGGCAGATTATAACTATTCTCAATACAACAGATGATTATGTTTCAGTGAAGCCAATCTGATTTAATATTATCTAACCCAGTATAAGTTCAGAACAAATCTGATATTAGTGAATTAAGAATGAGCTAATAAACAGAAATATATTTTAGCTCTATTTCTCACACTAACAGTACAAAGTCACTTTGCCTTGGTTTCATTGACTTTAGACTGAGTTCTATGGAAAAAATGGCAGATAGTATAACAATCTGGGAAATTAAAACAAATATTTTTCTAACAGCACAAATTATGATCAAAAGTAAAATGACCAAGAAAACCTTATATACATTTTTTCCTATCCTCATGAAAGATTTTATACTTGGCAGAACACTCACTAATTTATGTAAACCAAATTGAATTTCAAAACACACAATTTGGAAAATAGAACTGTTTCTGAATCCAATGTCTAATTTCTTAAAGTTCAAATGCCTGACATCGGCCACTCATCCTAAAGAGACAGCCAGGCCCCTGCTTTTCTTCAGAGTTTCTGCATTCAAAAGTTCCATGGGTGGTATTTAAGCACAGTTACCTCTTTACCACAAATACACAGAGTTTTAAGACACTGATTTTGCTACACGTCAACTGCAAAATCAAACGAGGCATTCTGCTAAAAAGCTGGAGGGCACATTATAAAGATGGGTGTGGACCAGAAAGATGCTAGGAAAATCTGTCTATGCATGAACAATCCTTCCCTGGTTGATCTGCTTCCACTTTCTTCGTCTCTGACCCAGCACTCTCCCAGGTCCCTCTGCTTCCCTCATGACCAAAGTGACCAGCTTGGGAGTGTGAGTCAGGTGGCAACAAAGGCACTTCATCCTCTGCCGCTCCACCAGAAGCACACACTAGGTGAGAGGTGGTCACAGACGTCCTTCCTCGTGTGTCAGAATGCCAGGTTCAAAAACAAGAAAGGCACTTCTGAGCCTGGGAAGGCATGTGCTCCCTTCCTTAAGACCCTCCGAGTAGAATGAAAGGGTTCTACTAGTTGAAGAACTTGCAGTGTGCCTACACCTGTGTATGCTGGAGGGGCTGCCAGAGGGGTAACAGCAGAGGGAGGGCCATCTTTCCTCCCAGCCCTCTTAGGCCCAGAGACAACACCTATTTGTGAGTGGTTGGCTGGAATCAGGAGGTGTGGCAAATCACTAGGATACCAAGCTTTTCTTTCTGTGATATGAGGACTCGGTGTGAAGGGAGAGAGTTGAGTAAAATGCTCACGTCCATCCTGGTAGTAGTACTCCTGCACTCCCCCAACCCTCCAACAGGGCCCCACAATTCAGAGACGCCTAGAGCGAGCCTTCTGCAGCCATTTCTCTCAGACACGGATGCAGACAGCCCACACCCGACCAGAGTTGGTTCCCACAGAGAAGTGTGCTCACCCACTGCTTCAGCAGCTTCTAGTGATGCAACTGTAATAGTATATGAAGTATATACAAGCAAGTAGTACATAAAATTGTATATGAAGCTTGCTTTAAAAAGGTTTACTTAGTCAACATTATTTAACCAAGGCAAAGTTGAGAAACCTGTTACTTTTTTTCTACTTCCATATTTGAGCCTGTATCTAGGAGGCTTCAACTCAGTGTTCCTCCAGCTACTTTACCCAAGGACTCACCAAAGGAATCAGAAAAACTGCATCCCTCAGTGTGTATGTCTAAGATAATATCTAATATTTTGCATTAAACATTTTAATAGTACCAAAGGATATCATCTGCAATATACAGTATATATTGACATTTTTAAATAGAACTTTTCATGATTCTCTTAAATGTATCCAGTGTAATAAAATGCCATAGAAATTCGATATCCAGTCATCTGTTTTAAAAGTCCGTGCAATGAGTTCAACAGTAGGAAATTTCATAGCATCCTTTTTCCTCCTTGTATTTTAATTTTAATGTCACCTCCTCTGCAAAAATTTATCCCAAAGTAACATTTTATGCTTGAGAGCTTTTATTCATCACCCTATTTTATTTCTCTGTGACAAAAATAGAAATAAATTAAGTTTTATTTCCCATAACTCTAAAGCTCTAGGTGTTAAAAATTTCTTCTAAACTAAGTTATCATTACAATAATTAATAATATGTAACTTAAAGGGTATATTGTTAGTATATGATAACACTGATTAATAATTATTAAACATAAAAAGTACATTTTTTATTAGAAAATAACTCTTAATGATATGAACAAAATAGTTTTGTTTTCCCGATGATTACAAGGATCATATCTTTCAAGAATACTATTTTTTGCTAGAACAAACAGTTTAGCAACAATTCTATCTGTTTATTCTGATAGATTTTAAATGCTGAGAAACCCTGTTCACATAAGTACTTTCATAAGGTTTCCATAAGGTTTATGGAAAGTATTGTGTTATGAAGACATCACTACTGTCCAAAGAATTTGTAAGAGTTGCATGCAGTCATATATAACTATAAGCAGTGATATACCATCTAAAATGATTTCAAATGTTCTATATGTACTGAAAATGGCTTAGAAAAGGATGTGTCACTTGATAATTAAGGTCATTTATTTTGCCGACATCCACCCAGGAGGTTTAACTCTTAAGGAAAAAGCAGGGGGTTTTTTTTGTTTTGTTTTTTAAAGATTTTATTTATTTATCTTCAGAGGGGAAGGGAAGGAGAGAGGGAGAGAAATATCAATGTATGGTTGCTTCCTGTGCATTCCCTGCTGGGAACTGGCCTGCAACCCAGGCATGTGCCCTAACTGGGAATCGAACCGTGATCTCTTGGTTCACAGGCCCGCACTTAATCCACTAAGCTACACCAGCCAGGACAATTTAACGGGTTCTGAATGCTGAAGAGGTCTGCCTTTCCTTTGGAAAATGGGAAAAAGTCCGTTGTGGAAGGGCAGGCTGGAGAGAAGGACCTGCAGGTCTTAATACCACAGGCAGATCCCTTCCAGGATAGAGAATCTGGAAGCTGATTCAATCAAACCAGACTATGACCACATAACCCTTAGAAAGCCCTTTCCCACCGGGAGTTGCATCCCCCAGCTTGAAATCTTCTGCCCTAACCCATCTGTCCTTCAAAAACCACTTCCTTCACAAAATGTCATGGATTACCTTCAACCATAAGCAAATTATCCTCTGGCCACTTAACATCTTTCAGTGCTCCACTCTGACACTTGGTACATCCTGCTGGCATTTAAGAACATCTTTCACCTGTCCAGCCTGACAAAGTGTCTTAGCAACAAGGATGAAAATCATACAAATCTACACTTGTTTCTCAGCTCTGCCAATTTGCCTACTGTGTGATCCTGGACAAGTTATTAAAACCCTCCAGGCCTCAGTTTTCTCATCTGTAAAACAGAGTTTACCAACTACTTATACAGTGATAGGAGGATTATACTAGATAATCTATATAAAGTACTTAGCACAGTTCTTGGCCTTTAGTAGATGTTAAGTTAACAGTTGTATGATTTTTATATGACTCAATTCCTCTAGGTCAGGGACCAAGTGTTACTCATTTTTCTCTGCTACGTGCAGTAGGGTCTTTGTCGCCCTGTTTTCCAAAACCAACACACAATGCTTCAGTTCTCAAAGGACAGTGACTGTAATGTCCTGCAAGATAAGTAAATTATGACACTATTTTCCTGGAAACAGTGTCAGATTCTACAGAGTGAGGGCTCAGACCCACAAAGCTGTCCCCACTTCAGACACCAGTGGGAAGTCCAGGTTGTTATCTGTGCTTCGGGCCAACGGAGGTTCCAAATCGGAGGTTCTATGTCCCCCTCCCCCAGTTCAATTAATTTGCTAGAGCAGCCCACAGAACTTAGCATAACAGTTTACTTACTAGGTTGTTGGTTTATTATGGGATATAACTCAACAACAGTCACATGGAAGAGATGCACAGGGCATGTTACATAGGAAGGGGCTCAGAGCTTCATGGTCTTGAGTGCACCACTCTTCCTGCATCTCCAGGTGCTCACTGACCCCTCAGAACCCTGTCCTTTGGGTTTAATGGAGGCTTCATGACACTGGCATGAGTGATGAAATCATCAGCCATCAGCGCCTGACTCAGCCTCCAACCTGTCACCCCTTCCTGGAAATCACAGGTGGGACTGAAAGACCTACCTCTCCAACCGCACAGTTGGATCTCTGGCAGCCAGCCCCCATCCTTCAGGCTTTTTATTTATCTTTTCCCCATAAATTACTTTATTGTTGTTCAATTACAGTTGTCTGCATTTACCCCCCACCACTCCCCCCAGCCAAACCCACCTCCCTCCCTTGCTTCCACCCTCCCCCTTGGTTTTGTCCATGTGTCCCCTATAGGAGTTCCTGAAAACCCTTTCCCCACTGTCCCCTCTCCCCTCCCCTCTGGCTGTTGTTAGATTGTTTTTAATTTCAATGACTCTGGCTATATTTTGTTTGCTTTTTTCTTTTGTTGATTTAAAAGTCACCTTATCAACATCAACTCCTTTGTGGTTAAAGGAATCTGTTATGAATCACAAAAGTCACTCCTGTCACCATCACCACTCTTACCACTCAGGAAATTCCAAGGGTTTTAGTAGCTTTGTGTCACAGCCAGGAATCAAAACCAAACGTAATTCTTACTATCAATCACAGTATCACTGGTCTTAAGCAAAACAGGTATTCAATAAATTCTTGTTGAATGAGAAGGAAAGAGGGGATAGTGACACTCACAGCAGCTCGCTAAAACTAGGATGTTTAACTCGAATGTACAATAGGCCTTTAGTCTTGCTTGCTTTTCTAATTTTGGTTGCTATGCATGGAATGCTAAACTCTCCGAGGAAGAGTGGAAACATTAACTTTTTAGAAAAAATCTAACCAGAGTTGCCATCTATTAATAAATCTTCTACAGAATAAAATAAACATCCACTTTAAGGTAAAATAGAGTGTCAACAAAGGAAAACATCCTTGAACAAACATACGCCTGATGTGATGCTCCTTGCAATTAACACTGTTCTCCTCTTTGTCAGGTAAATGTCCCATAGAACTTGGCATTTTCTTGAAAAGAAAAAAATAAATAAAACCTGATATAAAAGCAGGCTGACCTGCTGCTCCTCCGTAAATGAGCAGAACATACTTTCTTTTCAAGAATACCTGCAGAAACGAGTGGAGCTAGTGGACTAAACAAATTCCACAATAATGAGAAAAACAGGGGATGAGTATTTTCAAATAACTCTAGGTCTTTCACCTTTTTAATTTTCCATTTGCTTTCCAAACATGTGTCCTCCAAAGACCTGGGTTCAAATCCTGACACTGTTCTTACTGGCTGTGTAACCTTGAATAATTATTTCATGTTTCTGAGCTTCAGTTTTTTGGGGTGTGAAATGAGAATACCACCCACTTTCCTCATGGGACTCCCAAAAGGGCTATCTTAAGTGCTGTTATTCACTGTTAAGATGCAAGGAAACCAGCTTACAGTAGGAATTCATCTGAAAGACACAGCAGGCTCTCACAGACTGGAAGTTATGACTACTAAATCTTCTACCCTGCCCTCCTCTCAGAGCAGCAGGGTCCCTCGGTGTCTCTTGCAGTGAGTCTATTCTTTGCAACCCAGCTTCTATGCTTATGATACTCTTATAGCAGCCCCAACAAGCACAGCTTTCCCCAGCTGAGGGACTCATCCCCTGGGCTCCAATTCCAGCATCTCTGGGTTTTTTCCTTAGGCTCCCCATTCTTAGGCCAGGAGAGAAGGGAGGGGGCAAGTCCACGGTTATAGAGGGCTGTGCTGTCTGTCACTTCTACAGGACTCTTGGTCCAAGATCAGCATGGTGCATTGTTCGAAGTACCCATCCAAGGTACATGCTCCACAGTGCAAGCTGTTCCCTCCTCTCCTCACTATATCCCCTCCCTCCCCATTGTTTCACCTCCTCTCCCTGTACCTACCAAAAGAACCTTGAATCCCAGAAACTCCAAAACAGTTTGCACACTGATATTGATAAGTAAGGCAGACAGAGCCACAGAAATTAATCCCAGATTTCTCAACATCTGAAGAAACTGTTGGCAGAGGAATCACCACCATGAATCCTGAATCTGATAGTAAAACAAAAGTGTGTAATCCTCACATGCCATCTGCATAAGATATGTCTCAAAAGAGACGCTCAAACAGGTGAGAGACACATCCTTGAACCCCTGTCTATTAAGAGAAAGTGGGTGAGAAGGCCGGGAAATGTGACTAAATGATTAATAAAATCAAGGCAGAACCATGGCATGGTTTGTATGGCAAAACCATGAACTGACAATACAAAGGCCAAGGTGGAGCCAACTCTTACTGCTGATTTGTAAAAGTGACTCAAACGTGCAGGGTTCAGGTGAGGACCAGTCTGCAGTTACGTTCACACAGAAGTCAAAGGCAGAAACAGAGCCGTGCGAAACCTACCCCGAAAGGCCTGTTCGCACGTGGAACCAGCAAGACAACACTAGTCTCCAACTACAGTTTAACCGAACAAGTAAAAGCCCAGATTCATCCGGTTAATTTGGACTAAAAGAAGAATTTGAAAAGCTGCTTGGGTGCAAAGGTTATTGCAATTAATTTCATTCAGTTTGTCAATAAGAGTTTCACTTCAACTTGAGTTTTAAAGAACCAGCTTTACTTTTGCATACAAAAACACTGTGTATTTCCAAAGACAAAAATGTATTTTGTGATCTGGGAGGATGTTTTTTATAAGTCTATAAGACTTCTGAAGTGATGATTTAAAAAAAATACTAAATAAAAAGTTTTCCAAAAATTTTTTTTCATATTTGGTCCTTTCAACTTTGGGACAGGTAAGCCAGAGAAAAGAAAACAGAATTTTAGGAAGAAGAGGGATCTTTAAATTTTATGTGCCCAATTTCTTTATTTTATAGATAATGAAGTACAAGCTCTGAGCATTGTACGACATGTTACAGATCATGGTCAAGTTAGACCTAGAATTTTAGTCTACTCAAGTCAAGTCAATAGTTCAAGGGAACTATTTTTTTCCCTCCCACTATACCATGTGCCTTCTCAATGCAAAGGCTTACATAATCAGCCAAGAGGTGATTCCTCAGCAGGAATTCTTAGTCAGGGTGAAGAGAAAGGAGAATCACAAATTTGGAGCACACCTCAGTAAATTATGTAATTCTGATTTTTCACTTTGAAGGAGGAGAATGACAGACACACTCTATCTAAAACAAAGTTAGCACTCGGTTAATTTTCTAGAAATCACCTCCAAAACCACCCAAATAACAACTCTTGGTCAGAATGCCTTGTTCCAATTCCCTCGCATGAGAATTTATGCTAATGTCTTCCCTACCTGTCTTCAGCTAACCCAGAAACCATAAACACTGTGCAACACCCACTAAGCACCAACAGGTGAGAGCTATTATGGCACCGTGCTCTTCCAGACGTTCCTCACCGTGCCCAGTGATTCTCATCCAGATATCTGCCAGGTTCCATAGCTTGCTGCACTTGCAAATCATGTCACCTCTTTGGGTCTCAGTTTCCTCATGTACAACACAGAGCACTATCCTCTACTTCATCTAATCCAAAGACTTTGGGTCCCACTATGAGTCTTGCGCCTTTGAAACAAAGCATGCTCTGACCTGATGATCTATAACACAGTCTGCCATACTTTAAGTCCTGGACTAAAATGCACAGGTATGAATGTGTCTTATGCTCCTCGCCTTGGAGACTTGGGCTGTACCTGTTACAACACAGTAGAAATTCCCAACGTTTGAATTTTATATCATCAGTTTTGTATTGTTCCATTACTTTTTCTACAGATTACAATGCACCCTCCCTAGCATAACACGTGTCCTCAGCTTTGAGCTTTTCAAGAATATCTGTGGGAAGTTTGAATGGGCATTTGAAATCATTTTGTGAACTTAACACATTCATGACAATTATCTGTAAGGCTCTTCAAAAGTATGATATGGTAAAAATGCAAATGCTATTAAAAAACACACTAAATAACATACTAAATCTCTCTCCCACTGATCCCTATTCTTTCAAAAACCCTCCCCATGGCCACTAATGTTACCACCTGTCATGTAGCAAGGATATATGTATGCATATCCTGCAACCCCAAATTTTTGTCTTTTTATATAATGGGAGTGTACTGTACACTGCTAACTCACCCCCGTGCTTTTATTTCCCTTGCTTATGCTCTCTACTGAATATCATTCCACATCAGCACATAAAAATTATCATGTTCTTTTTGTTTTTCCTCTTGACATTGTGGACTCTGACTTGAGTTCCAATTCTAGCTCTGGGGCCCTGAACAAATTCCAGCCTCTGTCTTTTCACCTGCCCACTGAGAGTCACATCTCCTAAAAAATGAGTGAGGCACTACCTGTGGGGTGCCCAGTACAGTGCCAGGTACGCAGTGATGCTCAGTGACTGTTAGTTACTAACATTCCTCCACCTGGTGGAGCTCCTCAGGGGACCTGGCCTTTCACGGCAGATGTTGTGGGACTGTAGTATCAGACTGACCCAAATTCAAATGCTCAGGTAGTTGGCCATCTCTGTGATGACAAACACAGCAACGTGTCTGCTCATGTTGCAGAAATGGGGCTAGGATTAACTTGTGAAATCCCCAGCCCAGAGCCCGGGCTGCTGTTTGCTCCTCAATTCAACAACTCTGCTTCCCCTCCCCAAGCCCTTTCAGCTTCGCCCTTTGTCTTCTGTTTGCATTGTGTGCTTGACATGAAAAATGCACTTGCGTGGGCCTAGCAGCTAATTACTCCAAATAGGGAAAACCACCTTACATGGAAGACGGAATGATTAAATCTGAACTTTAAACTATCATGCAATGTGATCATTACTATGAACTCACTGTGAGGAGCTTGTTGTTCCCTCTTCACAGCCATAGACGATCCCAATGAAACTGGACAACAGTGAGCATGAGGTGGGAGGTAAAAATCAGAGAAGGAAAACAGTGAACTAAAGGCTTCTCTGAGAGGTAGTAACTCTGAGCCGCTAAAAACACCTGCCCACAGCTGCTCCTGAGGGCTCTTAGATCTGCCAGCAAAACAGAAAAACTTCACTCTGACTTGCCCCCTTCTCTCATACTCTTGTTTATACCAAATCTTCTAGAATAAAGCAGGGGTACCCAGTTTCCTTAAGCCCTACTCGCTGTACCTGAATGTCTTTCTCCACCCATCTCTCACAAATGGCCATACCTCCTCCATATATCATATTATCCTTTGGATGTGAAATTGATGCTATATGTTGAATTTAATTATCAAGACTGACAGCTAGACTCAGAGACTGGTCTATAGCATGTAATAAGAGACTTCCCCTTGGTTTAAGAGAAGAAAACTGAAGTGCCCAAGCCCCTACATGTGAGCATGATAACTCTGTCCCTTTCAGCACTATTCTCATGACATGGACCGTGAGGCAGGAGTAATATCCCCATTTGACAGATGAAGAAATTGAGGCGCAGGCTGGTTAGGTGACTTCGTAACATTCCACAGCTAGGACACAGCTCTGAGGCTGAACCTGGATCTATCACATGTAGCTCGCTAGAGCACAGTGCTGTGACCTGACACGCCAGTCTCTACTGGCACAGCTTGCCTTTCATCTGCCTTAAAAACATTTTTATAAATATATTTCTAATTGCAACAAGCCAATGTGGGCTTCTGCTGACATCACACCTAGCATAATGTGCCATTCAGAAATGGTGCCCAGCGATGATTACTTTCTTGACATCACCATTTCTCAGCAGCCCAGAGCTATATACCGCATCAAGTAAAACTTTACTTCAGTACATCAAGGCATTTCTGTCCCTCCTGCTTTGGGCTGCACCCACCCCACGTCACCACCCCCATGTGAATCATTCGCTACAGGGTCCAGAGCTCTGTGGCACTGTCATCCCCTGGAGTTGGCCAACTGACCTGCTAACCACAGAGGGAGTCACAGAATGTGGAATCTGATTGGAAATGCTCACCGAGCACATTGCAGAACCGCAGGGACCCCCAGGGCAAGTGGATCAGCCATCCACACTGCAGAGGCAGTCCTCAGGCCCTACCTGGCCCAAAGGAATGTTCAATTTAGCACACAGAGTCTTTCTTTAAAAGGAAACTATTACCCCACTTAAAATTCAGGAAAATTTACATAAATATCCAAATTCCACGAAAACACTAGAATATCTGGCCCTGGCCCGGGGGCTCAGTTGGCTGGAGCTTCGTCCCACACACCAAGAGTGGTGCAGGTTCCATCCCAGGTCAGGGCGCCTACAGGAGGCAACCGAACCATGTTTCTCACATGGATGATTCTCTCTCTCCCCTCCCCAGCCCTGCCCCTTCCTCTGTCTAAAAATCAATAAAAACATACCCTTGGATAAGGACTTTTAAAATTAAAAAGGAAAAAACAACACTGGAAATTTGACAGCACTGGGTCCGCACCCCTGCACGGGAACAATGGGCTGGGCCTGAGCAGCACAAACCACCTCACTCATGAGTCATTTTCATGACCCCTCAGGCATCGTGTCTGCAGCACCTTCCACTATTCAGAGTGGGAATGCCAAAATGTCACCTGACCTTGCTTTTCAGTTGTCTGCAGACAACTGTTTATTTCTCCGTTCTCCAGTGTGATATCCTTAAGAACTTAAAATGCTGCGTCAGACTATCATAGCATTATTTATCCATGGCAAATGGCTTCACCCACTACTTTTCTTACACCTAATTATGGATCATAGCTAAATAACCTGTCTTTACTGCCTGCTTATAGCAGAGACTCTCTTCTAACAAGAACCCACCCACATGAGGTGCCAAGACCTTGCCAGAGAAAGGGCTGTACAAATACCCCCTTTTCCTTCCTGCCACCTCACCTCACCTCCTGCTTTACCCCAAGCTCCTCAGAAGCCATTTAGATTCGCAGGCATGCTCTGGCCCCCTGCCCTGGCGCTGAACTCCTCTGGGTGGGGCGGCAGGCAGCCAGGGTGCTCTTGGTTCTGGAATGCACTTCCTCAGAGTGGTGCCAAGGCCTAACCTTGGCAGATTCTAAACACAATGGCTTGTTAGATTCCAGGGCATTCATTATTCCTGACTGAGAGGTGAAACAAAGGGTTGTTTTTTTTTTTTTCTAATTTGCAAAGAACTGAGTGGAAACTTAGGGAGAACAGTCACCAAGTTTGACTGAATTTTTTAACTTCAGAAGAAATAAAAGAACATCTTCTGGAGTTACAAATCATACACGAGAAATTGATGACACAAACTAACAGAAAGCAAGTCTCCTTTCTAGCACAACTTGTTTTTTATTATATACAAATGTTAAATGAGAGGTGAGCATTTATGCTGATAACTCTTGAAACTATAGTCCTAAAATTTTACTTTAGAGAGAATACCAGGAGAATTCACTCTATGAAAATTCACAGCTAGACTTACATCAGTCAAATAAAATTTACCTTCTATTTAAACCACAACTCCATGTTTGTCAAATACAGTACACTCTAATTAAATAAATTTTTTCTATCTCTTCAAATCTTCTTTCTACCTTTTTAATTGTCAAAATTAAAGAAAAGAAAGCTATCGTTCCTTTCCTGCTCAGCTACCCATGAGTGAGTTCCAGGAATAGGGAGCTTCGGAGAGAGGAGCTTCCCTGGAGCTCAGAGTGTGAAAGGATGAAGTGACAGGGAAGGAGGGGCTGCCTGGGTGGTGGGAAAGGGGACAAAAGCCTTGGGGCTACAGTGACCTAATGACCTGCAGGCCATTCCCCACCCCCACTTTGCAGCAGAGCCTTGAGGGGGACTTGGAGCAAGGTCTCTTTAGGCAGGCTTGGCCCTAACCATCACTTATTTCCTTTAGATAATATTCCAACATAAATAGCTAATGATTGATTTATTAGAACTACAAATTTATAGGTTCTTCCATTTTGTTTTATTTTGTCTTAAGTCAAATTCCCTTTCCAGTCTCACCTTTGCTGAGACAATTACTCAGCTACAATTGGTCTTTGGTCATCACACAAAGTGACCACAGTAGCAACTTATTTCTGGTTAATAGCTGTGGACCCTGAGAAAGAAGATACCTACTAAGAAAGGCTCTTGATAGCTAACTGGGCACAAATTTTAAAACCAGCCTAGCAGCCATTTCTATACAGGGGCCTCTCACACAAACTGCACTTTAAGGAGACACCTGCACTAAACTGCCTGCCTGCACTGTGTTCCTGCCATCTGAACCAGCTCTTATAAAGGAGTTCCTGGAACTGTATTTCAACCAATAGGACTGCAGTTTTCCCTGTCCAATTGGAGCTGCACAGCTCTGTCCCCCATCAGTATCTTAACCTACCAATCAGAGCAGCTTCATTCTGACCAATCAGACCAGTACTTTTTGGATCAATCGAACTCCAAAGATTTGGAGCCCTCATGTGCATGAGGACAAACCAATAAGGGACTGGGGCAGGGACTTCTCTATATATAAGTCAGCTTCCCTCTGTCTAGGAAAGGGCAACTTTCCCTTTTCACTGAAGACTGGAGCCTGCGTTTCCAAGCTGGAGCTGAAACACTGAAGACAACTAACTGGACCAGAGCAGAACAGGACAGGGCAGAGTGAAGCAGAGCAGAGCAGGGCCCAGCAGAGTGAGGGCCACCTCAGAGCTGTGCTGTTCCACAGTCCTGCTGTTTCATAATTGAGCTGTAACACTACTGAGCTATCCACAGCCGTGCTGCACCATAACTGAGATGTCTGTCCTGAATAAAGTTTCCTTCTTCAACACACCCCAAATTGGGGGTTCCCGAAAGCACTGAATTGACACCAACAATCATTGACTGACAACCCTAAGCCTAGGAGGCTCACCAGAAAACAGTCCCTTCCCCCACAGGCAGCGGCCCAGCTTCACATAGAACTGCCCACTTTCATGGGGCCAGGTGGGCTGGGACAAAAAGCTCAGTGGTGACTGAGTTGAAGTCAAAGACAAAGATGTAGTTGAAGACGAAGGGCCCCCTTCAAATATTCTGCTCCAAGTTAGAACCCAACCATGACCTTAGGAGTGGGAGATGGCTGAGACTGGGTCTCTATTGACTGGAGTCAGCTAAGGTTCAAAGCAGAGCACATAGGAATTAGAGGAAAGAGAAAACGTAACATTTAAAGAAACAGAACAACATTAATCCCTGCCTCCCAACATCCTTCATATAAATGCACACGACAGCAACGGTAACACCGCATCACTGACATTTGCTGGAAGGTCCCTCCCCACCCTGGACAATCACACACCGCCAAGAGCAGGGTCATCTCTGGGTCCTCAGGACACATCACAGTTTTGTGGGATACAGGCCTGAAAAGTTAGGCTGAAAGTAATTTAAATCAAAACAAAATGTATGCACAGCAAAGCCTTAGATTTTAAACACAGCATTGTTTAATCCTCTATTAAAAATAAAACTGATGAAAAAAACCATTGTTTAAGATATGTATAATAAATTAGCATGAATGCTTAAAGGTATTACTACAAGGACATTCACTTTATTTGTATTTATAGTCTAAATCTGAAGCTGCTTCAATATTCAAGAACTAAAAATTGGTTGAATAAATTATGTCAAGTCTATACATCTATTCAGGAGAAAATTACACAGTTCTTAAAATGGTGCTGTGCAAGAACATTTAAAAATTTATTACAACATATCCATGATATATTATTCAATAAGAAAAGTAAGCTGTAAAACATTACTATATAACTTTTGCAGAAAAGATATACAAATGAGTAGAAGGCAATATATAATACAGTGTTAGTTCTACAATAATGGAATTGAATATGAAATTTTTTTCTTATTCGTAGAGAAGGTTCTAAGTTTCCTAAACTTGCTAAAGCAAGCAGGTATTTTATAATAATAATAAAAGCACAACCTGTGCTCCATTTTTAAAAGATCTACCTGATGCTGACAGTCTGTGCTAGAGAAGCCTGGGCTGAGCACTAGCCACACCCTCCTCCCCTCCCAGAGAGGGAGGGCGTTCCAATGGGACACAAGGGGGTGGGGCTTAGGGGGGGAGGTAGATGTGAGGGCTCCATACAGTCCCAGGTTGTTTTGTGAAAACTGTGTTTCACTGGATCTGCATATGCCATGAGAAAATCAAAACCAAAAAACAAAAAAACAAAACAAAAAAAACCCCTCTTGTCCCTAAATTAATCAGTTTCTAGAATTTGGGCTTCCAAAAAGAGTAAAAAAAAAAAAAGGTGTTACAGAGGCAGATGTTTTTATAAGAACATACGAGAAGGAAAAGAGCAACCAGAGCAGGTTTGTATAGTAAGCATATGTAATCATTCCCGAATCTCAAGTGGAATAAAATGTTGACTTAAAGCAAGGAATGCTTTTGATATTCTCAGCTGGTCTCAGGATAATTTCATGAGACATGGCGTTTCAGAAATGGCACAGAATTTGAAAGTTTGCTTATTGATTATACCACACTGGGCTTGATCTAAATGAGATTAAAGATTGCTTATGCACAAAAATAAATACAAAAGATTAAGACAAAGATAGCAAATATTAAGGCTAAAATTTTTGTCCTGAGCTACCCTGCTTATTCTATAATCTCAACCAAATTACCTTTTTAAATCTGTTTCCTCATCACCCAACTGAGATAATGATAATACTTAGGTAGTAAGGTAATCTATTGCAAAATGAAATTGTGTCTTCTTTTTTGCCACTATAGGCCCATCAGAAAGAATTTAATTTCCTCCCAGCCCAGTGACAGGAATCAGATGTAATTTGGCTTTAGAAACAAGTGACACTCTCACAGCCAGCAGTGGAGGAGCAAACTCAAACACTTCCTTCATAGCCCTGGCCTTAGAGGTAAATGCAACAATGGATGTCATATGCCGTGTCAATTGTCATGCAATGTTCAGATGTGAAGCGTTGTGGTTAAAAATGCCATTCATTTCACACAATTACTATAGAGCAAAATGACTCAGGAGACCCAGGCTCTCATCCCAGCCCCACCACTATCTGGTTGCTGGATTGAGTCTTCCTGATCTGCAGAATGGGAACATACTCTTGGCCCTGCCCTACCTTCGGGTTATTGTGAAGCTCAGGTGAGAGAAAACATGTGAGAAGTTGGTGGAGCCCTGGCTGGCGTGGCTCAGTGGATTGAGTGCCAGCCTGTGAACCAAGAGGTCCCTGGTTCAGTTCCCAGTTGGGGCAGGGGCCTGGGTTGCTGGCCAGGTCCCCAGTGCAGGACACTCGAGAGGGCAACTGCACATTGATATTTCTATCCCTCTCTTTCTACCCCCCTTCCCTCCTCTCTAAAAATAAATAAATAAAATGTTAAAAAAAAAAGTCAGTGGAGAGTGTCAGACAAGGATGATCTGTAAGCAAGCCACAACTAAAGTCAGTAAAATTCTCTGAGCTCTGACCATTGAACAGGGATTAAAACTGATAGATTTTATTAAAGAAATAGTCTGCATTACAAACAATAAAAAAATGAAAAACCCAAATATCCATCAACAGTATAATGAATAAAGAAACTGCCATATATTAGAATACTTGCAGCAAGAAAAATAAATATGCTTTATCATATACTACATATAACATTGATAGAGGCAAGACAAAAGAACACAGGCCATGACTGCCTCACATAACATTAAAAACAGGCAAAATAAATTAGTTTGCTCAGAGAAAGCTACATAAATAGTAAAATTGTAACAAAAAGTAAGGAAATAATTATCACAGAATCAGATAGTGTTTTTTTATGGTTGGGAAGAGATAGGATGGTAAAGATGTGAACAGGCAAGTAGGAAGGATTTCTTGGCTTACAGCAATGTTAATTTTGCATGTGTGTGTATATATATACACACACATACATTTTTCTATATGTATATCTCACAAAATAAAAACAATAACAAAAAATAAGTAAATTCTGTATAGTTATATCAACAGTGCTATTTTTTTAAAAAGACTTCTTCTAAGAGTTTGTTTCCATTCCAATCTCAGATACACTCAACTCAAAAATTACTCAGTTGAAATTTTAATTTCTTCAAAGAGAAAGTATAGTCATGAAGCAGGTTATGGTGATTCAAGTAGACTACTAGTCTACTTATTAATAATTTTTGATTGCTTAGAAAATTTCAGGGTCAAATTAAAAATTCTAATACGAATAATAAAAAAAAACTACTGGGCTACAGTCACCACCTGAGCATACCTTACACCACACCAATCAAAAAGGAAATGCAAGTTTACATCAGTGACTTACCCGCTGGCTGTGTTTGTGCTGTTCTCTTAGGATAAGTCTTGCTTCGGCTTCTTGCCACATTCTGATCTGGGCGGGGAAGTTGAATAGAAAGATCTCGGCTCATTTGCAATGCTGTCCTGCCACTTGAAAATGCAACATTTTGATTAACACAGGTAAAACCACACAGCCACAAAATTAAACAACAGCTCATTCAGAATATCTGCAAAATAAGAAAAGAGGAAAAAACACGCACTCATACAGCCTGTAAGCATATATGGATTTCCAACTGATTCTCATTACCAAGGAAGTAGAGTAGCATTAAATTCCGATAGGAAACATTTAGGTTAGATAGAAGGAATATCTTTCAGGAGAAGAAACAGGGAAAGGGGGTTTATTAAAGGAGTAAGGTCTAAGCAGAATGATGAGCTGAAAATAGAGACTGCTGATCGCCTTCCAGCTCGACCACAAAATGAAGAAATTACATTGGTCTGAATTACATGAGGACAATGACTCTGCACGAGTCAGCACGACCCCGCACTGGACTTGCATGGCAAACTATAGAGCCTCCCCACAGGACCACTGTGTGGTCCACTGTCACCCTGCTATGGAACAATCAACCATTTATTATCCCGCCTCACCCGTGCTGGACCAGGTGCCCAGAAAATTTATAACAGGCCTAAAAACCCATGCACAGCCCTGCTTCTCTGAAGGGTCTGTGAGGATTCAGGAGGGTGAGCTTTGTGTAATTTCAAAGAATTTGAAATTACAAAGAATTTCAAATCTCAAAGAATCTCAAAGAATTGTGCAATTTCATTTGCTGGATTTCAGTCATCCTGGAGACCTGGCTGAAAATTCATTCACTCTACAGAAAACAGAGCCCACAGCTGCTAAATTTAAGCCAATGAATGACCCTGACTTTCACCTTTTTTGTACTTAGGCACAAAAAAAAGCATTTCCATTTGTCCAGTTTGATTCACCTCAGGAAAAGTCATCAATGAAAAGCCTTTTAATGGCCCCAAATCCTACTGACCCTACATTTACAGAATAAACATAGGTGAATCTCTCCCAAATGACATTTATACAGCAAAATTCACCTCCTACATGCCTCAGTAAAAGTTTCCCCTCCTCACTAACCCATCCACCTTTATTAGAAATTTTAAAAATGGTGTGATTCAGTGAATTGAGTACCAGCCTGTGAACCAAAGGGTTGCTGGTGTGATTCCCAGTCAGGGCACATGCCTGGGTTGCAGGCTAGGTCCCCAGTAGAGGGTGCGTGAGAGGCAACCACACATTGATGTTTCTCTCCCTCTCTTTCTCCCTCCTTGTGTGACAGATTCCATCCCTGAGTACACTTTGTACTCAATAATTCATGAGAACCAGGGAAGCAAACTGGGACATGTATTCTTCTATTCGAAATTTAACTATTTTTTTAAAGGTAGTACATATAAGGTAATACAAATAGCAACACCTCTCTCCTGAAAAGATAAAAAAAAATCTTGACAGGGAATTCCAGCCAAGATGGAGGCATTGGTAGATACGCTTTGCCTCCCAGCACAACCAAAAGGACAACAACCAATTTAAAAACAAAAAACAACCAGAACTGCCAGAAAATCAAACTGTATGGAAGTCCGACAACCAAGGAGTTAAAGAAACATTCATCCAGACCAGTAGGAGGAGCGGACAAGGAGCTAAATAGCTGGGGCAGAAAGGATACGCTGTCAAGACAGTGGCTGGTGGACTGCATGGTCCCATATTTGCATATGGATAAACCAGGAGGAACAACTGGGGAGCAAGACAGATCACGCAACCCAGGGCTCCAGCACAGGGAAATAAAAACTGAAAACCTCTGGCTGTAAAAACCTGTAGGGGTTGTGGAAGCAAGAGAAAGTCCCAGTCTCACAGGAGAGTCTGTTACAGGGACCCCTGGGGTTCTAGAATGTACACAAACCCACCCATACGAATCAGCACCAGAAGAGCCCAATTTGCTTGCAGGTAATGGGGAAGTGACTGAAAGTGGAGCAAGAGCTCAGCAAGTGGCATTGTTCCCTCTCAGACCCCCTCCCCACTACAGTGCCACAATACAGCGAAGTGGGTAGCCCCACCCTGGCAAATACCTAAGGCCCCACCCCTTATAATGTAACAAGTGTGCCGAGACAAAGAAAAATGGCACAAATGAAAGAACAGATCAAACCTCCAGAAAAAGATCTAAGTGACAAAGAGATAGCCAGCCTATCAGATGCAGAGTTCAAAACACTGGTAATCAGAATGCTCACAGAAATTATTGAGTATGGATGCAAAATAGAGGAAAAAGTGAAGGCTATGCAAAGTGAAATAGGTAAGGAACCAACAGTGAAGGGAAGGAAACTGGGACTCAGATCAATGATTTGGAAGAGAAGGAAAAAATAAACATTCAACCAGAGCAGAATGAAGACATAAGAATTCAAAAAAATGAGGAGAGGCTAAGGAACCTCTGGGACAACTTTAACTGTTCCAACACACGTATCATAGGGGTGCCAGAAGAAAAAGAGGAAGAGCAAAAAATTGAAAAGTTATCTGAAAAAGTAATGAAGAAAAACTTCCCCAATATGGTGAAGGAAATAGATATGCAAGTCTAAGAAGCTCAGAGAATCCCTAAGAAGTTGGACCCAAGGAGCACATCAAGACACACCATAATTAAATTACCCAAGATTTAAGACAAGGAAAGAATTCTAAAAGCACCAAGAGAAAAGTAGAGCATTTCCTACAAAGGAGTTCCCATAAGACTAGCAGCTGATTTCTCAAAGGAAACCTTGCAGGCAAGAAGGGGCTGGAAAGAAGGATTCAAAGTCATGAAAGGCAAGGACCTACAACCAACATTACTCCATCCGGCAAAGATATCATTTAGAATGCGAGGGCCGATAAAGTGCTTCCCAGATAAGGTCAAGTTAAAGAAGTTCATCATCACCAAGCCTTTATTATATGAAATGTTAAAGAGACTTATCTAAGAAATAGAAGAAAATCAAAAAGTATGAACAGGAAAATGACAACAAACACAACTATCAACAACTGAACCTAAAAAACAAAAACAAGCTAAGCAAACAACTAGAAGAAGAACAGGACACAGAAATAGAGATCACTTGGAGGGTTATCAGCAGGAGCGGGGGAGAATGGGGGAAAAGGTACAGAGAATAAGTAGCATAAATGGTAGGTACAAAATAGTGGGAGTTTAAGAATAGTATAGGAAATGAAGAAGCCAAAATGTATGTATGACCCATGGACATGAACTAAGAGGGGGCAATGCTGGAGGGAGGAGGTTGCAGGATGGAGGGGGATAAAGGGGAAGAAAAAAATGGGACAACTGTAATAGCATAATCAATGAAATATAGTTTAAAAAAATTTTTAAATCCATACAGAGAGCAAACTTCCATTATTATAAATACTTTCAAGAGACCTTCTCAGCTATAACACTTGGGTGCTATATACATTATTGCATAGAGGAAAAAATAATTTGCCCTAAAAATATAACCCATTAGGTGGACCACCAAGGCATTTTATAATAAGATTTTACATTATTCAATTTTTCCTTGTGGTTTCTATCCCAGAAATAAAGGAGAAATGACAAGAACATATCACAAGATTAATAAAAGTGTGGTCTAGGAACATAAACTGATCTGCCACAGGCTGTGTGAGACCCAGGACTAGAACAAGCTTTCTGACCTCCAGCTGGTCGGCGTGGTGCAGCCTGGCAGAGTGGGCAACGGAGGGGAACACTCAGCCACTGGGTTTGAAGTTGCAAGCCTGGTCTAAAAAACATAGCTCTGTTACAGCTCTATGTGGTCTTCAACAGGTTATTTTCTAAATCTCCTGGAGCCTTGTTTTCATTATTTATAACATATTCTACTTGTTCTTACTATTTCCTAGCAGAAATATTCTTGTGCAGTTTTCTTACTATTTCCTTGCAGCGGAAAGTATTTGATAACTAGAGAGATTTCCAGCGCCTGGTGACTGTTTGCAGTGACAGGACAGAGATTTATTCCCATGATCACCCACTTCCCTTCCTCCTCTCACTCAGGCACACACACTCCCATTCTATGCCAAGTGGCCTTTTTCAGCCCCCAAGTGGGAGGCACAATCGGCAATCAGTGGGGTAGCGGAAAGAGAACAAGAATAGAGGCATCTGCGTTCAAATCTTAGCTTTGCCACTTACTGGTTAAAGGTCTTTATTTGTTAGTTTACTTTGGGGTCAGGGGCTCAAATTTCTCATCTGTGTAAGTGAGGACATGATCATCTCCTTCCGTGGGTCACTGAGTGGACTGGATAAAGGAACACACGTGCAAACACCTGACACATAGGCAGTTCTCACGAGAACTTGTTCTGTCTTCCACGCTTTAGGAAATGTGGAAAGTTCGTGTGATTTCAGTCCTACAAGAAGGTGGTCTGGGTTCTCAGGCCCAATTCCCATTGCTGGAATATAAATTCTACACAACTCATTCACTCATCAAAACTAGGAGCCCCCTACAAACTTAACAAGAGGTAAAAACAGTTAATTTTTAAGGAACTCAGAAAAAGAGGTATCAGTGTATAATAAAATACTTTAATCAAATATTTGATCAACTTCTATTTCAGATTATTGGTGCCTGATAATAAAACAACAACAAAAGAATTAGATTGTCAGATTTCAGCTCAGCCTTTCCCCATAAATTTAATTTGGGATTTTGAAAAAGATTGGCTGTCACACATTACTAAAAGGACCTGATTTTTTCATTCTTAAGTAATGACTAATTTTCCTAAAAGATGTTGGAATGTCCTTGGTATTCTGGAAGTCCAAAGATGCAAGAAAGGGACAAAGACGAGAACTCTGATTTCCCACATGACACACACACACCTATAGAGACACAGCACAAATACAGACACTCCACAGTCGCACACACAGCGCTTTGTATGCTGATCTTTATCCCCTAGTCTCTAAAGCCTGCAGGGTAAAGAAGGAGGCCCTCTGGGTTTGCAGAGCTCTGCCTTCATTCCACCAGGTCTACAGAATATCTCAAGAAAGGGGCAGGCCTATGGTGTTTGTTAAAGGCTGGTTATCTTTCCTCCTCTGACAATTAACAGTCTATGAGCTGGCAGCCACCCAGCAATCAGAGACCCACCCCTCCCCAAGCGTAGCTCTGGGCAGTGGGGTGAAACATTTCTTCCAGGGATGTTGTAATGTTGGTGCTTTCTACAGACAGACTTGAGATTTGGGTTTCATTAAGACTCACTAGGCAGTTAAAACCAGCCACCAAATTAGAACAGATTTAGCAGAGCTTCCAATTCTGCAAAGGTTACTTTTAATTACTTTCTTGGAAGAAATATTTAATATGCAAAATCCAATAATAATAATTCCCAGTAGCTACACATTTGCATTTCAATAAATTTGAGAAATCAGGTATAAGTAAATTTGAGGAAACCAACTACAGCACATGTTAAACAGCATAATTACAATTTTAATAGTAGGAACACAGAGATAGAGTTACACATTTTCCCTATAACCCTTGAAATGTTTCACACCCTACGTGGAAGAACAGCCAAAATGGTAACTATTAGCTGTCCTCAATATAAAAGTATGTACTCTTCCCTTAAATTCCTGATGATTATATCATTGTCTGGGAAAGAACCTCAATAACCTAAATTTTGAGGCTAAATTTTTATATAGTGGTGAATACCAAACACTGAGAACACCTATAATACAATAATTTAACTTTTATTTAAGTCATCAAATGGGGCAAAATATCCAAGTGAGTAATATATAAAGACTAATGCAGCAAACATTTAATATTAAGCACTCTGTTATTGATTATCTCTGGCTTCAAATTCAAAACCAAAAAAGTGGTTCATGAGAGGAATCAGAATCTGGCATACCCTTGTCCTTGACTCGGCTTTATTTTCAAGTCCCCTAGGTAAGGTTTCCTTCAGCGATGTCTCCAGCAGGACTGAGAAGAGAGTCCCACCTTTTAAGCAGCATTTCTGTACCCTGCTTGGGGGTTACAGGGCCTGGGACTGGCCTCATGCCACTCTCTGAGGCAGAGGTGGTTCGGTCTGAATCTTGGTATCTCTAGGCACCCAATGCCGTGTCTTGCCCATCACGGGCTCTCCACTTAACAGAAGGAGTTCAAACAAAACAATCCTTTTTCAGAACAGAGAAGGCCCCTGTTTTTGTGTATTAGAAAAAGACACAAGCACGTGCCCAGACGATGCAATTGTGATTCCCGACAACCACAGCCTGGCTTCCCCTGCAGCACGCTAACAGGCAGCCTAATGGATAAAAGCCCAGGCAGTGAGGTCAGGAAGCCAGCGCCGGAGCCCACTTCACTGCTTGCCAGCTGACTTCCCTTGAGAAGTGACTCAGCGTCGCTAAGCCGTAGTTTCCTCACATATTATGAGGATAAGATTAAGAAGACTGCGCTGATTAAATGAAATAATAAATGGAGAACATTTAGCATACTACATGGCACTTAGAACGGCTCGATGAAGTTTAGATGTAATTGCCAGCATTACTACATGTAGGATTTCTGCTGCGGAAAGCATGATTTGATCCACAGTATAAAGTAAACGCTGTCTTACAACCCGGGGTGAACAGAATGTCCTAAGAACTGCAATCAGCTACATTCAAAACACCTACTTTGTTTCATAATCACAACATAGAAACAAGTCAAATATGCATCAAAGTACATTTCTGTAGGTAAGCTCTAGTACATTCTAAAAGTCCTAAACTTAATATAGCTAATACAGACATTAAATAAAACCTGAAAAGCTATTTTTTGTCAAAAAGTTTAAATACACTATTATGCTTATGAAATTCATGGGTATTATAGAAAAAAATTTTCAAAACCTGGAATGTGTATGTATGTGGACAGCTAAGTTAAAAATTTATGTATTCACATATACTCCCCAAGGAAAAGATGCCATTTACCTATACCGGTGCTTATTACTCAGGGATCCAAACTTGCTGAGTTTTCTTGACAATGAATTTGATTCATTTTCTGGCATCCTAATGAATTTTTAAAATAAAATTAAATAAAGACTCACAAATACAGATACTTATGCAATATTTGAGCAAAAACTATGTAGAAAATATAATAATGTAATACTTTAACAGCTAGTCAAAATATCTGATTTATTCTACAGGAAATAATAATGTTATTACAAGCTAATAGTTGACACACAACCACATTCTAGGAATTTATATATGTCTAATATCAAAATACTCATACTTCCTAAAGACATCACTGTAGTCAGAAGCTTTAGTTGTGAATCAAATTACTTTCTCTACTTAAGTAACCTTGGAAACTTTGTCCCTACGTTGGTGTGGCCAAGCCAAGGTGCTCATGGCAGTTAATCACACCTGACGTGGTGGTTCAGTCTCTTTGTACCACGTGGTCCAGCACTTCCCATTCTGGGGCACCTTCAACAGACACGCTCCTCCACCCAGCCCACTAAACTAGAGGTCATGTCTCAGGCTTTCTGGGAAACGTCCTTCTCCTAATACAAACGCTATAAAGGACATTGGTCATTTTATAAGAATACTTCTCCCATATCATGCTATTTGGGGAAAGTGTTCCATGCAAATCAACCAGGAATAAGGGAAAGAACTCATCTACTTTTAAAATTAAAAACACAAATAAAGCTTAATGTGGTACCTAATAAAATTTAGTTGCATCTTTACACCATAAGGATGTGACATGAACGAAAAGTGTCCCCACAATCCAATGATCAATTCCCTCTTCCCTCATCTTCACCTCCCAGGGCCACAGCAAGCAAGGGGGCTGCCAGCTCCCCATTCACATTTGCCTCCCTCACTCCCTGTTTTCCTAAGCACTTTCCTGGTGACTCCTTCTCCTAACCCATGGCTGGCTCTTCCTATCCTCTACATGCTGGCAGGGTCCCACCGCTCTGTCCTTGGCTTTCTCCTTCTCTCTTCATTTTTTTCACAGGTGACCTCCTCCAGCCCTCTTTGCTTAAACCCTAACTACATTTACGTGGCCAACCTTGGTCTTTCTCATAAGCCTTACACATTCAACATCTCCACTTGGATGACAACAGGCATTGCAAAGTTAGCATGTCCACAGCAGAACACAGTTTCCATAAATACCAAAGCTACACTGTTTCCATAAACAACATCATCATCATCACCATCATCATCATCATGTCCTCAGCCTTTTCTTACAATGTGAGCAAAGAAAGCAAAGAAGATATCTATGTGTATGTATGTGTGTGTTTATGTATGTGAGGGCATATATACCTATTTGTATTAATGTGATCAAGAGAATTAGGTGACTAGAAAAAATAAAAGAGAAAAACTTCTAAATTTCTACTTACAGATAGGACAGAATTCTTGTTATAAAAGCAAATGCGATTTTCACTTTTTAGAACAATGAACAAAACTTTCACCTTAACATACCGAAAAAACGTATGATGTTCTACACTGCATTTCCAAAGGTGCTTGCACGCAGTTTTACTTCGGGCTTCAAAGAAGAACGAGGTCTCATTGCACTGAGAGAGAAGAGAGAGAACATGAATTGCTGACTGCAACCTGCTTCAGAGGGTCAGAGGACAGCCACCTGAATTCTCTTCTAGGCGACAAAAATTCGAGGCAACAGACAATTTATTGTTAACACTTCAAACAAAGAAAAATGACCTCTTTGTAGCTATTTTTGGTAGCTTGCTTTAAAACTTTAATTAAAGTTACAATATCAGCTCCATGTAAATCTTAATGCCATGACCTTTACTACCTACTCCTGCAGCACACATGACCATGAGTAACCTGGGGATGGTGCTGAAGTACCCCAAACGCTTCAGTCCCAAATGGGCACTGAGACAGGAAAAGTACTGACCATGTGCAAATCAACTCCCAATAAAATGGAGATGCCCACAAATATATTACTTTCAGGAATATCAGGCCATATTTAAATTGGTACGTAATGAATCCCAAGAAGGTCACAGGAAGAAACGACCAGCACAGCAGTACAATCTAGGCGAGTTAAATAATGTCTGATTGTGACTTTCGCCATTCTGCATCAAGTTACTGGGTGAATTAAATTAAATGATATGGCATATGTAAAATATCATGTAATAAATATACAATAAATTTTAACTATCATTTTAATCTGGTGGTTACCTAATTATCTATATTTAATGCATAAGAAACAAAGGTAATAGTAGAAGTAATTCAAACTGTGCAGGAGAAGATACCATTTATGTTTTTAAATGACTGAGTAGGAAAACAACATAAGCACTAAAATAATAAGCCACAAGCTCTGTGAAGTTATATAATTGCTAATTTAGTTTCAAATAAAAACCAAGCTCATGTCTCAATTGCAGAAATGCCCCTGGAATGAGGTTGCTATGGCTTCATAAACAAGATTGTCAATGCAGAGGAATAATTAAAATACCTCCCTATCCCCGCTACTTTTAATAAGGACAGAACATTTATATGCATGAAATTTCTCCCAAGTCCATCTGGAATGAGGCCCAATTTAGAAGTTCGTTTGTAAAACTGAAAGGGTGTGATGAAAACAGAGCCAAGATATGCATGTTATAGCAAGGCAACCCATTATTCCAAAATCTTGTGAGGTGGAGGAAGAACTCAGGACAATTCCCAGGTTTGTGGCTTGGGTGCTGTGAAGTAGTAAAATACAGCAAGTGGGGGAAACAGGGATTTGGATGGCAAGGGAATGGACGGTAAGTTCAGACTATTTTGATTTTGAGATGCCCGTCGAACTGAGAACTAACCATGCCGAGTTGGCCAGGAAACACTCAGGAGTAGAGCTGAAGCCATGTCATATCTGCTGACACAGATGATTTCACCCAAGAGTATGTAAAAAAATTGCTCAGAAAGAGAGCACAGAGTGAAGAAAGGTCAACTCACAGCAGAAATGAGAGAGGTCAAACTGGACCAGGCGGCAATGGTCAGGGAGGCCAGGAGGGGAGCACAAGTCTCAAGTGACCCAGAAAGGTCAAGCAGGGTTTCAGAGGAGGTTACTGCATTTCACGGTGAGAAATCTTCAGTGACATTCATGAAAGGGGTGGGGAGTACAAAACTAGAGGCGAGGAAGAAAAGTCAATGAATGCAGAAAGTGGTGTCCTCGAAAGTAAAAGAAACTGGGGAGGGCTGGGAAAGGGGGTGCAAGGGAAATCACACGGGTCTGTGGGGCGGGGTGGGAAAGCAAGTAACCCTTCAGCAGATGGGAGTGCGTAGAGGGCCCTTTCTCCCTTTGACTTTCTTTATTTAAGCATGTAGTACACACACACTGACAGTATAAACACCAAAAGTTACCAAAGCAGATACACAATGATAACCACTGTCCCCAGTCCCCATCCAGAGAGGCAACTACCTTTAAGCGTTTCTTATATAACAGGTGAGTGTTTTTAAGGTCATTGAATTATCCAAAAATAGAATGTAGAGGCCGAGTGTTTTACAACAATTTTGCTTGTGATTGCATTGTTATCAAGATCAATGATTACGACAAAGCGAGTACAGGACAGGCTGCCCCCCCCCACCGCCACCCTCCACAACATGTGCACCCCCATCTTCCTGTGCCTTTCAGTACCTGAAGCGGGACCTCCTACACATCACCAGTGACAAGAAACGGTGGCTGGCGACAACTGCTCTGTGACACAGGCACTCTCGCCTGCTTAGCAAGACCACCCACAAATAAGGTGGCAGTTACATACCCGAATCAAATTTTCAACAAGGTTCTTAACTGCATATAATCCAGATCTCCAAAAGTAAAGGCAAAACCAAAAAGCATGCAGTCTTAAAAATAAAAGAAATCTCAAATTTTTCATGGACTGATTTTCACTTCATTCTTCACATAAACATTCATATTTGTTTGTTTTTCAAATAGAGACCTGGTCACAAGGTATCTAATTTGTAGTATATTTTTAAAAGAACTATTACTTAATGAAAGGATAAAGGGTACTTAAGATCCAACCAGAAACGGGTTTTCCCCTGGGTACAAATGTGTTAAAGGAACAAAAGAACCTCCCGCAGGCCTCCTAGTAACTCCTTCTGTGTGCAAACAACACGCATAAACGCACCCTCCCTTTACTCGGGGCTGTGACAGCAGCTGCCTGTTTTCTCTCCCATGGTCAGCAGAACAATCCAAACACTAAAAGGAGGGTTAACGACAAAAAAGGGACCAAGGATTCTGAATAAACTGGGCATGTTTTGCCACTTCAAGCAACTGCTGGCACGAAGGTAACTGACGAAGCATTGCAAATGCCTTTCTTCCTTCGCTCCCCTCCTACTAAGCCTTTTCCAAACAGAGACAATTAGCACCTGTCCTCTCATTCATACAAACATGAGGCTCTGCTTAACTTAAGTTCATTGCAATCTACTGCTAAGAAACTTTATCCAAGCATGTAATAGTGCTTGCTTTTGGCAAAATTACTCAAACACCTTCACAGCTTTTGTCCTTTCACGCCAGAAGCAAAGCTGTGGTCTGAATCTATTTCTTTTCATTCTGTGGACTGATTCAGCTCAAATTACCTGGAACTCAGATATCATGCGGGGACCCACTGGGGTGCATCTATAGGTAAACTTGGCCCAAACCCCAAATTCTGTCATGTGTAAAGAACTCAGGACCTTTATCATATGCATGAATTTGCAACCTAATTCCCTCTGGTCTTCTCAGTCTCTTTTCTCTCAGTATCTTTGCTGTCAATGTTTCTCTTTGCAATCTTGAAGAAAGAAATCTACCTTAGCCTGGCTTCTCCTAAGTGTTCTGAGATTACAGACAGGGTCATGGAGGGGGTCACACGGCAAACTGCACAGCATCTTGTTTTCCCTGGGCTGGGTCAGGCCTCACTGCCTCTCCCAAACCTGACCCGCCCTGGCACACACAGCCCACACTCCAGCCAGTTCTTCTGTTCCTGCCTTGGGAAGCAGCCGCCACTGGACAGTCAGTCTGCCTTCCAGCCTCCCTGGAATTATGAGGATGGATATGTCGATCCTCAATAGTTCTCAAATTATTGTACATCTGCCCATCTCCAAGATCACCAGAAGTAACCTCAGGTACAGTCCATAGGTCGGATATTTGAGAGTGAAATAGGTTGTGCGGCAATGGTAGAAAGACGGTCGTTACATACTGTGAGAACCTGTGGCAGAGAGGCTGCATCCATGACCTCCAGGGGCAGAGGAGAGAAATGTGAAGACTACTAAAGTACTGAGGGATTTTTTTCTAAGCATTCAATCTCTACAAGATTTACAATATACATACTTGATAACTGTTAACTTATTTTAGGGACTGAAGAGTGAGGAGGGCAAAAAAACAAAATTATCAGAGGGGCTGATTGCAAATGAATGACATGACTACAGATAAGGGAAAGGAAGGCAAGTGGTGGGATTGAAAAGATTTATTTTATTCTTTAACTGAAAATAGACTAAAGAGGTATCATAAAATGTTAAGCAGTTTGAGACAATTTATCTTTAAAAATGGCAAGACTGAATAACTGCATTTGGAAAAGTCAAACTGCGTGTGAGAGAGAGCACAGTGTCTGTTTAACGACTGCCCCCGTATCTCCCACCGCCCTCTCCCAGGCCTCCCCACCCCAAGGAGGAGGAGGAGCTCAGAGTGAGCTGCAACAACAAAAACTACCACCAATCTCGTCACTATTTGGAAAGGATGCTAGAAGGAAATTTTAAAACACTGACTGAAACATTATCTTATTCAAGCTTTTTCTTTCCACAATGCTCCCTTATAGAGTGTTTCTTACAACATTAGTGTCTTGTGATCTTGTCAAAAAGAAGGGAAAAAAGAGTTCTATGGTCAAGTAAGTTTGGGAAACAATGTGTTAAATACTCAGAGCTTTTAATTTATTGGGGGTGACACTGGTTAGTAACATTACATAAGTTCCAAGTGTACGGTTTTATAAAACATCATCTACCTGTACTCTGCATTGTGCGCTCACCACCCAAAGTCTAGTCTCCCTCTGTCACCCTAAACTTGCCCTCCTTTGCCCTGTTCCTCCGCCCTCTGTCCAATTCTTTCTGGTAAGCACCACTCTGTTTCTGTGTCTATGAGTTTGTTTTGTTTGTTCACTTGTTGCTTTTTGTTTTAAATCCCACATATGAATGAAATCATGTGGTTCTTGTCTTTTTCCATCTGATTTATTTTGTTTAGCATGATACTCTCAAGATCCATCCATGTTGTCACAAATGGCAGTATTTCATCCTTTCTTATGGCTGAAATACTCAGATTTTTTGATGTACTAATGTGTACAATGTGTACTGTGAATCTCCAAGAGCTGGTAAAGTACCTAGCATTTCCCAAAACAAAGAACTTTTTTTTCCAAGGAAATGTTTCTTCATTACTCTGGTTTAAAAAATATTATACCCCACAAACACCCCTACACACACCAGGTTTTTTTAAATTCTTTTTAAAATTCATGTAATATGGTTTGAATTAAAAATCATGTGCATTTCAGCAGAGCACTCAGAGAATAAAATTAATTTCCATTCCTGCATATATGTTATAGTTTACAATAAAAGAACAAAAACAGCACAAATATTCCAGCACTCTTTTGTCAGTTGTATGGGTTATATATTCAAAATATGTACTAAATGTGAAAATCCTCTTTATCTCATTTACAGATGAAAAAATTGGCTGCTTGATGAATAATCGCATGTAACTCTCTTTCACATTTAGGTTCATAAAACATAAATTATAGGGTTGGCTGTGTTACATTGTGTTGCTCCTCTTTTTTCCTTTCTTCCACAATTCAAAAAAAAAAAAGAATACAAGCCAAATCATTAGAAAATATTGATATCATGTTTCGGTAAACTTTAAAAACTATTATGTTGACCTTATTCTGCTTCCTGTTTGGAAAAGTTCAGACACCAACCCAAAATTCCAGCTGCTTTGCTTGTTATTGCTGGTTTTATTCTACCTTTTCCTCATCTACTCTTTAGAGAAACTGCAGCATTTACTAAAATGCCAACATTTCTCTCTTGCAGATTTAATTTTTAATGATAATTAATCATTATTCCCAGTCTCACAAATGTTTTAAAAAAGTTAATAACAAATGTTACTTAAGCTTGTTAAAAATAAAGATATATTTAGTAAGATCTACTCATATTATTAAAAAATTTTATAGCATGATTAAAATATTTCTTCCAAACAAATGACCTATGTGTTTTAATTATGGAGAATGTCACAAACATACTGGTAAATGAAACAAAGCTAAGTCTCTGGGCCTGGAAAACTGGGGCTCCCCTTCCTGCCGTGGCACAAGCCATTCACCAGCCAAGACTGGTCAAGAACAAGGTGCTCCCAGAGGCCTTTTCTGGGCAAAACTTCAGCAGTTCTAAGAGGCATGAGGCCAAGACAGTTCCAATTCAGATACAGGTACCAGGTGCCTACTTCACGTCCAACTTTGGACGAGGTACTTTCAACCTGGCAACCACACGGTAGGACAGGTTTTATCATCCTCACTTTATAGATAAGGAAATGTGGGTTAAATGTTGTTGTGTGAATTACACAAGATTAGATAAGTGAGAGACCTGGACTTGAACCATGCTATGTGACGACAAGTCTAGTAGTCCATTACTGCACCTAAGAGAATCCAAACCAAACTGTTGTGCAGCATCAGTAGCCAAATATTACTCACAAAGCCACAGTTAGGAAGACCTGGGGGAAATATTACATCTATAGTCCCAGGTATGCTCATACACTGTAGGCAGAAATACACAATGCCACAAAAACTTTGCATGGACGTTGGAGAGGAGGAATATGGCCATAACTAACAAACTACAAAATGAGGACTTCCTGCCAAGATGGAGGCATAGGTAGATGCACTGTGCCTCTTCACACAACCAAGATAGGGACAACAACAATTTAGAAGCAGAATAACAACCAGAACTGACAGAAAATTGAACTGTATGGAAGTCGGACACCCAAGGAGTTAAATTGGACACATTCATCCAGACCGGTAGGAGGGGCAGAGTCAGGCAGCCCAGCGCGGGTTTCGGAACAGAGAGTGTTGGGACTGGACGCTCCTAAGGCAACCGGGACACAAAAGGCAACTGGGGCAGCGTGCAAGACCACAGCGGGCAGACCCTGGGCACACAAGCAGCAGCTGGCAAACCCTGGCTGAGGGTGGCAACCAGCAGACCCAGCGAGGCAGTAATTGTGAAGCAAGGCACTGCGCGCAACCCAGGGTCCCAGCACCAGGAAATAGAGCCTTGGAGCACTGATTGAAAAGGAAAGTCCCACGGGATGCACAAGCCCACCCACATGGGAATTGGCACCAGAGGGGACCATTTTGCTTGGGGGAAGCGGCGGAAGGGGCTGATGTCTGACAGAGATCAGAGGAGCGCCATTGTTCCCTCTCGGACCCCGCCCCCACATACAGCGTCACAACCCAGCAATTGGGTGCCCTGCCCTGGTGAACACCTAAGGCTCCGCCCCCATACATAACAGGCAAGACAAGACAAAAAAAAAAAAGAGATGGCTAAAACAGAAGATCAATTGAAAGCCCCAGAACCCGAAGATGGAGGCATAGGTAGACGCACTGTGCCTCCTCGCACAACCAAGATAGGGACAACAAAGATATAGAAACAAAATAACAACCAGAACTGACAGAAAATTGAAATTTATGGAAGTCGGACAACCAAGGATTTAAAAATAGACACTTTCATCCAGACCGGTAGGAGGGGCGGAGTTCGGCCGGGTGAGGGACGCAGAGCGGAGAGCTGAGCACCCGGGGCGGCGCGCAAGTCTGCAGCAGGCAGACCCTGGGTGCACAATCAGCAGTGGCTGGTGGGCGCCAGCCAGGGGGTGGTGACCGGCAG
>CM052540.1:122936783-122970670 GCA_028533065.1 Trachops cirrhosus | reverse complement strand
AAACTCACAATTATTAACAACCACACCTAAAACAAAAACAAGAAGAAACAAAGCAAACAACTAGAACAGGAACAAAAGCACAGAAATGGAGATCACATGGAGGGTTAGCAACAGGGCAGTGGGAGGAGGAGAGAAGGGGAAAAGGTATAGAGAATAAGTAGCATAGATGGTAGGAAGAAAACAGGGGAGGGCAAGAATAGTATGGGAAATGTAGAAGCTAGAGGACTTATGACATATGGACATGAACTAAAGAGGGGGAATGTGAGTGGGAGAGGGTGTGCAGGGTGGAGGAGAATGAAGGGGGATAATAGGACAACTGTAATAGCATAATCAATAAAATATATTAATTAAGAGGAAAAAAAACTACAAAATGACATTGCTCTTGACCAAGCATGCTCACCCCTGGGGATTTATCCCAAAGACACCCTCCTATAATATAAAAAATACACACACACAAAGTTATTGACTAAAGAAAAAGTTATAAGTGAAAATGATCTAAATGTCCCAGCATAAGATGTTGGTTGAGTAAGCTATGCAATATATACTCAATTGAATACCATACAGCTGTATAAAAGAACAAGCTTTCAGTAAACTGATATAGAGAGATTCCTAGGAGGAATTACTAAGTAAAAGGAAAACCAAGTGCAAAATAATATATACAGTATGCTTTTAGGCGAGAAAGAAGGAAACATTTAAAATGTGCTTACAAACAGAAGCACGGGGACGATAAACCATAAAACACTGAAGTTGGTTATAGACAAGGAAGTGTGAAGGAACAGGACTGAAGGAATATGGAAACTAGCCATTACTTTTCTGAATGTGCCTTTTTTTATAGTTTGACTTTTATTTTTTATTTTTTTATTGTTGTTCAAGTACAGTTTTCTGCCTTTTCCCCCTACCCCTCCCTATAGTTTTACTTTTAAAAGCATGTTAATTTCTACATCTTCAGAAAAAAATCAAATAAAAAAGGATATGAGGAGGGGACCTGTACCTGAAAGCACACTGAGACGGGTAAGCCTAGCTCGATCTCACATGGGTACCACACCACAGTAACAGGCAAGGCGGGAGGAAGGGCCAACCCAAGGAAATTCTGAACACAGTGTTTGACTCTGTGTCCTCAGTTCTGGCAAGGTGCTCTGTGAGTGAACGCACTGCAAAGCACTGTCGACTTCAGTGGTTTGGCCAAAGCAACCTTGAAACTGTTTTTGATGTATTTTAGAATTGAGGAAATGAGTACATGTGTTACTGGTGTTGGCAGCCAAGGTTCTCATGACCAACAAAAAGGAAATATAAATATAAAACAAGGGAAGGCAAGAAAGAACTCTGTGGGGCCCTGCCCAGGTAGGTCAGTTGGTTAGAGAATCATCCCAATATGCCAAGGTTGCGCATTCCTTCTCTGGTCAGGGCACATACAAGCAGCAACCAATGAGTGCATAAATAAGTAGAACAATAAAGCAATGCCTCTCTTTCCCCCTCCCTCAAACAAATAAAAAAACTATATATGTATATGTGTATGTATGTGTACATACCATATATACACCATACATATATGTATGTGTATGTACACACACACATAAAATCCTTTGTTCTTGATACATGGTTAACCCTGAATAAATGGTAGCTATCAATTTTTAAAAAGTAAATAAAAGGGAGGGATGGTGTGACTTGCTTACAGTGGAAGGCCAAGGGCTGACTCATAAATACAGAGGGAGTGGGAGAGCTAGAAAATCAGCATTATGCAAGAATTATAATAAACAACTGGATCAGGCAAGAAGCCTCAATGAATACTAGATCTACAGAGAAATTTTGAAGGGAAACAGGGTATTTGCATTGAATTAAAGTATCTCCCCACTAATTACTTATTAGTTGCAAAGGAGGAAAAAAAAAACACTAATTATACAGTTAAAAATCAGGCAACACCAGGACTGGGTGGTCAAATTTAACAAGTGAAAGGCAGGCGGTCACCATGTGCCTCCAGCTGTGATACCCTGAGAGGGACACAGCCTCACCTGCGCAGCCTTCCTGCTGAGAACACAGAGCCTCGGTCTAATCGCAAGGAAACAACAGACTCATGTGTAATGAGAAACTTTCTATTTTTCAGAAGTGAAAAAAAACTGTATTCTTCAAAAATGTCAATGCCATAAAAACAAAAACACTACAAATGTTCTAGATGAACCACTACGCTGCATACCTGTAACTACTACAAAATAATATTGAATGTAAACTATAATCAAAAATAAAATTTAAATTAAAAAAATGGGGGAAAATGTTCCAGAGATTAAAGGAAGCTAATTAGATTCTATCCTGGAAGGGGGAAATGATATTAAGGACATTAGGTCACCAGAACAGAGAAAGTAGATGACAGAGAACTTAGGTCAACATAAACTTATTGATAACTGTACTTTGCTTATATCACAGATCATCCTTATTCTTAGGAAATACATAATGAAGTATTTAAAAGACATACGACGTGTGAAACTTACTCTGAAATCATTCAGAAAAACATCGTGTGTGTGTAGATAACAAATGAAAATGTTAATAATAACTAACTGAATGTGAGTAACAAGAGGTAACCATGTCTTTTTAGTTTATGTCTTTAATCCTCCCCTGAGGATATGTTTATTGATTCTAGAGAAAGAGAGAGACAGAGAGAGAGAGAGAGTGAGAGAGAGAGAGACTTCAACTGGTTGCTCTTGTCCGTGCCCAACCAGGGATCGAGCCTGCCACCTTTCGGTGTACAGGAAAATGCTCCAACCTACAGATCTACCTGGCCAGGGCTGATTTTGTAATATTTTCGTTTTTGCAGCTTTTTGTAAATTTGATGTTGTTTTCAAATAAAAAGACTTTAAACAAATCTATAGTTCCACTGAAAATGTGAAGGAAACCTAGGGAGACCTCCTGGACTTGCTGACAAACAGTGACAACTCCTGGCCATCCTCATTTCCTGTGTACTTTTCTCAAAGCAGCCCCGAGAGTTCTGCCAAGCGGGTCTGATGTCGCCTGGCCAGAGGTACCAGGAGTCTTTTCGGTCTACGTCCTGTCACTGGGTAAGTTTAGCTGAGGTTAATTTCATGAGGCATTATACATAAAAGTAATCAGAGCAGAATCTTCCCCCCCCCCCACCATTTATTCAACAAATGTGCTTAGTACATGCCAACCTCTGGGCCTGCTGCTGGAGAATGCATTTTCTTCCTGTTGATGAAACCAAGAAATTTGGGTATGAACCAAAACTGCTCTGTATCTTTCACAAAAACATTCAATCTGCTACTAATCAGAAGCAATTTTACCTCCAAAATGCCTCCCAAATCGGCCCACTCCTCTCCACCCTTGCAGGGACCACCCTCTCATCATCTCCCCGGATTGGTCTGCAGTCTCCTACTTGCCCGCCTGTTTCCACCTGTATGTGCAGCCCTGCAGCCAGCACTCTTTCTGAAATGTAAATCTGATCAAAATGAGTGAAACCCAGGACTTGATGTAACACCCAGATACCCCTGAAGTTCATCAGCCAGTGTCAAGATCGAGCGCATGCATACAGGTAAGAGACGGCCTCTCCCAGAAAGACTGAACTGGTACGCTAGGACCTTCCACCCTCATGGCCAGTGTGGATGGGCAGGCATGGCAAACCCACCCTTGCTGCCTTCTGACAGCCACAGCCTCTCCTCCTTCACCTGTCTTGGATCCAATGAATCCAATCTCATTATGCTCCCTGTCTCTGTGTCAGTCACCCCAAGTAATGCTCAGCACGTCCCCTAGTCTGTCCCATTCTCCTACTGCCACCAACTCTTGAAACCCTCCCTTCATGCCCTCCGGAATTCATGGTCTGTCATCAGCAAATCCCTTACTTCCTCAACCCATTCCCTCACGCTGCCTTCACCCTCTTGGGCCAGTGGAAACCTGGCTCTCTGCTGAGCATACTGTCTCAACTGCAGTCCTCTCAAGTGCTGGCTGTTGTTCCCTCTTTGTCCCCACTGTTCTCTTACCACTCGGGCTGAAAGTAAGGGGGAATCCTGCTTTCTTCCCACAGCCACTTTCAGACCATTCTCTCTCTTCCCCCTAAACTACCAGCTTTGAATCAGATCCGCTCACACCACCTGCAGTCTTTGTGGCGGCTGTCACCCGTACAGGCATCTCTGTCACGTGTGGATGCCACTGCAGTCACTCTCACTCTGTCTTGTGTTAATTATTAGAAATTTCAATATACAAATAATAGAAATGATCCCTCCAACACCCAGACACCTCAGTTCCCTGACCATCCCTCCCCCAATGATGCGGTCTTCCTCCCAACCCCAGGCACCCACTCGCATGCCCAGAACTCTACAGCAGGGTTTTTCAGCTTCAGCACTATTGACATTTGGGGGGGGACTGTCCTTTGCCAATTAACAATATATTTTGAAATGTCTAACAGCATATCCAACCTCTATCCTCTAGATGACAGTAGCATCCCTATGCCACCCAGCATTGTGACAACCACATATGTCTCTAGATAGTACCAAATATCCTGGGGGTTCGAGGAAGGGAGTGAGAAGTAATTGACCCCAATTGAGAACCACTGCCCTAGGCTTTTCCATGTATAACTGAAGGCCCTCCGTAATCTCAAGGCCTAGCACCTCCCTTTCTGACCACCACCCTCTCTCTCCAGTTCACTCCCTCCAGTACTCCACCCCCGATAATCTTTCCTTGTCACCAAGACCTCCACCCACAGACATGACCATGCTTTCACTGTCCTCGCTTACCTCCTTACCCAGTCTCATTTCCATGGTAAGTCACTGTGGTTGCTCCCCTGACCCACGGGAGTTCCTTGCCCTACTCCCTCCTTGCACTACTCTCTTGACAAAGCCAGCTCTCCACTTGCTTCCTGCCTGCACCAGGGCTGCGGAACATGGCTGGAGATGCGCACACTGTGATTGTCTCACTTTAAATTCATGACCCTCCGTACCACCATGCTATCATATTATACCATCAAGCTACATGGTCCTTGTCTGTTTTCTTTCCAAAATTACTATTTTGTATTTTCCTCTTCCTCTGGACCCTCAGCACCTCCTCCTCAACCTCTGTCTCAGTTGATGAACTTGCCACCTAGTTCCCTCAAAATCCAAAGCAGAATGACTATAAGAGAACTACCCACCTACCCTCATCTACATTCCCCTGCTCCATCTTTCCACCTACTAACCACAGGGGGGCTGTTCTGCCTGCCCTCTAAAATCAACCCTCCATTTATACACTGGAAGTCATCCCCTGTCATCTACTCAAGGAATATCACCACTCCAGCAATGCTCTCTCTCCCCTACAGTGCCAAGTTTTCACCATGTGTCGCTTCATTCTCATCGGAGTATAGATGTACTATTATTTCTTCCAACTTTAAAAACAAAACAAAAAATATACCTCCCCCTTCTTCACCTGTTTCCTCTCTCAACTATCTTCTGACCTGTTCCCCTTTGTGCCAAAACTCCTCAAAAGTGTTGCCTATACCACCTCCAATTCCACTACTACCACTTTTATTTTTTCTTACTTAATATGCATCAGTTCAGATATTCATTCTCCTACCATGAATTTCTGGGTCATTGTTTTTTATTTACTTTCACACAAGTGCTGCAATGAACACACATGCCCCTTGTGATTCTCTAGGGTGCCCAGACCTAAAAGTGGAATTGCTGGTTATGGTTCACTCTCCAATCCATCAAAACTGGTCTTCTCAATGACTTCCTACTCTTCCCAAATTCTGTGGTCATACCTCAGGGCTTATCTTATTTGACACATCAGCATCATTTGATGCTTACCTAATACATGATTTTTACCTGGCAAAGTTAAAGACAATTAGTGTTCTTTCTACCTCCTTGGTTGTTCCTTCTCTGCCCCCTTTTCTGGTTATTCCTATTCTCTTACCCTATATTCATTCTCCTAGTGATTTCACACAGTCTCATGGCTTTTACTACCAGGATATCTCAATGATTCTCAAATCTGAATGTTCTGCCCAGACATTAGTCCCAAATTCCAGATTCACGCACACCACTTATTATATATCTCCACTTAGATATGGAGCAGTCATCTCAGACTCAACGCGTTAAAATGGGAATACCAATCTCCACCCCCGCCTGACCTCTCCATCAAGAATGTTCTACTTACAGCCTTCTCTACCTCCAGCTCCATTCTTCCTGCCCTTCCAGCCAAACACCTTTAAGTCACCAGTATGTTTCTCTCTCTCATACATTCCCAATCTACAAAACCATACGGCCAAATCCAGAATCCAACAGCTCCTCAGCACTTTGAAGTTTGCTACCCTGGTCTCAGCCACTGCCATCTCACCTGGATTTTTGAAATAAGCATTAGTTGTTAATGAGTGAACAAGCAAATATCTTTGATCTCAAAGCATTCAGTGAAAATCAAACATTTGATAATAGACTTTTTAAAAATTTAAACCCCTGGCAATAAACATATATTTTTAAAACCATGAGCTAATACATAAGTGGTCAATAGTGGTTTTTAATTAAAATCAGAAACCAATCAAGGATGCCTTAGGTTGCTAGATCACTTAACACTCTTCTAGAAGTTCTGAACAACACTGTAAAACACAAAACATAAATAACAGAAATGAGGGAATAATTTATTTTTATTTGCAAATAATATATACCATCTATACAAATTTATGAGAATCAAATTAAGAACTCTTGGCTACAATATAAGAATTCAGCAAAATGGCCACTTTGAAATATACATAAAATTGCATAATTTTCACTTCTACCAGCAAAAACTAGCTATAAGACATAATACGAGAAAAAAACTGATCCATAATACTAAGAAAAAAGCAAAATACATAAAAATAAAGTAAAATGTTATTAAACACAGTGCAAGCATATAACAAATAAATATAAAAGAAGAAATGCTTATGAAGTATAAAACCTGTGTACAAAATCACATGGGGGAAAGGTACTTACATGTATACACTTATACATTATACATTCATCCCTAATGGACAAATCTGAAAGGGACTGCACTGAAATAATAATCATGGCCTCTGAACTTTAAGTCAATAGTTAATTTTAATTTCCTCTTTAAATTTCTTTTCTATAGAGAATTCCCAGACTTTCTATAATCAACATGTAAGATCTTCTTACTAAAAGTTTTAATTTTCCATGAGGTATTATTTAAATGATCCTACCTATTTTGAAGCTTAAATAATACATTAAAATATTTCTAATAATTAGCTTCTGAATCTATCAGAGGAATAAATTTTTACAAATAACAGTATTTAGCTGAAGACAACTATTTGTTGCTCTCTCAAGATGGACGCTAACAGGCCCACACCAAGACACATCATAATTAAAATGCCAAAAGTGGAAGATAAAGAGAGAATCTTAAAAGCAGCATGAGAAAAGCAGTTACCTACAGGGGAGTTCCCAAAAGACCATCAGCTGATTTCTCAAAAGAAACTCTGCAGGCTAGAAGGGGTTGACAAGAAATATTTAAAGTCATGAAAAATCAGGGACCTAAAGCCAAGATTGCTCTACCCAGAAAAGCTGTCATTTAGAATCAAAGGGCAGATAAAGAGCTCCCCCCCAAAAAAGGGGGGGGGGCGTTCATCATCACCAAGTCATTATTATACGAAATGTTAAAGGGACTTACTTAAGAAAAAGAAGAAGATCGAAACTATGAATAACAAAATGGCAATAAAGACATATCAACAACTGAATCTAAAAAACAAACTAAGCAGACAGAAGAACAGAGACAGAATCATGAATATAGAGAGTGTTTTGATGGCTACCAGATGGAAGCTGGGTGAGGGGGAATGGATGAAGAGGTGAAGGGACTATGAAGTACAAATAAGTAGTAGTTTACAGAATAGCCATGGGGATGTAAAGTACAGTATAGCAAATGGTATAGCCAAAGAACTTACACGCACGACCCATGGACGTGAACAATGGTGTGGGGATTGCCTGAGGGAGTTGGGGGTGCTGGGTGGAGGGGGACAAAGGGGGAAAAATTGGGACCTGTAACAGCATAATAAATAAAATATAATTAAAAAAGAAAAAGAATGGCTCACTGAACTAAGGTTATATCTGAGAAAGAGGAGACTTACTTGTAGATGCAAAGAAATATATGAATATGTAAATAGTACATGTTAATATATTATTAGTATGTAGTAAAATATGTTAATGTGTAATGTTGAACACAGTTAACATTAAAAAGTGGAACTGGACAGTGTTAATGGCACAGCATGGCACTAGGAAAATCTTTTATCAGGAGGACATTGCTGTTCTTTTCGGAACCGAGTCTCTGAATTTGGCCGCAATATCACTGAACATGTTGAGTTCAGTCTCTGACCAAACCAGCCAACCAGAAAACCAGCAGGATAAGCATTTCAACCATTTTTCAAGCTGACTGTGATTACTGTTCCAGGTGATGGGTTTCAGGGGACTTTTCTATTTAATCCATGATTACAGTTAGGCCTCCATAATAATCAACTTAATTCTACCATTATGTAAATCACTGCCTCACAGAGAGAAGTGCCCTGGTGGAGAAAGAAGACCCCTCAAAGCAAGAATGCTCAGCAGACAAATTGCTCTGATTAAATTGAGGTGCTATTTAATTTTTTAAAAGTTCCTTTGATTCAAGCCTGAGTTATGTGACCTGCTGTACCACCTTACTAACGATCCCCGACACCAGACCCAATGACCCAGGAGCACACGGTGCCTTGGGCTCCACCCAAACATCCACTTCTTCTCACAGCTGCAGAAGGGACAGGCACTGAGCTGAGTGTGTAAGAAACCAGGTCATACCATGCAGGCTGCCAGTAAAAAATAACAGGATGATATCAATTTTCTTGTTCCTGTCAGCTAATTATGAAGAAATCTAAGAAGGTAAAAGTTTAAATTAGCTGTGACTCTATCAAATATTTATCCCTAGGCAGTAGAAGACATTTCAAGGCACTATAATGATAACATAAAAGTAGTTCACCAAAGGACCTCACTCACAAAGATAACTTAGACATAAGGAAAAAAAATAACTTTGAATAACAGTAATGCTCCCAATAAATTGAAAAGTCTTACAATTTATTATCATATTCCTATTAAAAACTTGAGACATTATTTTCAATGTATTCAACAAACTGTACACTTTGCATCAAGTCGCGTGAAGCCTGGGCAAGATGGGAGAAAACTGGATAACCTGACCATCTAATTAGTTATACTACTTTTTGGATGATTTTAATTCAATCTTATATTAGCATATTTAAGATTGATACCTCTAATGAGGAGTTGAAGAAAACCAGACTTCCTTCAAACTAGACTGTCAAGAACTACTCTGAGGTTTCTGGACTATCATTTCTTTAAAAATCTGAACTTTCTCCCTTCTTACAAGCTACAACTCATTTCAAAAATCTAATTTTAATTTCATCAATAAATGGCAGCAAATCACACAGCTCAGGGAGGGATCACTGTCTTTTTTCTAGAAGAGGAGCAAATAGTATCAGGCGAATACTGATCAGTATACACATCAGTAGTATCAGTATTTGAATCTGACGTTACCTAATCTCAGTAGATCAGTTCATTGATCATTCAGCAGGTATTTATTGAGTACCTGCTACATGTGAGGTACCACATCCCAGCTGTAGTTACAGCCACACTTTTCCTGTGTCTCACCTTGTGAATATATAAGCACAGATTTTATTGACCTCTTTTTTTACAAGAACTATCTCATCAATTCAAGGTCATTCACTTAGGATTTTGTTCTGCATAAAGTCAGCATTGAAGACAAAGGCAAGTGGGTTCTGCTGCATCCTATTTTCACTCATTTACCCCATAAACACAGATTCCGGTACTAGCACTTCAGGGAGCATTAATTTCATGGGTAGATTAAAAGGAAGCTTTCATATCTTTGCTCGCTTTTGCCTAGTTTCCTAAAAGCCACCTGTCAAGGCATGAAAGCACCTCCAGGCTCTGACAAACGCTGTGCCCATGTCCCAAACAATCCTGGAGGACACTGTCATGCTGCAGAGTGAAGGTCAGCATTTCCTCACCCCCCCTTGCATTCTCCCTTGATGGCATCCAGAATTTCCCATCTGGTTTTTCTGCTACACCTGTCTAGGGAAATAGCAGAAGTGTGACTCCCTAAAGATTGTTTAATTTACTTTGGAACAAAATCAGGACACTTTTTAGCCTATATGCAGACTGTGCCCTTCTGATTATATGAGTCCAACCTGCTCGAACAGTGCTGAAGAGCAAATTACACTAATCACGACTATCGCCTGCTCTTCTCCTCTCTGCCCTAGAAAGATTTATTTCCCTTTGCTAAAACTACATAACATTTCTTCATTATCAACTCATTAATGTTCTACTCACTTCCCTTTCCCTTTCTTGAGAAGTTGCACATGTAAGTCAATTAACCAGGCTCCTGGTTGCAGCTGAAGAAAACACAGCAGTTTTACTTTACAATGTCTTTTCAGTTATCAATAAGTAGACAAGAATCCCCCCTTGTCAGGTAAGCTAAGTGCCAAACAAAAACTTACATCTTTTCCCAGTACTCTGAGTTCAAACTGTGTCTCCTTGAAGTGAACCTTTGTAATCCGAGGCCTGGAAAAGAAAAAAGAAAAAGCAGGTGGTGGTGGTATTTTTCAGAATTAACCTTTCCGAATTCCAGACAAGTAAGTATCCAGTAGAAAAAGATTGGTTCATACTGGCTCCCTTATATACTGTTGCAATAATTGCAAAGTTCCCTGTGTGTCCTCTGCCCTCGACACCTTCCTTAACAAAACTCTGCCATTATTTTGTGCTTCTGCAGTCAACACAGACAAGCTTGGAAGCCCCAGGCCCTGGCAGCGCTGCTCTCCCAGATGCGCAGTAGTGCCAGAGACTCCTTAACCCTTCTCAGATCTTCCCCCACAGTGAAAACTCGGAGCAGCCTTGGGACCACAGCCCACCAGCACACGCTAGAACGGGCAGGAAATCCTACTACACACGGCTTCCATGGGCAAGAGTCCAGAATCCCAGTACCTGCAACTGCGACAGAGAAAACATATACTGCTACGCACTAGGAGGAATCTTACACCCAATTTCACTCATATTTATCAAACACTGGAAATGTGCCTGTTTTCTTTTCCCAATGTTTTACTGACACACAAATCCCATAAACCTAATACATAGAATATATAACTTTTAATACCAAAGCTGCCCACGGTTCACAGTTACTCACCAGAAATACTTCCCCACTGGCTTTTTATTCTTGTAGACAACGACACCAACTGGAGTTAACCCTAAGAAATACTCAGATCTGTTTTCTCCCTGCAAGAACAAACATATGTCTGTAACTATAAATTTAGTCATGTAAATGCACTTTGTCAAATTGTAATCGACCATTCAAACATAATTTGTCAGATTAATATTAGATCTAGTTGGACGAATAATCAGGCCACTGATGGACCCAGACCATGCTGCTTCCATGGTGGTGTTCAACCCTGGCTGCACACTAACTGGAATCACCCACACAGCTTAAAATGCTGATGTCTGGGTATTACCAAAACCAGTTAAATTCAAATCTGTCATGAAGCAGCTCAGGTATCAAACACATGTAAATACCCCAGGTGATTCTCCTATGCAGCCAAGGACTAAGAACTACTGGCTTCTATCAAGGGTCCCTTCCAAGGACTCATTGATCTTACTTTCTGATGTGAACAGTCACGAGACCTAGGTCATCACCACCCTCTCCAGAAAGTGCAAGCAGCGCCCTGCAGGCATACACTTGGATTTTCTAGGTCATTATCATGCTTCTTTCTTCTTCCGTTTGTGACTTTAACACTCCTCGAAATTTAAAAATGTAATCTCCTCTGGTAAGGACTGAAGGCCCTTAATTTCCAGCAATGATCTCAATTAAGAAAATGGAATTCTGCCTTGGCTGGTGTGGCTCACATGGTTGGAGCATCATCCCACATGCCAAAAGGCTGAGGGTTCAATTCCCAGTCAGGGCACATGGGTAGGTTGTGGGTTCACTCCCCAGGTGGGACCCATATGGCAGGCAACCAACTAATGTTTTTTTTTTCTCTCTCTTCCTCTCTAAAATCAATAAACATATTTTTTAGAAAAAGAAAATGGAATTCTAAAATGAAAAAGTTATAGAGTAGGTACCAAGGATATAAACAGAACTGTCTGTTTATGTTCATCTTATTTCTACTCTAAGGTCAAATGAGAGATTACAAAATTATATTCCCAAGGAACATAAATCAAGTCATAAGTTACAAAAGAATACCAACTGTTGTCCACTTTCATCCCTAAAAATTCAAACTTAAAGGAATGTATGGAATATTCTAATGAATCCAGTTTGTTTACCATAAATTCCCCCCACTCATAAAAAAGTGATTTTGACCTGTGGTAAACATTACACAAATGCACAAGTATTTTATAGAAGACTGTCTCTTTTTACATTTCCTATAAAATATATTTTTTTAAAAAAACTTTAAACCTAACACGATTCATGTGGCTCAAAGAGGAAAAGATAACTATCCCACAAATTGTAGACGTGTTCTTAAAGCACAGCAGCATAAAGCACTTAGCGATCTAATGAGACTGAAATCCGACGTATTAGGGAACGAGCACTTCCCCCAAACATGTAACTTTTATTGCCATATTAATGGTGTACCCAGAGATGCATCTAACTCTTTCCAAACTCTGATCAGCAAAAGACATATTCCAAAATGAATGCATGAACGAGTTATATCACTGTAAGTTTTATCAGGGTTCCTTAAAAATTGAGTCCCATCATTCAACTGACAACAAACACTCTGTCCACATGTGATCTTTAGCAATTCATTTTGTGTAAAGGTACCTGGCTCATTTTCTCAAACAATCAAGTTTGACTATTGCTAACTAAGCTGATAAAACGAAAGGCAATCACATTTCAGTCTCATTGGCACAGAGTAATGAACTGGCAACCTTAGAAAGGTGGCTCACAGGTTAAGACCTAGATCCAGATCATTCAACACAGATTCAATATAATTGCTCTATGATTCCATTCAGGAAGTTTTTGTCATTTACTGAAGATGATCTGCAAAAATATTTCTAATAATGCAGAGGCAAGAACTGGAATAGGCAATAACCATAATATTGACAGAATCTACAGATGCAACGAAGAACCACAAATACTTGCACCTACACTGTTGCCTAAAGCCTCCTTTACCTGGCAAGTGATTTTCTGAATGCCACAAAATCTATTTTTAGAAAACCCTCCTGTTTTCTGCCTAATACAATCAATTACAGACCAATTTTAAATTGTTTTGACGTTTAGCTGAGCCCTTTGGAGCTGTTATCCAGATTGTGTTTTCAAGCTCAGTTAATTGTTTTCTACACATGGAAATATAATCACAGACTTTATGCAAAACTCATTAGGGTTTAATCCACACAAGAGATTCGTTGTGTTCGAAAAACACAGATGAAAAAGCATCATCTGCTCACTAAACAACAGGACTGCCGCTTTCCTTTGGGAGTTTCAGTGGCACTTTAAGTAAATGTCATCAGATTAAAATATTTTTGTGTTAATTAAATGTTACTCACATAGACTGGATGGAGGTCAACGCCATACATCTCCAGGGATTTCGCAGTCCTCAAGTAATTCAGCTCTGCGTCGGAAGGAGCCTGACCCCTACACCCCGCACAGAAACAAAGAGCCTTACTCTGCTGCACTTCCAGGGAATGCCAACTATCTTCACTGCATTCGCCGGAAAAATAAGTGCTCCTTTGTGCTAATGCAAATGCAAGTCTTTGCATTTCAAGAAGACTCTTACCTTCTTGATGACAAATTTTATACTCTGAGGTGATACTTGTATGGAGTTAATTTCACTTACCACATCTACTTTTGCTCAGTATAGTCAATCCCAATGTCCTAGCAGATATTAAGAATTCTGTTTCAGAAACCCCCAAAGAGATTATGAAAAATATAAGCACTCAAGTTAAAAAAGCATACCCTGACAAAGAAGAGTAACTGTCTCCATGCCCCCGCTGTTCTCCCCCAGGAGAAGCAGTGAGAGCTGTGGTGGGGAGGAAGAGGAGAGTGGGCTCCCCTCCACCTAGCCGGGGTCACATCGGCCTCTCCTGAGCACAGCAGCATGAAAATACACTAGGCAACACTTAGAAATTGTACAAATACTTGTCATTGTCTTAATACGAAGCACAGAAATCTTCCCAAAATCTTCATGGGTGGTAATATACAGAAAATAGCATCCATTCCCAATGAGGGTAAGCATTTGCGAGGAATCTATCTCCATGGACGAGTGGAAGTGTGTGTGTGTGTGTGTGTGTGTGTGTGTGTGTGTAAGAGAGAAAGAAAAAGATTTTTAATGACTAACAAAAGGAGCTGTGGTTTTTTTTTTTTTAAATTAAGTAATCCTTCTTTGATGCATTCTTATCTTCCAGCCATGGTACCCTGAAAGACCAGTAATAAATCATGCTTTTAAAAGCTTGAAGACTGTTCATCGCAAATTAGACACAACAAAGCTCCCAAACTTTGGTCAAGCTTTATTCTCTGAGAAATAACAACCGCCCTGTCAACACCACTGCATAAAACACATAAGGCTCTCCACCCAAAGCCCCTTGATAATTTTAAAATGCATTCCGTTAATTGTACTTTGAAAGCCCTAGTAGAATTAGTATTCTCAGAATATGCCAGACACACTGCCCTTCATAATGCTGTAACAGGCACTTCCTAATCATGTACTTCAACTTCAGCAAAACTTTAAAAAAGGAGGACTCTGTAATCAGGTTGAAGAGCATTCTGGTGCACGCTAAGGCAAGATGAGAGCCTGGCTTCCCTTATAGCAAGTCAGCAATTGACTTCTGCTGCTACTCACTGAACCAGATCCTTTAGGCAAACATTTTTGTTGACCAGATAAATTCTACATTCTTTCCCCTCAACTACAATAGACCTAAAACCAAGCAAATTCAAGAGGGAATGTTACATAAGAGGCAATAAAGGAAAGTTAATCAGTAGAGAGGATTTAACCACAATATCTATAATTAAATTACAACGTCAGTGCTGCAAGCCATTGATTAAAAACCCTGCTAGGGCTGAAACACGGGCTCAGAAGGCATGCAGTGTTGCCATCGTGCCTCCCGAGGCTCCAGCTGCTGTCCCCAGGACTCGCAGATTTGTTGCTATAGACTGAATAGGACTTGCCTATAACTGTGAAAAATTTACATACTTATGACACAGCAAACCCAGAATACATTAAGGCTTTTGTGGTTATAAAATATACTTAAGAGTTAAAAAATAAATTCACAAGGTACCGGTGGCCGAAAAAGTAGAAGGCTGCAAAATACAGCACACAGAACAACTCCATTCATGGAGAATCACACACAAATCTATGCCTAATACATGTTCTCTGTGGGAGACCATACACACAGGTCTGAAAGGCTGTCAACCAAAAATACCTTACTTTTAGATATTGAAATTAACTCTCTTATACTGTATAAATTGTTTGGATTTTCTATGAGCTTTTTAGTGTTATAAGCAGGTAAAACTTTAAAAAAAAAAAAAAAGGAATGCTAGAATATTCCAGGCAAAGGTGAAGAATTTATCTTCTAGAAACTTCTTAAGCCTGCCAATAGCAAAGGACGGTGGCTGATGTAACATAGGATGTTATTTTTTCCAGCTTTGTTGAGTACAGCTGTCAGACAACACTGTGTAGGTTTAAGGTGCACCGTGTGTTCATTTGATGCGTTTGTATATTGCAACGTGATTCCTGGCACAGCTCAGCTAAGCTCTCCACCCAGTCACAATGAGCATTTCTGTTCTGTGGTGAGAACATTCAAAAACCTACTATTTTCAAGTGGAGGGATGGACCTTGAGGTCACTATGCTAAGTGAAATAAACCAGAGAAAAACAAACACTGGGTCACATGTATGTAAAATCTGAAAAAGCCAACTCCGTAGAAACAGAAACTGGGATAGTGATTACAAGGGGCTGGTTATCAGGCTGAGGGGTGTGGTGGTGAAAGAGGAGAAACCTCTAGTTATGAGATGAGATTCTAGGGACCTAATGCACACCATGTTAGTTACAGTTAATAAAATGCAATTCTTACATGAGAGTTTTATGAATTCTTTCTATGGCTTCTTCAAGTTCTTCCTTCTGATCCGGAACAAACCGATATTCTGACACATACCCCGCGGTATGCTTATATGGGTCATAATCTCCAAGTTCAGCTAAAAAGAAAAACATGGTAATTTTTTTCATTTTAGGGAAATATTCCCCCAAAATAGAGGAATACAAATATTCCAATCTTACTTAAACATTGTGTTCAAATGCCTTATTAAGAAATTCACATATGTAAATAATTTTGGTACAAAATAACTCTGATGAGCATACATGAATGGTATAAACAAGACTTACCTTAAAAACCTAAGTTCTGTATTTTTGCTTCTGAAAGACTATACTTGTCATCATTTTCATCTCAGTCATTCCTAGCAGTTCATATGAAAACAAGCATTGCAGACAGAACTCAGAGCACATATGCTGGAAACACTGGAGGTGAGTCACAGCCACGGCCCCAACGTGGCCTCTCAGAAGGCGACACCGAGAAACAGAGCATGTGCCCCGCATAACGGGCCTGGAAATATGACGCCATGTTGCACACAACCCCAGAAAGCTCACTCCATGATGCTCATAGAAAACTCTCCTCCCTACATGAATCCACCTTCCAAGCCCAACGAAGTTCATCTGGGTGACATTATTCCTTAGATATTTCTTCTAGGCTACTTCTGATCTGCAAAGGCCACGAAGGCAAGAAACAGGCTGCCCACCACCCCCAGCCTCAGCCTTAGCCTCAGCCTCAGTCTGCAAAATGACAACGCCACCTGGAAGTGCCCCTCATGGGCACTGCACCCAACTGGCGACGGCACCTGTTCGCGTGGAGTCTTCACAACAGCTGCCTGGAAGCAGTGTGACCTCTGAGACAGAACAGTTCCCGGGAATCGATGGACGCGGGTGGAATGAAGAACATAACAGATTTTTCAGACTCTCCACTTAAACAAGAACCAGTGCATCCTCGCCAGTAAAACTGCAAGGAACCCACTACAAAGACGTACAACTGGCTTCATGTTCATGTCTTCTGAGGTGACACTGATTAAAACTTGAATTCTGACTAAATTCAATTTCTTTCAGCAAAATGGTTTGATAAGAAAAATGTTAGTATATAAACTTGCTTAAAAAGAAAAATTCAAATATTTTTTCAAAATATCTGAAGCAGCCCTGACCGGTGTGGCTCAGTTGGTTGGGCATCATCCCGCAAAGCAAGAGGTGGCCAGTTCAATTCCCAGTCAGGGCACATGCCTAGGTTGTAGGTGTGGTCCCCAGTCCAGGCAGGTGCAAGAAGCAACCGATCAATGTTTCTCTCTCACATCGGTGTTTCTGTCCCTCTCTCTCTCCCTCCCTTCCCCTCTCCCTAAAACTAAAAAAATAAAAATAAATATCTGAAGCAAATTTACTTCAGCAGAACCTACACTGGATGGCATATGCTCCCAGCTGAGCAGCAGTGTTGACAGGGCAGGGCAGCCGGCCCTGAAGGACATCTTGCTTCACCTGCAAGAAAAACTGGTATCTACAAGAGAAATGGAAGAAAGATTAATGATAACCTTATACACTCCCAGACCTGAAGTTTCAGAGCCTGAGAATCGAGGTAACAGCCAATCATCTCTATTGACAATAAAGTTCCTTCTGCTTTTTTGTACCAAGGAAGCTGTTGAGTAAACAGACTATTGGAGGACACTCTACAGAGGCCAGACAAGGTAGTGGCTACAAAGTGAAGGCTCTCAGGTTAGACTGGCTGGATTGCATCCCAGCTCCAGCACTCCACAGCCTGTGGCCTTGGTTGGCTGCCTGACCTCTCAAACAGCAAGTCTCCTCATCTGTAAAACGTGGACCAGGAAGTATCTACACCTCATGAGACTGATGAGACTGATTTTACACACACACACACACACACACACACACACACAGTTCTTAACACTATGATGACACGCTCATCATGGGAGGAACAAATCAGAAGGACCCAAGCTGGAGGGTTAAAACCATAGATACAGAACAAAAGGTCGTTATAGTGTAATTCCATCACTCCTCCCACTTATTAAGACCCTGCCCATCATCTGCAGGTTTGCTCATTCCACTTGCCTAAAGAAAACCTGTTATAATAATGGTGCTACCCACTGTTCTAAACATTGTAAATATAGTGATTCCAAGTATCTTACATACAATAACTTTACAATGAAGTCAGTACTATTATCACCCCATTTTGCAGATGAAGAAACTAATAGACACAAAGAAATGAAGTAACTTCTCTGAGATCTTCCAGAACTTAAGTAGCAGAGCCAGACCTGGATTCTAGAAAATCTGTTTTAATGAGGGTGCTGGGCAACTTTGGCTAGCTTCCCACCCTCCATGACACCTTCCCCCCACCCCACATTCAGGCTTTCTGCCAGTGACGTAAAGCCAGAGGTTTATGAAGTGATACATGAATCATCAACACAAGCCCCAGTCAATCTCTCAAATCTGTCTCTCTGTTTCCCTCTCCCTCTCCCATTAATTCTCTCTCTCTCTCTGACACACACTTCAGGCTGTCCTTTGTGATTACTCTCTCTTTGCTAGGTGACTCTTGATGCCATTGAGGAAAAGGCAGAAAAAAGCAAAGAAAATGAATTCTAAAAATCAGCTTTGATAAATTTCTCTTCTCCAAATGCTCACAACCAAAGCCTTTAGTAAGGATATCCAAATGCTAGATGCTACTATTATTATTTCTAGAAAACTGATAACAACTTTGATTGTGGCCACAGGCTTAAGTGAAAATCTGCTTAACAGCCCGTGTTTTCCCACTGCCTATTTCAGTAAAGGGCACCGCAGTCCTCCAGACACCCAAGTAAGAGAAACCTGGGAACCAACCCCAGGCACCCACACTCTATCTCTCAATCTGCTGTGTGGGAATCCATACCCTTCTCTCCATCTCCTAGGCTAGGCCAGGACCTAGGCTGGATTTCTAAAACCTTCCCTGCTCTGCATCATTCATACTTATCTCCTTTCCAAATGACCTTCCCAAGAGGTAAAAAGGATCACGTCATTCTCTTGATTAGAACAGTCAAACAAAAAACAAACCTTTAAAAGTCTTCAGGATAAAGTTCAAGATCTTTAAGATAGCTTTTAAGACTTTTGCTTACTTAAGCCAAATCTTTTGCAATAACCACTGACTACCCATCACCACCACTTCCTAACTTGCATTCCCAGTTCCAGTCCTACTTAATTACTTTCCATTCCCTGAATGCTTGGATGCAAATCCACTTTGTTATAATCATCTTTGCTCCTCTTAAAGAGGAGTAAAATGATATCAGCAGAAATGAAATGCAAAAGCTTATAAACTAAAAAGACATTTCACTAGAATTCCTGCTGCTTGCTAGAAACTTGGGTTTAGCTACACTCTCTTCTCTATTGTTAACTTGGAATTTCTTCTCCTCAAGTGCATTTTTTTTTTTTAGGAAATGGGTCACAGATGCATTTTTGTCTTGCTGTATTAAGACTTTTATAACATCTGACTGAACACTCAAATCCTTTGCCAGATACAGAAACTGAGGGACCTAATCCCATAAGAGTTTGCTTCAAAGAGAAGGAGAAAGAGACACAGAGAGAGGTAAAAAACAAAGAGCCAAAACAAAGAGAGAAAGACAAACAGACACAAAAGACAGGGACATAACCCAATGTCCATTCCATTCCCACTGTACAGGGCTCAGCACACAGTAGCTACTCAGTGAAGAACTGCCTGCCGTCTTGATGGATGGCAATGTAAATGAACAGAGAGACAGATGGATGAAAACGGAAAAAACTGGACATTCTTCGCTGTCTCTGAGAAAGTCATAAAGGAAAAGGAAAAAAAGGACATCTGCTTAAACTTCTCTAGACAGCTTGCCTTTTAAAGATAGCAGAAATCTTAAAATCACTGCATAAAAAATCCACTGAAATCAAAGATAAGTAAACTATTTTTAATTATGAACTTGATTAGTCTTTATGACAGTAAGCATTATATTATTCTATATAAAATAAATTTATGATATATTAAAATCATAAATTACATGCTAAACAAGCACTTTATCATGATCCTATTTTTAAATTAACTGTATATAAATTTTATGCATTTTATGGGACTAGAGTACAACTATTTATTTAAATTACATATTTAGAGTTGCTGGGTCTTTCCCTCTATGTCATTCTGATTTAGGCTATGAATAGATGCTTGAGTCACTGGGTATCTCTGGCTTTAATTAGAGTGAATCTACATTCCAGTTTACCAAGGAGAATTCTCCTTTGTGCCTATTATACACGCCTAATTATTAATAACTCTCCTAGTCATTCTCCAAAGTGTCAGGGTTTGGACAATAAGATTGTGACCCAAGTTACAGTGTTCCTCTACTGGAGAAAAAATATAGTGACTGAAAATAATTTAATTAATAAGGAAGCTTTCCAAAATGCACTCCTGTACAAAGCAGAGCTTCACAAGGCCACTACTGGTTATCTTTTTACACAAATTAATACACTGGTGTATACGCACTGTCTCCTGAGCTAGACTGTAAGCTCTGGGGAGGAGTGCACCATATTCCCTCCTTTCCACACTTATCACAACACCACAACCTGTACAACACAGGTGGAGGGCTTGAAATACTGGCCTCACAGTTTTCCAGGGACCTGCTGCTCAATGAAAAGAGCTGAACTGACACCAAGGATATATAAGCTGATGTGCATCAGAAGCAAAGGAGAACAAGAAAGGGAGATTTGCTGAGAGAAGGGGCAGAAAGACCCTGCTTTTTCAGGAGCCCAAACAGAAGGTTCTCCTAAAAGACAGCCACATAGTCACACCACAACAGCCCAAGGCGCACCTTCCAATGACTTGAAACCCTGGTGAGGAAACTGAAAGATGTGGGAACAAGTAGACGTCTGACTTCTGGTGGCAGCTGAACGTGACACTGAAGGAGAGTACCTCCCTACACAAAAGGCAGGCCTGTACTCTCTGTCCCACAGAGAGTGAACACAGCATGCGACAGGAACCTCATCATTTGGACAAACTTAAATGTGAGGGACAGAGGGAAATGCTTAAACAATAACATGATATTAAACACTGTGGAGGAAATGGCATGTACAGCTTAAGAAGAAAAGCAGTAGAGGAAGCACCCACAAATTCTCAAGAGAAAAAGACATAGAAGTGGAAGAACACTTTTGTCTCAGGGATTTAAAACTGATGATTAAAATACAGGAACAAATAACAAAAATATCATCTTCCATTTGTGTAGTCCATTTAAGCTCACAAAGTTCTTTTGCTTCCATACTGGACAGTGACCCTCACTTCAGCTCTGATGAACTGAGACCACTATCTTCACTCAGAGACAGGCACTCCGGTAGTGGAAGTGAAACCGAAGGTCACTCAGCTAGCAAGGAAGCTGCCACAAGCTAATCTCCACAATGTGAAGAATTGGACTACCAAAGTAATAATAATAACTGATGTGCTTAATATCAATCCCCAGAAAATACTATAAAATATTACAAAACAAACTAAAAAACAAAGACCTATTTTTAGAAGCTAAAAAGTGCTCATTATGAACAAGTCATTTGGAACTAACATTATTTTCTTCTGTAGAAATAGCTGTTAGATCCTTAGAAGCTCAGGAAAATTTCAGTGTCATCACAGACAGCATTGTCAGCAAAGCAATGTGCAGTCTCTCTATCCTCTCCCTCTCCGGGGAATGAAACTCTGTCTTTCTTTGGTCACCACTGAATCTCCTTGGTAGTCAGTGCACTGCAACACAATGCTCCATGTAGTTACTGAATGAATGAAGGGCAGGAAAGTAAGTGAATTCTGTCATTTTACACAAATTGAAGAAATGCAGGCTAGAAGGCAATAGTAGGATAATTCATATATAAATGAACAACTACATCCAGAAAGTTCTGATTAGTGGATTGATTTTTAACCTGAAAGACCTACCCCAGGGTAGGTTCCAAGTTGGTCTTTTCCTCTCTTGTTTTGTAATCAATAATTTCAAAATGTAAAATAATTATTATTGTTTCCATTTTAGCTAACCCATACCATCGACTGAACACTTACATTTTTGCAATGTAAGTACCTTGCATGTACTGTCTTATATTCCCCCAACACCTTTCTCAAGGAATACTTTAATTCCATTCTACAGATGAGAAACCAGACTGTAAAAAGGCAAGATAATCTCAAGATTGCACAACCAGGGAGCAGCAAAGCAAGGATGCGAACCTCAGCCTGTCTGACTCTAAAGCCTTCTTAACCTTGTACTGTTTTATGCTTATCAAATCTGCAGGGGACGAGGAGCTGTGAATGACATGGAATACATGAAAGGCTGTCATAATATTTTGAATCAGAATTTAAAGTGAGTTTAACAGATAATCAGGAGGACACGAATTATTTAAAGGACTGACAAAGAGAAGAGAGATTAGATTTATTCTGCACAAACCTAGAAAGAAAGGCTATTACTGATGACAGAAGTTACAGGCATTTATTTCTTACTGAATTTCCGTGAGGCAGTAAGGTTTCTGTCCTTAAAATGTTTACCAAAAAGCTGGCTGAACTGTCAAAAATGTTCTAGAAGGGTGAGGGTTAGGATATATGACCTTGAAATCACCCAACTTTGTTTATATCAGAACACAGTTTAGAGCACCTAGCAGGTACTCGAAGCTGATGCGAATTCTTTCACTTACATTTCTCATGGTCTGGAACCTTATTTTCCTGTATATCCCACTTACGTATAGGGTTTTTTTCCTACATACAACATCCTTCTGGACTGCTACATCCAGTATAATCATATATGTGCTGGGGAAGATTCAATGCAGCATTATCTATCATTTAAAAACAGGAAACAAGCTGGAGAGCCACCACAGGGAGTGGCTAAATCACAGGACACTGTGAAGCAGTGAGGCTGAAGGGGCTGACAGTGAAAGAAAAGGACTGGACAGCATGATCACCAACGAAACACGAAGAGTAGGTGTACGCATGTTTACCACATATTATTTTTCAACTCAAAAAACTATAATCAACCTACAATCCAATATGGAGAAGGCCAGAAAATGTTTCGGAAGAATTGAAGCAAGATAAATAAACGTTCGACTTGAAAATGCTAGCCTAAGTAGTCTTTCCCATTAATAGCATATATTGGAGGATTTCTGGTTTTTGGTTTCAGTTTTTGCTTTTGCCAAACTTATCTCGTATAATTGACTCCTTTCTTAAGGTCCATTATGTCTACCAATTTAACATATTCATGCTAATCATTTAGTTTATCTTCAGGACGGACCAAGAATAAGTGCATAGTGATATCACATTTAATTTACCTAAATTCAACTCTGTTTTCGGCAACAAAAATAAATTCTTAGAGATCACAGTCATGACCTGTGATGTAAGTCCATTATGTCATCTGCTTCTTAACTATATGATTTGGTCTAATACTTGAGGAAAAACAGGTGGGACTGAATTATTTATGGAGTTGTACATAACACAAATCCATGTATTCTGTTAATGAGCTGTTAGGAAATTTCTGGTCATCAGTAATACTCGGTGAACAGATACAAAGCAATGCATTATAAAACACTGCTCTTTGTCCCCCTTCTTAACATTAAATATCTATCTTTTGGAACCTTCCTCTCATTAAGATGTAAACTCCACTAACAAACACATCAACTACAGCTGATCCTAGCACAATGCAGGGACTAGTGGGGCCGATGCCCTGCACAGCTGAAAATCCGTTTATAACTTCAGACCCCTCAGGACTTAACTGTTCACAGCCTACTATCGACTGGAAGCCTTACCAATCACTTAAACAGCCAGTTAACACTTATTTTGTATGTTACATGTATTATACTGTATTTTACAATAAAATAGACTAGAGAAAAGAAAATGTCATTAAGAAAATCAAAAGGAAGAAAAATACTCTTAAGTATTTATTGAAAATAAAAAACCCCAGGTGATGAGGGGATGTAAGGGGACCACACGGTTATGGAAAAAAATACAACACAAATTAAAAAATAATAAAAGCATATAAATTATGCTGGAAAAAAAAGAAAAAATCCACATACAAGTGGACCTGTGCAGTTCCAATCAGTGCGGTTCAGGGGCCACCTGTATGAGACCCTCACATACATCATTCTGTTGAATGCTTACAGAAACCTCATGAGACAGGCACATCTCCAATTTTATGGTTGAGGAAACGGAGGCACAGAGAGGTTACTGACAACCTCAAAATAAAAGACATTTCTTGTATTTTCATAAAATGTTGTTCCCTTACAATTCTGTAATGAGTTACAGATATGGATGTGTTTTTATACCACTTGGACTCAGTTTCCCCACGAGCCCAAGACTCAGAAATCCTTCTTGACAGCGAGGACTATTCATGACACTCTAATGTAAACACACCCTTCAGCATCGCCCCAGCACAATGGCCCTTCTCCCTCAGCGGTGTGCTCGCAGGAAGCCTGCATGGGCAGCCTGCTTTTCAAAGGCTCGCTAACAAGGTGGTGATAGAAAATGTGCACACAGACACCAGCATGGTTCTAAAAAAGAGGCCTAATTATAGCACTTCAGACTACAATAGAAAACATCCAATTAGCCTCCCCTCTTCACTCTTCTGTGCCCAGTCCAGGATCAGGACAAAACAAAGTCCAAGGGAAAAGATGAAAAAAATGAAATAGGAACAAAACCACAGACTGCCTTAGTTATCAAGAATATGACTTCAAATTTGGGGAATAACAAATTTGGTTTTACTGGAGCCACTGATGAGGGTTTACTAGCAAAGCTGACCACTTAGAGTTCAGCTGGAAAAACACTTCTGTTGTCGCTGCCTTGTGCAGTCAGGGCCCAGGTGGAATAAGCAAAAATATAACACTATGGTCTGGTCTTTACAAGCCACTTTCAAATGTTAGCATGGGCTATTTTAACAATAGATTATCAATATCAAATGAAAATTCTGCCTTAACTGAAATAAAACATTTGATGACAAAAATGAAGTAATACATCATAAAATACTAAAAATAATTTTTCATTTCCTACAGAGATAAAGGAAACCCCTAGACAGCTGACATTTAAGCTACAACTAATTAAAGAAAAATAACTGGCTCTTCAAATTTATATTTACGTATACATACTGATCATCAACAAGCTTTCCTTTATGCAGTTCAAACAACTCCTTTCATTGACAACAAAGGCTGAATGCATCCTCCACAATAAAGATACAGAAACATCCCATCACAGCAGATGCAAAATCTCTCATCATGTCACCAGGGTTCATGCCATTGTTCAAACACATCTATCACCAGACATAGATCTGCTTCATGCAATGCTGGTTTAAATTAAACTCCCATACTCGATGTGTTACAAAATGCAGGTAGACAGACATCCAAATGGTTGACCCCATTTGTTTTAAATACAGCCTCCTGTATATGCCATACATGTACTGTTCATAAGCAAAGTCAGTACCTTACCTGGTTATTTCTTCTTTAAGCTTACATGGATCTTCAGCATAGAATTTAATACCAAAATACAAAGTATATGGAGGTCCAGCTAAAATAAGAAATAGAACTTAATTTAATTTCACATTATAAATTAATCAAAGTAGCAGTGTAATATTATATAACAACTAAAAATTATACTCAGCAAAAATATTTACAAGTCATTTACTAAATAAGGGGTTAGTATTCAAAATATACAAGGAACTCATACAACTCAATAGCAAAAATCACAAAACTCAATTTAAAAACAGAAAAAGGACCTAAATCGACATTTTCTAAGTAAAATATACAAATGACCAACACATACATGAAAAGACACTCAACATTACTGATCACCAGGGAAATGCAAATCAAAACCATGAGATATTACCTCACACCTATAAGAATAGCAATTATCAAAAAGGCAAATGTTGCTGAAAATATTAAAAATTGTAAACAAAAAGTTAACAAAAGACAAAAGTATTGTTGAGAATGTAAACTGGTGTAGCCATTATGGAAAACAGTATGGAAGTTCCTCAATAAATTAAAAATAGAGCTACCATATGATCCAGCAATCCCACTACTGCGTATTTATCCAAAAGAGATAAAATCAGAATCTCAAAGCGATATCTGCACGGCCACATTCACTGCAGCACTGGTCACAACAGCTAAGACATGTAAGCAATCGAAGTGTTCATCAATGAAACAATAGATAAGTACAATGGGGTACATACATATACACACACAATGCAATATTATTCAGCCATAAAAAATAAGGAAACCTCCAATTTGAGACAACATAAATGAACCTGGAGAATTATGCTAGGTGAAATAAGCCAGACACAAAAAAAACGAAGACTGCCTAACCTTACTTATATGTGGTATCTAAAATAGTTACACAGAATATAAAATAATATGGAATGTGAACTATAATTGAAAATAATTTTTAATAATTTAAAAATAAAATAAATAGTCACACACATAGATGCAGAAATTCTTGGGTTGGCCTAAAGTTTCATTTAGTTTTTCCAAACGATGGCTCTAGTAGTGCTTAGTTGTCTTTAACTTCCTTTGAAACAATTTCATTCGATTGTGTTGTGACAGCTGTCATATCAGCATGCATTAAAAAAAACTTATCAGCCTGGCTGGTGCACATCAATTGATTGAGCGTGGGCTTGCAAACCAAAGGGGTGTGTGGCTGTCTTATGCATTGGAAGATGTTTAGCAGCACCCCTGGCCTCTACTCACTAGACACCAATAGAGAGAGATAGCCGACATACTCAAAATATCCAAATCAATAATGTTATTGGTGAAAACCAAAAATGTGTCTTCTATTTTACAGAAAAAACTAAATGGACTTTTTGGCCAACCGAATAAAAGGGTGGTTGCCAGGGGCCAGGGGAGGGAGAAACAAGAACATTTCGGCCGAGGGTACAAAGTTTCAGTTATGCCAGCTGAATGAGTTCTGGGAACCTAATGTACAATGTGGTGATGGTAGTTAATGATAGCATATTGTTTATCAGAAATATGCTAAAAGGATTAAACTTAGGTTTTCTCACATACACAGATACACACACCCCATATACACTATGGTGTACATAGCTAAGGTAACTATGGTACTGTGGTACCATATGATAACTATGTAGAGGTGGTAAGTTATTTAGCTTGACTGTGTTGCTCTCTTCACACTGTATACATATATCAAAACATCATATACAATTGTGGCATGTCATAGCTATCTCAATAAATTTGTTTAAAAATCACACTCACCAAGAATTTCTAAAGAAAATATAAAAAGGAAAAACAAAGGTTAGAAATCTGTAAAATTGGCCCTGGCTGGTTTTGCTCAGTGGGTTGAGTACCCACCTGCAAACCAAAAGGTCACCAGTTTGATTCCCGGACAGGGCACATGCCTGGGTTGTGGGCCCGGTCCCCAGTTGGGGACAACTGATTGATGCTTTTATTCTTCTCTTTCTCCCTCCCTTCCCCTCTCTCTAAAGAATAAACTAAATTAAAAAAAAGAATTCTGTAAAGTAGAACTTCAACTATGCAGGTATCTATGTATATGTATACAAGGGGGGACCCCCCAAAATGGACTTTATTTATAAAAAATTGTGTATTTATTCTTACATGTTTAAACTTTAGTCACCTTCAAAGTACTCTCCATCTGATGCAATGCACCTACCCGGACTTTTTCCCACTGCTCAAAACAGTTTTTGAACTTATTGATTTCAATGCCTGTTAGTGCTTCTTCTGTTTTTTTGTTTCACCTCTTCTGTGTGGGCAAAATATTTCCCTTTGAGGACTTTTTTCATCCAGGGAAACAAAACAAATTCACTAGGAATGAGATTGGGTGAACAGGGAGGGTAGGACACAGGGGTTATGTCATTTTTGGTCAAAAACTGCTGAACATTCAGCGAGTTGTGGGCAGGTGCACTCGTAAATCACCCATCATGAAATGGGCAAACAAGTTTAAAGAGTCCTCAAAAAAATTTACTGAAGTGGTAAGTACAAATTTTACTTACCACACACACAAGAACTACCTGCACAAATACCAAATATATGTGAAAACAAAGCCTGTAAATGTGCCTGTGGTGCAAATATAAAATTATTAACATTCATATTGTGAAAGAGGACACAAGCCTCTTGGGCACCAACCACATTTTATTCTGTTTTTACTAGAAATATTTCTATTTCAGAGTATGAATCTAATTTGCACTGTTTGCAAAACTGCATTACTTCTGAGCAGAGTGTTAACTAGGTCTTATATTAAAACTGTTTACAAAAGGATTTGCTACCTGGTGTACCAAATGGTGAGCATAGTTTCTAATTTTTTCTTCAACAAAAGTCTCCCCCACAAATAAAAAAGATATAAAGTATGCACTTCGGTAATACTTCCACCTACACATGATTCCCCAGTCTCTGATGCTGTGTAATTGATGTGAAGCAACCCTGGTCTTTCTATTTTCATTGTTAACAGAGTAAATAAAGTAAAAAAATTTAGAAGTTGGGGAAAGGAAATTAAATGGAACAAAAGGCAATAAGCCCATAATGCTTTTATACCATACAAACCATGTCATTATTTACTATTAATGACTATGACCCACACATGCTGTTTGTAGAACCCCAAAGCCCTGCTCCTAGTACACAGACAATCAAGTCTCCCTTCATCTATGCCCTCCTGAACAGGCACCCCTGATGCTAGAGCTTCTTTGAAAACTAAATTCTAAAAGAAACTTTGTTGTAATGTTTTGACCATGAGAGTTGATCCTCTCTATGTTCCATTTCTATGTTTAATCATTGTGTTTCTGACAAATATACCCCCTCCTGAATATAGATGTCAGGGAGGCACAGACTATTAAATATTTAGAAGAGCCAGGAAGTCCACCCTCTGCTGATCTGTCACTGTCAATCAAGCCCTGTGTTATGGAGCAGACAGGTCGGCCTGTGCCTGCAGGCCACTGGGGTTGGCATCTGGGGATGGGAAGAGCACAGATGCTGTTGAGATAGTGCAGAAAGGAAGAGGGCCTTGTTCAGAATCCAGAGTTGCTTTTATCCCCCGGAACATGACAGATTACATCCTACTGACCAAGCCCAGCCAATTCAAACAAATTTGGAGATGAGCAGTTATGCAGACGTTTGCAAAATGCCCAACTGAAAACATTTGGTTTGGGCTAATTTCCTTAAAGGACCTGTAGCCCAAGTCAGCCCTCCATTTCTGCTTACACATTAAATGGCTTGTGTGCTAAACATAAGGCATCATTACCATTTGCTTATATTTGATAAAGTACAAAAATGTTTCCTAAATATTTGATTCTCAACATCCACCTGGTGACATACGCAAGGCAGGTGAGGTGCCAAGGAGATAGGCAACTTGGTTCTAAGTTCACGGGGATCACAAAACTAAGAACCAAGCTTGCTAATACCTAGTGCTTTCTGGCCACTCTTCCATACAGCATGTTGGGGGGAAATTATAATAACTAGAGAGTAAGCAAAATATTTCATAAACACCACTGTTTTATAAATTGATCTAAGGCAACGGAAATGGATGCTTTTGGAGCACAATATGTCTAAGACTGACTATAAAAATCAAGCCCTGATGAAGCAAATTCCAACTTATTATGATCTTGAATCCAAGTCTCTTTACATCTGCCTTTACAAAATCCTTATGTAAAGTAAGTTAATACTGTTTCACTTTAACAAAAAGTACAAAAACCAGAAACAGAATCCTCTAATCTACCTTTTGAAGACTAACTTCAAGACCTATAATGATAATAAAGTCCCCCATTAGCACAAGGATTATAATAAATCAAGACTTACCCATGAGAATCCTGGTGACTAGCAAGTATTCTGCCATTTTTACAGATAGTCCTTCTGACTCTCCTTCATTAATTAACAAACTGTCTCATGAGATTAATATAAAAATTACGTATTCTTCAGTTAAATAACCTTTCTTCATTTGTAATATCAATGTTTTATTCTCAGTACACATTTCTGCCTTTGGGACCCACGAAGCACCAGATGACCAAGTTTTCTAGGGGGAGTGAGCCAACACACAGGAAAAGCACAGACTGGGGGTGGGAGGGTGGGTAATAAAGGCCAGAGGAACCGACTATGTCTCCGTAGCAATAATTTGCACATTAAAGCAAACTGGTTTAGTGAGTGCAGATTTTCAGTTGGGGATGATGAACAAGCTTTGGCGATGGACAGTGGTGGTCACACAGCAGTGTGAATGTACTTACTAATGCCACCAAACTGTATCCTCAAGTGGTTAAAATGGTACACTTTATGTTATGTACTTTACCATAATTTTTAAAGAGAGAGCCTTTTAAAAATACCTACCCTTCCGTATGCTTAAGGGAAGTGAGTATGTGTGGGTACATATGCACATTAATAAATAAAATGTTTGGTTATGGAAATTAAGGTTAATAAATATAACTTTAATTGTACTGAGTCACATGGTAAGATTCATATTTATAAAACCAGAAGCAAAGTCGGGGGTCCTTACTGAAGCCATAGAAATCGGTTGGGTCACAAGGCACTTCTTAGTTACTGACTCAGCAAAGTGAACAGTGACAAATCTATTCTCTAACCCAAGAAACTTAGAAGATTTAAAAGGCTGGATGACAACTTCCTTTTCCACATCAATGCCTCTCTGCCTCTTCTGTTTTAAGCTGAAAATTTAATGACAAGCAACTGGAAAAGTCACAAACTAAAGTCAAGAGCAGGGAAACAACAAGCAAAAGTCAATACTAAGATTCATTCAGTCTTTATCAACTCGAATGTAATCAGAGTTTGCAGAGACCCAGCAATACACACACACCCACTTCCAGGCTCTGGCACTGGAGAACTAGTACTCTCCCCTGAGGCCTAATTCTGTACCCAACTAACCACGGACATTACAGCGTTTTCAAGGCATCTCTTAACAAAGCTAAAATTAAATACCTACTGTTGATCAGTTCTTTGTGTTCAGCAAGGGTTTTTGCAGGATCCAGCCAATACTGTATGAGGAACAAAAGGGTAATTATAAGAATTAGTCACTTTTCATTGACCTTTACTTCAAGTACATTTGAAAAGTGTTAAATGACATTTAAATAATAAGTAAAGTATTTAATTTATAATATACACACACAAACATACATAACAGTTTCCTGTGGCTAGAACGTTAAAGTAAAATGAAGTCCATGTTCGGGGAGGGGAGGGGAGGGGAGAGAAGCAGTACTTGCTGGGTTCTTAGTCGAATTCTTATCCTAATTATATGTAGATCAGTAACATCAGGATGCTAGTGAATGTGCCTTACTGCTTTTGGTAGCAAAACAATGGCCATAGAGAATGCCTCCCAAGTCTCTTTCCAAAGTCCCTATCACAAGCTCCCAAAGTCACGTCTCCTCCTACCATGTCCTCACCTTCCTCACTTCCAGTCCTGTCTCTTACAGGTGTAGCTGCTGGATGGAAGAAAGCAATCATATCAAATCAAATCCTGCCTAAGTGTCCAGCAGAGGCAGCTCCGCATGGTGGCTGTGGGGTGAGTCCCAGAGCCGGTCCAGCTGGATGCTGTCCTGGCTCTGCCCTTGGTCGTCATCGCCTTGGAACAAGGTACTAGGCCATCTTTGAACCTTCCTCACAGGCTGCTGTGAGGATTAAATGCATTAATTCATGTAAAATCTTCAGAATAGCTCCTGGTTCACACTCAGTATGCAACGCATGACTAAGTAATAGTGATGACTATTATTAAGGTATGAGGGTCACTCTTAATAAGTACCTTTAACCAGCCTACAGTACTTGTTTATGAATTCAAATTAATCTTTAATGAGCAGAACCTTAGACAGTGATGGGAGAATTTCTGGCCCTGGGGAGAGACTTTCCTTTAAATCTCACCTGTGTGAAATAAAGTCACTGGAAGAAAAAGAGACAAGCAGGGCAGAAGCAGAGAGGGGGCATCAGGGATCCCCTGGAAGCATACACACGGGGAGGGATTACAGCGTCCTGGAGGGCTGGGAGGGCAGAGAGAGACCTCTCCTCGGCCGTCCTTGCCAAATACGTGAGATCCCAAGGGCCTAGCTAACCAGTTTCCATTCCAGTTGCCTTACACTCCTGAATGAAGAAGGGGCAATTCTCACAGCAGGGAGGTGGGAGCTGGCCCACCTTGAGCCACTTCATTCCCAGCACTCATGTTCACCACCGTGAAGACATCCACTCCCCTGGCGCTCCTGGGTCAGAATCACGGGTCGAAAAAGGAGTCCAAGAGAACCTTCCTGTCCAGTTCCCCCTTCCTTGGGGGCAGAAATGCTTGCCATGCTATGTGTAACAATAGCAGTAATTATAAATAGAAACTGTAATATTTTGCAATCCTCCTACATTTTATTCCTAATTAGTTAATATAACAATTACTCACACTAAATATGTGTCATAATCATTTTATTACAAGATTTTAGTACAGGACTAAGCTCTATTCATATACATATATAATGTTCATTATTTGCCACTCACAAAGCTGTTTCAGTTTTTCAACTTTTTAAAAAGTAACATATATATGTAGGAACTTATAACACAATGTTTATTATTCTGCTCCTCATCATTTCTCAATTCCTGAAAGTCTAGAATCACTCGCTTTTTAAAAAAGATTTTTTAAATTTATTTTTAGAGGGAGGGGAAGGGAAGGAGAGAGGGAAAGAAACATCAATGTGTGGTTGCCTCTCACGTGGCCCCTAATGGGGACCTGGCCTGCAGCCCCGGCATGTGCCCTGACTGGGAATTGAACCAGCAACCCTTTGGTTTGCAGGCCGGCACTCCCTCCACTGAGCCACACCAGCCAGAGCATCACTTTTAAAATTAAAAAAAAAAATAAAAAAGATGTTCGAAGTAGAGGCTCTAATCAATGGACTGTTTGGGGATCCAAAGTGACTAAAGATGTGGCTCTAGTGTGAAAATCATTGTCCACATGGAAACACTGGTTCATACAAGTGGAGTAAAATCGATTCAAGTGTTACGCTGCGTGCTGGGCACAGAACAGCCCTTTCCTCTAAGCACATAAAGCTATGGATGCTTCTCATGAAAAGGAAACACTAGGTGGATATTAAACAAAAAGGTTTGACTGTCCCTGGATTTTCAAAGAGGATAAAACCAAGAAAAACACAAACCACTAACCATTCTTAAACAGTTGCCTTCAGAACTGTGAGGAACAAATGTCTGTTGTTCAAAAAAAAAAAAAAAAACAAACACTTGCATTAGATTTCTATTGCTGCCATAGCAAAATATCACAAGGTTAGAGGCTTACAACAATACCCATTTATGGTCTCCAAGTTCTGAGATAGGTTGGTTTCTTTCACAAGACCAAAACCAAGATGTAAGCTGGCTGGGGTCCTGGAGGGTTATTTGGTGAGGGGACCCTGCCCATAAGAGCACTGTAAGGAAGGGACTTGAGTTGAGCCGTTAGGGGCTCTGCTAGTTCCCCCACTGCATCAGGGAATGCATGACTGTGGCCTCAGCCACACTTACACAGGAGGACTCAGTGAGTGAGTGCCTGGGGCAAGACAGAAGGAAGGGAAAGGTCTTACTGCTCTGTCTCATCTCACCTTGAGACTAGCAAGAAACAGAAAGTGGATGAAAGCTGGAGAGAGATTATCTCCTAACATCATCATCCCAAGAACACAAACCTTACAGGTTCCTAAAACCAATTCTTTTTTTTTTTTAAACATATTTTATTGATAATGCTATTACATTTGTCCTACTATCCCCCCTTCGTTCCCCTCCTCCCTGAACACCCTCTCCCACTCCCCCCCTTTAGTTCATGTCCATGTGTCATAAGTTCTTTAGCTTCTACATTTCCCCTTCTATTCTTGCCCTCCCCGTCTATTTTCTATCTACCCTCTATGCTACTTATT
>CM052540.1:122916977-122936283 GCA_028533065.1 Trachops cirrhosus | reverse complement strand
GGATGGGACCTGGGGCTTTCCAATCCTCATCTGTTTGAGCCATGTTTTGCTGGGGTTTTTTGGTCTTGACAGGCTACCGTAGTGAGGAGCAGGGCCTGAGGTTTCACCAGGATGGGGCACTCCAGTCGCTGGGTTGTGACGCTGTATATGGGGGCGGGGTCTGGGAAGGAACAATGGCGTTTGCTCTGCTCTCTGTAGAACCTGAGAACCTTCCGCCGCTTTCCACAAGCCAACCAGGCCCCTCTGGCACCAATTCCGGTGTGGGTGGGCCCGTGCACCTGTGGGACCTTCCTTTTCAATCAGTGTCCCAAAGCTCTATTTCCCGGCGCTGGGGTCCTGAGCTGCGCGCAGTGCCCTGCTTCACAATGGCCACCTCCCAGCCTGGCCCACCAGTCACTGACACTTGTGCACCCAGGGTCTGCCTGCTGGGGACTTGCGCATGTCCCCGGTTGCTCAGGTCTCTGGTTGCTCAGGTCTCCGCTCCGCATCCCTCACCCGGCCCGACTCCGCCCCTCCTACCAGCCTGGTCGATCAAGTCTATTTTCAACTCACTGGTTGTCGGACTGCCAGGCACTTCAATTTTCTGTTATTTCTGGTTGTTATTTTGTTTCTATATCGTTGTTGTCCATATCTTGGTTGTGCGAGGGGGCACAGTGCGTCTACCTATGCCTCCATCTTGGCCGGAAGTCCCTAAAACCAATTCTTTATGCCTCAAAAATGTTTTTCCATCATTAAAAAGCCAGGTAAAGAAAACAGAAGGGGAACTTTTAACTTATTGTAATGGGAAAGACTGGTTAACCTACTAAAAATTTTCACATTACTGATAATCTATACACTTTAAAAATGAATCTCTCTCCTTGACAGCAATATGATTTGTGAGATGAAAAGTATAATGAAGGTTCTGAGATGAGTTAGAAATTACAATTGTGGAGTAAAAAAAAAAAGAAAGAAAAGTCAAAACTCAGTCAAATGCTGTTCGATTAGCCCGCTGCACATTAGCAATGCTCAGCATCAGTCCAGCGCTCATCATGCACAAATCTCATTTGATCCAAAGGGAAACCAAGGGTTACAGAGGTCACACAATGATAAATGCTCCAGAACATGAGCCACCAGGTTTCATAAGCTAACATCTTAAAATGTAAAACCCACTTCGGTTCAACCGAGGGAAAGAAATGACCTTGAAACAAAGCAGTCATACTTGACGGCACCTGTCACTGCTCATTAGCAACAAGCAATCAAACGGGGCACGTCTGACCACCACAGAACACATCTGGCAGTTTTCCCATAACTGATGAGAAAAAGGCCACCAGAACCTGCCAATAAACGCAGTATCCCGATTTTAAGGATTTCATCCAGAATAGTCACCAGAATGGATGCAGGCTGTAAAACTGGGTATCATTCATTCATTCACTCATTTAACATTTACACAATACCCACTACACATGTCCTCTATATGTTACATCAGACCTTGTCCTGGGCAGTGTGGGAAAACAAAGGTGACTGAGACCCACCCCTAACCTTGAAGCAGTCAAACCTAGCAGGTGACATACAGACCCAGAACTACAATACAATACAATATGGTAGTGAGATAATAATATGTATAACACAAGTACTTATAATAAAATTATGTACAAAGAAAATTACTTCTACAGGGTGAGTGTAGGAAGGTGTCATTGAAGAGGAAACCTTTGAACAATGTGTTTACAAATAAAAAGAAACTTTCCTTAAATACAGAAATGGAGAACAGAGACTTAAATTTGTATAAAAAATATGTCTATCGGCTCAGTTGGGTTCATTTCTAAGTGACAGCACAGAATGTAATACTCCAGGTTCTTCATAGTTGAATGCTATATTGAAATCAGTTCTGCCCAATAGCTAACAAATACTCAGCTAAGAAATCAGTGCTCATGTAGGACTTCCAGAAAGAGAAGTGGTCCCTTCAGTCCTTCTGTCTGTGCCAGGCAGGGGGAAAGGGAGGAGCAGACAGCTGAGCACAGTTTACTATGCATGAGGCTACTGAATGGCTTTTCTGAACTGCACTTTGGCGTGAACCTATTGTAACCTCAGAACCAATTCAAAATGGTTCTATCCTCTTTACAAGATACTGAGTTGGTTTTCAGAGACAACAGAACAAAACCACAAGTCATACAGCTGAAGCAAGCCCAGAGGAGGGAACTTGGACATCCAGCTACATCTGGTACCAAAGTCTTGTGCCCTCCCTGCCCTACAAAACCAAAGAACCAGGACAGAACTGAAACCCTTGCAGAAGCAAAGGATCATGGTCCAGGAAGATCCTGTGTTGATGCCCCTTACTGTGAATGACAGGTTCCAAGGTCCTCCAGTTAAAACTTGCCCCACCAGCACTTCCACACACCTGCTCCCCCTAACCCCTTAAAAACCATCCCAGAAACCTGGATCAGGAAATTCAGGCTTTTGAGCCTTAGCTTCCCATTCTCCTGGATGGTGCCATGTCATGCATCGGTAAAATAGCTACTTTCTCCACAGCAATTCTTGGCGTTTGGCTCTGCTAGCTCCAGGTGGACAAACTCTTTCTGTTCTGTAACATGGTCTTGCCCACCCCGGCCATCAGGAGAGACAGCCCCTCTCTCTCCCATTTGCTCTCAACATTCCAGCTGTTCATTTCCTAGAAAAATATTTCAGTTACTCAATTGTCCCCTCCCCTTTCCTCCTTCCTCGCTCACCAATTTCAAATTTATATCCAACTAAATTGGATCCTATCTCGTAGGAAGAGAACATCACAAGTAACAGAAGCAGACCCTGCTCTCTCATCCTGGTTTCTGCGGTGGGCTCCCTAACAAAGGAGAACGTGAATAGACTGCAACCCCAACACCAGTCACTAGAGAGCCAAGGCCAGGGCCCTCCTGGCTTTGAACCCTTTGCCAGGTTTCAAGAGGCCAGCAGTTAGGTGGTCTTACCTCCTCAGTCCTGTCCATCTTAACAACAGCATTTATGTACCAGGGAGAGTGACATAGACACACAAGTTCCTTCTAATTCTCTGACAGTCTTAAACACCCTGAGTGTCTTTCATTCACCTTGGCTGATAATGTCTCAATTTCATCAAAATGTTGGGTAACAATCTCAGAATTAGATTTTAGAAGTCTGACACTGTCCAGGAAATCAATATCCTAACCTTCAAAATGCAGGGTCCAACCTTTCATTTGACAACTGTTCTTCTGGAGTCTCCTAGAGTTCTAGTAGTAGTATAAGCCCTAAAAAGTTTTACGTAAAACAAGGACACTATGAAATAATAAAAGTTTGCTGCATTTTATTTCACTTGGGGTTTAATGCTATTTCTCCTTTGGAGAATCTAAGAACATTACAATGATATTTAATAATGTTTCCTATCCATCAAAAAAAGGCTTTAAATACACACATAGCTTTTGTCAATGTAACAAAACCACCTCCTGATCTAAGGCAGTGTAAAGAGAGTTGATGGTCTATAAGGGAAAATGAAGCCACAAAGCTCAAAAATGGTACCACTGTTCACTCCCAGGGAGTTCCAGGACTCAACACAAGTTCCAAGAAATCCAGGACTGTGGAGATTGCTATTTTGGGTTTTCCCAATGCCCCTGTAGACAGACCTCTGGCTTTCTAAGCAACATTAAGAGGACATGGTCTTAGTTTGCTACTTGGTATGAATCACAGAAGCTTTAAGACCTCAAGTCAAGTCACCATCACAGAGCCAACACACAGCAGGGACAAAAAGAAGAGCCTATCATTGGACGATCCACAGTGAATGGAGAATTGTCATTAGGCCCCAATTCTCAACAAAAGTGGACCCCTTTGAATCACTGCAGGGCCATCTGGCTCCTCATGAAGTGTCACTGGCCCAGTCCTCACCCATGGACCCTGGCAGCACTTAAAACAGTTATAGGGACAATAATAATAATAATGGCAGCTAACATTTATTAAAAGCTTACCATGTGCCAGGTACTACTGAAGACTTCACCTATATTTACTCATTTAATTATCTTAATACAGTGATGAAGTAGGAACTACTATAATTACCATCTTACAAATGAGGAGACTGAAACCTGTGGTATTTAAAGAACTTGCTCAAAAGTGCAGACTAGCAGATCCAGGGAACAGAGCCCCTTGTGCGTAAGTCTCAGGCCAAGCCCCTCTCCAGAGCAGCAGTTTCCAACTTTCTCATCTCATGGCACAGATGGCATAAATTGATTACTAAAATTCTGTGGCACACCAAAATATATATTTTTTGCTGATCTGAAAAAATAGGTATAAATTTGATTCATCCACACTGGACGGCTATTGTTATATTGACTGTTGTCACTTTTTAATTTGACAATCTAAGGGAAAAGAGGTCAGTGCCCCTGACTAAACAGTCAGGTACTGCACAAGAATTTAAAAATCCCTGTGGCACACCATTTGTAGATGGCTGCTCTAGAGTCTTGTCTGAATAGGAATGCATAACCTCAATTTCAAGATTTTACACACAACCACCAGTTCCTCTCTTCTCAGCTCACTGCCTCCTCATATTCTGATTCCATTAGTGTAATAGGGTGTGGGCTGAGAGCACCTCCCCACACAAGTCTGGCTGTGGGAGGGGACACATGGAGCAGGGCCACTGAGAGTTACTTTGCATATCAGAAACAGCAGGCTAGCCCCATACCCATACACAAAAATGGTTATTTCGCATATCAACAGCAGGCTAGCTAGGGAGATGGGCGTGACTTTGACCAGTGATGTAGCTAGGAGGCAGCTCCCCCTGGTTACGGTGCCTGTGTGAGAGTTTGGAGATGGTTTGCTCCATGCCACCAGGCTACACCTGCCCGGACTAACTATGGCAGCCAAGAAAGGCAGAGAATATGGGAGTGCTGGCAGGTGCAGTTGATTGTGGAAGGAGTTGGAAATGGGGTTACGCAGGAGGTTCCAGGCTGGGATTTAAACAAAATGGCAGGCCACCAGCACCACAATATAACGGGGGGGGAGCCAGGGGACAGTGTGGGGTGGAACAATGTGGGATGGGAGACAATGTGGGGACAATGAAAGACCGTGCAGGAAGAAAAGGTGTGAAAGGACTCTTGCTGCCAGGACATGAGGAGGTGCCACATGGCTTTGAAACAAGAATTGGAGATCGAGGCGACACAGCTGATGGTGCTTGGAACTGGAGAACACCTGCCCAGCTGAGCATGGATTACTGGGAGGAACCGGGAGTCTAGCTGAGCTACGACATCTATTTCTTTTCCTGAGATATGGTACCCCTGACTGGCCTGGTTTAGCAAGGAGAGGCAGGACTATGTGTGTTTGTGGGTGTTTTAATGGTGACATTCTGCCATTAATTTAAATCTGTATAACTTTTGAATAAATAGTTTCTTTCCTTTTCACCAAACTCTGGCATTGAGAGCCACAATTCCTAACACCTGGCAGTGGGCAAGAAGAACCATAGTACAGAAAGAACCCAGGGGAGGGGGCTGTTTTGTTAACAGTATCTGGACTCCCCAGAGGGTTCATTCTGTAACATTGAGACATGCAATTCCACAATCTTACTGTCTTTTCATGGTTCCTCCTCCCTGCCCCCCTACTCAAGTCCTCGCTTCTTTCTCTATTCATTATAGTCATTCACTAGTAGTCCTCCTCAATTACCTTGCACAATCAATCTCCCTCTAGTATAGAGGACGAAAGAACTAAAAGACCACCACATCTCCGCCTTCTCCACGCCAGGCTGAACATAACTGGAGACTCAACTTGCACAACCATAGATGGGCTCAGTTTAAGTTCATTATCAATAACTAGAGGGAATCCAGAATCCTACTACACTTTATTCTTTCACTAGTCTGGGTAACTCCTTCCCCCTTTCTCACTCTCAGCTGATGATCTCGATAATCTCTCTGAGAAAGCTGAAGCCATCAGAAGAGAACGTGCAGGCCTTCTTGCCAAATCTACCAACCTGGCTGCATCTGTGCTGGTGTCCTATCTTCTTTCTGTAATTGTGTGGATGAATTGTTCCCCTTAAGCCTGTCCCTTAACTATTCTGAAACATGGTTCCAACAATTTCCTGCCTTCCTTCAAGCACCAAAGTTTTTCTTTCTGTAGAATCATTTATAGGAGAATACAAGGCTTTATTTCTCCCATATATTTTTTAAATCACCTTTTAATCCATCTGCTTATCTCACTTCTACATTGTAAACCAGATGGGGGGACCACTGTTTTGTACTGTCTCCTCTCTCCCCTCTTGAGCCCTTTAGAACCCACTTCAGTACCGTGCAGTGACCCCTGCACTGTTGCTAAATCTAATGATAGATGCAGAGCCTTCACCCACTTTCTTGCGGCACACTTGTCACTGGTTTCTAGGACACCTGGCTTCTCCTTATACCTTACTGGCCACACCTTTACAATCTCCTTTGCTGGCTGCTCTTGATCTCCCTAACCAGGAAAAGCTACATTTCCCCAGGCACACACCTAACACCAAGGCTCCTGGCTTTAAATGCAGTTTACCCACTGACAACTCCCAAATGCAGAGCCAGACCAGAACTGTCCCCTGAATCCAAATGCCTACTTGACAGTTCCATTTAAATGCCAATTAGAATTGCAAACTTTATACACTCAAAAGGGAAATAATGATTCTACTCCCTCCTAGAAAAACCTGTTCTCCTGCAGTCTTCCCCATCTCCGTAAACAGATAACACTTTTGCACCTGTGCCAGGTGGTCAAAACCTCTTTATTATCTATCTCTTCCATCCACCTGCAGATCCTATTGGCTTTATGTTAGAAACAGAAACCGAATCTGACACATTCTCACCACTTCCGACTCTAAGAAGCCATCCACCATTCACCTGGATTTCTTCTTTTTTTTAACTGAATATTGTTTGTTTTTTAGAAAGCATATCTGGCAGTTTGGGCTGACACCCTGGCCCCCACAAGGCTAGGGGCCAAGAAAAGACCACTCCAAGCCACTGCCAGGCCGCCTGCTTGTAACAGTAGGGATTTGTAACCCACCCCACCATTCTTTCGACATTGTTTCTGTAAATGCTGACTCTGACTAATATGTACTTTGTAAATAAACAGCATGTTTTTGTAAGAATCCTAGGAACTAACTTCAAAAGTTACACATTCTGATCTTTAGTCATCCCAGCTCTGGAAGATTGGCTGATCTTCAACTGTAAATCCATGATGACATAAAACCATGATGACTAAAACCAGGATGACGCACACTAGACCGCAGCTTGACCATTTTCCAGGTCCTTATCAGAATGGATCTCTTGTTCTGCCCACCCTCTCCCTCTTTATGAAAACCTCTGCCTACACTGAGATGTGAAGATGGTCTCTGAGACATGAGTCCCCCATCTTTTCAGGTGACCGGTGCATGAATAAACCACTTTCCTTTCCGTGAGCACCTGTTTCACAAGTTTGGCTTTCATTGTGGCAGGCAGCCAGCCAGACCTGAGTTCAGTTACATGCTGACAAGCAGAGAACATTCACTCCAACTCCAGGTGTTAACAATACAAAAAGTAACTAAACTGAATTAATGGCTTTCTCTCTCAAGCTTTGAAAGGTAGCAGTCCAGGCTATAAAAGTCTAGAAGCATTGCTCACCCTGTTTTTTTTAATATTTATTTATTGATTTGAGAGAGAGGGAGAGAGTGAGAGAGACAAAAACAGACAGAAACGTCAATTTGTTGTTCCACTTATTTATGTACTCATTGGTTGCTTCTTGTAGGTGCCCCAACATGGAAAATAAATGGTGCTGCAACCCTGGCATATCGGCAATGATCTAATCAACTAAGCTACCCAGCCAGGGCACTCACCTGGATTCGTTAAACAATTCTTTTAATGGTATACCTGTTTCTACCTTGGTAGTTGGAGAAATTCTTTAAAAACACAGGTCAAATCAATTTACTTTTCTATTCAACATCCTCCAGTGGTTTCCCTTCTTACTAAATAAAACTCAAAGTCCCAGTGATGGCCTACAAGGCCCTACATAATCTGGCCCCACTCCCTTCACTCTCCACTGTGTTTGGGGGATGGACAACAGGAAGAACCTCAAAAAGAAGGTTAGGAGAAACCTCGGAGCCTTCAAGGAGGCTGCTGGGGAGGACCTAAACTCAAGCAGGGGTGTCCAACCTTGTGGTGTCTCTGGGCCCCACTGGAAGAAGAGTTGTCTTGGGCCACACGTTAAATACACAAATACTAATGAAAACTGATGAGCAAAACAAAAAAGTTTTAAGTAAATTTATGATTTTGTGTTGGGCCACATTCATAGCCATCCTCGGCTACATGTGGCCCACGGACCACGGGTTGGACACCCTTGAAGGGAAACAAAGAGAAACCTGTTGGAAGGCAGAAGAAAGAGGACCTTACTATCTGGAGGCATATATTTAGCAATGCTGTTGCCTCTGACAACATGGAAAATAAAAGATGTACCTAATGAAATGGATGATCCAGATAAGGAGATTTGCAGGCAGACTGTTGAAAGTGCAGACTGGCTTCTTTGCTGCCTACAATATAAAATGCAAGAGGAGAAAGATAAGCTTTAAAAAAAACTGTTAAATATAAAATGCCAGGACTTACTGGGATTGAAATAGAGGTGTCTCTTCCCTAGCCATATCAGAAGGCAAAAATTAAGAAGTAACTTCTGGACAAAGATTGAATGAAGGGTGCTTAGAAAAACATGAATACTACTGTAAAACTCTTTATTAAGTCCTCAAAAGAGATCTAACATGATGCCTCAGACCCCTTGAAATTGTTAGCAAACAGCAAGTGGGGTCCTGATGCCCACCACCACCGTCCAGGCAAAATTCTGGAGACACAGGTTTTGTGATAAAGAAAAGGAGTCTTTACTCAAAAGCTACACGATTTTGAAATAACAGCTTTCCACATAAATTATCACAGTTTTAATCACTTGGAAGCTCAACTTTTTACCACCTGAGTTCTCCTATCATTCCCGTTTTAAATTATCTTATTTCTACATGTTTAGTTTACAAACTAAAACAACTAAGATACTCAAGCTATGCAATTTTGGAAGAATGGCAGGCTTCTGCCTCAGAGCCTATTCCCTCTAGAGCACCCAAAGAATAACCCTCCCACCCTCTTCCACGCTGCTTCAATCCTAGGCTGCACCCAGAATCTCTTCCATCCGAAAAACCCATCCGTTGGGAGACGCAAGCAGCTGCAGCACGATCATCCAGGCATCCTCAAGGAAGAAGACAGCCCAACAGCCAGTCTCTGCCCTCTTTTTATTTTAGATCTTCTGGTCCATAATCCCTAATGTGCTCTGCAGGTGTTCGGCTTCTTAGTCAATCCTGTCTTAGGCTGTTTACCATGACCTCAGGCAAACTCCGCCCCAGTGATCTGATCAGATCTGCCTGTACCAAAATGAGCAAAAGGTCTTCTAAGAATCTTTTTTTTTTTTTTTTAGAAACCACTCAGACTGCATTCTCTCCCTCTTATTCTTCCAAAGGAAGAGAAGAACAATCATCAATGGCTACTGACAGTTGCAAAAGCAACAGAAAAAGCCGGCTTCATGCTCAGGAGAGAACACTGTGTCTCCTCCTCATGGTTTCAGGTGGTCTACACATTCAGAGAAACTTCTCTAGTAACGAACTGTAGAAATGATCCCTGAAAGTATAGTCTTTCTTCTAAGAATCTTAAGGTCATTGTTCCCCAACACCCATACAAGGAATCTGAAGTATTGTGGATAAAAAAGAGGTCCCCACAGAAAAGGACCTCACAGGGTGATCTGATCACAAATTCCCAACTTTGCAGGTCACTGTAGTAGTCGTGCCCCAGGCATATGTATAACTTTTTAAAACTTTTTTTATTGTTGTTCAAGTACAGTTGTCTCCATTTTCCTCCCACCCCAGCCATCCCCCGCCACTTCCCACCCTTGATCCTATAACTTCTTTAGTAAAAGTTTTAATCTTTGCCCTAAGCAAGCCCAGTCTATTGTTCGATTGCATCTAGGTTCACTCCTCTTTGAAATGCCAGATAATCCTCTTCTTCAGACACCTGGGAGGTATAACCACCCTCAAGGGAGCATGACCCTGTACCTTACTCTCTCCCTCCTTCATGTAATCTTCCTTAAATTCGGCCTTAATTTCAAATGCATAAAAGACTGTGAAACTGCTGTTCTCAGGAGCATTTGACATCTATCTTCCCAGCAATTGTCATCAATTTGGCTCAAATAAGATCTTATAAGATTCTTTTCAGTTGTGGACATTTATACAACAACAGTATGGAAGAGCTTATTTCAAAGCAATTTATGTGTGCTGCCTTTGTCTAACAGAGTTGGTTATAAATTGACTTCATAAGAAATCCACAAAGTTTTTTAAAAGGTTTATATCAGCTTGGGCTGGAAGGGACAGAGACAGTACACTCTGGCAAGAGGACTTTGGAACCCCATCTTCATCAGGCAAACAGCAGGCTGGGACTATGACAGGGCTGCAAACACATACTGCTTTTTACTGAAATGGAAGAAAAACTCAGAGAAGAAAAAACAAAAGTCCAGAAAGCAGAGTGTGAATGTCACATCACAGTGGACAACTGCTCTGCAATATGACCAAGCTTTAATTAAAAAAAAAAAAAAAAAAAAGGCTACATGTGCCTGGCTAGAGTTTAGACCTATTATGAAGCAGTGACTGCTATGTGCCTCCCATTTTCCACTTGTTTTTTTTTAATCCTTACCTGAGGACATCTTTTTCTTTTCATTGCTTTCATGAAAAGAGTAAGGGAGAGAAACATCCATGTGAGAGAGAAGCATAGACTGGTTGCCTCCCATACATAACTGGACTGGGAGTCACATGTGCCTGCACCTGGACTAGGGAGTGAACCTACAACCCACACAGTTGCCCTGACTGGGACCAAACCCCATGCTCCAACCAACTGAGCTAGACCGGCCAGGGCCCATTTTTCCCCTGTTCTAAATGGAAGTTGCTATACCAGTTATCTTACCCTATGTGTCTATACCAGTTATCCTATCCTTTCTTTAAGAAGAAATCCTATAATGAAAACAAACAGGATCTTAGGAATGACAGATTCTATGAGAAAAGTGCTGAATCCTATAAGCTGACTGTAAGGTATGCATTTTGTACTGCTCAAGAGACTTTAGTTCTTCTTTATTAAGTTTCATCTACATTTTGCTTAACTGAAGATGCTACCTACACATTTCCAACATAAGTGAGGCATCATCCTGAAATCGAATTTTAAATCTGACATACTCTGAAATTGTAGTAATTAAAATATACAGATGATTAAGTTAGGATTTGTTGAAACTCTGTTCTAGTAACTGAATATAAATGTAGCCATGTGATTTGGCACAGAGGAGCCAAGCCAACCAAAGTAAGAAGGACCTGAACCCCAAGCTCAGCACACAGTGTGGCCAACTCTAGAGTATTCAAATGTCATGGTCAGCACAGCTACACCTGGCAGTCTTGCCTCTCCTCTTCTGCTTTTAGTCCTTCTGCGTAAATGACCTTATCTAGTAGTCTCATGACTTTAAATACCTAGAGACTCCTAAATGTGACTCTATCCTCTTAAGAGCCCAATCCACTCACCTAACATATCTTCACTTGGATGTCCTCTGAGCATCTTAAGCTTGATCTATCCAAACCAGAACTATTGCCTCCCCGCTCCCAAAAGCTACCTTTTAATCAGACCATATAGTTTCTCAGCTTGAAACTCCCAGCAGATGCACATAAATGTAGCTTACCTCAGGGTGCTAGGCCCTATATAATGTGGATTCTGCCTACTCCTCCCACTTTATCACCCTCTTTGTTACTACTATCTAACTTCATTGGTCTTTCAGTTGTACAACACCCGCTATTTGTCCCTGCCTAAGTACCACTGTTACTTCTTATTGCCATCCTTTCCCTCTTGCCATTCAAGTCTCAGCTTAAATATCACAGGAGAGTTACTTTAATAGAAACTGTTCATTAATTATAAATAGAAAAACCTCCTGTTTTATTAAAAATAGGGTTTATGATGAACAAGTTTTTTAAAATCATGAGATGCACAGCCATACAGCTTCTGGTGACATTACCTGAACCAAATGTTCATACACTTTCTTCTCCCATACACTGCACTTCCTCTTACCAGAGAAAGATATCCAGACTGTGCCTAGTTGCGGGCAGCACACTAGGCGTGCCGTATTTCCGTAATTCCTTATAATCCTATACATTTCCAACCTAACTCTCTAACATCTCAGTAAAGCTTCTTTTTTAAATCAGGTCAAATCCGGTTTAAATGAACAGGAGAGGCCTTTCATAAAGGAAACAAGGCAGTAAACTCAACCAACACCAGGGCAAGGACACAGCAGACAGACATGGAAAGGAGAGGCGGGAGAAGTGCTCTTCCTGCACCCCACCTCCATTGGCCTTGCAAGCACTGTCTAGGTGAGAGTTCTTTCCTTCACTAACATTACAGCTCGCTTAGTGGGCAGTGACAGAAGGTGGTAATAGAGTGATTGACTGTACACAATCTCTCCCCTCAAGGAGTTTCCAGTCACATGGGGGACATTACTTAACAGGCCAATACAATGCAGATTTTTGTAATAAGTAATGGGAAGTAGCCTAGGATCTTTCTGGAGGGGGGTGAGGGAAAGCCGAAGATCTTTCTGAGGAGGAGAAGGAAAGCTGAGGTGTCTCTGACGCCTCAGGAAAGAGGCATCAGACACACCTCAAGTGCATGGTAAGAAGAGTGGGATTTAACCAGGTAAAAATGAGAAAGGGAAAAGAACAAGAAGGGTGTCCAGGCTGGAGGAGCAGCAAATACATCCCTCTGAGGCACTGTGCTGTAAGTAAGGAGTGCAGGTAGTTAGGTGTAGCCATAATGTGGCTGGATTGTGGTTTGAGGGGAGCGTGAGGAGGGGAGGAGGGCTGAAGAGTCCCACTGCAGGAGAAGCAGCTCAGGAGCAACCAAGGGCTATGTTTCTTGAAAGACTTTGGAGTCCATGTTAAGGAGTTGAGATTTTCCCTTAGGGATCCATTAAAAAATGTTTAAGCCACAGAGGATAAATCATTCAAGTTGCCTTTCTGAAGGAAAACTACAAATGCAGTGGGGAAAACATTGGAGGGAATGGGAGCAAAGACAGGAAGACAATCAGAAAACTATTACAGAAATCCAAGCTCACGTGCTGGCACTGAAAAGAGAATTCAGAGATGAATACTGATTCCAGGGAGGTTTGTAAGTGACCACAAGTCCTGTTTATAACTGCTGTCCCAGCTCAGTTACTAACAGTGGCTCTTTTCACTCTCAAAAGTAATCTGTGTTGGATGGTGAACTATATAATCACTCTAGCTATTAAGAAGGAGAATTGACAGGACTTGGTGACTGGTTGGCTATGGTGGGGAAAGAGATGACTGAGTTAGGAATGACACCCTCACTTGAGCAAGCAGAATGGTGGTGGCATTCTGTAAGGTACTCAAACAGACGTGCACACAACTCAGTGATATATACTGTACACAAGAACTCCCTGATGGGTACACAGGCAACGAACAGTTTTAAGGGACTTAATTCCCAGATCCTCAGCTTCCACGCACAGTCTGTTAAAGCTGATCTACCTAAGAATAGCCCTGAGATTAAGGTGCAAGTTCTACTTGCCAATGCACCCCCTTCCACAACCCCACCTTTCCTGATTTAAAGGAGAAAAGCACCACTCACCCATTTCATTCTCTCTATGTCACACTGCCCCGGGATGCAAAAGTCCAAGGGAGTAGAAATATAGGAACATTTTAAAATACTAATGTTGGCAAAGTTGCCTTTACTAAAGACACCATAAATTGTCTTTTTCTACCTTAAATATATTTCTAGTAAGCATTAGACAAGGTGATAAAAACATGGTATCTGGGCCCATAATTGGGTTATTTTGAATTCAGTTATATTATACAGTAGGGCAGCAGACAGCATGGTGATTTTCATTTAATGATCTTGCAACTTATATTTCCAGCTAGAATCAAAATACAAGATCTGTCCAGAAAGTATCCAGCCACACAATATTAAAAAATAAAGGCATTTATTTAAAATACAAGAAACACTGTACTCAGCACAATGATGCCTCAGTCCCCTTCAAAGTGGGCACCTTGGGACCTCACACAGTTCTCCTAATTGCCATCAGCTGCCCCATCGTATTTTCCTGAATCCAGCATGACAAGCTTCCTTTTTTTAATTTGGAATAGGACTCACATTATTATTTACACACATCTTATCAGCCATTATGGCTGCCTGCCAGAACATGAAATTACAGAAAGTAAAATCTCACTCAGGTTGCAAAATACAATAAGTCAGGATGCAAAGAAGAACACCATTACTCAAGGCAGAGCCAGCCTGCTAGTGCTCAATGAATGAGGATTATTTTTGCTCAGAAACACTCAGAGCATTTGGGGCAGAGAGGGGGATACAAATATATACACAGTTTAGCTTATATTTTTACAGGAAATTATTTCAGAGACAAAAAGTGCCAGGAGAGACAACATGAAATGTGTGAGCCTATACCCAGGTAGAGTGTAAGAAAAACAAGAATAAATCTGCCCTAGCCAGGTGGGAAGGGGAAGGGAGGGGAAGGGGAGGGGAGGGGAGGGGATCTCATCAAAGGTCTGCAATCTCTTCCCTTAACCTTTAAGTTTTGGGAACTTTTGATTTTAGTTTTGGGAAAAGCCAGAAGTCTCAGGGTACCAAATCTGGGCTGTAGCGGGGCTGAGTCACCTGGGTGATTTGATGTTTCACCAAAAAACTCTGCACAAGATGTGATGCATGAACAGATGCATTGTCATGATGAAGCTGTCAATCACCAGTTGCCCATAGCTGCAGCCTTCTGAATCATGCAAATAGTTCCTGCAGAGGAATGTTCAAGCTTAACATTAAACTTGATGCAGATTCACTGCTCCACACACTCAGTCATTTTGAATGCAGTGGCCACACAGTACAAACCATGAGCATTCGATGGAATCTATAGCCCCCACTGACTAGTACGGTGAACTCATCATTGTTTACACAGGCAAATTCCAATGCATGCTCCTTGGCTGCCAGGTTACATCGATGACATGCAAACCACTCTTGTTATATTCACAATGGTTGGACTTCTTCCAGATAGACCTCGTACACAAAGCTCAGGAGGAAGAGTACCATAAGAATAAAACAAATCAAAGCCTAACTCATTTAAGTGACAAAACACTGTGCCTTATCTATCTAACCATCTCAGAAATAAAATTCCAAAGTGAAGTACTTTTCACTGAATGCATGTTAACATGTTTATTTAAATTGACAAATGACAGAAAAGCAAGCTGGTTTAGCTGACTGGTTTAATGACTGGTTTTGCCAAAGAGCTCTACATTGGACATATTCCATAAAATGAATAAACTAACTGCTGCTCCAAAATCTGATAAATATATAAAGCACAGAATAGATAAAAGCACTCTATCAAAAATCTTGTATTGGCAAAGGTATGTTAAAGTTAACAATTTTTAATTTTCCTATCCTTTCCAAGTAAATTGGAATAAGTCTTGTGCCCTTAACTAGAAGAATATAAGCATAATTCTCTTTTGATAAATATTAGTAAAGCATTTTTAATACATTTCCCAAAAATTGTAAAACCGAACTACTATAATGATTAGCAAGTCATTTACAAGTCAGGCAGTTTTGAGTTCACTGCTCTCAAGTACATTGAAGGGGGATCCAATGAGGGGTCTGAGAAACCACTGTGTCGGGAACATAAGAGGTGAAGTGGGGGGTCAAAAGGTAAAAACTTCTAGTTATAAAATAAATAAGTCATGGGGATGTAACGTACAGCATGGTGACTGTAGTTAATAATAGTGTATCACATATTTAAAAGTAGCTAAGAGAGCAAATCTTGAAGGTTATCCTTATCAAAAAAATATAAATACTATACAGTAACAGACGGTAACTAGATCTATGCGGTAGTCATTTTGCAATGTATAGAAATATGAAATAATTATGTTGTATACCTGAAAGTAACAAAATGTTATATGTCAATTATACCTCAGTAAAGTAAACTAAAAAAAAAAGAGCAGATGTAGAGACGAACACAACAACTACGTTGCATCTGGGGCACGTGACAGGTCATTTAAAATCCTTTTAGATGGTAGATCGGTGTGATTTCTGGCATATAACTCAGGAGCTGCAGGAATGGAGTGATTTTCCTTTATCAGACTCTTTCTTTTTCTATCTACATATTTAAGTAAACTATGCTACTCATTGCTCATTATCTACTTTAAAAAATAGAAATAAAACTGTTGCCGAGACCCTATCTTATTCCAAGAACATATTGTAATCCTCAAGAGTACGTGGGGTAATGAAGAAAAAGCCCCATTCATTTCATTAAGAGGTGCATTTCCAATACACGTTCATATTTTATGTTTAACGATTATTAAAATCATAAGATTTTGCTGTTTTAATTCACTGTGTCCTGATAACCATGGTAATAACTACTCTTAAGGCCCATAACAAGCAGAGTCTTAAGGTCTCAGAAATAAACTTTTAAAATTTCTATTTACATGTATGATACTGTTATAAATATATTTAATAAAAATATAGGAAAAATTTGTGAAAAAAGTGAAACATTAATACAAGAAAGGGAGAGAGAGAAAGAGAAAGAAATACTGGTTTGTTGCTCCACTAATTTATGCATTCATTGGTTGACTCCCACATATGTACCAACCAGGGATGGAACCTGCAACCTTGGTATTGGGCAATGCTCTAAACAACTGAACTAAGTAGACCAGGGCAAAAAAAAAAAAATTCTGACTTAACAAAAAGCTTCTTCATGGATATTACTTTAAAGGTTGATGAGTACAAAATTACTGATATATGAATTCATTGAATATATTTAGCAGTAATATGACAAATTCTACAATGTCAGTATTTATGATAAACAAAAATCCTCACCTATTAAACTTAAGATAAAATTCTGGAAAAACACTACTCTCAAGAACATAAGAAAGAGAGCAGGTCTGGATGGAGAGATGATGACTTCTGTCTGAATACATTGTGTTTGAGGTACCTGAGGGACACCCAACAACAGAATAAGAACTAACACTTACATAGCACTACCATCCAATTTCTTTTAACACAGATCATTTTTTAACATTTGTTTTAATTTATTGATTTGTAAAAGAGAGATACAGACATCGATTTGTTTTTCCACTTATTTATGCATTCATTGGTTGATTCTTGCATGTGCCCTGACCAAGGATCGAACCCAAAACCTTGGCATATCTGGACAATGCTCTAACCAACTGAGCTACCCAGCCAGAGCTCTGACCACACAATTTAAAGCACCAGTCTGGGTGTTTTATATAGACTTCTTTAACCTTCAGCTACCACCTTTGAAGTTGGTACTACTACTCTCCCAACTTATAAATGAGGAGACTGAGGCACAGAGAGTTAAGAGACTCTTCTATTTCCACATATATCTCCGATGGGCTAGAGCGTATATGACTCCAGACAGCCTGGATCTAGAGTCCATATTTTTTAAAGATTTATTTACTTTTAAAGAGAAGGGAAGGGAGGGAGAAAAAGAGGGAGAAAAACATCAATGTGGAAGAGATACATTGATTATCAGTTGCCTCTCACATGCCCCAAGAAGGGGACCTGGCCCTCAACTCAGGCATGTACCCTGACCAGGAATCGAACCAGTAATCTTTTGGTTCACAGGCCACAACTCTATCCACTGAGGCACACCAGCCAGGGCCAGAGTCTGTATTCTTTACACAGTATAATGCATCTTGGGATGTGTGAATTGGAGATATGAATTTTAGGGTCAGTTGTGCTGTCAAAGAGTAATTTAAACCATGAACTAGACGAGATTACAAGGGAAGAATGATACCAATTCAACAGCAGCAAAATGAGATGCATTCCCTTCTGGCCCCTGCACTCATGAAAAGCCTCCAGCCATTGTTTTTGTCAAGGTTTTTTTCCCAGGTCCCCTTCATGCATTGTCACCAGTCTTCACAGGCTGCTGCTCTGTTCATGATGCTCTTCATAAGTCAAAGGGCTACTGAAGGAAACCTTTCTGCTTCTCGCTATTTGCCCTGTTTCCCTACCGCATGCCCAAAGAGGCCTCCAAAAGTAAAAGTTCCAATTTATAATAATCCAGAATGACAAACTTCCTTTTTTCTTTGGAAGAGGGCTCACAATATTATTTACACACATCTTATCAGCCATTATGGCTGCCTGCCAGAACATGAAATTACAGAAAGTAAAATCTCACTCAGGTTGCAAAATACAATAAGTCAGGATGCAAAGAAGAACACCATTACTCAAGGCAGAGCCAGCCTGCTAGTGCTCAATAGATGAGGATTATTTTTGCTCAGAAACACTCAGAGCATTTGGGGCAGAGAGGGAGATATAAATATATACACAGTTTAGCTTATATTTTTACAGGAAATTATTTCAGAGACAAAAAGTGCCAGGAGAGACAACATTAAATATGTGAGCCTATACCCAGGTAGAGTGTAAGAGAATCAAGAATAAATCTGCCCTGACCAGGTGGGGTGGGTAGGGTGAGGAGGGGAGGGGAGGGGAGAGAAGCAGAGGGAAGAGAAGACTCTTTTCATGTATCTGCCCATTTCATGATGGGTGATTTATGATCATGCCTGCCTACACTGCATTCAGTGTTCTGCAGTTTTTGACCAAAAATGGCATGACCCCATGCCCCACCCTCCCTATTCACCTGATCTGGCCTCAAGTGACTTTGTGCCCTCAAAGGGAAACATTCTGTTGATATGGAAGAGGTAAAACAAAAAAATAGCAGAAGTACTCAAAGGGATCAAAAGTGTAAGCTCAAAAATTGTTTTGAGTAGTGGAAAAAAGTTTCAATAGGTAAACTGTGTCAAATGGAGAATATTTTGGGACTTCCGGCCAAGATGGAGGCATAGGTGGACGCACTGTGCCTCCTCGCACAACCAAGATAGGGACAACAAAGATATAGAAACAAAATAACAACCAGAACTGACAGAAAATTGAAGTTTATGGAAGTCTGACAACCAAGGATTTAAAAATAGACACTTTCATCCAGACCGGTAGGAGGGGCGGAGTCCGGCCGGGTGAGGGACTCGGAGCGGAGAGCTGAGCACCCGGGTCGGTGCGCGAGTCCGCAGCAGGCAGACCCTGGGCACACAAGCAGCAGTGGTTGGTGGGCCCCGGCCAGGGGGTGGCGACTGGCAGACCCAGCGAGGTGGACATTGTGAAGCAAAGCACTGCACGCAACTCAGGGTCCCAGCACTGGGAGGTACAGTTTTCGGTCACTGACTGAAGGGGAGGGTCCCGCGGGTGCACGGGCCCACCCACGCCGGAATTGGTGCCAGAGGGGCCCGGTC
>CM052540.1:122826566-122916477 GCA_028533065.1 Trachops cirrhosus | reverse complement strand
GGTACAAAGAATAAGTAGCATAGATGGTAGATAGAAAATAGACAGGGGGAGGGTAAGAACAGTATGGGAAATGTAGAAGCTAAATAACTTATGACACATGGACATGAACTAAAGGGGGGAATGTGGGTGGGAGAGGGTATGAAGGGTGGAGGTGAATGAAGGGGGGTTATGGGACAACTATAACAGCATAATCAATAAAATATTATTTAAAAAATAAAAATAAAAAACAAATAAAAACATTAATTGAGAACAATCAATGTCCTACCACATTGGAGATAGCTGACATACTCAAAATATCCAAATCAATAAAGTTATTGGTGAAAATGAAAAATGTGTCTGTTATTTTATAGAAAAAAAAATATGGGCTTTTGGCCAACCCAATATGTATCACAGCTTTTTTGCCCACTTATCTGTCGATGGACACTTGGGCTGCTTCCATATCTCAGTCATTGTGAATAACACTGCAATGAACATAGGGGTGCTTATGTTCTTTCGAATTGGTGTTTTTTGAGTTTCTCTGGATATATTCTCAGAAGTGGAATCCCTGGGTCATAAAGCAATTCCATTTTTAATTTTTTGAGGAAACTCCACACTATTTTCCATAGTGGTTATAGCAATCTGCATCCCCACCAACAGTGCACAAGGGTTCCCTTTTCTCCACATCCTTGCCAGCACTTGTTTATTGATTTGTTGAAGGTAGCCAGTCTGAGAGGTGTGAGGTGGGATCTCATTGTGGTTTTAAGTTGCATTTCTGTGAATATTAGTGATGTTGAGCATCTTTTTCTATGTCTATGGGCCATCTTTATATCCTGTTTGAAAAAGTGTCTATTCAGATCTGCCCACTTTTTAAGTGGGTTGGTTGTTGTTCTGGTGTTGAGTTGTCTGGGTTCTTTACAAATTTTGGGTATTAACCCATAACCAGATGTATCACTGGCTAATACTTTTACCATGGTTTTTGACTAAGAGTTACCTTCACTGCTAACTGAGGAATCTGTAAAGAAAGCCCTCATTTTATAATTTAAAAAAAGAGTAAAATGTGTTTATTTTTCAAGCGGCCACTTATATTTATCATATATAAAAGTTTGTTCACACTAATGAACTATTGTCAGACTTTTATCTAATGTTTCTGTTATCTATTGCTATGGAATAAATCACCTCAAAACTTAGTGGCTTAAAGCAACAACCACAATTTGCTCATGATTGAAATTTGGGCAGGGCTTGGAAGAAACAACTTTTATCTGCTCTAGCTGATGTTGGCTGGAGAGGATCATGTGGGCTCAAGCACAAAAGTGGCTTCATTCACACAATGACATCTCACTTGAGGTGAGTGGGATGTCTGGAGGCTCTCTGGCTCTCTCTCAATCACTCTCTTCACAGTCTCTCATCCTCCAAGTCCTCCCTCTCCAGCAGGGCATTCTGACTTCATCATAGGGTGACTGAGGGCTCTGAGAGAGCAGGTGTAGAAGCTGCCCAGTTTCCTAAGGCCCAGACTTAGCACAGTATCACTCTTGATATCACTCTATTGGTCAAAGTAAGTCAAAGGGTCAGCCCAGATTCAAAGAGAAGGGAAACAGATCCCATCTCTTGGTAGAAGGAAAGACATGAATGTCTAGTAAGTGACTGGAAGAATCACTGGTAATCATCTTTTTAGACAGTCTACCATGCATCGCTTCCTGATCTCCCTCCCTATACCTTTTATATGCTTTATGGTATTTTCTCTGCTCAACTCATCTTCACTGTAAAACTTCCCATTACTGCAAAAAGGAGTAAATCTTGATCATCTATATTTACAGAAATATACTGGATGCTTTCATATACTTCATCTAATTTAATCCTCACAAGAGCTGTGTGAACTCGGCATTTTATTTCCATTTTACAAACAAGGGCACAGAAGTTGGAAGAGGATAAGCAGTTTGGCTACAGTCACACAGAAATAAGTGGTAAAAGCAGGATTCCATCGCAGAAATATCTGACAAAAGGCTGACCTCATTCTTTTATACCAGTGGTTCTCAAAAAGTGTGACCTGAGGATCCCTGGGAAGACCTAGAGACCTGGTTCAGTAGCCCGGTAACATTCCTAATATTACTGATTTGTTACTTCTTGTTTTCTTCTCCTTTTCTCACAAGTATACAGTTTTCCAGAGGTTATGGGGCATATGACAGATATCACTGCCACTGTCAATGCAGACAGAAAGCAGATATAAGAATCCAACTATTTTCCATTAAGCCATATATTAATGTGCAAAGATGTTAAAACAAGGTCATTTTTTCTCACTAAAACTGTTTTGGAAAATATAGCTATTTTAATTAAAATGTTAATTTCCTGGTGTTGAACAAATAAAATGTGATTATATAAGATATTAACATGAGGAGAAGCTGAGTGAAGGGTATTCAAGGACTCTTAATCTTTGCAACTCTTCTGCAAATCTGATTTGATTCTATTTCAAGTAAGTTTTCAGAAATTAACCTTTGAGCTAAAAGCGTTTCATAGGTAATAAGAGACATAAAGTGAACAGAAACTCTGTCACATCAATTCTAGTCATTGCAAGTCGAAGAGTAAGTCAATACTGAAATACTGGACAATAAGATCTTTTAATAATCACAGCCTTTCTTTAAATTGTTTACCTAAAAATGTAAGTGTGTTATAAATCCTGGAAAATAAAATATTGAGAATTTACCAATGATCTTGCCTTATTTAAGATACTTAAATACTTATTTTTTTGTTTTTTTCCCTACTTCATTTTTATATATTTTTTATTATTATAATATTATTTTTATTGTACTTTCTCATTACTGAATGCTTATATTTTTAAAGCTCATAAACCTTATAGAGCAGGAGAACATGTGTTAAGCCAAGGATTTGTGTTTTACAAACATAATCCCTTATTTGAGGTATAACCAGTTGAGCTTTAATTTGAATAATAAAAGACTATTTCAAAACTTTAAATGTACTATGTTGACTATTAGCAATTATAATTTCAGCAAAATAAAAACATTCTATTTTATAGAGAAGGTTTAAGAAAAAGTTTTAAAAATCCATTCATCTCCTATTCATAATTTTTTCAAAGTGTGGTGCAGCAAAGATAGCCACAAACTATGGTATTTGACTCTCTTCCCATCAAGAGGTCAAATTCCCCTCTCCTTGCTTCTGGGCTAGCCTATGAAGGCTTTCACTGATGCAGGTTGCTAAGCCAGATCTGGTGTAGCTTTTTAAACTGCCTACTTTCTCTTTGGTGTCTTGGAACCCTGAGCCATCATGAAAGAAGTCTAACCACCCTACTACAGAGACCATGGGGAGAGACCCCAAGACTACATAAGAAGTGAGGCTGAGCTGAGCCCAACCTTGCAGACGCCTGCCAGGATGCAGGGCCTGTGCATGAGGACATTCTAGGTCCTCCAGAGAGCCGACCGCCTGATCCATACCAACTAGACCACGGACAGTGCCACATGGAGAAATACTGCCCAGCGGTGCCTCGCTCACTGTCCTGAGCTACAAACCATGAAACATAATAAAATGCCTGTTGTTTGAAGCCACTGAATTTTAGGTTTTTTTAAAATACAACTACACAACCATAGATAATCAGACTAATGGTAACACTCAATAGTTCTCAGTCCATTAATGCAGATCCCCAAGAAAAAGAGTCAAAGCACATACCAAGACACCATTAACTTCCTCTGTCTTCCATTACAGTTAAATATGTAAAATACATACATTAGGAAATTTCCAGTAAAAAGCTATTTGATATCCTCCTTTAATATCCCTGCACTGTCGCACTTCCTTCCACCCTTGTTCCCGGTACACCTGAAAGCTTATCCCTGGGTACTGTGGTGCCAGCTCGTTATCTGGAGCTCTTAAGAGTCTCCATTAATAGCATAGTAACATTTGGTTTCCTTAACCAGAAATTCTCCCTTAATACAAATGGTTCTATTTCCAAGTGGTAGTCCTAGTGGGTAGGACATGACATATGTTTCCAGACTGCTTGGTTGTTTCTCTAGCATGATCAAGCCCTTATTTTGCTAGAATTTTTTCAGGATTGGGAAGAGGAGTTTTTTCATCTTGTGCAATATCCCCTTAAAAGACAAAAAAATGCACCCTTTTAAGACCAATGGAATTGGAAGAAAGTAAAGTTCAGTAAATTATGAACCCCCTCACCCAAAACACAGTCTGTGTTTGGATAGAGCAAATCACTGTTCTATCAGGTGACAACTCTGTTACAACTGAGCCCGATATGCAGCCATGACTCCACAGTACAATCAGAGTGCTATCAAATTTAAAAAGCATGGCCCTAACATGAGTAATGATTTTTTTTTACTTCCATCTCTCAAACACTTAGGGAAAAAAATTCAGTTCTACCCTTGCTCCTTTCCTTCCTGAATAATTGAAAAATTCCACTGAAAAGCCACTAGGTCCTGTTCCTCTTCCTCAATACTTGTTAGAGATGAACAGGCCCAACTCAGAAAGGTGGTTATCTGGTGTGGTTGGAGGTTAAGCCAAACAGGTGTCTGAGCAAGGATGGCCACCATGCCAGACAGTGGCCACGCAAAGCTGGCAAACTGGTTACATAAAGTAGGATTAAGCAATAAGTAAATACACTAATCAGAGCCAGGTTTCTCCTGTTAAGAGAAGGGAGTTACAAACATGGAAATGGAGAAAACGAGAATGAAACCTGTAGACACGGAGGTGTTATATCTATATGTACTGACACATGATTTAATATTTTTAAATAAACAGAGGTGTGTGCACACACACCTCAATCCTCCAGGTCTCCCCACTGAGAGCAGTTGACACCTCAACAGCAATAATCTCACCTAGTGCCCAGATCTTTGGTTTCTAAGTGTCATTCTCTACTCCTTACAAAACACCAATTTGAGGCTGAGACAAGGAAGTGAAAGTCCTAAAAAAACTGTATATACCATAAAGGAGAGGAGTACTCAAAGAAGGATGAAAACTTCTCCAAAAAATGCAGGAGCTAGCTTGAAGGGATTCCTACTGGTCAAATGCAGGACAATATGAGCATCGAAATAAATGAGAACATCATTAGGAACTACTATAAAGGACATATGGACAAAACCAAGGGGGAGGGTGGAAGCAAGGGGGGGAAGGTGAAAGCAAGGGAGGGAGGTGGGATTGGCTGGGGGGAGTGGTGGAGGGAAAATGCAGACAACTGTAATTGAACAACAATAAAGTAATTAAAAAGTGAAAATAAATAAATAAATGAAAACATCAGATTACAATCCCCTGAGAGGAATCCTTCAGTCTATGTGAATATAAACATATAAATGAATACAGAGAAAAGAAAGCACTTCCTCTCAGCAAAATGCCAACTAATACATATAGAAGGAATGATAGAATTAGAAAACGTTCATCACAGTTATAACTGATTCAGTAGAGAAGCATCGGTGATGCTAAAATGAGTGGGTAAAAATTCAGAGGAGGATTGGACATTTACAAGATCTCAGAATCTCTCCCCACAATATACTTATTAATTACAAAGGATAAAAGGGAAACTTTATAGTGAAAAAAAACAGTAACCAAACCAAAGGTAACTTTACCCACAGTGGGATACACTGACACCTGAAAGGATGCAACAAACAAACAAATACAGCACTTGTCTTTTTCATGCCAAAAATACTTAACCTAAATTTAATGCGGACAAAACGTCCAACAAAAGCAAATTAAGGGGCATTGTACAAAATACCTGGTCTAGTCTCTCCAAAAATTTCCCATAGGTCATTTCCCATAAGACTATCAGTTGATTTTTTTAAAAAAAATAGTAAGGTCAGGGGAGTACTGAGTAACTGTTCTAGATGGAAGGGGACAAACATGTTGACAAAAGTCCCACAAATAATCTGGGATTATTTTGGTGTAAAAGAGCAATATTGAGGCAACTAATAAAATCTGAATGGAGTCTGTGGATTAGATGGCCACACCATTTCTTGCGCTGATGGCTGTGCCATGATGGAGCAGTAGAGGGTCCTTGTTTGTAGCTAATTTGCACTAATGCACTCGAGGGTGAAAAGTCCGTCTTCAATTTACAAATGGTTCCGTAAGAGAGAAAAAAAATAATGATAAAGCCTATGTGGTAAAATATCAACAACAGCATCTGTGGGTGAAGGGTATAGAAGAGTTTATACTGTTTATCAATCACTCGCCCTCCCAACTTTAAAATTATGTGATTTTTGATGTAATTAATTTAGGGGACATTCTAAATTTAAAAGATAAAGTGTGGCTTTGTATTTTTTAAAAATTTTTATCTATTGATTTTACAGGGAGAGGAGGGGTGGAAGGAGAGAGAGAGAAGCATCAATTTGTTGTTCCACATATTTGTGCATTCATTGGTTGATTCTTGTATGTGCCCCGATGCGGGTACCAAACCCGCAAACTTGGTGTATTGGGACAATGCTCTAATCAACTGAGCTACCCAGCCAGAGTGCTTTGTTAATATTTTTATGTCATAATATTTCAAAGTACCATAAGTCAGCTTCACATAAAATAATAAAATAAACAATACTAACATTTATTGGCACATATTAATACTTTACATATATGAACTCGATCCTCACAGCAGCCCTATTAGATGACAATAACAGCTAACACTTACTGAGTTATCTTCCATGCACTGGGCACTGTTCTAAGAGCACTCTGCCTCTTTCCTTAAAGATGAAAATTATTTGATCCTCATATCAGCTTAAGAAAATTAGTATTATTATTCCTTCATTTTAGAGACAAGATAATTGGAACATATGGGTTAAGTAGTTTTCCCAAGAGGACCAGACAGTAAATGGCAGAACCAGGATTCAAATCTAGGTTGTCTGACTCTAGAACTTATGCTCCAAATGCTTTCCCACTGTCCTAGGAGAGCTAGAGAATGCACCTGCAGCCAGAGTTCTCGAAAAATTCCTAGAGAGAGGGCTCTTACAATTCCCTTGTGCCCAAGGACCCATCTGGCTTAACCACAGATTTTAAAGCCCCCTCAAGTTACCTCACCAGAAGTCTTAGTTGGTTCTACTTGGGAAGACACTGTGGCCGCTGTGTAGAGGGGCTGTCCAGCCCTACTGACCCAAGTGGGCTCATGCATCACTGCACTGCTTAGCTAAAGTGCTCTTGAGGACCAAGGAGTCTCCCCAGAACTCAGCCAACAAGTCCCACCTTTGATGGCTCACACTCATCCATTACAACACACTCACGAGCATGCGTGCACACACATGTTCTTATCCTCTAGTACCAGGAGATGTACCACTGCCCAAGAGCCCTCTTAGCCTGCCTGACAGACAGACAGACACCCATTAAAAGTCAAAGGAAAATTACAACCCACTTGAATGAGGGAGACCAATATTAATAACCAGAACAAAAAGTGTCCAGGAAAAAGACAAAAAAAAAAAAAAAAAAAAAGTAGGGAAAGGCAATGGGGACTTTTCAAGGAGATACTCCTGAACACAAAAAAGCTCTCTAAAACCAAACTGCATGATTCTGGAATTAAAATTTCACTAGACAAAATGCAAAGGGGCATGGTCACTACTAAAAACCCATTCAGTGTGCTGAAAGATCAAACAGACATCACGAGTACACACATCAGAGACGTGAAAGACAGTATGAGAAGACAGGACATGCAGAAAACAGGCTTTCCTGGAGAAGAAACACTAATGAATGGAGAGGAAATAATTAGAAGGGAGAGAGGGGACAAAAGAAAACCTCTGTGAGCTGAAAGAAGGGATAATTCTCTAGACCGAAAAGCCTCACGACAAGCTCAGGCAGCATTAATGAAGATAAAAAAGACACAAGCCTAGACTTGCAAAATATTCAAACTGGAATGGGAAGTCATCTGCAACCACACACAGTATTATTGCGTTAACATGACTTGACTATTCAACTGTCTGCATTAATATGACTTTACTATTTCAGAAAGCTCTTACCCAGCAAGATGAAGTCACAGATAATTTTATTATTGGTTTCAGGAACTTTCCAGAAAGCCATTTATCTGAACAATAGACAGCTCAGCTAATCCTTATTAAATTCCCCTTACTCGGCCCACCAGTCTTAAATTATTTTTATCAAAAACTTTCTCTAATTTATGTCCTTGCACTGAACAACCTGTCTTATACCAGACCCTAACAAACCTCATAAATCCCCCATCTCTGTCCCTCCTCCTCTGCAACGCTCTGTCAGTGTCATGGTCTCCCTTCTTGCAGGAGGCAATAAACTTGGCTCTGCTACAGGTTATTCTGCAGTCTTTTCGGAGTCAGTGGTCAGAGACTCTGAAGATTAAGAAGAAGCATATAGTCATTCAAACAAATTGAACAGAGGACTTGTAAGGGAAAAGAACCAGATGAGCATCAGATTTCTCAGTTGCGACAATGGGAACCAGAGCATATGTTCAATGATGACTACGGAGAGAAAAAGCCCAACCAAGATGTTCTTCACCTGTCAGGGAAGACAAAAAAAAGAAAAAAAAAAAACTTTTGAACATTCAAGAACTAAGAAACTATTTAACCAATAAACCCAATCTGAGGGAGTCTTGAAAGATGTACTCTAGGCAGAAATCTTAAGATACAGAAGACAAAGAAGAGTTTGAAAAAAGGCCCAATACAACAGGATGAAGATAACATGGCCAAGAACTTCTAATTTGTAGTTTAAGTATTTATTAAGAGACATACAATAAGAGAAAAACAAGAACAAAAAAATTGTAACATGTAGATAAAACCCAAGGTGGGGGAATATTTATTATTCCATTTTTATGTGTTAATATAGATTTTTAATTATAGCTGCTCCGACGGTAGCCAGTGGGAAAGTAACCACTAATAGGACAGAGAGGCAAAGATGTTCCATGTTAATGAGGTGGGTAGAGAACTGATGAGAAATCTGACCATGTAGCAAAAGAAGGGGAAAGAGTAAATGTTAACAAAGTATAATAAATGATAAATAAAAAATAGATACGTGAATGGGAAAAAAAAGGGTTCTATGGAAAGCAACCTCCAGGGTAATCCAATCATAAATTCCTAACTGGGCAGGTCATGGTGGGTGGTCACGCCCCAGGCATGTAACTTTTTAGTAAAAGGTTTAACTTGCTGTAAGCAAGCCCTGCCCATTGTTTCTGTGTATCTAGGTTAACATACCTTTGAAATAAACCTTAACCACCCTCAGGAGAACACATAATCTTATTAACTAGCCTTTAATCCAATCCCCACCTTGCTTTCCCTCACCTCCAAGTAATCTTCCTTACATTCCTTCTTTAATTTCAAATGCATAACAGAAGCTGCAAAACTGTTATTCTCCAGAGCATTTGACATCTTGCTCCCCAGCATATGTCATCAGTTTGGCTTAAATAAACCCTCATAAAAATTCTCTACAAGTTTGGGCATTCTTAGATCAACAGATGGAAAGAATAAAAACAAATACAGCATTTATGATGATAAATGTGAGTGGTAAAGGAGCTCACCAATCTTTTTGAGAAGTAATCAGACAGTAGTTATCACACATGCCCTTACACCTAGCTGTCTCACTCTGGGGAATCTATTCTATGGAAATAAAATCACCAGCTATGTTTATTAAAGCATTATTTGAGAGTGGCAAAATAAAATCCCCCAACTTTCATGGCCATCAATAGTCACCTTAACTGAGAAATTGTGTGACAAGTAAAAAGAACTGGATAAATATGCATTTAGTTGAAGTGATGCCCAAAAGATATTTTAGTTACAAAAGGAGAATAGTGTTTTAAATGGGTGATAAAGAACTACAGCATATTTCATTCTTACAATTTCAAATTCTGTAATTTCAAAAACATCCAAGAAAAAAGAGAAGGCGGTGGGGAGGCCATCCCATGCCAGGAGGACCACACAGACCCATGTTCCGAGGCAGCCGAAGGGAGCCAGGGGCCTGGGTTTCATCCAGTTCTGTTCCCAACTCGCTGTGCCGCCAACCACAGCGGGGCTGCTGAACCGTCAGGGTCCCAGTTTCTTCATTTGTGAAATGGGATAACAGCTAAATAAAGGACCTTTCCGGCTCTGGCAGTCAATGTATGTGCTTTAAAAACAAACAAACAAAAGAACAAAACCTGTAGACTGAATCCTTTGGAAACCTCCACTAACTAACTGCCTTTCTCTGTGAACATTAACTTCCCAGGATATGGTCGAGGGCCCATGACTCTTTTTTCTTTCTTTTTTTCTCTCTTTCTTCTTTTTTTTGCATTATCCCACGTTGAAGGCAGGCCCAATCCCACAACCAGAAGGAAATCCACCTGAGGGCTGTCAATGGTGCTGCCAGTCTCATACACGGACAGCCCTAGCACAAAAATTGTTCCTTGGAGCCCCTCTGTCAAACAGAACCCTTCCAGTCTCACCAGAAAGGCAATAAACCACCCCCCCCACAGGCATTATTGGTTAAGCAGTAAATGAAAATAATTTTAAGTAGAAAATGTTTCTTTTCATCTCAAATTTATGGGACGATATAAACAGGGAGAACTACTATGAGAACAACAATTTTACAAGCTTTCTGAACTCACCGTGCTTCTGAACACAGTGTTCCCCTGCCCTGCCATTTCCTGTAACCGTCCCCCACTTCAGCCCTCCCCAAACGGATGTGATGTTCAGGTGTTTACACACAAAGGCTGGTTGCCGTTCTACTCTACACCATTCTCCTTTGTTTTGACTCCTACTGACTTTATTCCTTTCCCTGACTCCTTTTATGAACCAACCTAATGACTAAAAGACACTTAGACACCATGTCAGTTCTACATTCAACCAAAAGTCTTCGGAGGCAACGGAGCACCATCGGTCACCACAGAATCAATGACATATTCCTTCCACACACTGGCACTGAGCACATACCGTGCACTGTGCCAGAGACTTTCAGTACTTCATCCAACCCTCGCAACAATTGTGTCTGACAAGCAAGAGCAGCTGCAGTTCTACAAATGGGGAAACTAAGGTTCAGAGAGGTCGGCTGAGGGACTTGCCCAAGCCATGGAACCAGAAAGCGCTGAAGCCCAGATGTGCACCCTGGGGCCCCGTACTCAGGATCCTTCCTGATGTGAAGTTAAGACTCAGAACAGAGAATTTCTGACTAGAATAATTAAAAAGGCTTCCTCAAAGAAATGAAATTCAAGATACTATGAAGTCAACACAGTTTTTATCAAGACGTCCTCAATGTTTAAATTCAATTATTCTAAAAAATAAACATCTTTTAAAGTCACTTCTAAGAATATATCACAACATGTTTTTTTCTGCTGCAATAGAAATTACAAACTACAGACTTTAGCCATAGCAGCTTCTTGAATAGAGCAAATGATCAGTAACTACTCTCGAATCACAGAAAGAAAGACAAGAAAGGAAAGCAGGGCAGGCCAGCACTGGATTCGCAGTGGCTTTGGTGGCCAAGTTGATCTGCTCGCTCTTTACTGGCACTGCGGTTCTACAGATTTTCATTACATGCCGTCTCCATCAATTTATTTTGTTCCGGTTCATGTCTTCATTTTATATCTCTCTAACATTTGGCCAAGTGATAGTTCTTTGAAAGGATGCTGTAAAATATTAGGAGATGGAGAGATTCCATCCATCAAAAGAACCTTAGTTGAATCTGACTTTCCCAAAGAAATAACCTTATGAATAAAGAGTGGTAGTTCTGTGCAGAAAAGGGTTGTATATCTGATAACCATTAAAAGATGGTTATCTAAATTCATGTTTTTAAAAATGAAGTGATTTTGGATACTGTTTTATAAGTAATGAAATAAATCTAACCTACGAAATTAGCCCCAGAGTCAAGTTACAACCAGAGTGAGAATAGAATCCAATTCTCCTCACCGCCCCATGTTTATCACACTCACTGATTTAAAATGTCATTCAGGTTAACACTTTGTAAGCAACACTATTCCCCTGGAGAGCTGTGAGAAAATCAAATTTTAATCATTCAAACTATATATACCATTGACTTACTTTTTCCTGAAATTTTTATACTTACTCATTAATCCTCCAGTGGCAAATTATAAAACTTCTCAATTCCTTGGATTTTTTTGGTGAAATAGTTAATATATTAGAAGAAAACACAAATGCACCATAAGACTTTATCATTTAAAGCCTATACAATGAATTATTTTTATAATTGAATCACCAACTACTAATTTCAGACTTTGAAAACTTAGAATTTCCTATACCATTTATTAAAAATAAAGTTCATTCAGTTTCTTTAGTCTAAGGGTATTTAACCAAAATGTACATTGAATGTTGACAAGGGCCAAGATACAAGGTCTTCGTTTCAAAGCAATTTGAACAATACGCTTTGTAATGAGCTCCTACCCTCTGAGAGCTAGGTGGTCCATCCGATACAGTAATCACTAGCCACATGGTCTACTGATTCCTTGAAATGTGTTTGGTACAAATCGAGATGTGCTGTAAAATACACACAGGATTTTAAAGGCAATATGAAAAACAGAATAATTTTATATTGATTTCAGGTGGAAATAATATTTTAGATATACTGGATGATAGCTCATGGCCTGGGTTGGAGAACGGGTTCTGGTAGCCCTGATCACTAAGTCTTTTATGATCAACCCTCCATATCTAGTCATGGTTCTGCTCTTAACTAGCTGGGTGACTTGGAACTGCTGCTTAACCTCTCTGGCCCTAACTCCTCAGCTGGAAGACTAGAGAACATTTAATACCAAGGCATCATTTTAAACAGTGAAGACACTCAGACCACATTTCCTGCCTCTGGTTCCTTGCTCTTTTCCCCCACACCACTGCACCACACCCCCTTCCTGACTCACTCTCTTCAGTGTCCCCACAGTACATCTCTAAACCTAAGGACTGTCCTGAAAATATGTGTCACTCTTTGCAGGAAAGGAGTATGGATAAATCTCAGCAAACCTATCCCACTGTGGGGGAAACACATTCAGCACCCCACCTCCTCTGCAGCTGAAGAGAACAGGACTTTCCACAGTTGGTGTCCATGGAGTTACTTGCAGTATCAAAGAAAGCAGAGTGCTGGGCCAGACAAGGCTGTGTGACCTGCTGCAGGTCTGCTGAATCCTGTCCAGTTTCCTTATTTGCAAAATGCATTAATACCACCTGCCCAACCCACATCACAGGCTGGCCTGGAAGATCAAATAAAACATACCTAGAAGCTCTCTTTAAATGCACGAAGCACCACAAACATGGCTACAGGCTCATTCCTATCAGAAAGTGCTAGCTGGCACACAACCACAGCACGTTTTGCACTGCCCAGGCTCTGCAGCACCAAAAGATAATGAAAGGACACATACTGATATTTCCTAAATTTATTTTTTAGGGGAAAAAATAGGAGTACATGTAGATCTTGTATTTTTGAGGTTTACGAAAGACTAACAAGATGCAGAGTAATAAACAGTTTACATTCATTCTGCATTTACTATGCATCGGGCACTGTTCCACATTCTTCACATATCAGATTCGATCAGAACAACCTATGTTACAGGTGAGGCGGAGAGTAACCAGCCCAAGGCCTTAAACGTGATAAGACCACATTTGAACCCAACTTCAGGCTTACAACTGTGCTGTCCTGCCTCAAATGCACAGAGTATAGGCTCTTGGTATAAGTTAAAAAGGAAATATGTGGGTCTGTGTACCAATATATTAACACATACATACTTTATATAAATTTGGAAGAAATTAAATGGTGATTACCTTCAGAGAGAGCAGTTAGCAGGATGAGGTGTGGACAAGGTGAGAGGCTTTCCCTCTTTGTTATAAAAATTCCTATACTGGTTCAGTCTTCTGACCTGTGCATCTTGTTTATCTCAGACTATTGAAGAGAAGTCATCTTTCAACATGCTAAGGAGCTACCTTTCCATCCTTGCAAATTCTTACACCAACATGGTAAGAAAGCCACCAACTCTGTGTCAAGCACACCGAAGCCCAAATTCCAGTTCCCCCTGCTTAATACTCGTGTGAATTTGCAAAGCTCCTTAACCCTCTGTGCTCAGCTTTTTCTTCCAAAAGGAAAACCTCCACCTCCCTCAGAGCTTGCTGTGAAGAGGGATGCATGCCAAGAACCTGGTCCCAGAGTGGTGCCCCACCGTGACTTGGAAACATTGCTTCCATGCTGTCTCCCCTTGTAACTACTCGGGTCTGCTGGTGTTCCACATAGAGCAACAGAGAAGTGTTGACCTGCTATGCCATCAAGAGATTAGTGTCCAAGGTTCTGCAGAGACACAGATAGCACACAGTATGTGGTGGTGGGAACAGGGAGGTGGTGGGTACAATATTTAAGTATTGCTCGTGGTTTCTCTCAATACTATAGAGACCCCATCATCTGTAAATGCTAAGAAAACTGAAATTATTAATAGCCACTTTGCTGACCAAAAGTTCCATAAATGTAGGGCTATTTTTTTTTCCATTAGGTTAAAATGGAGGTACCCTTTCAAAGGGCTTAGAGCATATCAGTTTGGGAGCAAGCCTCTGCCAAAGGAATTACATCCCTGAGCAGATTTCATTTCACAAGCAAGATCCCCTAATTTCTCCTGGTTCTGCTGGCCCTCCCCTCTAGAAAATATATTGGGAAGGGAAGAGATGTCAAGAAAGGGGGAAGGGAAAACGGTAAAAACATGCATGTCAATGCTGCTGACCCTACCAGCCAATTAAGGAAAGGCATGGCTGGTCTCCACGGGAAGCTGCAGCCAGCCTCAGATGGAAGGATAATGGTTGTGACACCAGGCCCCAGGAGATGGGGTGTTGATGAATATTAAACAAACACACACACACAAAGGAGAGACAATCCAGGATGCTATGTTTGCAGTCCCTTTTCTCAGAGATGGAGAGCTTGGCCATAACGGGAGAATGTGTCTTTCCAAAATTGCTCGACTTCCTGTGGTCCTCTCCTCTTCCTTCCCCACACTGCCCTCCAATTACACATTTGTATGAGAGAGTCCATCAGTCTCTCCCTCTCTCTCTCTGACTGCTACATACTGACAGCAGATCTGATGCCACTTTTTCCAGGACACATGTCACCAGCTCTCCTTTTGCATAAATGCTTCTTTGGCAACCTGGCTGTCTGCCAGGGCCTCGATTAGCCAGGAGGGATATCACATTGAATTACTGTATGTTCACACTCGATGTTGTTACCATGAGTTTCCCCCTGTAAATACACAGAAACAGCTTGCTCAGCACCTACTTCAGCTCACCTCAGACTGCAATGCACAGTTAGCTGAGTTTAAGAAAATGAGAATTCAAAGATGAGAGAAATGGGTGTCTCTCATAGGCACCTCACTTGGCAAAGCCAAACATTAGATTTTGGTAGAGAGAAGAACTGCAAAAAACATTAGTATTAAACAACTTTGGGAAACATATTACCAAAAATGGGATAAATCTCACCCTGAAAACCTTTCCGTTAATGTGGCACAAGGGAGGCCTCACTGGGGCTTGTCCAAGGCTCTGCATGGAGAACATGAGAGCAGGAGAAGACTCCTAGCAATAAAAAGCAAAAAAACCAAAGGCCCCCCCCGCACTAGAGTCTGAATCCACCCAACCTCAAAATTCACAGAGGGACCTTCCCTCTTGAGCTGTCAGAAATTGTTTCAGTCTGACATGAGGAAGGATTAATCTATTATCTTTTAACAGGAAAAGGTAAGCCTAATATAGATGTATAGGCTGAAAATATCGCTTACTACTACCTTTTTTCCCTTTTTTTTTTTGAAATCTTGTATTATTTTTTACAGGATCAATATAATCAAAACAATGTTTTGCCCTGACTGGTGTGGCTCAGTAGATTGAGGGCTGGCCTGCAAACTGAAAGGCTGCCGGTTCGATTCCTGCTCAGGGAACACGCCTGGGTTGCGGGCCAGGTCTCCAGTTGGGGCCGACGTGGGAGAGGCAACTGATCCATGTATCTCTCGTACCTTGATATTTCCCTCCCTCTCTTTCTCCCTCTGTTCTCCTCTCTTTAAAAGTAAATAAATAATATATTTAAAAAATTTTTGAAAACAAGGAATATGAAAAAAATCACTCAGATAGGAGTGGCTACTTCTATACATTCAATTCCATTAACCCAGGCCCACAAATTGGGGTTTTCCAGATGGTTCATTTCACCCAACTAGCCAGACATTGTGATGACTGGGACAAGATTTCTGGACATAAATCTGTCCATGGCTCTCTGTCCTTACCACCTCCATCCAGTTCAAGCCATCTAGACTACTGCAACTGCCTCCTAATTGGACACAGCAGCTGGGGTGAGTGTTTTAAGAAGTAAACTTGACCTTGACACCTTCTTGTTTAATGTTCTTCAATACAGTCTTTATATTATAAAGACAAAAACCAAATTTCCTTCACTTTGATCTCCAAGTTCTCCTTCTATAATCTTGCTCTAATCAGTCACAGCTGGTATTTCTCTCCCCTCACTCTTGGGGTCCAGCCACACTGGACTCTTTCCATTGATCCTTTGCCTAGAAACAATACTCTCCCTGCTCTTTTTTTTTTGGTCTATCAGGTACAACCCTTCTATGTCCTCAAAGTTGTATTTCCTGATTCCCTATACACTAGGGAAGGAGAGGCTCCCTGAAGGAAATGAGTCTTACTGAATGAGGAGGACTGAATGATGGAAAGAAAAGGGAGGGGACTTCTGGGTAAGAGGAAAACATGAATAAAGACACAGAGGGGGATTAGAAAACACACAAACATTGGTAGTTCAAAGAGCCATGGAAAATCAGAGACCACAAGTTTTAAGTTAATTTTAAGACCAAAAATTGGTTGGTGTAGAGTAGTGAAAGCATAATTAGAATTTTGTTTAAATCCTCACCCAAGGATATATGTTTCATTGCTTTTAAAGAGACAAGAAGGAAAAAGAGAGAGAGAAACATCATTGTGAGAGAAACATCAATTGGTTGCCTTCTCATACACACCCTGACTGGAGATCAAACCCATAACCTGGGTATGTGCCCTGACTGGGAATTGAACCCGTGACCTTTTGGTCTATGGGACAATGTTCCAACCAACTGAACCACACCATCCAGAGCCATAATTGGAGTTTTGAATAGGATTTCCTCAACAATAATGCAATGAGGACCTAAGTAACCAAAACACAAACCAAAGGGCATGTTGTCAATTACCGTGGGAATTGAGACCGTATGGTCTGTCATTTTGCAAAATGCAAATCAAAACGTGGTGTGACTCTCTTTACGCTCTACATATTCCTGTGGCAATCATTAGAACTGCTCACCAAATACCCCAGTGGTGGGACAGCACTTCCTGATCCCTGTGTAGTTTAAATGGAGCCCTATAATTAGGGCTTACCACTGACTTGGTCCAAAATTTGAGACCAGAATTCAAGAGCAGAACTCTAGGCAGGGTGAAGGAGGCAACCGTATAGAAAGGAGATGACCAAAAGGTCCAAAGGTTGTGTCACTGAGGCACCAGGAGTGCAACTTCTCATTAATGAAAGCCAGAAAGTTTGAAAGGAAAAGGTTTTAGCTGCAGGATAATGAGCAGGTGGTAGCTTTTAGAAATGACAAATAACCGAAAGGTATTTGGGGCCAATTACATGACTTTCAACTTTTACATGGCTATGTCTACACACAATTCCTGATCTCTCTGGAGCAAAAGCATCTCCTCATTAGAGGCTTCGTTTTCAGGCTGTTCACATACATTTCTCCTCTCATTCTGAGTAATGCAAGACAGTAAACAGTGCCTGTCTGAGAAACCAAACAAAGAAGCTAGCTCTCTTAGCCTTGAAGTAATATGCATTGTTAATTATTATCCCTAAATATTTGTCTTTCAAACCTGTCATTTGCAAATTTTATAATATTCAAGAACATCTGATCATTAACACTGATAATGCATGTATACTGAGATTTTTCACTCATATATAAATGAAATTTCACCAGCTTTTCCTCTTTAATAACTATCTAAGACATCCAGCTATACTTAAGTCTCTCTAAAACCCCATAATTTGATCTTTACAGAAACCGAACCCATCTGTTACAGTCACCTTTACCACAATTTGGGCTTAGTCTGCATTCTTCTAACATAAAGTCAATCTGTACCATACTTTATCAACCAATGTTTTTTGAGTGTTTCCTATATACCAGGCTTTGTGTTAGGCACTGCTGTAATATAAGAGCAATGCTGCTAATAACTGCTAACATGTACTGAACACTTAAAATGTGCAGGCTCTGTTCCAAGTGCTTCCGTGCAGTATCTCAGTTATCACAAGAGCCCTGTCTATGGGGCTGGTAACACTCTCTCCTTCCACAGATGAGAAAATGCAGGCTTAGAGAAGCAAAGTTGTTTACCTAAGGTCACAACAGCAAGTCCTGGGTCAGCATAACTCCTGAGTTCATATTCCCCACTACACTATATACTAAGATCTCACTATCAGTAAAAGATCCTTTGCCCTCAAGAATGTTAAAATACCCAAGAAGTGATCAGGGCATGTAAACAAAGAACCCTGTCTGACCCTCAAGGTAAGAGAAGTACCAGGAAGAAGGTGCTGTGAGAATTGGGAGGAAAAAGTAGACTCATAACTAGAGTAATGGGGGGGCAGACTTCTCACAGAAGGAAACCTTCAGCCCTTCCCTGCAAGTGAAGGTCAAGAACAGGCATTCCTGGAGGAAGGAACAGCAGGGGCAAAGGCACAAGTGCAGGAAGACACAGCACTTATGAAATAAAAGAGTCCACTTGGCTGAGTGTTTCCTGAATCCATCACCTCATACCCATCCCCTTGGTCCCAGGTCATCCTTCCTGCCACCTACCTCCCCGCCTCTCACCCTCCACACAACCACCCGTCTGTCACCTTTTCTAAAACACAAGCAAACAGTGTTCCTCTCCCTAAAAGACTGCTTGTGAATAAAGGCAACACTCTCTGGCATGATGGTCAAAGCCTACTTGACCAACCTCAGCTCCTCTCACTGCCACATAGCCCATCTAACCTGTTCTACAGCCAGATCAAACCTTTTACATCCCCCAACTGTCCTCTCTCACACCTCCAATCCCTACACAGGCCACCTCCTCTCTCTGGAAGGCCCTTCCTTCCTTGTCTGCTGGTGAACTCCTACCAGCCCTTCCCTTGGCACCTGTCCCAGAGTCCCTGCCTGCCCTCTCCCTGGCTCACCCATCCAGCCTGGCCTCTCTGCTCCCTGAATGAGCCCAACACGTGGCCATGACAGGGGCACTCTGCCTGGTTCCCTCCACCTGGAGGGCTTTTCCACCACATGGCCCGTGACTGTTTCCCCACTTTTTCAGATTCACAGGTTTCTTCTACCAGCCTATGTATAAAAGAACATAGGGTTAAGTGTTTACCCCAGCCTTCCTCATTCCCTTCCTGCTGCTTTATTTTATTCATAGCATGCATCACAATTTGGTAGATACACACACACACACTTTTTATCATGTACATTAATTAATGGTCAGCCTCACTCTTACAACAGGGTTGGCACACTACAGCACACGGGCCAGATCTGCCTATCACCTAAGCCTTGACTAAAACACCATTGCTTTACATATTGTCTACGGCAGAGTCAAAGAGCTGTGACAGAGGCCTTATGAACCAAAATATTTCCAATCTGATCCTTTACAAAACAAGGTTTTTTGGTCTTTTTTTAAGATTTTATTTATTTATTTTTAGACAGAGGGGAAGGAAGAAAGGGCGGAAGAAACATCAATGTGTGGTTGCATTTCATGCACCCCCAACTGGGGACCTGGCCTGCAACCTAGGCATGTGCACTGGCTGGGAACTGAACCTGTGACCCTTTGGTTCACAGGCCAGTGCTCAATCCACTGAGCCACACCAGCCAGGGCACAAAACAAGGTTTACACACCCTGCTCTAGAATGTCAAGCAACCTTCCCATCTCTCCTGCTGTGCTCACAGTTTGTCTCCAGACCTATCAGTGCATCACCTAGCAGGCAGCAGGCACTCAGAAACCATTTGCTACATTAAAGAAAGTAAGAGGAAGGGGGAAGTGTGAGTGGAAAGAAGGAAGTGGATGCAAGAGATGGAGGGAAAAATCAACAAGCCTGGTGATTTGGTTTAGATGCCAGCGAAGAGTGGAAGAATCCCAGAACAGAAGCATTGCAAATGCGGCTGTGCTCCTTGGTCAAAGAGCGAGAATCTGATCACCAAACCATAAATACAAGTTCTTCATCAAGACTAGCTCTCTCCCTCCCCACTGATGGGTTTAAAAGAAAGGTATCGGGTGCCTTGACAAGGTCAGTCAATGCCTGACAGCACAGCCCCCATTAATAAACTGGCTCGATATTATGGGACTAAAATATATGTTAGATATTCAAAGTTTTGTTAACCATAGATAACATGTTTAAATCTGCCATCAACAGAGTAGCAAACATATTTAGACAAATTTATAAATCAAAAGATTTTAAATGCATAATATAGAAATTGTATGAATAAATAAATGCTTAAAATAGAAAACCTTATATCTGATGGAGGAGGCCTTTAATGATTAAGGAATCTCACTCTCTGGGTTAACAGATGAGAAAACTAGGGCCCAGACTGGTTACCCGCTATTCTAAGTGGCCCAGCTGGTTAAGAGGAGGAGGTTGGAACAGAACTCAGAACTCTTGACAAGGGGCCCACAGCTCTTCCCACGTATCAGTGCTCACAGCAGCAGGGGAAGAATCAGCAGGGGAGGTCCTGCCAACTTAGGGAACATACAGCTAACTGCTGCGCACAAAGCAACACTGCGCAGGGCTGAGGGAACAAAGGAATAAAACAAAGAACTGCCTAATTAGGAATTCCAAGGGGGATTTCTGGCCTTTATCTAACTCAACCTTTCTGTAGCACCGTGATTCTCAAACTTTAGGATACATCACAACAGGCAACCTTGTTGAAACAGAAGACTGCCACTGCACCCCCCACCCAGAGTTACTAATTCAGTTGGTCTGGGGGAGGTCTAAGAATGCATTTTTCACAAGTTCCCAGGTGACACTGCTGCTGTGGGTCCAGAGATCACACTTTGAGAGCCACTGCTGCAGCATTTGCCCATGACCCATCCTGCTGCTTTCCTGACTCCTCTCTCACGTGGCTCTTTACCTCGTTCACTGGATGCTAGTTTGAGAGGTTTGTCTATGAAGAAAAGATGGGAAATAAGGTGGTAACTGGTGCAAGTTCAAGACAGATGCAAGAGACCTGAGCCTGTTCACAGGAAAGAGCCACCATCAGTGAGGGAGCAATAAAAGACGGGGACAGGAAAAGTTGGCGGCGTCAGTGCAGCGAGAAGAGGATGGCAGAACCTCTCTAGACGTCATGCTCTGGAGGTCAAACAATGAATAACCTGACTAGAGTGCCAGAATGAATGTCTCGGAATGACTGCTGCCCACCTCAAAATTCCCAGGATGATTATGCTGTTTTGCTAACAGGGCAGACATACGTCAAAATAGTTTTGTGCCTCCTCTAGAATTGCCTTCTGAGCATGTGGCACATTGAAGCTATCCCGTTGGAAAAATATCCACCCTGAACAGATGACAGAGACTGACCATCATCTTCCTCTCGTTAGAGTCCTCCCCCAACACCAACAGTGCAGGGGCCCTAAATCCAGGTCATCATGATTCTACCTCTGGAAAAAAAGATGCTGGGGAAGGGAGAAATCGGCATGATTTCCCCAAAGCTAAAAGCTCCGGCTCTGCATTCAGACAGACCCAGTTCAAGTCCCAGCTCTGCCACTTCCTCGATGTGTAACTTTAGACAAGCAACCTCCCAAAGTTCAAAGTTTCCCATTTTAAAAACACAACTGGGAATAAAAATTGCCTCACAGGACTGCTTTGAGAATTAAATGACAGAATTCTGCACTGTGCTTGGCCAGCACATGCTACTTCATCATAAGACTGCCTCCCAGGTTGGCTTTTGTACTCAAGGACCTGCTACGCTCAGGGTGCCCCTGTGCAGCCTAGTTGTGCCCCATGCTCCCCCATCACCTCTTTATCACAAAGACTAACACTGGCTCCAGGAACCTGAAGAGGAGTCTGTGAGTATTTCTACAAATCCTTCTACTTCCAAATAGGATTTAGAACCAACTAAGGCCTTCATTCTTTAGCATCTAAGTCCCTGTGCCTTGAGAAGCCATCAGAGTCTGGTTACAGGCACATCACCTGGCCCATCACCTGAGCCATGACCTCTGCCCTAGATACCTTGTCATCTGCCCTGTTTTTCTATTTTATTCTTTTCCTTCTAACTTGACTTTCTATTACTCCTACTACTACTAATAAAGACCACAAACTTCTGAGTATTTAATGTGCCAGCACTGTTCTAAGTACTTCACAGTGGTCATTTCATTTCATCCCCACAACTGTTTGAGGCTGGAATTGTTATCCCACTTTTCAGGGGAGGAAAAACCGATAGGTTAACATACTCAAGGTCACACAGCCAATAGACATGAAGCCCAGATTCAAACACAAGTCATGTCATTCAAAGCTCATACTCCTGACCACATACCTCCTCACATAAACAGTCAAACAGATTTCAATGACCACAAGTCACAAGCATACTAAAGCTACCTGACTACACCCCATGCAAATGCCTCCTCAGCAACGACCCCAACCTTCATCCATGGGCCCTTATTTCACAGTATGAAATAATAGCAGCACATCTTCATGCTTTGTTTGTAAGAATTCTTCCTCAACTCACCACTTCCCCTCCCTCCAAAAAGCATCAGCTGACTAGCCTCTTCAGAAGCACAATCATATCCTCATTGTAATTTCTCAGTTCATCTTTCTTCTGTGTTATTGTAGCAGAGCAGCAGCCTTATAAGCATTAACAAGCAGAAAATGGAAAATATGTAACAGGGTGACGGCACTCCTGAAAACACATTATACTTCCATTGGGGTTCTTCAACTGTTATGTGTTGTGTGTAGCTGCCACGTGGCCGAAAAGCACATGGCCCATTTTAGATGAAGAAATCAACCACCAGATATGAAGCACCTGTCCAAGGGGAGTAGACACTGAGCGGGCACAGGCTGTGATCTGGCTGGGGTTTGCGGGCGCCTATATTTGCCCTAATCTACGCCTAACTGTCAAGTTGCCAAGATGCAGAGGGTATTTTCAGGTTTGTCTTCTCTTCTCATTTTTGACACCTTTAGAAGAAAACAAAACATTCCTTAATGCCTGTATTAGTTTCCTAGAGCTGCCTGTATTAGTTTCCTAGAACAATGCACTATATATATAAACTGGGTGGCTTAAACAACAGAAACTTATTGTCTCACAGTTCTGAAGGCCAGAAGTCCGAGACCAAGGTCTTAGCTGGGTTGATTCCTCCTGAGAGCTGTGAGGGAGGTAAGCAACGCACCTCTTTCCTTGCCTCGGGCTCTCCTTGTCTTGAAGATGGTGCCCTCCCCTTGTCTTCACATCGCCTTCCCTCTGTTCGTGTCTCCCTGCAACCAAATTTCCTTTTTTTTACAAGGACACAATCTTATTATATTAGGGTCCACCCTAGTGACCTCATCTTAACTAGATCATCAACAAATAAGATCATATTCATAGATACCGGGAGTTAGGACTTGTGAGGTATACAATCAACTCTTAATGCCTAACAAGGAAGTCTTAGATAGATTCCTGCAGTAAGAAAAGATTTTCTAGTGTCCACATAAAGATTAAGTAGTAATAAAAACAAATGCTTGCTCTGAAGAATATAACATCAGTTTTTAATCGATTTGTTTGTTAATCGTACATTCAGGTTTTGTTTTTACCTTTTACCTTCACTAGTTCTGAAGTAGCTACACGTACATTTCTGCCAATTTTATTTTGTGATATGAGTTTTGTTTACAAATGATCCACTTAAAATAATGTACGTCTTACTCCTATATCTACTCCCTGGCTACAGATCCAATTTAGACAGCAAGCCCAAAACATTCACTCAGTGCAATATAACCTTAAATATTGTGCGTAATTAAGCATCCATAATTACATACCCGAGGGCCTTTATACCTACGGTTCACTCTGCAGGGCAGCTTCTTTCTCTGTATCAAACAGCCACATGGTTTGCTCCCTCACTGCATTCGGGTTTCTGCTCAACTGTTACCTCATCCGAAAGGCTCTCTCCAGCCACTGCTCTGAACAGCAATTCTCCCCACAACCCACTCTTACCCCTCCAACCCACTTTACTTTTCTTGTTAACATTTACTGTACATTTATTTTTTCACTGCGTAATTGGTCTCCCCCATCAGAATATAAGCTTAATAATAACAGGGATTTTGTGTCAGTTCACTGCCCTATCCCCCAAGTCTGACACACAGAACACTCAACAAACTTTAGTGGAATTTGTTGAATGGGTCCTTACCAGTTCCAAAAACCCCACACAAAATTCATTGTGTTCAATGATAATGCATTAATCTTCCAAACTGAAACTAATACAAATGTTGCTTCCCTCCCTCACAACCAGTTCTTCAAGGGCTAAGTTTACAAAAACACGTACTCTGTGTGTGTGCACACGCACAAGCACAAACGCGTGAACTTAGCACTGTTGGTCCAGAAAATTGTATTTAAATAGAATCCATCAAATGTAGCTTTAAAGTATCTGATGCTTTAGCTATCAACTGAAATATCATAACAGCAAGATTCCCCTGCTGCCTATTTTATAACATCACAAATAAACAAGGCAGGTAAAAGCATTATAAATATCTTTATTGACCACTCACATCCAACAATCTGAAAGGAAGTAAATTTAAATGTTAAGAGATATATTGGTCACCACAGCCAGATGGCTCAATGGTTGGAGCACTGTTCCACACACCAAAAGGTTGTGGGTTCAATCCCCAGTCAGGGCACATACCTAAGTTGCAGATTGGATCCCTGGTTGGGGCATGTAAGGGAGGCAACCAATCGATATTTCCCTCTCTCATTGATGTCTCTCTCTCTCTCCCTCCCTCCCTCATTCCGTTCCTCTCTAAGACCAATAAAAACATATCCTTGGGTGAGGATTTTTTTTTTTAAATGATATATCGGTCATCCCTAACTACCCATATTTTCAGACCACAAGACGCACCTAGGTTTTATAGGAGGAAAATAGGAAAAAAATTTTGAAGCAAAAAATGTGGTAAAATATTTAATAACATAAATAACATAATATTTCACCAATATAAATGTAAACAGAACTCAACAGCAGCACTAACAACCATTATTCCTCCCAAATTTGGGAGGGGGAGGGAAACGTGAGTCTTATAGTCTGAAAAATATGGTAAGTGCCTTGAAAAATAGGATACTATAAAGATAGACCCCTGTGTCTAAAAAATAAAATATATTTGTACCATTACCCAAAATTCTGTATATAACCTTAGCTTATGTGAAGATGGTATATGTGCAAATTAAAAATGGGTAAAGTCCTTCAAATATCCATATTTAAAGCCAAATAAAAATGATTTAATCCTATAGGATGAACCAAAATAACTCATGAAACACTACACAAAATTATCTGCAATTAGAAGCTATTAAATTTCAAAGAGGTACATTCTTGGAAGACACTCAAAAATTGTTTTAAAACTTCTTTTTAAAAAAGAGAATCAATAAATAACCCCTTTCAGTAAACACCACTTCATTAACAAGTAACATTACACCACTGGGCAACCAAGAGAAGCACTCCTCACCAGGTGCAGTAAGGCACCCATGCTTCTTGGCTACCACATATGCTTCCCGGCCGGCTCAGCAATTTCCTTTCCTTCCCTCTCTTTGTTCCTTTCCTCTGTTCTTCCTCCTGTTTCTCTTTCTATTGAATTATAAACATATGAAGTATACCTTGTCTTATCACCAGTCTTTTCTGATAACTTTTTTTTTACAGTGAACAGCATGTCTTTATTCTATTTACAGTACATTTGTTATAAATATAATACACTTTTGAAGAGCTTATTTTTAAAAACTTGAGATTTATATTTTAAACAGATCAACTCAATTGTTAAAGTTACATAATAAAGAATATGATAATTTAAATGACAAAAATCTCATTATTGTGAATAGTGCACACTATGCTGAAGTGAAGAAAAAGTCAAACTCCTTTCAAAACTATATTCAAAGCATCAGAAAAATTTTTCTTTTTACAAAGTCATGTATAAGAACCACCAGATACTGACATATGATGATTCTATAACCAAAGTTCAAAACTGATTTTAGAGAACTGTGTGAAGATAGGAAAATTTGTATTTAATACTCTATTAAACTTCACAGTAAAGCTGGAACTTGACTGATGGCTTAACCGGAGTTTTGCCAACAAGGTTTTTTCCTTCTGCAAAATCGCCTCCTAATATTCGTACACCATTGATAGTTTGTAACAGCAGACTCATACGCTGGTTTTTAAGAGGGGGCTTAATAAGGTGCATGGATATGTTGAAATTCTGCATTATGAGCATGTAAATTATTACCAGGTTTAAAGAAATACAAAAAAAGAATAGCAGTATTCCAATATTCTGATAACTTTTTAAAAGCATTTACTGCCATGTGTTTATAGCAACTGTGCCCCATCCAATGGGGTAGGTCTGGGATGCCAGGCAGTCCTGAGTGGAGGGCTGGCAGTGGGATTTATTGAGTGGCAATAGCACCAGGCACACTTTCCAGATGAGCCAGGCCAATTTCCCCATGGGCAGCAGTAGGTACCAGTTTAATCCAGTATGCATGAAAGGGGTGTCTACTGCTCCTTGGTGCACTGACCTGCAGCACAGACAGCACGTGGGAGCAGCAGGCTCCACAGTCACCTGGGCTGAAGGAGTGAGGAGGTCACGTCGGAAGGGGTGGTCTTGAAGAGACAGTGGCCACTGAGAGTCAAGGGGACTGGTTTGCATGCTTCCAGTTAGCAGATGGGACAAAGCAGGAGAATCCCAGTGCACGTAGACACTCGGACTACACTTCAGAGGCATTCGCTCCTAAGACTGCATTTCAGCAGGCCATTTTGTCAACACAAACAAATCTCTCCTAATCCAGAAGAGAAAAATAATCTGGCAACTGTGCAAGGCACTTTGGACAGAATAGTTTCTAAACAGGTTTCTTAGAGGATTTCTATAATGTTTAAGTGGCTTTAAATAAAAGGGTCCTATTGTGAATGTGGCCTGTAGGAATATATTCTGTTTTAAAGCAACTGACATACAAAACACAAATGAGAACCTGGGGATAGTAGGCAGTTGACTTTACAGACAAGTAAACACTCTCCATAACAGTCTTTTACTTAAGGGTTCTCAAGTGCTTTCAAGCACTAATTGATTCCATTCTCCCAACAGTCCTGGAAAATCATTTAGTAAAATTAGATCCACAGTTTCAAACATGTCCAAGCTGCTAAGAGGCCTCAAAATGAATTTCTCATCTCCTGTGTTTAAGAGGAAATACAGTATGGAGATCATGTATAATAGTAGAGTAATTAAGAATTCAGACTCTGGATCCAGACTGCCTGCCTGGGTTGAACCTTGGTTCTGATACTTACTAGCTATTTGACATTGAGAAGTCACTTGACCGGTCTGGAAGACGGGACTGAAAATGTCAGCACGCACTGTGAAGACGAAGTGAGTTAAAGTGTCTGCAGAGAACCAGCCCTCACGTCCGGCTAAGTTGTCACTTGCCATCACCACAGTCATCATCATTTCAGGTAGGAGCCCAGGTTCTGGAGTCAGACCTGCTTTGAACAGACTACCCAACTGACCCTTCACCAAATCATCTATAAAATGAGCAGGACACAGTATCTAGCAAGGACAAATGACCCAGTGTTTTCAAAAATAACTAGCCAATCAGAGAGAGGGAACCTATATTTACCAATTACAATGTAGAACTCTTACCTGTATTCTGATCTAAACTATTAAAAATACACAATTGATCACACTTTATAAAATAAGTGGAAATGTTAACAAGAAAGGAAATTTGATAATATTAAAGAATTATTATTAAACTTTTCACACAAAATATGATTAAGACTATGTTTTCTAAAGATGAGCTTTTATCTTCCAAAGCTGTGCCCTCTGATACCACAGCCACTAGCCACATATGGGTATTTAACTTAAAATTAATATTCAAAATTAAGTAGAAGTAAAATTTTAGTTCCCGAGCTCACTAAGCACATTCCATGTGGCTAATGGCTACAGATGTAGAATATTTCTGTTGTTGCTGAAAATTCTGTTGGGCAGGCTGGAGACACACACCTACCAAAACATTTGTAGATGAAATGTATGACTGGGTTTTGCTTCAGAATAAAAGAGGAAGAGGAGAAGCGAATGAAGGTATGACTGCGGCAAAATTGGTTTATGACTGGTTATAGCAGAGGGAAGGGTATGTGAAGGTTCATTAAACTGTTCTATCTGATGGTTACTTTTACAAGTCAACGTGGTTAGTCTATAGTCTTCAGTTATTCAAACACTAATCTAGGTGTTGCTGTGAAGGTATTTTGTAGACTTGATTAAAGTCTATAATCAATTTACTCTAAGAAAGATGGGTTACCCTGTGTAATCCAGGTGGATCTGATTCAATCAGTTGCAAGGAGACAGTAAGAGCAGAACTAACGGTTCCTATACAAAGAAAGTCTGCCTGAGCACAGCCGTGTGGCTCACACCCTGGAGCTCCAGCCAGCACTTCCTGACACGCTCCCTGCAGATTTCATATTGGCCTCGCCAGTGCCCACGGTAACTTAATTCCTCATAATAAGTCTATTTTTTAAAAGAGTATAAATGTGTGTGTATATATACATCTATTGCATATGTATTCGTCCATTATATAGGCATCCATTTTATACATATATCATATATATCCATTATATATATATCCTTAATTCCTTGTAATAAATCTGTGTGTGTGTGTGTGTGTATCTCCATCCTTCCTACTGGCTCTTTGGCTCTTTTTCTCTCAGGGAACCCTGACTGATATAATCTACTTCTATAGTGTTTTATTTTTTTTTTACATATTTAAATTACAAAGCCAAAGCCATTGTGAAATAACAACTACAAATATCTTAACATAGTGCCTCTGACATAAGAAGTTTCAATAATTGGTAACTATTATAATATTGCACCCTTATTTTCAGCAATATCTTATTTTGCCAAAACTTGCAGGCTCTGAGGCTCAAAGTACTCATGTGCTGTAATGAGCTGTAATACTGTGTTCGTTTCAGCTTCACTTTATCTGGCCGACAGGACAGCAGGCCCCTTTAGGGGTGTGGGTGGAATATCTCACAGATCTGCATGTGGTCCTCAACCACAGGTTCTTGAACTGAGCTGAACTGAGCCGAGTTAGAGCAAACTTGTACATATACAAAATACCCAGAGCTCAGGAAAAAGTTTTGTGCCATTAAGTTTGTAAGCCTTGTTTATTAGAATGAAGAACTATAGCAATCTAAATTGTCCAACATAGGAACTGATTATATAAAACTATAGTACATTTGAGTAACAGATATAATGTGGCTATTAAATATTATACTTAAAGCATATTTAATGGCATTTGGAAATGTTCAAGATACAATGTTAATTTTTTAATCCTTACCCAAGGACATTATTGATAAGAGACAGACAGACAGACACCAATCAGCTGCCTCTCATGTGCACCCTGACTGGGGACTGAATCTGCAACCTAGGTATGTGCCCTGACCAGGGATTGAACCAGCAACCTTTTGGTGAACGGGACAATGCTCCAACCAACTGAGCCACCCAGCCAGGGCCAATGTTGATTTTTTAAAAATAGGCCATATTAGTGTTTGAATAACAGAAGACCTTATATTCTACATATAAGATCTCAATTGTTTTATAAAACATACTAGATTAGAAGGAAATATACAAAATGTTAAGCATGATTGTTCCTGGGTACTAATTATAGGATAATTTTTTATTACAGTATAATTTATATACATACAAACCTAAAGAATCCAGTTTGATAAGTTATGAGAAATAAACCCATAAAACTCACAGCCCGGTAAAAAATAGAGAACATTTCCATCATCCCAAAAAGTTTACTCTTGCCTGTTTATAGTCAATATATACACATATGTCCAGGCAACCTAGGATGATTTTTATTTTCTTGTTACAGCCTTCTGTGTTCCAGATTTCCCAGTATAAACATGTTTCTATTTTATAATTTAAATGTTTTCAATGTGTTTTGTTTTTTTAATTTTTAAAGAGTTGAAATGGTATACAATTCATTGATTTCACTGTTAAGAATAAGGGAGATCAATTCATTTGCCCAGAAATCCGAGATTATTAGAAGTACTAGGAACAACATGATTAGCCACAACACTTCACATTTATTTTTGCTTTCTCTTTTCAAGATTTCCAATGTTGGTAGATGACATATCATTTATTGACACAGATGTAACTATGTGTTATACTTTCAACAAACACATTAAAAAAATAAAGAACCTTTAAAGTTAGATATATTGTATGCTTTTTTACCTAACAAAGAGACACCCTAAGAATCCTGAAAAATCAACTTAAAAGAACCTGTGCACCCCAGTGTTCATAGCAGCACAATTTACAATAGCCAAGTGCTGGAAACAACCTAGGTGCCCATCAGTAAGTGAGTGGATCAAACTATGGTACATTTACACAATGGAATACTAAGCAGCAGAAAGAAGGAACTCCTACCCTTTGCAACAGCATGGATGGAACTTATGCTAAGTGAAATAAGCCAGGTCTGAAAGACAAATACCATATGATTTCACCTGTAAGTGGGACCTAATCAACAAAACAACTGAGCAAAACAGAACCAGAGACATGGAAATCAAGAACAAACTGACAGTGACCAGAGGGGAGGAGGAAGAGGGATGATGGGGAAAGAAGGGGAAGGTTCATCAAGGAACATGTATAAAGGACCCATGGACAAAGACGATGGGGGGTCAGGGCTGAATGTGGAAGGTAGGGGGTAGGTAGGGCAGGGGAGAGTAATGGGGGAAAATATAACTGAACAAGAATTTAAAAATTTTTTTAAAGAAATCCACAATAAAGCAAAGTAATATTAAAGTAAAAGGAAATAAAAAATAAAGAGAATTTATAAGATATCTAAAGATTAATATATAGAAAATGAAAGAAGTCTAACTGTGAAGATAGATATTTCTTTCTGGTTCTCACGAAAAATGTTAGCCCCAGAGGCTTATAAACAGAACAAGAGTAGCCATACCCCACACTGCAGAAATGCACAAGACCATCGACACTTTATCACATTATCATGTTATTCTACAGTCATCACCTAAAATACCCAAAAGTAAATTTTAGTTAAGCAAAGCCTGCAAATCATTATTTCCTCGTTCCATCAGTCAACATTAAGTTTTAGACACAGAAACCCTGGGACTTCTCAGGCCACAACTTTCAATGAAAAGCTACATCTATATGAATTTTTAAATCCCCAGCATTCTTCACAGCTTTCTAAACACCAAGGAGGAAGATGTGAGGGTGAGTGCCCCATATTTATCATTTTGACAGTTAAAGTCTGAATAGCCAGCTGTATAGCTGACCCTAACCCCAAACCACAAAACTGAACACAAAAGCAGTCAGCCAACAGTGTCCTGAGCCACAACATGGGTGGAACCACTAAGACCCACAGATAGTTCTGTGAGGACACACCAAGTGAACAGCACAGCAGCTGAGAGCTGCAAGTACCTGGTATCGTCTAGCCACAAAAGGCAGCTGACATAACCCAAAGATGGTTGAATATACACACACCCCAGCATTTTCAAAGTGTGATCCGTGTAAGAGGGTCCATGCAGTCAAAACAGTATTTGTAATAATACTCAGACATTATCTGCCTGTTTCACTGTGTTGACATTTGCACTGATGGTGGGAAAGCAATAGCAGGTAAAAAGATGAGGAAAATACAGAAGGAATCAGTTGAATTCTTAAAAACAGAGAAACACTCTGGCAATTCCCCGAATAGTGTGGATAATTCATGCATATCTTCTTATTAAAATGCAAAATTTGGGCAAGTACTACCATTTTAATTACAGATTTTTTCAGCCCCCTACCAATCCACCTCCTACAGGCACGGCTTTCCAAGTGTCTTGGAGCCATCACGTAGGTTCAGCTATGGGCACATGCTCTTGGACCTTCATGCAGTTTTAAATTATTCATTCTGTAAGCAGTTTCTCTTCTTCCTCCCTCTGGCTGCCTGACCTTTGGGCATCCATTTCAAACGTAATTGAATACTTGTGGAATACAGTAGTGACAGAAAGACTGAACTAGCAGAAATTTAGCTAAAAGATTAAGTCTAAGAAGCTGAAGACCCAAAGGCCATAGTTTCAGCCTAGAATCAGAGTGGGGCGGAGCCAAGAGGCAGCTTCTGCCTCCCACAACCCCAGCACTCTGAAGAGAAAGCCACCCAGCTGCAGATGCCCAACCTTGAACCCTCCCACACACCCAACTTACCACTTGCTGCCAGGGCTTCTTCTCAATGCCTTATCTTCACATTGCTCTGACACAAAACCTGAACAACACCCCACCACTTTTCCCCTCTGCACCATTTAGACTGGCACTGGAGGTCCTCTATTCTGTGACACAACTAATCCTTCCATGTGTATCTCCCAATGTGCCTTTACACCCACCAAACTGGATACTCAACATAAGCCAGCACAAGCCCCACTTTTTACCACCTGTCCTCATGCACACCCTCCACCTGAATCGCCTCATCCTCACTCTGGTCCCTGCCTGTTGAAATCCTTATCCCTCCTTCAAGGTCCTCCTCAAGTCACCCCCTTCATGAAACCTTCTGTAAAACGCCCCACCTCTGTCCATTTATCATGTTGTGCCTGTATTAGAATTAAATGGTATGTGTATATTCTTTTCCTATTAGCTTACAATTGCCACAAAAGCTATGTCTTTCATATTTTATTCTTCTTTGTATATCGCTAAGAAAAGTCTGCATAAATTGCTAAATAAATTAATCATTTCCAGATACCAGATACCAATAATAATGTGCCCAAATTGTGTTATGGAAAGCCATTTTGTTAGAATATGATTTAAAAACACAGTAGTTCTGAATGTTTCTTGGCTGTAGACAGAACCTAGAACATCTGGGAAGTCCCGTGAGTCTCTGTAGGGGAAGTGGGAAGTCAGCTAGAGGAGGCAGGCATGGGGAGGGGGGCTGAGTTCAAGGCAGAGCTGCAAAGTGAGACAGTATGTGATGACTGACGTGACAGTGATACTAATGAGGCTCAGGTGCTTTGTGAAAGAGAAAATGTACCTCAACAGGGAGCTCCCGAACATCTATTAGGGATTCCATCTGTCCATTCAGAAGCACATGCGCAAATCGAAAATGTGTTTCAAGGTATCGCCAAACAAGTTATTTATCCCCTGCACAGAATCACACACTAGCACCTCACCACATTCAATGATGCTACTAAGCACAATGTTCACACCAAATGCCAGGATTGATGTTGAGGATTTTTAAATGAAGACAGTGCAAGTAAGACAAGGTCCAAATCCTCACGAATGGGTGCACTTGACTATAATGAGAACTGTGGGGAAACAGGAGGAACATGCGGAGGATTCTGGGAAGTAACTGGAAAGCAAGAGGAGAACGGGAAAGGGTGGTATCATAGACTAAACATAGAAGAATGTTTTAGGAAAGGAGGAGTGGGGACAACTTAAAATGACACTGCAGAGCACAAATCTGGCATTTGGAGGCCATTAATGACACAGAAGGAACAGTTTCATGAGATTGGCAGGTGTGGGAGTCAGACTGAAGAGAGGTGGAGAATGTGGAAGATTGTCAAAAAGGAAAAGAAGGAAATAAGGACATGATTTTCTGGGGATGCACAATCAAGAAAACACATTTTGTTCACACACACACACACACACACAGAGTGATACTTGTCAATGCATCCCCCAAATAGAATAATGGATGTTTAAGGGTGGGGAAGTAATAAATCCAAATGTAGGCTACTCTTTGGAGACACTTGGAAATGAAGGAAACAACAAATGAAAACAGTAACCCAGAAGAGCAAGAGCTTTCAGGGGAGCTGGGAAATTTTTCTTTGTTTTGAAAAGAAATTTCTGTGTATTCTGAATGCTTGTAGGCTGAGCTGGGAAAGGTATAAAGCAAGATTAAAAGTTTAAGACACAGGTGATGATGAGGATAACTGTGGAAAATATATCCCAAGGGGAACAGGGGGATAGCTGAAAACAATTTTAGAAAATCATTTTTCAATTTTTGACAAAAATAATTACTTGTTTAAAGTGTACATTTCAATAGTGATGAGATTAGCTTGGCACTTAAAAAATGTACTTCCATCAGAAGATAAGCCCTTGGAACAAGTAAAAATAAATATACTATTCTGGCTATTAAAAAATAAATAAAAACAAGAACGAAAACACACTTTTTTTAGGCTAGCAGAGACTTGGCAAAGCCCCAGTGTAGGAAAATGGGGCTTGGGCTAAGCAGATGGAGAGGTGAACCTTAGAAAGGCACAGCCTCTGCCCTGAGACCAGGGAAAGGATGAGGAATGGGCACAGCTACTGCAGGGTGCGAGGCTGGAGGGGAGGGAAGCACAGCCCTGCAGCTGGGTCCTCCTCTCAGAGGCGGGGTCATTTGCCGAGCTGGCAGTGGTGGGAAAACAGGATCTGAGGAGGTGAAAGGTCAGAGACAGCCCCTGGGGGGAAGAGAGAGCTGTATAAGAGTGAGTGACAGGACTGCCGTGCAGATACGAGTTCTCCAAGTGAAATGAACAATTACACTGACGTCTGTTGGAAGACATGATTTTCTCTAACAGCAATGGGCAGGAGGAGCAGAGAATGTAAATGGCTTCATATCAGCATTCGAGCTTGCTGCTGTGGGTATGGCAAGGAAAAAAGAAAACAAAATGGAAGACACTGGAGGAAGTGTCCAAGACATTTACTGATCGGGGGTCCAAAACTGAATGGAAAAGAAAAATAAAGCCTGCAAGAAGGAGACAGGGAGAAAATGGGCAGGTGGAGAGGTTGACTAAATAAATGAACTGCAGAGAGGGCAGGATAAGAGGCTCTGGTGAAAGAGGGATTTATGAGTTAAAGGTTCTGCAAAGTAGACAAGTTTCAGGTGACAACAAGGCCCAGGGTTTAGCCACATCAGTGAAGAATAGTGAAGGCCACGGGGCGAAGGAAGCAGACAGTGTGAGGGATGGGACGCAGTGTGGTACAGAGCATCGCTGTCCACCAGAACTGTGATGGTGGAAATACTCTATAGCTACAGTGCACTTGAAATATTCCAAGTATAACTGAGGAACTGCATTTTTATTTAACTTAAATTAATTTAAATTTAAATTAGCACATGTGGCTAGAAGCTACCATGTAGTACAGAGGTAGAGCAATGGTACTCAACTTCAGCTGCACAGGACAATCACCTGGGGAGACTTACAAAGTACAGCTGCCTGGGTCTGCTCCCCAGAAATTCTGATTTAATTAGTCAGACACGTTCCCAAGTACAGCCAAGTTTGAGAGAACCACGGGCGTAGTGATTAAGAACATGATCTCTGAAGCCATTACACAAGTTCCCCACCCAGATCTGTTGATTTTGAGTCCTGTGACTTTGAGCAAATAACCTCACCTGTAAAATGGGAATAATGACAATAGCTGTCTTAGAGGGCTATTCAGAAGATTAAATGGCAGACACAAAAGCGCTTTATATAGTGTCTGACACACAAGAAGAGCCCACTAAGTGTTAGTCATTATGAACCCAAACGATGTGAGAGCTAGTGAAGACTGGGCGCTGCAGGAGGCAATGGCACGCGTGTGCTGTCAAGGGCCTGAGTCTGTGTTGGGAGGGACTAGAAGTCATGACAAGGTGACACTGAGGAGAAGGAGAAGGTAAAAGAGGACAAATGAAAGGAAGAGAAACCATGTGAAAGGAGCACTGATAAGGCAAGAAAAGCAAACCCCGCTCACTGGCCGATGGTATATGGCAAACAGGCAGGGAAGGATGGAGCAGAGATATCAGGAGGAAGCCAAGTTTTACTTAGGGTAAGAAAGAACCTGCAAGAAACCTTTAATATGGTTTAACAAAATCCCACCCCTTCCCCACAAAAAGCTAACAGGTTAATTACCAGTTGAGTGATATTTTTTGTGGATTGTTTTTCCCTGTAGTATAGTTCACCAATTAGGAAAAACTCAGATAAGGCTTCTCATTGGTGAAAATACCATTTTCTCATTAGGACTCCATAAGAAACAGCCACGTTTGCACAGAGTAACAGTAAATACTTTATGATTTATCATTATCTAGTTCAAACCTGGCTTAACTGATGGTGAAGTCCTCTGCAAACCACATGCCGACTCTAGACTCTACCAGTGAACCTGTTTTTTTTGCATTTATAACTGTCTTTTGTAAGTCTCAGAGAATACTCGGATAACAAAAACTATTATGTTTGACTAAGAAAAGAAGTATTTTTCCAAAATTTGATTTAAGAACAGGTACAAAAACAAACAAAAGAAGAAGGAAGAAAACCTAAATGGAACCAGAAAGATGTGGGAAGAAAACAAATCTGACCACCAACAAACGCCTTAGTTTACAGGGTGTTTTTTTTTCTTTCTATTTCTCTAGAATTTCACCTGAAGGCATTAATTTAATGAGCAGAGATTTATACTCAAATTTCACTGTTACTACCAGATAATCTATATCATCCACTTGCAAGAGAAAATAAGTAAAAACAGTATTCACATTTATTTGGAACTAGTAAGATAAGTTACTAGAAACTAAAAGCTATTTCAAAGATAGTTTATCTGCAACTAAAGTGGCTGAAATAAGCAATGCAGTGCATAGAGATCAAGTTTTTAAAATAAATCCACTATGTTTAGATTTTTATCCAAATAATTTTAAAAGATAAGGCTGAATATTCTTTACAGACTAGGTATTTCTCATGAGAAAAATAAACACCTACAACCTCTTTTCTACAAGTGTGTTTCACACATCAAAATAACATTGCACTTGCTTTTGGAGTGCTACATGTGTTTATGCATCAGCATAAGTTGAGTTTCACAGTTGAAACACAATTTCCAGTATGATGCAGCTCATTTTTGGTTCCTCTTGAGGAGCCAGTTTGAGAGCATTAAAAATGTGTGAAAACAAAAATGCTCTTCCAAACCTTCTCCTAACACGAATACGAGCTCTGTAGAAACTACCTTTTGCAAAAGGCCACTACCCACAGTGAATTCTACTCCTTCACCTATTCATCCTTAATTATCTCCTAGGGCTGATTTTAGGGGTAGATTATTAAAATCTACCTTTAAATTCTTGGAGATCTTGGAGCTGGGAGCAAAAGCATAACCAATATACATTCTGCCTACTTTGATTCCCTCAGACAGCAATCCTTATCTTTCTATACAAGTTAGAGCCCCACTCAATCCTAGGGACCTCAAATACCCCTGTCTACCAGTCAAAGTTTATTGTAGTCAGGTGATTTGTGAAGTTTTGCCCTCTTCCATCTCACAGTGGACCCAATAACCCATGGCTTTCCCTCTATGGTTATTTAGCAATTTCTGAATGTATCATTAGTAAACATACTGGACCCCTGGTAGAATTACCACAATAGCTCTCTGACAATGGCGCATGGGCTATTATGAGAGAAATGACCAAATAAAAGACCCTGAACTTCCCCTCTACAAGGACAGTAAGGCAGAAGAAATACCACACCCATGAGAAAACTGTAGAGATTAATACCACACCCAAAACCTTCAAATTTTCAAGGATGATAATAATTCCTATCACATTCATGTTGAATTTACCTCTTTGGTCTGTGCAGAAAGCAGACAGACCTTGGAGAATGGCTATGGGTTTCCATAAACCAATTGAGGCAGCGGCTCCCATGTGCCCAATTTACCAAATGAATTACTTTTCCTGGAGCAAATCTAGCTCCTGATACCTGATATGAAGCTGCTAATCTAGAAAATGGTTTATCAATATGCAAGGAAACAAGAGGCTGTTTACTTTTATTTCAGCTCAAGGTCAAGAATACACTTTTCTGCCTCAGGGCTGTAACAACTCTTTTCTTTACCATAATTACAGAGACTTGCTTGTCTTCACGCCCTACAGACCATCACACTGGTCCCCAAATTGATTATACCCTGCTGACTAGACCTGATGAACAGGAAGTAACAAGCCTCTTAGATGTCTTAACAATATGCATCCAGGCTTGATGATGGAAAAAAATAACATGAAAATTCAAGAGCTATGACCTCAGTGAAGTTTCTGGGGATCCAGTGGTCTGGAACATGTCGGTACCCCCTCCAAAGCTGCTGAACTCTGAACTGCTCACTACTGAAAAAGGAGCGCACTTCATGGGCCTCTCTGCATTGTAAAGACAACACAGACCACATTTCAACATGCTGTTCTGACTCCTTTACTAGGTAACCTGTAAAACCACCAGCGCTGAGTAGGGTCCAGAGTAAGAGATTGTTATGCAGTACATCTGATCTGCAGCACAAACTGCTATGCCACTTGGGTTTTAGGACGCAGCAGAGCCAATTAGTACAATCCAGTAGGATCTGGAGAATCCCAGCACAAACTCCTAGGGTTCTGAAACAAAGCCATTCCCTCTTTTACAGATAACTGTGCTTTTAAGAAATGACTCCTGGCTTTTAACTATGCTTTGGCAGAGCCTGATATAAGGATATCAATTGACTGTGTGACCTGAGCTGCCTATAATGATGTGAATGTTATCTGACCCACCAAGCCATAAGGTTGGGCCCGGGTAGAAGCAGTCAGTCATCAAAAGGCAATGGTATACAAGAATGGGCTACAAGGCACAACAAATTTTATGAGCAGATGGCTCAAACATCTTGAACACCTACCCTACTCCTACGTATCAGGCCTATAGCTTCATGGAGAGTTCCTTGTGAGCAGCTGATTGAGAAAAAAACTTGGGCCTGGTTTAGAGATGGTTTTCATGGTACCAGGCACCCAGCAAAAGTGGACTGCTACAGACTTACATCTCCAAAGCAGAGCATCCCTGAAATACTTCATGAAGAGAAATTGTCTCAGCAGGCACAACTGTGGTCAGTACACTTTCTTGTCCACTTTATCTTCATTGAGAAATGGCCAAAATTATGGATCTATACTGAGTCATGGGCAAAAACTAATGGTTAAGCTAGATGGTCAAGGACTTGGAAAACACCAGCATTGGAAGAGAAGGTACTAGGAGGTCTAGGGAAGAAGTATGTAGATTATCCTCTCAGAAGGAGCACAGTATGTATGTATTTTTCCATCCAGTGCAAAAGAGCCTCTCAATGATTGAGTGAACAAAATTACAAATCAGGTGAACAAATGATGTCAGTGAGCCTCTCTTACCACCCACTCCAATGCCTCCTCAATAGACCAAGTAGAAGTGGACACAGTGGCAGCAACAGAGGCTATGCGCAGAATCAACAACAAGGACTTCTCACAAAGGCTAAGCTGGCTCCTCCCGACAACAAGCACCTCACCAGCCAACAGCAGAAACCAGTCCTCAGTGCCCAAAACAGCAACATTCCCCCTAAGGATCAGACAGCCACTTGATGGATCCTTTCCATGGAGGAGGATACACACATATACACACATACGTGTACACCGGGTAATTTATTCTTCTTCATTTCTCTTTTTCTATCCTTTTTCAGTAAGGACTAGTCATAGTGGTTAACTTTATAATTTACTTCCTAGGTTACAAAATATTCAAGACTACAAAACAGGTGCCTTGAGAGAGCAAGGTAGTGTTGAGACACCTACTGAATACAAGACTGAACACACTTCAGGCCACTATAAACACTTTTTAGATTTGGCAGGTGAGTGAAGAGATCTACTCACCTGTGGTTGCCAAGCCAAGCCTCATATGTAAGTTCCCTTGCTTATTGAACCTGCCACCTACAAATCTCAAGTGACCTGCCTCTTTCTTCTGTCTCTCCCTGCCCTCATGTACAGGGGGCCAGTTTCAGATTTTAGCTGGAAGTTTCAGAGTATGTGAACCAACACATATTTAAATATTCTATTCTTTCAAAGATAACTTTAAAAAGGTATATCTGACATGTACTGATCAGAAAAAATATCCAAGTGTATTAAATGTAAAAATGCAAGTTGCAGTACTATAGTTATAAAATTCTTTAATTTATATAAAAGTATATTGGAAGAGATCATTTTACCCAGAAATAAATATTGTAAATGTTACCCAGTAATGGAGTTCTTAATCTGAGATCCTGAAGTAAGTACATGGTTAATTAGGAGAACCAAAGTCTCCTTGCAGTCATATAGGAAAAAGAAATCACCCATTAGAATAGCAAAAGTTTAAAAGACTGATGATACTAAGTGTTGGTAAGAATATGGGGCCACTAGAATTCTCACAGATTGCTAGTTGGAATATAAATTGTTATATCCACTCTGGAAAACTGGTAGTATCTTCTAATCTTCTCAAGCTAAACATACACCTACCCTATGACACAGCAATTCTACTTCTAGCTACACACAAAGGAGTAATGAGTGTGTATTTCCACCAAAAGTATGTATGTGCTACAAGAATGTTAAGAATAGCTTTATGTATAATACCTAAAATCTATTCACCAACAGAACAATGGATAAACTATATTATATTCATACAATGAAATACCACACTGAAACTGAAAAGAAAAAAAACAAAGAACTTCTGCCACAGGCAATAACATTAAAAATCCCAAAGCATAATACTATGTAAAAGAAGCCAGAAACAAAAGAGTACAAATTTATTACTCCACTTACACAATGTAAAACAAAACAAAACAAAAAAAGGGCCAAATGAATGTACAATGCTAAAAGTCAGAGGAGTGGTTTCCCTTTGGGTGGGTGAGTGGAGGGAGGAGGGGGATACGGTTTGAAAGGGACACAAGGGAGCTTCCTTGGTACAGAAAACGGTCCGTATCTTGACCTGAATGATGTTTATACAATTGTATCTGCATGTAAAACTTTATCCAGTTACGAATTTAAGATTTGTGTACTTTATGTTATACCTCAAAATTGTTTTTAAAAGAGAATCCAGAGGTTTTTTTCCAGGTTCTCTAATAGGTCCAACAAAGGTAGTGAACACCAGAGGTAAGTAATTCATCAGAGTTTCAGTTGAGTGCTCGCTTACAGAAATTCTGTCTTTCTAAATACATAGCCACAGGTAGCCAATTATCTATCACAGTTGATTTCAAAAGCTTGCACTTCCTTATGCTCTCTAATCTTAATATGGTTGGAATAACAGTTACTGAGTTTTGAATTTGAAACAACTTACTTTCTGCTTCAGTTTCAAGGGTAAGCAGGAAAAATGTCCTTAAAAGCCTTAGTGAGTTTATTTTAAAAGTTTATATCACATAGTACTTTAAAGTTATCCTTACTATGATATAGCAGGCTCACTTTCCATCTCAGTATACCAGTTTCAAATCTCAGAATATCTATTTGAACTCCGTAATTACTCATTACATTTTTAAATTGCCTTCTCCAGATTAGTGATCCAACAGAAATCCAATACATTTGTAAAAGTATCAGAGAAAATAAGAAAATGATTCTAAAAATGTTTTATTGTGTTGACTTTTTTTTCTTCTCTCTTGATAAGCCAGTCAAGGAACACTTTTAAATTCTTAGACTTTTTGGCAATACCAACCCAAATGGATCTAGTCTATCATTAGACTAAGAATCCTGTTTTAGATTTATAAAACAAACAGACCATTAATTTTAAAAGTTGACCAAAACATTGACCTCAGTTTATGATTAATATCAAGCCCATCAAGGTTAATGTTGACACTAACAATTAAACCTTGAAGAACAACCACTAAGTCTCCAGTACGCAACTAAAGTTCCCTACAGTAATCATTCACAACGGTCTTTACCCCTCTCTTCAACACATTACCATCCTTAAGACACACATCATGTTTGAAACAATAAATACAGTATAAATTAAGTCTGAGGGCTCACTCTAGATCTGATCTAATGGCTCATGATATTTTCTACTAGTAGATGGCTTCATCTGTATCTTTGATTTTTCTTAGTCTAAAATTTAAATATTAAGTTTACCACCTAAAATTAAACTGTTACATAATATAGCTGTACATACATTCAGCAGTCTCTATTAAAAGTGCACGTTAGAGTTTTCCCTTATTTCACTCAGATAATCTCTCCACCACTGACACCATTTTTTATGCTGTATTTGCGTATGTTTTTAGAGTGGAACTTCCAAAAAAATTCAGTAATGAAGTTTATTTTTCAAAAAGCAATAAAGTCAGCACGGACTCTAGAAAAGGCAATAATAAAACTGCCAACTTTGCATGCATAAATTTATTATATGTAGAATATTTATCAGTGTTTACAGTTTTATCATATTGATCTGGGATTGCTGCTAATACTAATTTTTCACCAGTGATATTGACATTATTGCTGAATTCCTACCATGATATGTGCACATTCTCACTGGAGGTGAGACAAATAATCTGAGAAACTCAAACTGGGGGAGGGCGGAGCTTCTTCTGTAAGAGTTGTACTCAAAAGGGGATCATACTACAAATATGTAGGTTTTCCTCCTATCAAATTAATATGGCTAACTAAATTTATCTGATATTTTTATTACCTCCTTCCTATGTATTTATTTATTTATTGTTGTTCAGTTACAGTTGTCCTGCCTTTTCCCCCCTTGCTCACCCCTACTCTATCCCCCGCACTGCCACAGTTCCCCCCACCATGGTGCATGCCCATGAGTCCTCCATGTATGTTCTTTTACTTGCCTCTTCCCCTTCTTTCCTGTATTATCCCTTCCCCCATCTCCTCTGGTCACTGTCAGTTTGTTCTTTATTTCCAAGTCTCTGGTTCTATTTTGCTCGTTTGTTTGTTTTGTTGATTAGGTTTCTCTTAAAGGTGAGATCACCTGGCTTATTTCACTTAGCATAATGCTCTCCAATTTCATCCACACTGTCACGAAGGGTAGGAGTTCCTTCTTTCTTTCTGCTGCATAGTATTCCATTGTGTAAATGAATATCTTCTAAATCCTGACTCTGAGGAAATACCTAAAAACTCCTTTAGACTTTAAGTACTTTTCCCAATTCATAATTTCAATCTTTATCTAAGGTTAAAGATAATCCCTAAATCTAGCGTCATTTCTTAAATTGAATATAAACTATAAAATAAATGGCAACATACATATACTAGGCCTAAATGTAGTTTAATAAATATACTTTTATATTACAGAACCTTTAGTACTTAATGTGAGCATACAGTCTATGTACTAGGATAAAATAAATCTGAGATAAAGAATTGAGATAAATATCCAGAGAAACAAAATAAGAGATACCTACTTCTCAACTGCAAAGAAACTTATCTATATTACTATATAATATTCCAGACAAAAAAAATAGGGGTTTTAATAAACCTGAGTTGTACAGAAGGTTTGTGGACTCCATACATCACTTTGGGTCCAAATAATTGTCTTCCGCAAATACTGTGTGTAGGAAAAAAGTATGTAAATGTTTTAATAAAGTATTTCTGATGTAATACCAACTTATCTAGATATTAAAGACTTTGATTTTTTTAAATAAACTTTATTTCTGGATAGTTTTAGACTTACAGAGAAATTGCAAAGATATTACAGTTCCCATATACCTGGCACGCAGTTTCCTCTGTTGCCAACATCTGACATGAGTGTGGTGCGTTTGTCACAAATGAAGAACCAACACCAGTGTACAATACTATAAACAAACTTCCACATTATGCTCAGATTTCACTAGCTTTTCCCTAATGTCAAGACCGTTCCCATTACATTTCCTTGGCATCCTCCAGTTCATGACAGTTTCTCTGACTTTCCTTAGATTTAATAACTTTGACAGGTTTTGAGAAGTACTGAGTTGAGAAACATCCTTCAATTTGGGTTTGTCTTACGTTTTTCCTACACAGCTTTGATTTTGAAAACATCAGATTTCAGAAAGTTCAACTCAAAGATTTCTGATAGGACAAAGTACAAGGCACAAATTTTGGCCTTTATCTCGCAATTTATTCAATGAAATAATGTACTGTTCTGTGAAGAAGTAAACCAGAAGTTTAAATCCAGACCGCAGATAGAGAACCAAAGCGAAAGGAAATGGAGGTGAACAACGTTTCTGGGGAACAAATCACAAGGACCCTGGATAATGGGAGCCCCAGAAAGACTGACCAAGAGCAAGGAAACCTTTGGGGAAAGCTGGGAGAAAAGGGATCTGGCATAAATCATGTCCCAGGCATCACCACTCTGCAGTCAGAGCTCGACTACTGTCCCCTCCACTCCTTACCTTTGCTGCATTCTTTTTTCCTCAGTTTTAGTCATTGTAGTGCATTTGTCCTTCCTTGTAAGTTGTCTCTAACCATTTTTTAGAAAATGAAAAATGTGACCAGTCAGGTCCCATCAGAAAACAGCATTATCAACCGAATGACTGAGGAGGACGTAATCAAGGAGCTGTCTACCAAGGTGTGGGCAGAAAAACCACCCCAGGCCAGTACAGTACCTTAGCGCTGGCAGCCACAGGGAGTTCCTCCACACCAGGTCTGAAAGAGTGAGGGGAGGAGGACCCAGAGGGAACAGTGAATGGGAAAGGGCACCAGACAGGAGTTTGGAGAAACTGACATCCCTATTGCACTCTCTTCTGGCCCTTCAACACTGTCAGAGCCTTCCACTGGCCAGAACCAAACAGACTAGAAGGCAAAGAAGTTGATGTTGCCCACAAGGGTCAATGTCCAAGGGCACAGAGTAGACCGGATTAGGATGGAATGGATCTGGATCGGCAAGCAACAGATACACAGTTCAGGAAGAAAGGCAAGCCAAGCTCACATACTTCATATAGCTATTTGAATGTTGATATTTGTTTGTGTTCCTTATTTTGTACTGCAAACTCTTTGAAGGCAGGGATTTACAGAAGCAATCTTAGGTCCCACACAAATGTCCTCATAGGCACTGAGGTACGTATCTGAAACAAGGGATAACACAGGCCCATCTCCTCTGCAGGTCAGAACAGAATCCAGGTCCACCACAGCACGACTCTACTGCAGGGAAAACCTACACAGGGCACGCCTTTGATCCTGACCCTGAAGAGCCCTCAGAAACAGATGCAGGTGAGGCTAGCCCTTCCACGATAAAGGGAGGGTTGATCAGATCAGCACTTGCCCCAAAACTAGAGAGATGTTCCAAGAGCTCTTTCAAGAGCCAGACTGGCCACTCAACTCTGCCTGACACCCCTATGTCAATCCAGAACAGAGTTTGCACCTGTGTTCTAACAAGTAAGAGTCTAATCACTGCTCATCCTGCCCAACGCCTCAGAAGCTCCCGTGCTGAACCTCAAATCTACTCTAGATAGACTGAGAACAAAATAACACTTCGTTTACATTTCACTACATTTCTTCAAAAAAAAAAATTATGTTACTTAAGAGCCTATAAAACCTCTTGTTTCTGAGACCTTTAATGAGGCACTAGTGCTTCTATGCTTATATAAACATCAACTTCCCTTATCAACCACCACTTGCATAAATCTCCCCATGGAAAGGCCCTCCGCCCTCAGCACCAGCACCACCCTGCCCAGCCCTGCCCTGCCCCGCTGCCTCAGTGCCCCAGCCTTCGCTATGGAGCTTACCCTCCTCACCCCCCACGTAGCAGGGTTCCATTAGCAGCTCCTTCCAAGACAGGTAGCTGCCTCCCTATTTTGTCTGACATTCTCCCAGACCAGCCCCATACTGGGCAATACAGTAAGTGCTTAAATTCATGAACTAAATGTACTGTGTACAGATGCCTTTGCATTTAGTAGAAACACTCACTCTTCTTTTCAGAAATACAATGAAAATATAAAAGTTTGAAGAACCACAGCAATGACATTTACATTCCATTATGACTGTTCTGTCAATAAAGTCCCAAGTACCCGTTATAACAAACCATGAAAATCCTGCTCCATTGAATAAAAAACACTAAATACTACCATCCAGAATCACATCTTTACATCAGTGTGGCAATGAGCTATTATATTTACCTTACCAGGAATACAAAGCAAATGATTTAATATTGTTATTTATAAAAGGAGATGATTAACAATTATATTTAACTTATCAAAACAGCTTTATGCAGAGACTACTTTGGGGGGAAAATAGTTCACAGAATTTATGGGATAAAATAATTTGGAAGCACAAGGAAACAGGGAATATTTTTATAGCTTTTAAGTCTCTTATTAATCTTATCTTTAAAGATATGAGAAGTGAACTTTCAGAATAAGTTGGCCTTTAAATGGAAAGTTTTCATACCTGTCTCCTCTCTGCCTCTACTTGTGAAATAGTCCTATTCTTCCTCACCTTGTGTCTTAGAACATGAATTGTCTCCTGCTTGAGGCCATTCCTGATACCATTACACCAGTATAGTTGATGCCTGATACAGTATAGTTGATACCATCCCTCCCAATGATAGGGGACTTAAGAGTTGGAAAATTTTAGTTTAAGGTAAATAGTTATAAGTCTATCAAGTAATATGTATGTTAAAGCCTTTGTTTCAGAAACTACAGATAAGGCCCATCCCAGCTCCTGGGAAAACAGCCAACCCCTTGGGGCACTGCTAAAGACCACCACCTGGGGACAAGTGGAGGCATCCAGGCCATTGTGTTTCAGGGAGAGACAGGTGACCACCCGCCCCTGGGAACAGCTACCCACCCAGGACAGGAATGTTGCAGTTTCTTCTACCTGACCCTCCCTGAATTTCAAAACCCCTCATCACACCTTATCTATTGCCTGCTATAAAAACCCTGGCCTAGAAAGAAAAGGGAAAATGGTCTGTTAGGGTATGAACCCGCTACCTTCTCAGATTGCTGGCCATCTGAATAAAGCGCCCATAAAGATTCAATTGCTGTCATTGTTTACTGGGTTTGGTAGTGACAGGCAGCACGAAGTCCAGTGTCTTTTCCGGTTTCACCACCTCCCCTAGGACCCTACCCCATCTCTTGTCCCCTCTCTATCACCACCTTGTCCCCATTGGCTTGCTCTTTCTTTCCTGCCAACATACACACCTTAGTTACTCAAATCCTTAAAAAATAATAACCAGCCCTGGCTGGTGTAGCTCAGCGGATTGAGCGCGGACCTGCGAACCAAGATTGCGGTTCAATTCCCAGTCAGGGCACATGCCTGGGTTGCAGGTCAGTTCCCTGCAGGGGACCCACAAGAGGCAAGCATACATTGATATTTCTCTCCCTCTCTCCTTCCCTTCTGCTGTAAAGATAAATAAATAAAATATTTAAAAATAATAATAATAACCAATACAAACCTCCCTAGCGCCTACATAGGTCCCTCCAGCTACTACTCCATTGCCTTCCTTCTTCTCACTTGAAAGAGACTGATGCTGTTCTGGCTTCCTTAATCTCTGCTTCCTGACCCCTCCCCCTTTCTTGGGCCAAGGCTTGACACCACCATGCTACTGAAGCTACTCTCCAAAGGACAATTTCTTGCACATGCCAAATCCACAAAATACATTTTAGCCTTTGATTTGAGCAATGGTTTGAGCAATGGTTTGATACCATTGACTCTCCTTCCCCTGGTGACTATAATGTCACATTTTCTTTTCTGGCTTCTCTGGAGCTCCCTGACCATTCCTGCTTACTGTACTTTTTCAGTGTTTCCCTGCCCTCTCCTTAAACACTGCTGTCCCTAATGGCTGTATCTTTTGTTACTGCCTCTGTCTCTCTCTCTGCCTTCTCATTCCTGCAATTCTCTTGCATTCTTCCCACCCATTACTCCCATCCTCACTCTCAGCGGACTACCACAGTTCTAACTCTCATCTTTAGCCTAAGGCTCCCAAGTCTCTTCTCCAGCTACAGATGTATATTTAGACAGCTGCTTGATATCCACAGTGTTTCAGACTGCGTGAATGCCCCAAGGGTACGATGCCCACCAGTAGTCTCTCAAGCCAGCAATCTGAAGTCATCCTAATATCTTTCTCCTTCATTTCCAACATCCAGTCATCACCCAAACTTTCAAGTCTTATCTCTGAAATATTTTAAAAACCCATCCCTTCCTTTCCATACAGAATTCCCAGCACTAGTTCAAGATCTTATTGTCTCTCACCTGGACCATTGCCAAGTCTCCTATCAGAGCTTCCTGCTTCTGGCCCAAACGTCCTTAATTTCACTTCCCTGAAACAGCCCTGCAAGACCTACTAAAAACACAAATGTCTATCACCAGTCTAGTCAAAACACTGAAAGATTCCTTCCATCACCTGAAAAATAGAACAAACAGGTTCTCCCCCTCCAGGCCCCATCTACCTCTCCAGCCTTATGTCCCAACTATTCTCTACTTGGTCTTCATTCTCTAGGAATACAGACTTGATTACTGTCACCTGTGTGCATTTCCCCCACGCTATGTCATGTCTCTGTATCTTTGTTCATGCTGTTTGTTCTTTTTCAGTACTCTCTCCTCATACCTTTCCTTCCTTGAAAAAGCATGCTCACTCTTCTGATCTCAGGAAACATCTCTTCCAGAAAGCCTCCCTGGCTTTCTTAAGTAAAATCACCTGTTTGTGTGCTGTCTCCAACATAATGTAAGCTGCCAGAGGGCAGGCACCATGTCCTAGTCAGGGCTGTCCTCTCAATGAACACAAGCACAAGAAACATTTGCTGAGTCAAAGAACCTTAGTGAAAGTAAGGCAGTATTATTAAAAAGCATTTGAGGGGTATTTTGAAGACCATCCTGATTTGGATCAAATGACTGGCATAGTCTTGAGGTAAAAACTTGGATGAGCCCAGAAAATGCTATCTTTTCCTTCATTCTGACTGCAAACAAAACAATACCAAAAATAGGGTTAGCGTGCATTGTTGTTTCTGAATAGATTTTCAAAGAAGGTTATTTCTCTTGTAGATGTTCTATTCAGGGTTTGAAGGACTAGCTGCATAATCAGATCTAGACATGGGATTTCTTTAACAAGTGAATTAGAAAAATTGTGTGTGTGTGTATTTGGGAGTTTATTTGAAATAGCCATAAATCTTCTGACTTTACTTTCACGTGCTGTATTTAGATTAAGTGATAATTTATGACAACATGATCCTAGTTTAATGTTAAGAAATGTGGCTCATGAAATGATTTCCACAAAAAGCTAAATGCGTTCATTCAGATGTGTTTCACTACTTGAGAGAGAAGCAATGCCTCATACTACTCACTTGTATCTACGGGGCACCGAATACACTCCCTTTACAAAGTTGGGGCTCAATTACCACTGAGCTGCTCAATTACCAGCATGTGCTATGCTGGGTATTTTTCTCCCTTCAATTATTAAATATTCACAAAACTCTTATGATAGCTGTTTTATCTCCATGTATAACTGAAGAACTACTGAGAAATGACCAGCCTGCCACTGGAAATTGCTAGGAGGCAGCAGAAATGCTGTCAGGAGGCGGGGCAGCTTATCCTCTGGGAGTCCCTACCTCTCTGGTGGGAGAAGGTGACTTTAGCCTGGAGCAAAAGTCACTGGCTTCTGGGAAATGATCCCTGGCCTCCAAGCTCTGCAGGGTCTCTGACGAGCACCCAAGGACGCTGACCTGCAGGGCAGGCTGCGGACCTGCTCCTGCTGCTTCCCAGCTCTGGGTAAGGGTCTCCACAGCTGCTCCCCCCACAGCAGCCCTCCACCCCTGCTTTTAGCCACTTTGTTTCCGTACAGAACTTTCCCACCTTCCAGCAATTACTCCACAGTCTCATCTGTCAGTGGCATTCTATGTCTTTCTTGAATTTAAAGAATTTTTTCCGCCCTGGCTGGTGTAGCTTAGTGGATTAAGCGCGGGCCTGTGAACCAAGAGATCACGGTTCGATTCCCGGTCAGGGCACATGCCTGGGTTGCAGGCCAGTTCCCAGCAGGGAATGCACAGGAAGCAACCATACATTGATGTTTCTCTCCCTCTCTCCTTCCCTTCCCCTCTGAAGATAAATAAATAAAATCTTTAAAAAAAAAAAAAAAGAATTTTTTCCTTTGAAAAAAAATTTGAAAGATTTTTTTGTCATTTTTACAGCATTTTCAAGCATATGGATGGTAATGATGTGCTGTTTCCCATACTCATAAAATGTTCCCAGACGTTTTGACTGATCATAACCAAATCAACTTGTTCTAGATAAAATAAGAATTTTCATGGATTTCTAGAAAAAAGGTTGATTTTTCAAGTTACAAATCCTCAATTTAAAAATCAGTTTTGCTCCAAAAGTGTGTTGTTTAGAACACACTTCTGTCAGAAATAATTTTATTCACTTATACAACACCTACCATAAATTCAGGACCATTTTAAGTGATGGCCATACTGTAGAAAATAAAACAGACGAAGTCCTCATCTGCTGTAATTCCTGTACTTGGGGAAAACTGTAGTACAAACAATGCACATTGTGTGTATAATTTACTTACTAAGATTTATGGACACCCTGGCATTTCAAGCACTATTATTAGGAACTTACACTCCTGATTAGCACTTTAAATACCAGTATTTTAAAATACAACAAAGGGTTTATTAATGAACAAAGGGTCTGTTAAAAGTCATTTTCATTTGTGATATGAGTGCTGTCCAAGACCCGTGGTTGGTTGAGTTGCATAGATTCCACCATCTCTGAAAGAACAAGACATAAAGAACCTGCCAAGGCCAGAACCCTGACATCTGGAGCCCAGCCCTGCTTCTCGCCAGTCCTCAGGCTGTCGCCTGGACTGAGCCACAGTTGTAAGGTTCCATCTTCAGGATGTCCTCACTGCACCTGCACTTTCCTGCTGGTGCTACTCAGAGTGCCCAAGGACAGAAAGTGGGACTTGTTCAGAGGCAAGACTGCATAATAAAGGCTCTTTATTATGCCTGTTTCTTAATAAATGACTGTAAACCTGCAGGTTAAGACCAGAAATAGTTTTTAGTGTGATTTACCAGCTGGTAGCAAGAGAGTGTAGGAAGGAATGTATGGCACCCACCTATTTCTAGATTCTAGAGGCTACCAATATCGAACAAAAAAAACCCAACAGTCCTGGAAGGCCAGATTGGCTTAAATCAGTCTGCAACACGCCCCTCGCGGAGTTTATATTCTAGTAGAGGGAACGGACGGACAATAAGTGAGCAAACAAACAATAACTATGGACCGTGAAATCACTGGAAGGAAATAAGCAGAATGGTCAGGGAAAGCCCTTTCAGGAGGGGGTGTCCAGGCTGAGCACGCACAAGTCCTAAGAGCGGGGAGACCTTCCCGGCACAGGCAACACTGAGGGCAAAGACCCTAAAGTAGTAAAGGATAGGGTGCATGTGGGACATGAAAGCCCTGTGTGGCTGAAGATGGAGTACTAAGGGGATCAGTAAAAGATGGAACTGGAGAAGATGGGGAAGAACCAGATCACATCTTATGCTTCTTACAGGTCTTGGTGGGGCACAATAATGAGTTTGGATTTTACTCAAAGTTTAATAAAGCCACTAAAGACTTTTAAGAAGCAGAATGACTCCAATTCACATGTGATAAAATTGACCCTGGTTACTACACAGAGAAATGAACTGTAATGGTCAAGGAAGTAAGTTGAGGAAATAGGAAGGAGATTATTACAGCAGTTCAGGTAAGAGATGGTGGCACCTGACTAAGGAGTGGAGACTGACTAAGGAGGCAAAGGATGAAGGGTAGATATTTTGGAGGTGGAAGTGACTGGCCTTGGCAGCCCTTGATTGCTTACTCAACCCTTACAATTCTAGACATGTAACACCAATATTTCTGTACTACTCTTCTCAAGAGCAAATCAGAATTCACAACCAGGAATAATAGTGTCTGTTCTAAAAAATGTATTCAGATATAAACTTGGAGCCCAAGAGCATAGATCCCCACATTTCAGGCTGAGCAAGAGACCCAGGGACTTCTCCACCATCCTCCCAACAAAGGAGGGGGACAGGATTCCCCCACTTGCAGTCCACTGGTTGTACTTCCCTTGACCTGAGATGAACGGAGAGTGAGGGGTGGGACTGGACTCTGGAAGGGTGGACTGCTGATGGAATCCTGCACTTCCCATCCAGGGTCCCCTCAGGCCAGCTCCCTATCACCACAGTCCCCCTCTCATTTCTCCTAAGACCTGTGAACCAGTCTACTTGCTTCCCTATGCACTGTCATCGCCCGCTGCTCAGATATGGTTTGCTCTTCCCCTACTGCACAATCTGGAACTAAACCTTTTCACATAGATGCCGAGTTTGCAGAAACTGGAATATTTTATTTTTACGTCCATTAAAACAATAACAACAGTTAATTTGTCTGTTGTTCTAAGCCATGTACTGTTTTAGAGCTTGCAGTGTATTAACTCATGACATCCTCATACAAATCCTATCCCCTTTCTAAAGAAGGGGACACTGAGACACAGAAAAGTTCATTTGCCCAGCAAGCAAGCGGCAGAGGCAGGATCAGAACCCAGACAGTCTTTCCATGGTCCCCATGCTCTTAACCTCGTCAGCTACCTCCAGGCAGTATACAGCTGAACTTGGAGTCCAGCTTCAAAGTCAGGTTCTTCAGGAATAAAATGAAACAACTGCAGTCACCCACCACAGAAAGGTCCACACTTCGATGTCAAGACAGGATCAAACGTTTGCATTTCAACCGAGAAATGCTGAAGCAAAGGGTTTATATGGTTTCTGTAGTGCTAGAATTAGATGAGTTTATTTTCATCAAACTTTGGGTCACCTCCAGGAAATCAGATTAACACGTGAAGAAAAAACATTCATTTTTCAATGAATGCGTGCTAACAGAGAGCAACTCATGTGCACACTTGTCAGTTCTGCCAGAGATCAGCCCTGCAGGGCGGGAAGCACCCATCCTCTCTGAGAACGTCCCACAAAGAGAATCATTAGTGTGGAAGGGGCGCTCAGCTCAGAAATAAATGGCATTCTTCAAATGTCAGAAGCATTCCCCCGGAATAAACAGGTCCCCGCTAAGACTATTAACTGGTGTTACAAACCGTGGCCATAAAGAAAGGAGCTCATCTATGCTGACAGTGATTGGGAGTGAGAACAAAAAAGCTGAGAAAGTTCTCATTATCCAGCAGTTCCCTGCTGTAACCTTCTAAAAATGAACAGAAGTGTTTCCTAAGTTTAGAATTCAGAGCCATGGGACTCTCATCACCCAGAGCTCCAGACCAAAAAAAAAGAAAGATAAGAAATATCAGTATTCCAGAGATGACTACTTTGACAGTTAAAGATGATAAAAGAGGGTAAAGTCCTCTAAATAAAAATGATTCATACTACAAAACATCACATTAGTCCAGTCACCTGGGTTACGTAACAGTGAGAGTTATAACCAGCACGCAGAGACAGCAATGTTCTGCCTCCTGCGTCTTCATGGTGCTTCTCAGAGCAGTTGTGCCAAAGTAACCCCAGCTGGAGAGCCCGGTGTCATGGCTCACCATGAATACGAGCTTTCTCTAGAATCCCACCTGGGGTTTTTTCCCGTTTAAAATGCATGCAAATTTTACAATCTACTCTACAAAAGACCACTTTTGATTTTTGGCCTTTTGTGGGGGGGCGGGCCAGGTAATTTGAAACATTTTGTTTTTAAATCAGGCAAAGCTAAAACTCAAGGAAGATGGGCCAAGTTTATCCTGTGGTTAGTCACATCTCACTACCACTGAGAATGGACATACACAAAACCCTCAGTCTGAGACCAAGGCTTTCAAAAAATGTAGGAATCCATAATGTGATGTTCAACATTTAGGTTCTCTTTGTCTGCAGAGTAGTGTCTCTCAACTCTAGCTGCACAGGAACACTGACCTGGAAAACTTTTAAAAATGCGCCTGCCTAAGCTCCACTCCAGGCCAACTGAATCAAAGTCTCAGGGTAGGCAGGGGTGTCAAACTCATTTTCACTGGGGGCCACAGCAGCCTAGTGGTTACCTTCAAAGGGCCAAATGTAATTGTAGGACTGTATAAATGTAACTACTCCTTAACAGCTAAGCGAGGCTTGGCGCTGCTGCCAGGTAGAAACAAGGTGCCGGGCGGGATAAAACAAGATAGAGGGCCAGACTCGGCCCTCAGGCCTTATGTTTGCCACCTGTGGGGCAGAGGAAGAAACCATTGTGATACAGCTCCAGTGAGTAACTTGAATGGGCAGAGAAGGTTGAGAACCATGGCTTAGAGGATGCTAAAAAAAGTGTTAAGGCCCCAGAGTGATGGTGGAACACCAACACCAACCCCTGGGGTAAATTCCCTTGCCTCTTCTTCTTAGCCCAACCCTTTGGAGACACAGATAACAATCAGGTAACAGCTCTCCCCCTTCCCTTACTGGAGTGGTTATCAAAAACAGAAGGTTTAAATGAGATCTGGAGTCTCATAACAGAATACAAAAATGCCCAGGTTTTAGTCAAAAATCACTCATCATCCCAAGAACCAGGAAGATCTCAAACTGAATGAAAAAAAGATAATCAACAGATTCCAACATCAAGACGACGTTAGAACTGACACAAACTTTAATGTGGCTGTGACAAAAATTCTTCAAGGAGCAATTAGAAACACACTGGATGAACTGGGGGAAATGCCAGCCTGTTCCTCAGGCCCCTGGAGGAGGTTCTTTGCTGGTCAGACAGGATTGTGCAGGTCTGGGCTGGTGCAAGTTGGGAAATTTGCTTGGTAGAAAGATCCCTGGGGACACTAACCCAGCTGTACACTGGCCTGTGGTGTCCTAGTGCCTGTTCACTGTCATTTACCTTTGGTATGATGGCTCTGATATGACTTTCTGAATGACTGCTGAATGAGTCAAAGCCTAGAATCCCTTGAGGAAAGCTACACCCTGGGGACTGACTGACTGACACTGACTGTGTCTCCAAGGGGTTAGATTACAAAGAAGGAACCAGATGACTGATCCTAGGGTTTGGCTTTAAATAGACACAGAAAGTATTAATCAAAGCAAAAACGGATATATTAGAGTTCATCAAAATTAACAACTTCTGTTTGCAAAATATCCTGTAAAGAGGATATATATGCAAAAAAGAAAATATATACAGACTGCGAAACAATATTTGCAAATCACATATCCAAACAAAGGACTAGTATCTAGAATATATAAAGAACTCTCAGGAGCCCTGGCTGGTGTGGCTCAGTGGATTGAGTGCCGGCCTGCAAACCAAGGGGTTGCAGGTTCAATTCTAGGTCAGGGAACATGCCTAGGTTATAGGCCAGGTCCCCAGTTGAGGCATGCAAGAAGCAGCCAATAGATATATCTCTCACATATCGATATTTCTCTACTTCTCTTTCTCCCTTCTTTCCTCTCTCTCTCTAAAAATGAATAAATAATATCTAAAAAAATTGTCTAACAAAAACCCTCTCAGGACTCAACAGTAGAAAAACAATCCATTTAGAACATCGGCAAAGAGAAAAAGAGATCCTTCATCGACGAGGATACACAGATAGCAAATAATTACATGAAAAGATATTCCTTGTAATCAGCCATTAGGGAAATGCAAATTAAAATTACAATGAGATATCACTACATATCTAAAATACATATCACAAAATAGCTAAAATGAAAAACAGTGACAACACCAAATGCTGAGGAACTGCAAAGAAACTGAGTCACTCGTACACAGCTGAGGGGACTATAAAATGTTATAGCCACTTTGGAAAACAGTTTTGCAGCTTCTTAAAAAAAAAAGTAAACATGAAACTACCATAAGACCCAGTAATTGCACTCTTCAGTATTTATCCCAGAGAAATGAAAATTTTCATACATAAAACTTATGCATGAATATTTATAACAACTTTATTCAGAAAGCCAAAACGGCAGACAACCCAGATGCCCTTCAGCAGGTGAATGATTAACCAAACTGTGGCTCATCCACAGCACAGAATACTGCTCAGGAATAAATATTGACATATGCAAAAACCTGGGTGAATCTCCAGAGAATTATGCTGAGTGAAAAAAGCCAATTCAAAAGGCACGATTCCACTCATACAACATTCTTAAAATAAAACTACAGAAACAGAGACTAGATTAGTGGTTGTCAGTTTAAGAAGCGGTAAAAGAGGCAGCCGCGGCTATCAAAGGGCAATCCGAGGAATCCTTCTGGTGATGGAAACACTCTGTGTCTTCACTAAGTCACAGTCAACATCCTGGTTGTGACATTGTGTTAAAGTTCTGCAAGAAGTTAGGTTTGAGGGAGAACGATTCAAGTGCCATGGGATCTCTCTCTATTATTGCTTAAAGCCACATGTGAATTACCTCAAAATAAAATGTTTAATTAAAAAAAAAAGAAAGAATACTGGCTCACTGAACACGGAACCCTGACTGCAGCATAGAGAAAACAGCAAGTATGTGGAAGTAAGCTTTACACGTGAGCTTTACAGATCTTTATTTACTGGCCGTTTTTAGCTCTAGCATTTCATCCATGATTCATGAGTCCCAGCAACCTTACTAATTTTATTCATAGAGAAGGGGCACTCTGTAGCCTTGCCAAGACCAATTATTTCCTTGGTGACACTCAGTATAATATGAGCTATCAAGCCTATACCACACCACACAGCCTAGAGTGACTACTTGCTTTGCTTTGTTTACTTCAAAGATGCTAAGATGCTTAAATGTCCCTTCGGTGCTATCTTTCAGGCTAGTATCTTCATATGAACTGGAAAAAAAATTACCACTGCTCAATTTCCTGAGGTGGGGTGGGGGCGGGGCGCACAAAATAGGATATTACTCCATGGTGCATTTGGGACAAGAAAACTTTCACTGTAGCTCAATTCACTCTTGGAAGATCCTGAATACACAATTACCAGGTCCAAAAACAAACAAACAAAATTCGCAATCTTCACTTTCTATCTACAAGTACAGTCCTTAAAACATCACCAGACATGAGAATCTTTGTATATCATTTGCAGGGAGAAACTTACTTCAGTATGGAAAGGTGAAAACCTATATTGAATTGAAAGCTCTCCAGAGAGAGGAAAATCTTGTTCTGACACTTTAAAATGTTCATTTTTCAAGCCAGGCTACCTTCAGCATCACATCTTGGGGAAAAAAATATGTCTGTTTCCTGTCATGACTATAGAAAATGATTTGTACAAAATTATAGTCACTCCTAAGAATGCCAGGTTGTCTGGCTCAAAGAGCATACAGCATTTAACTTATGCAAACTGAGCTAGATGGACTTGAGAGAACGACAGACAGAGAAATTCCACAGGACAGTCCTGCTGCCCCCGGCTCAGTCCCTGGGTGCCTCTCTTAGGTGTGCTTCAATACACTGAGTCTGATCCTCATGGTTCAGATGTGTTCTTTTTGTACAACATGAAGCCTCTAAACACCAGTGCCCTTCGTTGTCTAATGCCCAACTGAACATGCAGCATTGTTCCAAATCAAGAGGAAACATAGGCGATGATCGATGGCTGCCATGGTGGAGCCTTCTAAAATGGACTTTTGAAAATCTACATTTTTGCGTCAGGGGTTCAATTTGAAAACCCTTCCACCATGATGTGCTCCCTGTAAATCTCATTCTTCTGTGGATTAGGTGTGTGCAGGAATGTACAGTTGTGCAGGAGTGTACAGATGTGTGCATATGTGCACCCCTTCCCAAAGGTGGCAGAGTGCCCCGGGCTAGCACCGAAGCAGCGCCTCCTCATTGTCTCTGCAGACGCTCAGTCTGGGAGAAACGGACAACGGGGGAGCCAGAGCAGCCCACGGTCTTCAGCAGGCATTAAGGGAAGCAAAACGACACACATCTTCCCTCAAACACTTTAAATTTTACTCTTAAATTAGTACTTAGAAGTTTAAGCACTTCCTTTTATGAAATAAACCTATTAAACAGCAGTGCCAAAATATTTTCTCTACATAATCTGAACACCTGGAATTCCTTCATTACAAAACAATCCTTACACCCCACAAATGAAGTTAGGGCATAATATCAAAATACTTTTGAAAACAGAATGAAGTCTAAAATGGTCTTTGGTAAGGACAAGTTCTAATGAAACAAAGGTGAGGAACACAGAGAGAGGCCAGACTGGAGGCTGAAGAAATTCAGGGATGAGGAACAGAGCAGGAATTGAGGCTGGGACAACACACTCAGCCGTCCTGGGGGTTTGCCCATCATCATTAAGGGAAATGTTCACGTGCCTAATCACTCCTACTTTCTTACCAGTAAAGGGGGTGGAGGGACAGGGTCTCACCAACAGCAAACTGCATGAAAAGAGCATCTACTCCCTCATAGACGAAAACCAGCCACTCTAAAAAGCTATAGGCAGCACTCCCTACACTAACTTCGAGAGGGATTGATCTCAGGCTCACCCGAAGGCACAATACATTCTACAGCAGTTAAGATGAGAGTTGTCAAGATAACTGCTTAGTGGAACCTGTCCAAATCTAGAATCAATCACTTCTGCCAAAATATGATTAGTTACTATAATCCTACAAGGCCTAAGAAAGGCAATTTGAGCTGCTTTTGCTCAAAGCACCAACCTAGTTAAATTTAAAAAGAATATTTTAAGGAAATCAAAAGCCATATTATTTCTCTATTTTATGATCTTCAGTAGCAGCATCAAATAGAGAGTCAAAATTAAACCCACTCTTCCAAGCAGAGTAATCTTTGCGACCTGAAGGAGAATTGCTACATAATCAAGTATCCTCCCTAGCAGAGAGCACAGTGCTGTCCCCAGAGTACAGTGCAGGAGCCAGGGACCCGACAGACGTAGCTTAGAGGGTCTCACACCAAATTAGGTAACTCAACATGAATCCAGGCTATGAATCCTGAGAGAAAACCAGTCACACTACAAAGTGACTGAAAACAACTAAGGAAAACAACGGTAAGAAAATTATACAAAGGTACCTATTAATCTATATTTAAATACATGGAATCCTTCCCCTCCCCCCACTTATTCAATAAAACTAATTCTACTAAAATAATGTTTTTCACTAACAAAACATTGCTTAGTTAGTATAATTTTATTGATGATATTCTATACAAAAATGTTAAAATAACTATAAAGATAGATAGGAATTGACCATAGATGCTTACTTTTTCTCATCCACAAAGCTACCATTTGAAAATTCTTTGACTACGGGGTGACTATGTGGGGATTTACAAAAAACAAAAGAACTTCCCTAATACCTGTCACCCTCAAGAAAATTACCACAGAATAATCTCAAAAACAGAAAAAAAAAAGACTCTAGTTTCAGATAGTTAAACATACACTCTTTCCAACTTTCAAAGAACAGTAAGTCTGTGGTTACATAACCTACCACAAAGCACAAGAAAAAGACTGAACTGTCCCTGAATTAGTTTTCTGATGCTGGCATCACCTCGGTATCAAAACTGGTCAGAGAAACCATCCCCCTGAACGTACACACAACACAGACACCTGTACACACAACTCGACCACACGGAAGGGAGAGGGCAGCGCGCACCTTGTCCACCCAGAGGACACTGACCATTCTACTACTCCTTCTCACAGAGACAGAGCCAGTATGTGTCAGCCATCCTTCCCAAACCCTTACCCAACACGCACGGGGCCAGACACATTCCAAGATTCAAACAATTTCCAGAAAGGCACTACTGGGCATATCCAATATCTTTCACACATCTTCATAGAGTCTGGGGCAATGATAATATTTCTGAAGCAAAAATGTATAAACATTTGCACTACTGTGCTAAGACTTTAAATTTTCTCACATTACAGTCAAGTCTTTTCCTCAAGTACATCCAAGTCAAGTCTGGCTTTATAATCAAATGAGTTATTTATTTTTTAAATCTAAGTTCTCAAAACTTTTCAGATTTTAGAATTGTGGAGAAGGGATTATTGTCCTATTATGGAACATTCTATAAGTAATACTGTTAACTACTAATAATTCAACAAGTGCCTACTATGAGAGATAATTCAGTTGGTATACATTAACTCAAACTCCTTCTAGCACTGTATACAGTTTTACAAATGAGATTCCGAGGTGTTAAGTGTCTTATCCAAAGCCAATAACTGAAAGAACCAGGACTTGAACCAAGATCCATTCATACTCCACCCACTATGCTATTATACATTCACATTCTTAGCTGCAAGCTAAAGAAAGCGACTCTAGCAAACCTAAGCAGAGAATTTTCTGGAAGCATAATGATAATCCACAGAATGAATGGAAAACATGGAGAACCAAGCTCACAAAATGAACAAAATCTCATTATCCAGGACCCAGTTGCATATGCCATGATGCATGGGTCAAGCTGTAAATTTAGGATGCTGCTGTTGGTATCACTACCACCACTGCTCCCTCTACCCTACTATGGCAGAGCACATATCACTACTGCCACTGAGCTCTCGACAACCAGGAACAGCTCTAAGAACTTCTTCAACTGTCCCTCTGCCTTTGCAAGATTCAAAGTCTAGCACTTTGGTTAAGTCTCAATCACATGCCTCCATGCTTTCATAGCGTGAAAAAGGTAATAGGTCCCACCAACTCCTCACCAGGGAGGGACTCTTTCCCAAAGTGAAGGAGTCATGAGACTGGGCAATCTCCCCCTAAAACTGGGGGTTGACAGTGCAGCCATTCTAAAAACTATTTGCATATCATATCCAACAGCATGCAATAAAGTAGGACTTCTTCCAGAAATGAGATTTTTAATTTTAAGAAATTTATATGGTACTTCACACCAATTACTCAAATTTTTAAAAAATAAGAGAAATCAATTGGTCCTTATAAAGGTACTTGATATATCTTCACATCCATTCTTAATTTATAAACTCTTAGTAAGTTAGGAAAAGAAAGCTTTTATTTTAGCCTGATATTCTTCCTCTCAATTTAATCATATTTACAAGAATGACACAGCCCCAGCGGGGTGGCTCAGTTGGTTGGCATGTAGACCCAAAAAAGAAAGGAAGAAAGAGAGATGGAGGGAGGGGAGGGGAGGGAGGGGAGAGGAGGGCTCAATTTTTTCTGCCTTCTAATTCTTTTAGATTATCTTCAAACCTGAATATAAAATTATATACCCTGAATTTAAAAGTTATACCCAACTCAGACTTGAATTAGAAGTAACTGAGTGGAAAGGGAAAAGCTTTAGGGCAAAGCAGAGACTTGCAGAAGCATGACAGAGCAGTTTTAAGAAGCTGAAAGATACCCTTGGAGAGCTTAAAGAAAAGCCCAGAGCAAGAGCTTGTAAATGACAATCAAGACAAGTAATCTTCGTGACCAGATGGTTTTCCTGGTGAATCCTACCAAATATTTAAAAACTAATGCTAATCTTTTTCAAACTCTTCCATAAAAATTGGAGAGAAGCACTTTCAAAGTCATTTTATGAAGCCAACATAACACTGACACCAAAGCCACTTAAGGCCACGACAAGAAAACTATAGACCAATATCCCTGATGAATATAGGTGCAATAATTCTCAAAATACTAACCAACTGAATTCAATACTACATTAAAAGAATCATGATCAAATGGGATTTGGACCTGAAACGCAAGGATGGTTCAACATATGCAAATGAGAAAATGTGATATATAACATTAATAAAATGAGATGGAAAAATCACATGCTCATCTCCATAGATGCAGAAAAGCATTTGAAAAAACTACCTCTTTCATGATAAAGATGATTAATAAATTGGGTATAGAAAAAACATACCAAACATAATAAAGGCAATACATGACAAATCCATAATCAATGGTGAAAGGTTGAGAGCTTTTCCTCTAACATCAGGAACAAAATAAGGATGCTCATGATCACCACTTCTACTGAACATAGTACTAAAAGTCCTCGCCATATCAATCAGGAAAAAAAAAGAAAAAAGGCAACCAAATTTCAAAAGAAGTAAAACTTTGTTTCCAGATGATCTTATATAGAGAAAATTCTAAAGATTCCAATAAAAAACTGTTAGAACTAATCAACAAATTCATTAAAGTCGCAGGTTACAAAAGTCATTATAGAAAAATCAGATGTGTTTCTATACACTAACAACAAAATACCTGAAAGAGAAAGAAATTAACCAAGAAAGTGAAAGATCTATACACTGGAAGCTACAAGACTTTAATGAAAGATATAGAAGACACAAATAAATGGAAAGATATCCATATTTATAAATCAGAAGAGTTAATATTGTTATAAATGACCATATTGTTCAAAGCAATCTATAGACTACTGCAATCCCTATTAATATTCCAATGGCATTTTTAGAGAAATAGAAAAAATACCCTAAAATTTGTTTTATGAAACATCCTGAAGAGCCAAAGCAATCTTGAGAAAAACAAGGCTGGAGGCATCACAATTCCTGATTTCAAACTATATTACAAAGCTATAATAATCAAAACAGTATAGTCCTGGCATAAAAACAGACATATAAACCAATGGAACAGAGAGCCCAGAAATAAACCCACACATTTATGGTCAATTAATGTATGACAAAGGAGCCAAGAATACACAATAGGGAAACAATGTCTTTTCAATAAATAGTGTTGGGAAAATTAGACAGTGACACGCAAAAGAAAAACTGAAACTAGACCTCTGTCTTACACCATACACAAAAATTTACTCAAAATGGATTAAAGACTTGAATGTAAACCCTGAAAGCACGAAAGTCCTAGGCAGTAAGCTCCCTGACATCAGTCTTGGTGATGATTTTGATGTTTGACACCAAAAGCAGAGGTAACCAGAGCAAAACTAAAGAAGCACAGCTACATCAAACTTCTGCACAGCAAAGGAAACCATCGACTAAAATTAAAGGGCAACCTACCAAGTGGGAGAAAATATTTGCAAATCACATATCTGACAAGGAGTTAGCATCCAAAATACAAGGTGGGAAAAAAGTAGGTTTACAATTCTTTGTATGGAAAATAATACAATAATTAATAAATAATAATTGAAGAATAAACTGTTTCATATACCCACTACTGTAAATCTACTTTTGCCCCACCCTATATATAAAGTACTCATACAACTCAATAGTAAAAAAGAAAAAATCCAATTTAAAAATGGGCAGAGGATCTGATTAGACATTTTTCCAAAGAAAACAGATGGCCAACAGTACATGAAAAGATGTTCAACATCACTAATTATTGGGAAAATGCAAATCAAAACCACAATGAGACATCACCTCACTCCTGTGAAGGGCTATCATTGAGAAGACAAGAAAACAAGTGTTGGCAAGCAGGAGGTCCAAGCTGCATGCAACCCAGGATGGCTATGAATGTGTCCCAACACAAAATTGGAAATTAACTTAAACCATTTTTTTGCTCATCAGTTCTCATTAGTGTTTGTGTATTTAATGTGTGGCCCAAGACAACTCGTCTTCCAGTGGGGCCCAGAGATGCCGAAAGGTTGGACACCCCTGTTAGAGAAAAGGAACCCTGTACGTTGTTGGTGGGAATATAAATTGGTGTAGCCACTATGGAAAACAGTATGGAGGTTCCTCAAAATATTAAAAATAGAACCATCATATGATTCAGCAGTTACACTTCTGAGTATTATCTGAAGAAAACAAAACACTAATTCAAAAGTTACGTGTACCCCTATGTTCAGTGCAGCATTATTTACAGTAGCCGAGACACAGAAACAACCTAAGTGTGCATCAATGGATGAATGAACAAAGAAAATATTTACCCACACACAAGAGTGTTATTTAGCCATAAAAAGAAGGAAATCTTGCCATTTGCAAGAACATAAGTGAAATTTGAGGGCATTATGCTGTGTGAAATAAGTCAGATAGAAAAAGTTACTGTATGATCTCACTTATATATGGAATCTAAGTAAAAAAGCAAAATAACAACAAAACTAAACTCACGGATACAGAGAACAGATTGTTGCCAGAGGTGAGGGGTGAGAAGTGGGTGATGGACAAAACAGGGGAAGGTGGTCAAAAGGTACAAACTTTCAGAATAAAATAAATAAGTCATGGTGATGTAATGTCACAGTATGGTGACTGTAGTTAATAATACTGTGTTGTGTATTTGACAGTTGCTAAGAGAATAAATCTTAAAAATTATCATTATAAGAAAAAAATTTTAACTTTGTGTGGCGATGGATATTAACCAGACTTACTATGATCGTTTCACAATACGTACACATACTGAGTTATTATGTTGTATGCGTGAAACCAACATAATGTATGTCAATTATATTCAGTAAAAAATTAGAATTTCTTTAACCTAAGTTTAAAAGCAAAAAAGTAGTAAATGTATGTTTGCAATTAACGTTTACAGGCCAAGGCCAAATTGTTTGCAGGCCAAGGCCAAATTTACTCTAAAAAATAAAATAAAAAGATGATCTTGTTCTGAAATGGATTGTCAGTAAAATCTTCATTCAGAGCCCAAGAGCCTTCCTTCAGCCACAGCCAAATTTCTGCAACAGCCACACACAGTCAGACGTTTCCTTTTCATGGGGCAGGTGGGAGTGGAAGGTGTATGCTTCTTCCTGAAAGGCAGTTTTGCCACCTTCATATTAAAACTAAGGAAGAATGATTAACCTGTCAAAATCCTGACTGAAGTGCCTTTGTTTATTTTTTTTTTTTTAGTAGAAAGGCAAAAGAAAAGTCATAATGAGATTTTGCCTAGGTTTAGAGACATTTCAACATGGGCAATAAATGAATTTTTTCTTAGCCCTCCAATATATGCTGGGGAAAAAATAATACAAAGAGCTGCCCCATTCATCTGCTAGGGCAGTCGCTATGAAATTCCCTCTGTGGTTAGTCTTGCTCATTGCATGACCCGTGACCCCTCAGTCCATTGAGACGTCCCATCTTTAGGAAGAAACTGGGAACAGCACATGTGATCCTCGCATATGGTTTCAGCTTTACTTTTCTAAGGAGCTGGAGAAACATTGTCAGCAGAGTTCACCTTCCTGGGAACCCCGCCAGCCTACAGGCTCGAGCATGTGACCTGTCATGGCCAATGGGACCTTCGAGAAATGTGATAGGGACATGGTACTTCCAAGAAAAATGCTCCTCCCTGATAAAAGGAACATAACCTGTATCAGTTTATGTTTCTAGGAAGGAACACATAGTGAACTCAACTCGGTTAATTTGGGCAAAGTCTAATAAAGGGTATTATGATGTGTGGAAATAATACAGAAAACCATTAAGGAGAAGGAGGAACCCCCGAGTTGATAAGCTTTTATCCACCCCAGGCAACTATGACAAAAAGGCCCAGAAACTCCCAGAAAAGCCAATCCACACCCCTACCTATTGACCCCTGAAGCAATCCTGAACTGCCAACTTCCAGACTTGTTATTTTCAGAGAAAAATAAGCCCCATTACCTAAAGCCAAAACATCATCAATAAAATACTCCACTGACCAGTCTAGTCTGTCTTTCATTCACTGAAATTATCTCCTCAATGATGTTAAAAGAATTAAAATTATAGTCTAAGTGAGAGAAGGGAGGCAGCCCCAAACCCAAAAGATCTTAAGAGAGACACCAATAGACAAAAGGACACAAAATGCAAAAGAGGGAAATAGAAATGGGTAATATCCAACCTCACCAATAAAAATTTTAAATGATAATTTGCATTTCTCAAATCTTCAAATACGTATCACTCAGAGATAATGAGGTTCCAGTCTCACAAGCTCCTGGTAGATGTTCAAATTGGTAGAATTTCTAAAAATAACATGAACAATATGTATTGATTTCTTTGTAACTAGGACCTTAATCCTTTCTCCCTCCAAGCACTACTTGTAAGTCGTGAGCTCATTGTTAACCAAATAATTAGTTTTTTAATATGGCTTAATTAGTCCTTTCAATATCACATATTTCTAGCTACTTAAATTGAGAATTCAACCCAAGCACTTCATATTTTTAAAAAACATAATGAAATGACACAGTGCCTTCATTCTCTCAGCCTGATGGTCATGTCTTTAATGAGCATGTCTGTTTGCACTAAGACCTAACGAAGGCACCATCGCCCATTAAGGGGCATCAGCTGTTAAATCCCAGAAATGCACAGTGAATACATAGCCTCTGTAATACTACTCTCATAAACTCAGCCCATAAAATTGCTCTAATCTCACACAAAATATCGTTACAGCAAATTACTCCTGTCTGATCCTAAATTACTTCCAATGGGACATCAACCCTTCAGTAATAAATTTTATTAGCTTAAAAATTAATAAGGTTGATTTTGATAGATTTTTAAATGCTAACACATCTACAGTAATTATTTAAGGAAGACAGAGACTTCTGAGTTCATCTATATGCCCCAATATTGATTTAAAAGGCTGCTGAGGGAATAGGGTTTTCTGGGTAATTGAATTTTCCTGGTTGTTTTACTCCAATAAATGATTGTTACTTTTAACTGTCAGGCTCTGATCAGCAAAAGATGTGAGAGATTGGACTGAACACTAACTTCAAGACATACTGTAGCAATAAAGTTTTAAAATAAATCTGGTATCATCTTTCTCTTTAATGCTACATTTAGGATCGTAAATGTACAGCACACCTCAAAATTAAAGTTACAGTTTCCAGTTACTTTGACTGGACAGTAAAGGAAGATACTATGGACACAACAGTGGAAGACTGAGTAGCTGGAGAGGCTTGATGGGAACAGCAAGTGATTCTTCTGCAAGAAAGCCAAAGCAATTTAACCAACAAAGAAAAGAGTGGTCAATCCTTTCCCTTCTGCTACCTCACTTGACAATGATCTCACCATTGACAGAGCCTTCCAGTGGGTCCCTGCTTTAGCTAAAAAGACTATGAAAAGAAAAACACATTGAAAAAGTGCAAACTGCCACCCAGAGAGCCCAAAAGATATGGGCCTCGCATCTGATATGGAAGCTAAAAGCCCAGTGGGGAGAGCTCCCTTCCCACCGGGACCAAGAAAGCATAAAAAAGCAGTGAGGTTCTGTGAAGACACAGCCATGCAGACACCAGGAGAACAGGAGCCAGGGGAGGAAGACCTGAAGGCTGTCTGCCCTTCGACTAAATCAGCATGTGCCCTTAAGGGACTGACTTCGTGTCCTGCACTGCTCAGGGTCAAGCTCTGAACCTGAGGCCCTCAGTGGCCCTTCCACCCAAATTCTGCCTGATAACTCTGCTCAGACAGGTCCCTAGGCTGACTCTCATGGCCATTGACGTGCAGCTCCATCTTCAACCAGGGATTACAGCAGCTGCATGAACTCCTGGTGGCTGACACTGGCGACGTCCCACACAGGTGCCCTCCCTGCAGCCACCCTGACCTCCATCCCAACAGGACATCCTGGCTTCCAGCAGGGCTTCAAAATCTTCTCACCACTTAAGTATCTCAAAGGTAAAGAACCACCCCTAAAAAAAATAAGTGTCAGACTGCCTGAAATGGACTATGAATAGAGTTTCTTACCAGGTGGCAATATTCTAAAGAAATTGTGTTAAAGAATTTGCAGATTTTCCTTTGAGTTGCAAAATATTTACCACAAAGTCCTCCAACGTGCAGATTTAGAAAGTTTCCATTGTCAAATATGCATTATTTGTAAATAATACTGCATATGAAAGTTGTATTCAATCTTCCAAAGGACACCTTGGTTGGACCCAGGAAAACAGAGCAAGTCAGTGGAAACACGCTGGTGAGCGGCCTGGAGAGCCAGCAGGGCATCTCCCCTCTCAGCCCCTGAGAGGAGTTTTCAGATGTAACACACACTCAGGAGTAAATTATTGGTTTGTAGGCAGTTGGCACTTAATTTAATGAGCTGTGAACTTATGTTAACATGACTTCTTATCCCAGAACAGAACTGCTGGACGTGGGAGGGGACGGGGACCCAAGGTCTGAGGCAGAGGGGAGGCTCAGAGCACTAGAATGAGGGGGGAATAAAAGGTAAGTACAAATTATTTACAAAGCAAAGCTCTAAGAGTTCCTAATGTGAGAAATTGATTTTGGTCAAAATTTTTATTTCCCTGTATTAGAAGAGATTTATATTGGAATGTTTAAAGCACTTTTAAAAACAAGTGGACTTTGTAATACTGAAATGGTAACAGGCATTGTTATTATATATGTTATTGCATTTGATCCTCCCAACAACACCAGAATTAATGGCAGGAACAGTGTCAGCTGGCCTCACCACAGCACCCAGGGCCCAGCCCAGTGCCTGACACCTGGAAGGTCCTTGAAATATATCTGTTCAATGAATGACCATCTAAAAGGTCCCTTCTATCTTTTTTTCTGCTCCACTCCGTGGTGGAAGCCCAGCTCTCCTCACCCCGCCACTAATGGCTTTCCCAGATTCCAGGCTCCCCTTGCTCTAATGCAGTCTGCACTGGTTAACTGCCAATTTACCTTCATAAAACACCACCAGGACCCTCCGGGCTTTGGCTTATCACACACCAGGTCTTAACTCCTCTTCGTGGTTTTCAAGTCCTTAAATAATCCCAACTGGGTGCAATGTGATTTTCCCCTCTGCCTTCACATTCAGCCAGTTTCAACTGTCCCAAGATTCCCACTGCGCAACCCCTCACTTTCTTTATATCTAAAGTACACTTATTCTCAAAAGTCAAATTCAAAACACGCTTCTCCATGAAACCCTCATCTCTCACACTTCAGTATCACACTTCCAGTTCTACTCTAGATTTAACTGTCCTCTTGTAATTTATGTTCATTCTGTATTCCCCATAACAGGCTGACTAGAGTCGAGCAGTAGAAAAGGGTATTAACAGTTAGTGCACACTGCTTAGTGTCAGACATGACACAGCATATAAAATATCTGGGTGAACAGTAAGCTCTGTTAAAACTTCCATTGAATGGACTGGCTTACATTTTCTTATGGACAACCTTTAAGTTACATACAGTCTTACTCCATGAAGTAGCCTTAAGAAAATAAAATCCAAAAAAAGGGGGGACTAATTAAAAATTCAAAATGCTCATCAGTCAGAGGAAGAACAGCTTTACTCTCCCTCCCCTTTACCTAATCAGTCATTCGAGTTGTTGAAAGCAGAAAATGTAACTGCTTTTCCTGGACCCTGTCCACTCTGCAAGGGGGGCTGAAAAAGCCACAGTAATCTGGGAAGCCTGAGTAATGAAATGTGGACTGTGGCTGCAGACTAGATAAATCATAAACCCAATCTCGAGGTTTGAAAACAGCACCTGTCACCACAGCCACCGTAGATACAACCCATTAGAGCTGGAAGCTCAGTCCATTACCCCAATGTTCAAATGCCTGTATCAAACATATATTTAATACTACCCAGGGTCTGCAGAACCTTTCCTCAACCTTTTTCTCAGTTAAGAACTAAAAGTTCCTGGGTGGGAGGAATCTATTTTTCAGTCAAGTCTGTCTCATTAATTTTGAAGAATCTTTCTCAGTATGTACTGGCGCCACCAGAACAACAGAATCGAGCATTGGCAAATATACATCAGAAGTAGATGCTGTATTCTCAGCCCAAAGTTTTGATTTATGGGGAAGAATAAAATCTACTAATATAAAAATTATAGCTGTTTCTCAGTATTTGTGTTCTTATTGGTTCCAACTCCTTTTTCGGCCTGCAATCGGAATCTAACAAAATCTAACACAAGAAATGCAGCCAAATTGACCCACACAACGTCAGTGAATCTTCTTCCATGGAGAAAAGACTGGGCAACTGAAAGCCAAACTCCTTGACAAATGCATGCAGTGACACTCAAAATGCACCAGTCAACCTAAGCCACCTCTGCTCATCATTTTTGGTTGAACATGTTAGAAAACTAACAGCGTGGCACGTCTAAATAGCTATGGATTCCACGTAGAAAGCAGAATTTAGTAAACGTGAGAAGTGGTGCATTTTCTTGTCACCTTGCTACCCTAACCTCAGCCAGAGAGCACAAGATTATCTAACCATTTGAGGACAAAGGTGGAAACATGTACCAGAACAAAAAGTGTGCCTGTCTTCTGCTTTGTGCTGAAAACCACAGCAGTCTTTGTTGGGAACGTGGCTTTGGTCAATTCAACGTGACCCAGCAAGTCTGAAAAAAGCACCTGGAAGACCCAGCAAACCATAGCAATTTGGCACAAAAAAAATCACCGCCCTTTCCCTGGGGGGAAAATATCCCTGTGTTGTTTTCAACTTTTCAATGGCACTAAAAGGGAAGCATTTTAAAACACAAATCAATTTATAATGAAATTTTAACAAAAATAATTTCTTGAGTAAAGCAAGGTACATCCTGTTGAATATGCACACCCGTTCTCAGGAGCCCTTATTTTCATACATTAATAAAATGTTTCAGGACATAAATACCCCTCATCTTTTAAGAATAGTATTTAAAAGGAAGATAGTGGTTTCCTGCAGGGCAGTTAGTCATATAGTATTTACTCTGACACAACCGAAATTTAAATGTTATGTCACTTATCTTTCTCACTCTGGGTACACACACACAGTTCAGCATTTTCAAGAAGAAAGAAAATGCAAGGGTTTTCAACCTGAAAATGTAGAAGAAGCCCAAGTTTCTTACCACCATTGACAAAGGAAATTGACCTGAGGAAATGGATGAGCTGCCAGCCTGGGGTCTGGTTTCCTTTGCAACCTTGCTCTTTGGGAGTCAACATCATGCCTGTGTCAATACTGGTGTTCCCATGACATTGTCACAGCCTGCTCTCCCGGCTGCCTGTCATGGCTCACAGGCGGTCTACGGGAGAGTTCTTCAAGGTCTGTGGGACAAAGTCTAGAAAATAATGATTTATTAAGGTTCCCATGATACTTAAAGAAAAAAGGCTCTTCAGAGTCTTACAAAGGCTACATCATAATAAATTCAATGTCCTCATCATTAAAATTAACAGAAGAATTGCAATCTTCATTTTTTTTACTCATAATACACTCCTACAAAGAATTTTAATGAGTAAATCCTGCCAGGTACCCAAATCTAAGCTTCATTTTTGAAATATACCTTCATCAAGTGATCAAGATTATCTAAATTGAACTCACCTTTTTATACTTGAGCAGGCAAGCTGACTAGTATGCCACCAGAAATACAAAGGGATTTATTTCCAGCTATGACCTTCAATAATTTAAAAAGCTGTACATGAAGGTTTGCATCCAAAGAACGAGAGAAAGAGAAAGGGAGAGGAAAAGAGGGAAGGAGGAAGCTCATACTTGTTTCCAAACTTATCTTGGTCCAATCCAGTCAGTCAGCTTTCTATCAGCACATGCTGATAGAAAATAATACTAAATTATTATTTATTAATAATTTGCCTTTAATGCTGATAGAAAATAGTAAGTTAGTATTTATTAATAATTTACAAATAATAAAATGCCTTTTAAGGAAAACTGTAATTCATCTAATTGTTTAGAACTGTTTAAGGGCATTCTAAGTCATTATTTCACTTTTTTTTTAATCTCCCATAAGGCTCAGCTCTATATGGCTACATAAAAATAGCAACAGCTTATTTTTATTTGGTATCTCTCATGTTATCGTGCACTAGGCACTGTTCTAAGCCCTGACATGAATTAGTTTATGCAAAGCTCATAGCAATATATGAATCTATAGTATGATTATCCTCATTCCACTGATAATGAAACTGAGGCACAGAGTTAAATAACATGCCAAAGGTCACCAGTTAGTAAATGATAGAGCTGCAAGATAATTAATAACACTCCATAGCACTTTAAAAATTTGCAAGAGTTTTTTCAGCCATTATCTTCTTTGAACTTCACCACACATAAGCATCAATTTAATTTTACAAATGGAAGACCAAGGCTCTGAAGTACCTTTTCCAAGCTAGTAAATAAAGGAGCTGGAACAGGACTGATTTTTTGCATCTATACTCTCCCCTTCTCCCACTACAGAATCTGCCTTTCTTATTGCAGACTCAGTAAAAGTATTTTCATTACGCACTGATCATCTCAAAGCATAATTCTAGCTCCAGATGGTAACAATATTATTGAATTCACCCTTTTATCCCTGGCATCAACTGCAGTGCCTGGCACACAGCAGGTGACAGGGCCCAGTGTCCCCCAACCCTCAGCTCCTCCACCAAACTCATCCTTTTGTCTGCCTTCCTGCTACCTTGCCATCCTAAACCACCTTCAGAGCTTCAGCCATCCTTACAAGTCATCACTTCAGGGAGGCCAAAGTCTACATAAATTCATAATCTCTCTTCCACAATCAAAAATCCAAGAAAGACATGAAAACATAAAGTTTTATCTTAAGTTTGATGACAAACTCATATGATGACTACGGCAGTCCACCTTCAAGGTGTCTCCCAGTGACACCTGCCTCCCAGTATTCACACCTTCATATGGTCCCCCTCATACCAAGCTTGGCTGGTGTGACCAGCAAAGTACTGCAGAAGGAAGAGCATGTGATAAAAGACCAAGGCCTCCATCTTGGGCTTTCTCTCTCTCTGAAACAGGGGTGTCAAACTCATTTTCACCGGGGGCCACATCAGCCTTGTGGTTGCCTTCAAAGGGCCGAATGTAATTTCAACTCCTTAACAGTTAAGGAGTAGTTACATTTATACAGTCCTAAAATTATTTCAGCCCTTTGAAGGCAACCAGGAGGCTGATGTGGCCCCTGGTGAAAATGAGTTTGACACCCCTACTCTAAAATCACTTGCTTTGGACGGAAGCCAGCTGCCAGGTTGAAAGGATACTAAGAAGCCATGAAGAAGCCCATGTGTTGAGGAACTGAGGTCTCCTGAGAGAGGTGAGTGAGCTTCGAAGCAGGTCCACCATCCCCAGATGTCTGTCACCGTGGGTGCTGCTCAAATGCAACCTCATGAGAGACCCTGAACCAGAATCATCCTGTTAAGCTGCTCCTGGATTCCAGACCCACAGAATCTGTAGGTGATAAATGTTTGTTCCTTTAAGCTGCTAACTTATGGACATAACCTATAACATAGGAATAAGTAACTAATAATGGGGAAAATTTTGTTATAAACCAACATAAGGCTACTTAGAGTATCTATCCTCACTTATTATGGACATATAATTGATGAACTAATAAATATTAATGTGCTTGTTTTAGAAAGTGCCACCCAGTCCTGGCCAGAGATATTGTCTAATGCACAGTACATACATCACATCACCTTGCTGAAATCTGAAAAAACTTGAATTTTGAAATGCACCTGGCCCCAAGGGTTTCAGATGAGGCACTGTGACCCTGTATCTAATTTTCCTAAAACATTTTCCCAATTAAGCCCACCTTGGCATACAAGAAACAGGATTTCTTTATAGGAATTCTTGTACCTCTTAGACTGTCCACAACATAGTCCAATATTTTATTATAAATTGTCTTGTATTGTTTTATAAGTAAATATTTCCAATCTTTCCACCTAAAAGTTAAAACTTTTTATGGGCAAGAATCCTCCCTCCATTTCATCATCCCCACCAGAAACCTGGATGCTACCGCATATACAACAAGCTCTAAATAAATTATTGTAGAATTGAGTCCACAAATCCATACCTACAATTACCGGCACACAGCACTGGTCCAGACCCCCCTAAACCCTCACACTCAAAACCTATTTATCACTACATAATTGGCCTAGAACATGATGTAAAAACAGTATCTGTCTGAAAGAAAAAGAAGTTGGTTCTCTGAGGAATTCTGCAAACTTGCACATCCTCCAAGTGCCCTTGTAAACAGCAGCAAAGCACGAAATAATCATTATCAGAGGAAAAGATCTATTAGCTCCCTGATCATTGGCCCATCTGAGCCTTTCAAGGAAAGAACAATTTTACCTTTCTGCTTTCCTCTTACACCCTCCCTCCGGCAATAAGAAGGGTCACTAATCAGTTTTTAATTTTCTTGCCTGAAGACAGATTTAGAATGGAGCTGTAAAAATCCAGGGTAGAGGCTTTACAAAGTAAAGACAAAGGAAAAACTGAGTGATATGGGCTTTGAAGCTAAATAAATTATTCTAGACCTTTCAGATCAATAAGCATTAAAAAAAAGCTAAAACATTAAAATGCAATACAATAAGCACTGTTCTGAAAGAAGTTACACATAAGCAAACTCTTTTTTAAATTGGGCGGGGGGGGGAAGACTCCTTTGAACAAAAGGATGTCTCCCTCATATAATCTACCCAGAAAGAGTTCCACAAATCCAAATGCCAAGACTGCAGAAGATAATCGGGCCAGATCATAGGCCTATGGAGACTGAATTTAAGAGCAGCAAAGGGGAGGGAACAAGGAAAGGCTGGGACTATGAGAGGAGATGATTGGCAGTAAACCTAAATGATTTTTAATAAGTTCTGACCTCTCCCTCTATAATCAGCTCTCAGCCCTCCCTCCCCAGCATGCTACAAAGAAAAGGAGGGTGGGAAGGCACTGAGAAAATGACCAGATGGGAAACCAGGAGACAAGGTTCTAGGCCCATGTGCTAGGCTCCAGCAAATCTCTACCCCTCACTGGGTCCCTGTTTCCTCAGAGGTGGGATGGGAGAATTAGAGGATTCCAGAGCCAGGTCTAACTTTCTATTTTTAAGTGAAATCCAGTCTGTTGTAATTTCTCTCAGCTCGTCCACATTCTCCCCCTGGTATCTGCTGCATTTTCGGGCAGCGTCATGGGACTGAATTAACTAAGGACATGTGACCACACACAGGTCTGTGCAGAGAATCAGACAGCTGGAGTACTGGGCAAAAGAATGAGGGGCTGGCAGCAGAAGGCAATGACAAGTAGAAACGAGCTTGTGTGAAGATTTTGTCAGGCTATGGCATTATCTATGTTATAGATGGTGGAGATTTTCTTCACAGGGGGAACTGCCTGTAGCCTGAATTTCTAGTGGGATTTTTCAAGTGTTTGAATACTACAGACTTTTAAAATGTACAATCCTGACAAAACTGAAAAGCTTCTATTATGCGAGTTTCAATACCACGAAGACTTGCTACAATTTCCCTCAGTCATAGGGAATGTTACTTCAATTCTCAGAAGCCATATTGTCCCCTAGGCTTTAACCTGCAATCCTCCTAGGATTCCTGGAAGTTCATGGCTGAGAGGAAGTCACAAGGGTGGGGGAGTTTGTATGTGTTCAGAACTGGTCTTCTAACCATGTAAATTATTTCCCTAGGAGAAAAACACTGTACAGGCCAAATCTCCAGCAATTTCTCGATATGTTTCAAGGTAATAGATGAAAACCACATACCTATTAAGTATTAACTTTTTTAACATGCTACATATTCACGTACCAAAACTATCAAAGAAAGTTATTCACAAAATACACACAAACACACTTTTTCCAGCCCTCCACCCAATAATTTACAGAAAGAACCTGCAAGAACCGAAGGCAAATCCTTTACACAATGTAAACAGCAACAAGCAAAGCTTGTATGGCATCCCTGAAACAACCCTATCTGTCCTTCTCCAGAAATGACAAATATTTACTGAGCACCACCATGTGCCTGGCACTTTTCTAGGTTCTTGAGGACTTAACAGTGGATAAAACAGACAATGTTTTGCTGCCCTCCAGGAAGTGTACAGGAAATTTTTCTCAAAATATTAAATGTCAAATTTGTTTAAACTGGGTGTGCTTTCTCTGCTGAATTACACACAACTACCGTACTAAGGAACTAGGAAAAACAAACATGATGCAGAAAGACAGGCACCTATATCAACAGAAGAGAGCTGAGGGTCAGGAAATTAATCTTCACATTTATTGTCAATTGATTTTTAATAAGGGTACCTTACAATTCAGTGGGGAAAAAATGGTCTTTCCAACAAATGAGCTGAGACAGCTGGATAGCCACATGAAAAAGAATGAAGAACGATTCACAGACCTAAATGTAAGAGCTGCAGCCATGAAAGTCTTAGAGGAAAAAAAGGAGTACAAGGCACTGGTCTCTGTGAACAGCAAACCACCACACTCCCCCACTTCTAATAACTATGCATGTCCCTCAGTGAGCCAGTCTCCCTTTGGACAGTATCACTTTGGGTGGGGGATTAAGTATCCCAAATTGGAATTTAGAAAAAATTTATTAGCAAATAATAAACCATACATAATAATAGCTACTGTTTATTGGGCATCTTTTATTCTATGTGCCTAAAATTCTTTTCTCAAGTTATTGCAATCATCCTATGAGGCAGGTGTCATGCCCCTCAACTTATAAATGAAGAAAGGGAGGCTAGTTCCAAGAAGAGTCCTTTGACGAATCACAAGTCGGATAATTTCACAACAGAGCAGGATTTAGTCACAGGGCAGGGATAGCGAGACAGGAGAGACTGGGGGTAATCCTGAAGCTCTCCAGTGAGGAGGCTGGTTCAGATGTGAAGTGAGAGGGCCTGGACTACACCAGGAACAGAGAGGATGGTAGAGAAAAACCAAGTGTGACAAGTGCCAGTTAAGGCAGCAGAGGCTCTCAGTCTGCTTCTCAAACTTGGCTCTGAACCAAGGACAAGGTGGGACCTGAACAGCTGAAACAGGACGACAGTCTCCGAGGGCTAGCTCAGGCACCAGCCGACCCTCACTGGTGCCCCTGTTTGGGAACCTGTCTCCTAAACAAGGTACTTTCTAACCAACTTCTGGGACACCATCCTCACAAAGTTAGGAACTCAGCATAAGAACTGTGCTCTCTGCTGTGCTCAGGACATGTAGTTCCTAAACAATCTCCTGTTGCATCTTGTTTCCTCCTAGGTCTCGGTCCGCTAATTCCTGCCCTGCCATCTGACCTTTTGGTGATTGTCCGTGGAGCCAGCACTCAGCACCTCTCTGTTTTACTTGCCTGCCACAGTCACTCTTGTTCTAACTTCCTGTTGGCATGTCAATATCCTTGAAAACAAACTGCTCACATGGTTCGGAAGCCACCGCCAAGCCCTTTCACAGTTTCAGTGATTATTAGGAGAGCCTCTGGAGAAGCCATCCCAGCCTCTGGGGAATTTCTTGGCAAGAGTGTTTAGTTACAAAGGAATGGATTGTTAACAATAGGCAGCATTAAGGAAGAGTGGCTGTATAACTTAAAAAACAAAACAGGAAATACATACAAGGCTCAGAAGGCACAGGAATGCAATCCACATTTTTGGGAATGGCATAGACTCTCCAAAGTGTACTTACAGGCTCCTTTGAGTCACAAACTAAACAGGCTGCTTCCCGACCTTCACACACCTAGTCTATTCCTAAACAGGTAATAACAGATGCCTGGATGATCTTAGTATAGGAGACCTAGAAACAATCTGATGAGGCAGAAGCAAACGGCAGGTACACTCACTATAACCCAAAGCAGGCTGACCAGGAATGTTACTTATGGGCTTTACTTCTGGTGAAAATATCGGAGACACAGCTCGGCCAAATGCTAGAGGGGCGTGGCAATCCCGAGTCTGAGCTGTCCTGTTTATAACAGGCCTGCGGAAAAGACATTGTGCGTTGGAATGAGAAACTTAACACTTGTCATAAAAACTCAATATTTAATTTATTGACACTTTTTTCCATGAAGCCTTAGAGCAGTGTCAGATAAGGCTTATGTAGCTTCAAGAGTAAAATAGGTGATACAGCAATATTAAAAAATTATTACTGTATAATTTTTAATTACTGATTGTGTAAACCCACATTGCAAAACCAGCTCACTTCCTCAGATGGGTCACAGAAGAGGGGACAAGGAAGAAAAGCAACTAAAGTGTGAGACTGTTATCCATTCTTGAAATATGCCCTTCTTCCAAAAGACTCAATTTTTATGGGGAAAGATGTATTTTCTAAAAAAGAGAGAGAAACTTAGCAGCTACCTCTACAATACAAAATGGTGTGGCTTGTGCTCTCTGAAATAGCAGCTAGGCAGGTTTTCAACATGCTACTTGCATTCAGTCCATGACGCCATCTCATTTTCTGCCCATTATCAATATAAAAATTAGGGTATCTTGGCAACAGACTTTTCACAGTGAAATTCACTTTATCCTGGGACCTTTTCTAGTAAAAATAAAATGACAAAAAATCCCTCATTATCCAGATTTTCAATATGGCCTTTTCCAACTATAACACTCCATTCATTCCTCTATTCAACTGATAGTTAAGAAGCATCTATTACAGGAGGCACACATCTCTGGCTACTGTGGATCACAGAGAGGGGCTCACAGGCTGCTGGACAAGGCAGATGTGTCCAGAAATAATGCTTGCGGTGTGCTCAGTACTATGACAGGACGAGTGTGATGTGCTGACAAGTGCTTACCTCTAACTAGTGGAGCTGGGCTGAAGGCTTTCTAGCAGATGGGACACTCGATTCAAGTGTCAAATGAGTTCAGATGAGTGAGTGCTTATGGAAGACAAAAAAGTATACCACTCAGTGAGAATCCCATGCATCAAGGTACAGGAGAGTCTGGTATGTTTGAGAGACTGAGCAGTTCTGTGTGTCCACAGAGCAGGTCATTGGGTAGGCAGGGCTAGATCAAGTAGGGTGCTAACCCAAACAATGAAGTGTGGACTTTATCTGTAGAAGAAACGAGTTACTAAAGAAGGAAGAGATAGACTTCTGGTCAAGATGGAGGCATCAGCAGACACACTTCACCTCCTGGCACAACCACAGGAAGGATCACAACTAACTGCAAACCAAAAAAACACCCAGAACTGCCAGTAAATCAAATTGTATGGAAGTCTGACAACCAGGGATTTAAGAAAGCTATATCCATCCAGATGGGTAGGAGGAGAAAAGACAGGGAGCCGGGGCAGAGAGGATATGGTATGGCGGCAGCAAGGCAGTGACAACTGGTAGAACAGGTAGTCCCACATTCATATGTGGTAGATAAAAATCGGGAGCAATCCCAGCCCCAGGCCAGACTGTGCAGCCCAGGACTCCAGCACTGGAAAATATATCCTCGTAACTTCTGGCAGTAAAAACCAGCGGGGGTTGGGGCAGCAGAAGAAACTGCTGGTCTCTCAGGAGAGTCCCTCTAAGGGGCCCCTCCAGTCCTACAATGTTCACAAACCCACCCACTCTGGGAACCACCATTAGGGCAACAGCTGCAAGGGTGCCAGTCGCATATGGGAAGTGGGTGAAGTGACTGGAAGCAGGGCAAGTGCTGAGCAAGCCTCCAGCAGCCAGGCAGCAGCACTGTCCCCTCTCCAAACCATCCCCCCCAAACATACACACATCACAAAGTGGTGAAGCAGGTTGCTGGGCCCTGGTGTACACCTAAGGCTCCACCCCATACAACTTAACAGGTGTGCTATGACAAGGAGTCAACGCAGCCCTACCTGACACACAGAAACAAATACAGGGAGGCTGCCAAATTGAGGAGACAAAGAAATATGGTCCAAATGAGAAAACAGAACAAAACCCAGGAAAGAGAACTAAACGAAACAAAGACAGCAAACCTATCAGATGCAGAGTTCAAAACACTGGTGATAAGGATGCTCAGAGAACTCACTGAGTACAGCAAAATCATTAGGGAAGAAATGAAAGTTATACTAAGTGAAATAAAGAAAAATCTACAGGGAATCAATAGTGAAGGGGTTCAAATCAATGATTTAGAACATACAGAAGAAATAAACAGCTAAGCAGCACAGAATGAAGAAACAAGAATTCAAAAAAAAAAAAAAAGGATAGTATAAGAAGACTCTGGGACATTTCCAAAAGTGCCAACATCCAAATCATACAGGTGCCAGAAGGAGAAGAGGAAGAGCAAGAAATTGAAAACTTACTTGAAAAAATAATGAAAGAAATATTCCCTAATTTGGTGAAGGAAATAAACATACAAGTCCAGGAACACAAAGGGTTCTGAACAAGTTGGTTCCCAGACAAGGTAAAGCTAACGGAGCTCATCATCACTATTCCCTTATAATATGAAAAGTCAAAGGAACTTATTTAAGAATAGGAAGAAGATCAAAAACCATGAACATTAAAATGACAACAAACTATCAACATTGAATCTAAAACATAAAAACAAACTAAGCAAACAACTAGAACAGGAACAGAATCGTAGATATGAAGATCATTTGGAGGGTTGTATCAGAAGAGAGAGGAAAGGATGAGCATGGAGGAAAAGGTACAGGGATTAAGAAGCATAATTGGTAGTTACAAAATGGACAGGGGGAGGTTAAGAATAGTATGGAAAATGGAGAAGCCAAAAGAACTTATATGCATGACCCATGGACATGAGCTAAGCAACAGGGATTGCTGGAGGGAAGTGAGGTACCAGGCAGAGTAGGGCAAAGAGGGAAAAATTGGGACAACTGTAATAGCATAATCAATAAAATGCAGTCAAAAAAAAAAGGAAGAGATGAAGAAAAGAGTAGAAAAAAAAGTTAACATTTTCTGAGTGCTTACCAGATGCAAAGCACCATTTTACAGATGGGGAAATTGAGACTCAGAGATCAGTATCTTTCTGAAAGCACCACAGCTAGTGGAGTGAAAATTTAAACCCAGGTAGTCTGACTCTAGAGCCCATCCTTTTAATCACTTATATTGTTCCTCGTATAAGAATATTAAACAAGTTAAAGACACAGATATCATATTGTTTTCACTGACATGTACGGTTCATAACTACCCACCCTCAAAAAAAAAAAGAAAAAAGATGGCAACCACAAGTTAGCCTGCATCCAGGGCAGAAGGCTGAGCACCAAACACACAGGAATAAAGGGCACTGTCATTCTCCATGGCAGTGGTTCTCAACCAAAGGTGATTTTGTCCTTCAGGACATTTGGCAACATCTGGGGATATTTTTGGTTGTCACAACTGGACAAGATGCGCCACTGGCATCTCACGGCTAGAGGCTAGGAGCTCTATTCAGTATCCCACAAGGGAAAGGACAGCCTCCCACAACAAAAAACTGACCAGCCTTACCGTGAGGTATAATCTGACACAAACCATGGAAGAAAATGTGAGTTTCCCATCTTGTTTATAAGTATCTTAACAAAAACTGCAAACCACTGTCCACATGGCTAATGGAGAGTAGAGTCCGTAGAGTAGAGTAGAGTAGAGTAGAGTCCTTTTGTCCCTGCAATTCAGACATAACTCTAAATGTTTGTGCCCTCCCCCCAAGAAATCCATATGTTGGATATTGAACCCCCAATAGGAGGTGGGGCCTTTGGGATTAGTGCCCCTATCAAAGAGGGCGGGTAATGCTCCCAGCCCCTTCTGCCATGTGAAGCTACAAGTTTTCAACCCCAAGAGGTTCCTTGCCAGGCCATGCTGGCAGCCTGATCTCAGATTTCCAGCCTCTAGAACTATGAGAAATAAGTTTCTCTTGTTTATAAGTCGCTCAGTCTGTGATATTTTGTTAGAGCAGCTTGAGCGAATTGATACCACGCATGCTCAAAAGCAACAAAAGCTCTGCATTAGTTCCAGTCTAGGGCAAAGTTAGCTCAAGCTTAATACTGTAGAATTCAAGAATATATTAATGGGGCTGCAAAAAGTGTGATCTACCTTCAATTAAGAAAATTACGAATATCTGGATAAGGACAGCCCTTGACTAGCTGCTGGACAAAACAAAGCTTTCCCCATTAAATTATTTTTAAACACATTCAAACCATGAATGGTAAAAAGTATTTTTATAAATTTTTTAAAGAAAAAAGACTTGTAAAATTGAGGGGCACTTAAGGTCTGAGGAGCTAATGTACAATATGATTACTATATTTGATAATGTTATACTGTATAACTGACATTCGCCCAGAGAACTGAACTTAAAGCGTTCTCGACAACAGAAAGATAAACAACTGAGGGGATGAACGTGTTAACTTGGTGGGATCCTTTCACGACACATATGTATATTAAATCATCAGGTTGTACACAATTTTATTTATCAAATATACCTCAATAAAGCTGAAAAATACCTTGAATCATTTTTAAAAACAAAAACAAAAACATTTGAGGGAGCATTTACACACTAGGTCATCCTAAACAGCCACACCATGAATCTCATACCTCAGTTCTAGAGATCCAGATGCAGTGGGGAGGGGAGGCGCATCTACCCCATCACATCTAACCCACTAACCAATCAAGACCCCCCCGCCCAGCCAATCTCACATTAACAGAAATGTAGGCATGTGATTCCTGGCTGCAACCGATGTTAATAAGGTCTTTGACTCTGCACCTTATGTGGTTGATATCAAAGATTTAAGTGTTTACATAATATGATTTGTGAAGATACTACTTTTCACTTTTTCCCCAATCTTCTCAAATTTTTCTTTACCAGTTCAAATGAGATGAAAACTACATTTTTCAGTAAGTGAGAGGACTATAAGTCCCCACCTTCTAACTGTTTTTCTAGTTCATTATGAAGTTTCTGATCAAAGCATCAAAACTCACTCACAATATTCCCTCAGGAAACTCAGCATGATTAGGCAGTAACTTCATTTAAAAGTTAACAAATAAACGGTACACTTTAACTGTGGGAACCTCGTGGTATATCTCAATAAAGCCGTTAAAAAAAGTTAATGGAATTTCCATCTTGCTATCATATTGGTTTCATTAATTTAGTAAAATACACAAAGGGAGAAATGAGCACCTCAGTGGTTATTACATTACTACTCAGGAGACTAAAGTCTTGCTGAAATGAGAATACTAATCTAGTTCATATTTGCAGCAGCAATTTTCAAAACTAAATTTATAATCAAACCTGGTGATATTTTTCCCCCTGAAAATCTTTACTAATCAAATGACAACCTATAAAGGTAGTTTGAGGCACATAAAGTTTTACTTTCTAAAGAGAACAAAAAGAAAGATCTCTACCTCCACCAGGACAAAGAACTACAAAGGACATAACAAAAGTATCCCTGAACAAACATTATTCAAAAAACCAAGAGACCAACCACAGCAGAAATTCTTAACTTGAATAAACAACAGAGATAGCAGCAGAGAACAAACAGCTAGAAGCTACTGGGGGGCTCAGCACACAACCAAGGGCTTACCTTGGGTTTTTAAACCTTGGATAGGGGCACTCAGACAAAGTGCATGAAAAAGACCTCCTGTTTTTCAAAGAGAGTTACCTCTAAACAATTTAAGAAGGCAAGTTTCCACCTAACATCAGTATGAACACAAAGACATTGTGTTTTATTTTTCTGGTTTTTAAAGTTTTCAGTCACAGTTGGCATAAGATGTTACATTGGACTTCGGGTGTACAAAGTGATCACCCCAACAAGTCTAGTACTGTACCACACCATGTATAGTCACTACAGTACTATTGACTACATTCCCTATGCTGTACTTCACATCCCCATAACTGTTTTTGTAACTAGTGATTGGATTATTTTTTTAGACAAAAAAATCATTTTCCATTTAAATGCTACCCATCTTAACATATATTATGTGCAGCCACTCTCTTCAAGCTGAACTGCTTTCTGTGGAAACAAACACCAATTTTTCCTAAAGTCAAAGAAAAACTTTTATCTAAATTGCAGAAAATCATTGCATAACCAACTTTTCAATTTATAATTTAGCACTTAAATTCAAAACGTGTTTTTCAAAATAGCACACAGAAAAAAAATGTTTTACCAAGCTTCTCTCACACCCCTAGTTAAATTTCCCATAATTAATTCTTTAACTCACAAGGTATTATTATAACAGTAATATCAACAAATTCTTAAGTAACTATGAGGAATCAGTAAAACTCCTTCCATTAAGAGATGAAATATGTGAATTTTAATGCAAAATTAGCTCTCTTCATTTCATTTGATAGAATGAAAGAAAGGCTCATCTCAAAATAATTATTAGAAAATACTTTTGAAAAATAAAAGATTTTTCTATTTTACTTTTTATTATTATTTTTTAATTTTCACCGTGAGGACATTTTTTCATTGCTTTCTGAGAGAGGGGAAGGAAAAGGGACAGACAGACAGACAGACATCAATTTGGTTGCCTTCCCATACGCACTCAGACCAGGGACTGAACCCACAGTCTAGGAATGTGCCCTGACCAGGAATCAAACCTGCAACTTATCAGTCCATGGGACGATGCTCCAATCAACTGAGCCACACTGGCCAGGGCAAGATTTTGTTATTTTACTTTCAGGGAAAAAGGGACTAATTGACATTGTATGCTTAACTTTGACTTTAATTAGTGATAATCAAAATTATCAAGTATACTATAGCAGGAGAAAAACACTATAATAGTAACTATTACACTATTAACTTTGAACTATTTACTATTTCATTTACAAACTACAGTAGGAGTTTAAAAAATGCCGGGTATACACAGAACAATAATATACAAACTATAGATGCATTCATTCAATATTGAGTACCTTCTACATTCGAGATGCTGTTCATATATTAAACACAAATATACATATGTGTTTAATTCAGTACCTACCACAAGTAGATAGGTGCTCAACACATGCATCTTATGGTAGCATGGCACTTACAGATAATGTGGTTAACTTCAGCAGACATCTGTGTTACACATATGGCCATCAAAATAATTGTGGCATACTTTTGTGACACTAAAAGAGGCCAAGCCTGTTGCAAAATGATTACTTCCAACAACAGCCTGCTTAAAGTATTATTTATTTAAATGCCATCTCTCCAAAATAACAGCATTATAAAGTTGCTATTACATTTGAATCACTCACCAATTTTCAACCTATCTGTAAAACAAGGTAAGCACCATCAAGTTATAAAAAGTGAATATGGATTTTGATTCATGTTTCTTTGACAGAATTATTCCATTTGATCCCAAGTCTTGGCTGCTCTCTTGACAGAATAATGTACATGCTCCACAGCTGACAGGAATGCCTTTCATGATGAAATAGGAAGCTCACACTCCAGATGACTTTAGACTTTGCACTTCAGGAAAGATCTATTTGTTGTTTTAGTACTGGATCATCAGTTATATTCTGCTAATTGTTTCTATCCCCAATCCAAAGAGAATCTATGTATTACCAAAAATTTAAGAAGTTTTTGTGATTTCTGCCTATTTTATTCTCACATACACCAAAGAATGTCACATGATCTTATAAGGTAAGTTCTGTTCCTCATTTCATGTGGGAGGAGGAGGTGTTTTGGAATATAATGAAAAGCTGAAAATATAAAATGAACATCTCCCTGCAAAAGTCTTTTATTAGCTTTCAAAGGAAACAACAAATGAGAATCTGATTGGCTTTTGCTTATTATAGTTACTGAGGACACAATATTCAAAACCATTTCCTAAAGGAAAGGGTTAACTTTATCTTGTGGGTTTAAGTGGTCATCCCCCCCGCCATTTTTTTTTTCCTGTAAAAGAATGACACCTGTGAAATCAGAATTCTGTGCACCAAGAATGGCAATACCAAAGCTGAAGCTTCTGGCCAGGTACAGTTACTCTAATGTACATAAAGCTATGTAAAAACCGATTCACATAAAGAAATCCCCAGGGCCTAGGCCATTAGGATTAACTTCTGAGATGACAAGACCAGGAAAGGACACTTGCCAGCCTGGACTTGATTTCTCAGACAAGCAGCTCTACTGGGGAGGAGGGAGGAGGAGGGGCACGGTTTTTCTTCACCAGACTCAGCGGCTGAGTTATCTAAAATGTCTGTGATTTAAAAGTGAAGGAGAAAAGGAAACAAAACAAACCGCTCCCAATTCCGATCACCGCTCGGTAGTTACAAAGTTGCAAGAGCAAAAGGAGCGAGCGCGCAGACGCCTCCGTCAGACAGTCCACTACGACGTAAGAACCCAGTGAAATTAAGGAAGTAGGTCTCTACAATCTCCCAGTCTTTTTGTTTGGGTTCTGCAGGTAAACAGTAGTAATTGCATTTTAATGATCTATAAACACAAGCAAAGTTATTACCGAGTAGCTTTGAGAGATGTTTACTTAAATGTGGGTAACCATTTCTCTTGAGGAAAGGGAAATTATTTTCTGTCCAAATGTAACAATACCCAACTATACGCCCAGACAACACAATATAACCACCCAATAAATGTTTCAACGAGTGAACTCCTTTACTTTCCCAATGACACTATCAAGAAAAGGCCAAGGGAAGAAATCACGCCTGAGGTGCCTTGGGAGGAAACGGGTGTTGGGAAGACTTCTGGCCCCAGTTGTAGGACTGTGGACTACCCTCTGGGACAACAAACTTACTTTCCTTTATGAAGGGACTCAAAATTAACCACACTGACACGTCCACCCTCTACCTGCACGCAGGAGGCAGCTGCGGCTCCGTCCCACCCCACGGAGACGCAATCGCGGCGGTGGCTCGTGACAGCCCTCACACAAAGCCGTGGACCCCCGAACCCACCCGGCTGCCAAGCCCCGAACACGCCCCCCAACCCGTGTCTACCTTGATGCCCTGCTGCTGGGTGGTGAGGGTTAACTTGGATTCATCCAGGAGCAAAACTTCGCAGTAAAATTCTTCCGGAACAGCGCAGAAACAGCCCATGTCGGCTGTGGCCGTCTCCAGCCAGGCGAGAAAGCGGAGACCCAGGCGCTAAACCGCCCCCTCCCCTCAAGCGAGAGGCATTAATTTATTGTTCACACCGCGGCGCGGTCCAGAGCCACGCAGTGGGAGGCAAGGAGGGCAGAGAAGCCGGGAGAGTCAGCGCCTGGTCGCAGCCGGGGAAGCACGGGCGGAACTGGGCGCGGAGGGCGGTGCGTCCCTGCGCATCCCGCGGCTCGGGCTTCTCCGAAGGCTGGGACGCTGCAGCCCCTCCCGCAGTCTTCGGGACCACAGAAGTCTCCAGGCAGAAGGGGCAAGTGGCAAGAAAAGGGAGGGGCCAGAGAGGCCCTCCCTGGACTTGGAAGCTCCTAGAAGCTCTAAAGACCCCTGCACCCGAGCCCTCCCTGAGTGCGGGAGGGTGGGGGGGGCTGCGACTCACCCGCCTTCCCCTCGCCTGCAGAGTCCTAAGAGGACACGCACTTCCAGCTCCGACCCCACCCCGCAACTCCGGTCCGGCCAGCCGAATGGGGAGCGCTAGGCTTTGTGTCAGGGGCACCCACGACGTCCCAGCAACATTGCAGGGGCAGTGGCAAGGATCGTCCCTTTCCCGATCCGCGGGCACTGAGAAGCCCGAAGACAGTCGGAAACGGCAGCGGGCTCCTACCGAGACCGGTGAGTAGAAGTCAGCTCGTCGCGGAATGTGGCTCCAGTCTGGGGAGCCCCGAGATCATCTCGGGGGACCGTGTGGGGCCAAGTTCAAGCTCTCCCTGGGAGAATGCCCTGCACTGTGGCGGAGTGCAGCTTTCCTGGGAGGTTCAGAGAAGTGGGGAGTCGAAGGACTTGCCGACGGGCGCCCGGTTGGGAACACGGCAGGCTGGAGGACGGATATGGGGTGTGCCAGGCCGCAGCAGCTCCAGGGAAAGTTCTCTCCGCGGTTCGTAAGGTGGCGCCCCGGGCAGGAGCAGCCCAGGTGCAGCTGGGCCGGGCCCTGGCGTCGGCAAAAATCCCTGGAGCGAAGTGGGGGCCCAGCCGCAGGGAAGGGGCACCCCTTCTGGGAGGGGTGTTGGCTGGGGGCGGAGGGCTGAGCGGAGGTGGTCTAATGGCGAAGTGCCGACAGGTCCGCACGAGGAACCACGCGAGGCCCCGGGAGCCACCCAGCCGCCGGGAGCCCTGAACCCTCTCTCTGTGTCCGTTTCCCTGGGAGACCCGGAGGCTGGCTCCAGCAGGGCAGGGCGCATTCCTGCTTGGACCCTGGCTTTCCACGCTGCTAATCCCACACCCTCTTTGCTGCCGGCCGTGTCCGGTACCAGTGGGCACAATAGCTCTGAGGCTGCAGTGACCCCTGGCGGGTTCTCGTGTCCATGCACAAGCAACCCAAGCTAAGCAGCGGATGAGGCAGGGCGGTACAAGGCTTTCCGAGCAGGTGCAATTTGTGCTCTCCAGCTGGGAACCAGCAGCGAGTTAATATGCCTAATAGTTGGAAGAGACACTGGGGAGGACACGGAGCAAGAGTTGAGGGTAGGCCTTCCAGATAACTTCTCTATTCTATGTTTTGTATGAGAAAGAGCAAGAGTTTTGGCATCAGAGTTTTGAGTTCCAAGGTAGGTAGGCAAAGTTCAAAAAATATAACTTAAAACCTAGGATGTTAGTACCTTAAAAATAAAATAAAATTTGAAAAGCCGACGTCTGCAGCTCAGAACGGAAATGAACAATTTGCAACTTGGGAGGGAGTTTCCTTCCATAGTGATTTGCCACAAAGAACCTTCTGTAGGAAGCCTATTTTCTCTGCTATAGCAGCCCCATCTAAATGTGAAGAACACAACCCCCAAATTGCAATATAAACCTGCCATGTTTGGTATGAACTTTACCTAAAGCTATCACTCACACTTATTTTATCTTCCAGGCTGTCTGTGAAATGGAAGCAGGTTTTGAATTTCTAATCAAATTCTATGTTCAACTTTGGGTCGTATTGTCCAAGTTTTGCCTGACATGGGCTGAAACATTAATCTTGGTTTAGGATCTTTACTGGTGGAGGCTTTTCTTTTCTGTAATATACTCCTGGCACAAGTCACCAAATGGGATTGAAAGATTTTATAACAGATTTTCATTCTACATCATAATATTCAGTAGAGCCTCCTAAACTTTCAAAAACAAAAGAGAAGGTCAAATGTAATCATTTGTTTTCCAGTTTTGAGGTTTTTTTGTTACCACCTGTTTCATGTCCTCTGATTTTGGGGTGGTTTTTTTTTTACCTTTTTTGGTGATGCAAAGACTGGGATTTTGGGGTGAGGCAGCCATTCTGTTCCACACTCTTCTCAAGGCAAAGTACAAATCCATGAAGCCCTGTACATGTGACAGCTTTTTCTGAGGGAGACTGTCCCCCCCCACCCCATATCTTTATCAGGGACTGGAGAAAAGAAAAAAATTCATTTAACACAAAACTGGAGTTTCCTAAAGATAATAGGAGGATTCCACAGTTTAGAAAAAATGTAAATGAACTATTGACATACAATATATTGAATATATTTAAAGTATACACTTTGACATATGTATATACTCATTAAACCATGACCACAATCCAGTTTGTAAACCTATCCATCACCCACAAAGTTTCCTCTGTACCTTTGTATCTCTTCCTCTCACTCCTCACCACACCTCACCTCCCAGGCAACCACAGATCTGCTTTTTGTCACTATAGATTATCTGTAGTTTCTAGAATTTTATATAAATGGAATTAGTGTAAAGGTTTTTGGTGGGGCAGAGGGGTGTCTCGTGTTGCTCAGCATACTTAGAGATTTATCCATGGTGTGCATATCGATCATTCACCCATTTGTAATGCTCAGTAGTATGCCTTCATCGGTACCTACCACAATTGTTTATTCATTTATTTGTGTGGTTTCCAATGTTTTACTCTTACAAATAATATAAATGTTACAAATCCTGCTCTGAGGATTGTGCTAGTAAGCTCAGGCTACCATAACAAAACACCATAAACTAGGTGGCTTAAACAGCAGACACTTATTTTCTCACAATTTTGGATGCTGAAGTCCAAGATCAGAGTGCCAGCATTGTTGCTTTCTGGTGAGACCTCTCTTCCTGCCTTATGGGTGGCTTCCATCCCACTGGATTAGGAAACATACAAATGGAAAATAAGCACATGAAAAGATGCTCAACATCATTAGTTATTACAGAAATTCATATTAAAAATCATCATAAGATACCACTACAGACCTACTAGAATGGCTATCACACCAGGGTACCATATTACCATACCTAGTGCTGGTGGGGATGAGGAAAAATTTATATTCTCATACACTGCTGGTGCGAATGTAAAATGGTACAGCCACTTTGGTGACACTCTGTCAGTCTTTTTAAAAAGCTGAACATATAAACATATACCTTCCACAGAATTTTGGAGGAAGACTCTCTCTGTCTGTTACAGAACAGACCAGGAGGGGGCGGTAAACGATATACTATTACCCAATGGACCCACCCTTGTCCTCCAGGGGTCCCCCCCACCCTGTACTAGGTTTGTCTTGCGTGCTGCCAAGGAAAGACGTCTCTCAGTGCCAGACATTTGTGAAAAGGAAAGGGATTATTTATTTAAAGAGTTATACAAACTTAAGAGTAATGACTTAATGTCTTCATTGAGATACCGAAATCCCTTAGAATACCCACAAACACACTGTCCTTCCTTACCCCTCTGCAGTCCGGAGTACCATATCTCAGGAAAGAAGTAGAAGTCCATGGTTCTTCTCTGCCCAAGCCACATGGTCCCAAAAAGATGCCGCATGGCTGCCACACCTAGATTTAAATCCCAGTGCCAATTTTCTTCTGCAGCACCATTTCCGACTCCGCCCACAATTGGCCACAGCTGCCAGCATTCCCATATTCTTCCAGCTTTTCTGGGCTGCCATAGTAAGTCCAGGCAGGTGTGGCCCTGTGGTGTGGAGCCAATCATCTCCAAGCTCTGACCTGGTTCTCCAACCAGGGGAGTTGCTTCCCAGTTATATCATGGGTTGAAGCCATTCC